>OZ025300.1:279611724-280262724 GCA_964019185.1 Maratus speculifer | reverse complement strand
AAATTGAAAATCTATTTAGTAGCTGTTATATCTTCAAATTTTTTAAATAGCAAATAAATCTATTGTCATTTTTTATTTAATGTCTCTAGTCTTCTGCCACATTGTGTGCAGATTCTGCTAGATTGTAGGATATGTAATGATTTTGAGGAACTATAAGGCCCACCACACACTAGTGAAACATTGAACGAAAAAACGTGCAACATGCTATAATTTCACCGTGATAACGAAAAAACCGGTTTGACTGCGTCATGTTGCACGATTTTTGACGCATGTCTCCTTGATGTGTGGCGGGCCTTAGTCTTTTATGTTACCTGTTGATATTATAACTCAGCTGAGGGACTTATGCTGAAATATGATTTATTGTCTTTTGTTCCCATCTGAAAATATACTTCATTTACAAATTTTGCTAATATTAGTCTACCATATAGGGAAACATAAAAATTTCAACCTGATTGTAAAAAAAAAGTACCTAAAGATAAAAGAATGTGTTTAGCATATAAAGTGTTGACAATTTGTGAATTTTTGAAGAACTATTCAGTAGTTTCTACTTTTATAATTTTAAAGTTTCACTCTCAAGTTCAAAGCTTTAAGAGATTCTGTTCTTTTCTTAACATAACAAAATCTTGATGCTTGGGAAATTTATTGCTGATCTGATATAGACAACTTGTTTTTTACCTTTTTAAAATAAGATTGATAATCTTAGAAAAGTATGTGTAAATATAAGTTATAAATATTCTCAATAACTGTTCACATTAAATGTTATGATTTTAGCTATATAGTTAAATATCTGTAAAGTAATTGATTTTTTTTTCTTTTGTTTGCAATTCATTTAGTATTTTTCTATAATAGAAATCTTTCATTTATTCCTAGGTATTGTTGCTGGTGGTGGACGTATTGACAAGCCCATACTGAAAGCAGGCCGTGCCTACCACAAGTACAAGGCAAAGAGGAACTCATGGCCCAAAGTCAGAGGTGTAGCTATGAATGTAAGTATTGCTCCTATTTGTTACATTATACATCCATGTATTGAATGTAGTTTTGAGAGTAGTTTTTTTTTTTAGAGGGGGGGGGGGGTTACTAGGAGACCCATTTACTTGGGGGGGGGGGAGATAACATGCATGTGAGTAAGATGTAAAAAAAAAAAAAAAAAAAAAAAATCCCCAGCATTAAAATTTTTAAGATACCAAGAGTTATTACTGCTTGACCAGGTTTTAATGACCTGTCTTGGCATACTGCCAAAATAATAGACTTCCGAAGGTAGGAAAGCATTAAGTAGAGACAAAATTTCTCTATTGCTCACAAAAGCAATACTAGGAGAAACTCCCTTTACATTGCTCTGTCCTATTATCAACAATAGACTCACCTTACTCAAACCTGTTACTCACATGACCAATCTTTAATGCTTGGCTCAGCAGTACCATAACAATAAACCTCTAATTACTAACATTATGTCTTTACAGTTTAATTAATAAAATTTAATTATTAGATAGTAATTACAGAAATTCTAAAAATTTCAAATTAGTGTTATTAGTCAGTAGAATACAATAAAGTTGTACACATTAATATTATGTTATGTAAGACTATAAAGTACAGAAGTGATATTTACATTTATCAAAATGATCAGTAACTGCATTTATTATTAAATTGTTAACTCTGCTTAATATTCATTATTGTACAAGTAATTTTTAATTAGGTATATATATTGCATTTTTATGCTTTGTATATTCATTTAAGAAGGGAAAAGGGCAGAATATTAGCTCCAATTGCATTCTTGTATTTCAGCTTTGCTTGAGCCCAGGTTTAAACTTGCATTTTATTGTTATTTTACATATGTAAAGTTGAAAATCATCTCAAGGTAAAATCTTGATTGATTCTACTTATGACTGCTTTCTTAAACAATTCTTGAAATTAAAGCTAAAGCAATTGTGGCAGAAACATGCAAAGATGTTCATGATTAATCAAAAATCATATTTCTGGTTTGCTTCATGTAGATTTCAAATATTAATGAAAACTTAACAATTAACAAATTCCCAGCTTTACAAATGATGAGCAGCAATTATATTGATAAATCATGATAGAAGTAGATGTTCTTTAATTTGGCAGAAAGGAAATTCTATTGAATGTGTAGTACTTAAACATAATTAAATCATTTTTATAATACAGTAGACTCCCTCAAATCCACACAGCTTGGGACCAGAGGTTGTACGGATTTTAGAATTTTGCAGTTTTTTGGTCATGGCTTTGTTTATATTTTTTAAAAAGTAATTTGAATGTAATTAATAATGAAATCAAAAGTATAATGAATTGTTTACAATATACTAAAATATTAAAACAAGTAATAAGCTAAAACAATAAAAATTTAGATAATTTTTTAAATGATTTAAAATACTAAAAGCAAAGCTCAAGTTAATAATCAATAATGCACAATTAAATATTCATTATAAAGATGTAATGTGTTTTTCCTAAATTATTCAATGAAATTTGCCTCATAAAGGTTCATTACTATTTCACATCAGGATCATAAAATAACGAAGGTTGATTAACGCATAAATATATTTGGTAAGATTATGATTACCAATGATATCAGCAGTATCTTGATTTTTACAGAAATAAATTATTTTTTCTTCATGAAAAAACATATGAATTCAATAACATTAACAAAAATTACAAATTAAAAAATATATATTAAATTGATATTAAACTAAAAAGTCAAATTTTGCACCTATATTTGAACTGAAAAGTTTCATTGTTTACATCCGTAAATTATGTGTGGATTTGAGGGAGTCTACTGTATAAAAAAAAATTTTTCAAATGATATTAAATGTATGATTAATATATAAATAAAATTGTAATATAAATTAAAAAAATATATTTAAATTTCCTTAAATATGGCCTAAGGGTCATTATTTAAATATCGCTTGATATGATTGTAAATGTAAATGATTTTAGCTTTAGTATTCAGCTGAGATATTCAACCGAATATCATATTTAGCCAAACTAATTATGACTTTTAAGCTGAATACTGAATATCAACTGAGTATTCGTTGTATCCCTAATTTATATTATTGAAATTTTTCTTATTTCTAAGTACACATAGTTTACACTGTAATTTTCTGCAATTATTATTTTGTAGTAACAACATATAATCATTAGTCTGAAATATCCCTATTTCTCCTTTGTTCCACAGCCTGTCCATGTTTTGAATTGTTAAAAATGTTTAATATTAAACTTTTTTTTTTTTTTTTTTTTTTTTTGTCAGTTATTTCTTACATTATATTAGGTCTTCTAAATTGTCCCTTTAAAAAAAAAAAAAAAAAAATCCAATCAATTTGCATGTCCTTTGCAAGGTATAGGGGAGAATTTCTAGTTATGGCCAACTAGTAATTTTCTATCAATTAGTTCCTTTTTCACTCCTGGTAGTAAGACTCATAGTTTTCAGAAATGTTTGATTGCAGCTACTTTCAGTTTCTGAAGTGTTCTGCACTAAGCCTAGGGAGGAACAAAATTTTTTTTTATCCCCTCCCTCGCTTAATTAAATCCTTCAGTAAAAGACTGATGTCCGTCCAGTGTGATTGTGTTTATGTTTTTCAAAACGCCGAAATTTTGTTTTTTTCTGATAGTTAAATTCATAAAATAAAATTAAATATGTATTTCATATGATTGCTAAACAAGATTTAAAATTTCTTTTCTAACAAAAATATTTTTATGTGAATATCAAAAAATTAGGTGAAAATTGCATCTGATTTAAAATGTCTTATTTAAAACAACTTATTGCTTTATTAAAAAGACATTGGGCAAGCGTGAAAGTCTTCAGTCTTATGTCTGATTTCAATAGAAAAATTAAAAGGAAGCAATTTGACTAACTTATAACTTTCTTTTATTGTAAGAGATCAATTGTCCATCTAGTCTTCTAGATCTGATGATGATACGAGATCTTTTAGTCCATTTACAATTCATTATTCGTAATACTGTGAAACTTTTTCAGTCTTTATTTGATCTTGAACTTCATTATACTGGGAGACAATCTGTATACATTATTCATTTTAAATTAGCTCCTATTCAAATGTTAAACTAATCTATAATATTGACTGTAAGATGTAAGTTATTTTTTGATAAATTTCAGATGAAACAAACATGATAATGTGCTTTAATATAATTTTGTTTTATATTGTTTTTTATAATTTTGTTTTTGTTTTGTTTTATACCATATATAATCAAACAACTTTCAGAAAGATAAAGCTTAAGCTTAGTAAAAAAGTAAAATAAATGTAAAGTTTAGAAAAAAAAAAGTGATTTCAAATTTCATTTGAATCAAATTATAAAATAATCTTGCAACGATAAAGAAATCTAAGCAGAAATATATTAAATATTTGAATATTTACTTATTAGCATTTAGAAAAACTTTTGCAAGTTGAGGTAAAATAAAATTGTATGACTTTATGTGCTGTACTTTGAAGCCTGCTATATAAGGATTTGAGCAAAATCTGAATCAGCAATTGATTTATTTATGTAATATAATAGATCTCAGCCCTTTAGAATTGTGGAAGGTATTTCTCCAGGGTTCGCACAGACTCCTTGGACTCCTTAGAAACTACTTAGAAATGAAAACTTTCCCAAGTAGTACTTAGATAAACAAAAAATACTCCTTAGAAACTAATTAAATTGTATTGCGGTTTTGCAAGCAGGCAAGATTGCTCTCCCCCCCCCCCCCCCCCCCCCCCAAAAAAAAAAAACACGATTGTAAAACGCACGGTAAACCCTTTATGCACTTTATTCATCAGAAGCACAGCAGTGATTGGTTGGGATCATACTAATAGCCGCCAAAGTGATTTACTTTTCACCGGCCATAAGGGAAAGAAAAGTGAAAAGAATAATCCAGAGAAACCTCTAACGTTCGTGCCGATTTCATCAAAAGATCACGGGAAAAATGCCAATTTCATCAAAAGACCGCGGAGATAAAACGCTGTTTTCAAGAAAAGATCGTGTAAAAATGCAAATTTTTCTAAAAAACGTCGATTTCATAAAAAAAAAAAAAAAAAAAAAAAAAAAATCCGGGAAAACGCTGATTTCATCAAAAGATTACAGAAAAACTGCCGATTTCGACAAAAGATCGCAAATAAATCGCTGATTTCGTCTGAAAATCGCAGATTACCCCCCCCCCCCCCCCTTCCTCTCGCGGGGGATAACTCACGGAATTCCTGCGGAATTGGGGCTATGCAGTGCATGCCACATAAATAACAACAAAAGTGGCAAATCCTTAAAGTTTTTTGGACTCCTTGGATTTTTTCTTCCCAACTCTGTATGAACCCTGTTCTGCTACAGTTATCGAAAAAGCTCATACTAAAAAGATAATTAATGATCAACTAGCTTTTTACTGCAATAGATTTATCTGCTTCAATCGAACAAATGTTTTTTGCCTTTGGTTTGATACTTTCAGAAATTAGAAATCAACAGATAACTGTTAAACCATTGCCATCGAAATGCTCAAGGCCCGAGGACACAAAGTGTGAGATATTCACTAATTGACTAACTTCTCACTTATGTTGGAATTCACACTCGAAAATTTTGAATAACAATTTACTTTTATTTTATTTGTGGAATATCAATCATCATATACAACACTGAACATACTGATTAACTTATGATTAATTACTTCTTAAGCTTAAACATACAGATGAGAATTTGGAATCCCCCAATAAAAAAATATCCAGATGCGGCAACATTGTAGCATTCCTTCTCTGGCTGAGTTTTTATTTAGGGATTCCAAGTTCTTATTAGTGAGTTTAAATAGTTATTGCTTTATAAGATGATAAATATTCCACAAGTAAAATAAAATTGCTATTCAAAATTTTCCTGTGTAAATTCCAACACTACTGAGAAGTCAGTCGATTAGCGATGACATCTTAATTTGTGTCCTCTGGCCTTAAGTATTTTGATGGCAGCAGTTTAAAAAAAAAAGTGTTGCAGATGTTTTTCATTTTAATTAAAATATTGAAGGTTGAATTAATTTTTGACATCTGATTTGTAGTTTTTCATGCATTTTGTGTAATCAAGATTTTTTTCATAGCCTAAAATTTTACCTTGAAATAATATGAATCATTTATGTAAATTGTGTAATATTTGTAATAGATAATACTTATAATATGCATGTCTATGTATGTAAACTTTATATTATTTAAATTAAACAAAAAGTCATAAAATAATAATGTGTGAAAATTTTTTAAAAAAAAAATCTGATTTAAATCAAAAAAATCAGACTTAAATAAAAAAAAAAATCAGATTGTTTTGATTTTTATTAAAAAAATTAAAAAAATGACGAACCCTGCAATTGATACAGAAAAAAAATCGCAAACTCTATGGGATTCTAAACAAAACAGTTTAAAATATTTTGGTGAACAAGATACATGTGTGCCCCTTTTTAAAAAAAAGTACCCCCCTTTTTTTTTTCTTTAAGTACACTTTTTTTAATGTACCTTTTTGAAAAATTTCTACCTGATGGCTCTTTTTTTTTTTTTTTTTCCTGGAGTCAAGTCTAATCTTATTAAATTAAACACTGAAAAAGAATTGTATCCCTAAACAGCAGTTGATTGTCTTAAATTTTCTTTATCAAAGGGACCAAAACCCATTTGCAGGAAGATTGCCACTAAGTTTTTAATTATAATTACGGATGCACCGAATAGTGATTTTGGTCGAATACTGAATATTCGGCTTTCCAAATACTTTTTATATTTCAAAGTTTAAAGGTATTAAAATATTATTTTTTAAAACAATTTTACATAATATTTTATAAAAGACTTATATTTTGATAAACAAGAACTTTTTATAAGAATATTCAATATTGAAAAAAAAAAAAAAAAAAAAAAAACTGCCTTTTTTTTTTTTTTTTTTTTTTTTTTTTTTTTTTTTTTTTTTTTAAAGCATAATTATGAGACTTTTTCAATTAATAAAATCTTAAATATCATGATTTCTTCTACGAATTAAAACAAACATTTTGAAATCAAAGAAAAATAATGAAAAAATAGTTGAAGAAAAACTGTACAGTCTCATATTTGTTCTTTTTAAATAACTCAAGGCAAATTTTTTTCAATATAAAGTATAAATGCTTTCAACTTAATTCTGAATAAATGAATGCCTAGCTCATAGTTCTTTACTTATGAATGGTGGCATTTTCCATCCTTCACATATATTTTACAGAAATCTCAAAGCATGCGAGTTAAAATTATAGCTATGGTATCTTCTTTATTGTTAATGCAACAAACAGCAAATAAATAATGTAAAAACATTCTGTTTTATTTAAATATGATTTTATTTCTAATTATTTTAAATATATTTATAAATTGACAGTTAAAAGCAGAAATTGAAAAGTTTTTAAAAATGTGTTTTAAAAGGCTTTATTAAGCATTCGATTCGGCCGAATACTTTGATATTCGGCCAAACCAAATATTCAGCAGGCCGAATAATTTCATATTCGGCTTAACTGAATAGTTTGATATTTGGCCTAACCAAATATTCGGTACATCCCTAATTATAATCTAATCTCGGATAATTTTTTAAAAACTAAACAAATTGGTGTTTATTAATGTTTTTAAAGTAAGAAAAACGATGGAGGTACACTAATTGATACACATTTGGACAATAACAATTGTCACAAATATTATGGTATTTGATCATTAAGTATTTAAATAGAATTTTATAAAATTTTATTAAAATTATCTTATTATAAATGTAAAAATTATCGTTCTGCAAATTTTTTACATATTTTATTAGTAAGGTTTTAAAAATATTTCATCCTTTTCATTTCTATGTTTTTTTTTTTGAAGATTGACTATTTTTCGTCACTGTACTAATGTTATTGAATTTATTTTGTGTATTGTTTTATATTGCCGTGCATTGATAAATGTTATTTGTTCAATTTTAGCCCGTTGAACATCCCCACGGTGGTGGTAACCATCAACATATCGGTAAAGCTTCTACAGTCAGGAGAGATGCCTCTGCTGGTCGCAAGGTATGGCGGAGTTCTCATTTTAGAACTGTTTTGTTAAAGTTTAAGCTGTTTGATTTAGATTGGAATTGTTCTCAATTTTTATGTCTTAATTGAAATATAGTATAGTATGCTAGAGAAGTGGCATTACTTTAAACATGGCTTGCTGCACCTTTAATATTTAATTATGATCAATTTAATTCCTTAAAAACTTATTTTTGTTTCAAAAAAATAAGAGTAGGAACTCTGTTCTATCATATACTTAAGTGTGGTTGCAATTATTTTGATTTGCTGTTTCAAGAAAAAAATCTACTATTTTTAAAATTACAATTTAAAAAAAATCATGTCAGTGGTTTTAATAATGTTCTGTATCTTGGTAAAATAGACTTTTCACTGCAGTAAGTAAATAATTTCTGACTAATTCTTTCTAACAGTTTCTTTTTAATTTGCTTAAACTAAATTGTATGTAATATAAATTTTAATAGCAATTAAAATATATCTTCCACTTGAAATTCATAAGTATTATTGCTCTAATGTTGTCCATGCAGTTTTCAGATTTTTTACTTTTTTCTCAATTTTATCCCTGTTTTTTAATAGATTTTTAAAAAACTTTCTTTTGAAGTAATCAAAAACCTATAACATAAAATTCATATGAGAAATTTAGGAGAAAGTATTTGCTTTGATTTTGTTTGTTTTTTGATATTATATCCATGATAAGGAAGGAAGTGAGTAAGAGGTCTTAAAAAAATTTAATGAAAACTCCAGTGTTTTAAGTCAGTTTCTTTAGATGTCAATTACTTTAAAATTTTTGTTTAACAATATTAAATACTCTTTTAATTCAATGAACTTTTTCAAACTTAATTCTGTTAAGTATAATTTTATCTATTGCAATTTTAATATTTCTGGGAACAGAAAAACGGTGTTCAACCGATTATAGGATTAAAATTTTTCTGTTGATTCATTTCATCTTCAGAATAAATATTTGTAAATATGTTTTTTAAGTCAAGAAAAGGGGGAGGTATGTAACTGAATTTCTTCTTTACTGCAGTTTGACTACATTTTATGACAATGTTATGTGACATAGCTAAAGTTTTGTTAACAAGATTTTTTAGAATGATTACAGAAGACTTCATTATAACATTATTTCAAGATAAGTCATTCATGATTTTATGCTAACTTCAATTTCATATAAGCTGATGGTAGGAATATAATGATGCATTAATCTTTTTGCCTATTTGTTAGCTTGATGTCTTCAAATACATTGCTTAAATCTTATACTGTTATCAGTGTTGGTTTCCTTGATCTGGATACTTTGCTGGATGTATTGCCATTCATTGAGATATGGAGAGGGGACAAAATTTAAATTTTCTGTCTTTCCAGAGCTTTTTTATCTTTTATATTGTTGTAAAACATTTAAGTATTAGATTTTTGAAAACAATTCTGGTTGAAACTAATTAAAGCTTAACTAATAGTAGGCTGTATAGCTAATATTATTTGAATGATTGTCTTGCCACATTGCTGCAATGTCATATTTGCATCAGTGTCAGAAAGGAGACAACAGTAAGTAATCCTGAATTAGGAAGCAATCATAGAATTATTCCCATGCTTTGTGCCACTGAAGGGGCACATTAAAAAAAAAAAAAAAATACAAGTATCATAGTGCACTGTAGTAAAATTTATCCAAAATTCTGCATTTTTTTTTTTTTTAAGATAGCATTTGATAAAATCTTATAAAGTTTTAAATATTTGATCTTAAAATGATATATAAGATTTAAGTGTCTTCTGCTACGTTATTGCACTGTCATTTGCATCAATGCCAGAAAGAAAAAAATAACTATGTTGAATAAGAAGCAGTCATGGATCTTTTGCCATACTTTGTGCTACTGAAGAGGGATATTGGAAAAAAATAAATCATTCCAAATATCTTAATGCAGGGTTTTGGATAAATTTTACTGAAGTGCACTTTAAATGAATGCACATGAATATTTAAAATCTTATTGTTTAACAAATTTGAAGAACTTTACTTGATCTTGAAGTGATGTATGATTTTAAGTGTGTCTTCTGCCACATTGCTGCAATGTCATATTTGCATCAGTGCCAGAAAGAAGACAATAGTAACAATTCTGAATAGGAAGCAATCATGGATTTATTTGCCATGCTTTGTGCCACTGAAGGGAGACATGTAAATCAGTCCCATCAAAAAATTCTGATGTGATGGAGGTCATATTCAAACTTGGATAAATTAAGAAAGAAAGAAAAATCAATTATCAAAAGTTGTCATAACCCAGATTTTGGAAACATTTAAGTCATGCAGTGTAATTTAAGTCTACGGGTAATGCAAAATAAACAACTTTCAGTAATGAGATCGATCTTTCTTGCTATTTTCTTCTACAGTCAAAGATCTATAATCCGCATACAACATAATCCACTGTTTTCTCATTATTTTTATTTATTTATTTTTATTTCATTGTTTACATTCGTAACATAACGCAGGGGTGATTCTCGTCCGAAAATTTGAAATTGGGTTATCAGTTCCGCATAGTTGCCAACTTGTACGGTTTTGCGCGCGGGAAAAAAAAATTGTGTAGAAATGCAAATTTTGTGATAGGATCGCCGAAATAGCATACATTTCGTCAATATTTCGTAGAAAAACGACGATTTCGTCAATGTTTTTGCGAACGAACTTTGTCAAAAGATCGATGATTAAGAAAATTTCCTGTGCGGATCGCGGAAAAAACGGCAGTTTCACCAAATATCGCAGAAAAAAACGCCGATTTCGTCTAAAGATTGCGGATATAACGCCGATTTCGTTAAAAGATCTTGGGAAAAAAACGCCGTTTTCTATAAAAGATCGCTTAAAAATATTTTGTCAAAAGAATATTTGAAAAAATACGCTGATTTCATCAAAAAATCACGGAAAAGATCGCCGATTCTGCTTAAATATTGCTGATTTCGTCTGAAGGTAGCGGGAAAACGCCGATTTTGTCCGAAGATCGCTGGAGGGGGGAGACTAACAACCCCCCTCCGATTTCCGAAAATGCGATGCGAATTTCCGAAAAAAAAAAATTCATCCAGAATCACCCCTGACATAACGTGAATTGTAGAAATCAGTGGATTATAGAACTTTGACTGTATTTTTTGCTGACACAAATTTTTATTACTTGGTGGAACCCATCAAATTTCAATGAAAGAAAATGTCTTAAAAGGAATTGTTAAACCTACAAGATTAATTAAAAGTTCATCTTGCATTAAGATATTTTTTGAACACTTTTTTATTCTGTAACTTGTCTTTGTTGTTTTATATGCACATGACAATTTAGTTGTTGTTCTTTGAGCCTATATAGTTTTGTCAATGAATAATAAAACTATTTGATTATCCTGTTAACAAAAGGGAGGAAAAGATGCCAATAATGAATCACAGTCGAACCTCGTTAACATGAACCTCAAGGGAAATCAAAATTTTGTTCATGTTAACAGTATAAATTTTTTGTTTTCGTTTTTATAGGGGACTGTGAAAACAATGTTAAACGTGTTCATGATAACGAGGTTTGACTGTATCGTAAATGTTGCATTCACTTGATATTAAACATGATACACATGCAAATTGGATATTTCCAACTGAGCGAAAAATTGCCCAGGCTGGAATCGAACCCGGATACTTGGCTTACAAGGCCAATGCTTTACCTGTTAAGCTAACTGGACGATAACCGGCAGGTAAACCAGCTCGGCAGAATACCGCTTATTCTGCCTACCTGTCTAAATGACAGGCCAGATGTTATGGCCAATAAGGTTATCTGAGCAAAAAATCCCAGCCGGTTATCGTCCGGTTAGCTTAACAGGTAAAGCATTGGCCTTGTAAGCCAAGTATCCGGGTTCGATTCCCGGCCTGGGCAATTTTTCGCTCAGTTGGAAATATTCAATTCGTATGATAACTTTACCAATCATTTAGATTGTTTTAAAATAATAGTATGATACACATGTTTTAAGTCATCAAATGATTCTTACACTTGGTTTTTTTAAATTAATGTTTTACTAATTTATCTTTCATTATTTTAAATAAAAGTTGTTAATTTGTATAATTTAGCGAATAGTTTGGTTATTTATAAGAGATTGGTCTGGGATAATCAAGTAGTACCATAATATTTAACCTGATTAAATGATTTTGATTTGGAATTCTTTTTTCTTCCATCCAGGTAATGAATAAGAAATACATAGTTTTAAGAGCAATTATTACAGGGGTCGTACATGTCCTGAAATTCCTGAAATTCCTGAAAAAAAAAAAAACGTCCTGAAATGTCCTGAAATTTTGTAATCTGTCCTAAAATTCCTGAAATTTTTCTATATCGGCATTTGAATTCCCATATTGGATGATTTAAATGTCAAACTTCGAACCATATGCAAAAAATGTTTACGGCAAGGTACTTTCGTTTTTCACGCGTTCGCGGTAAAGAAAGCTACCGAGAGATTAAGATGCGCACGCAACCGGCCAGCAGTTGAGATAGCCGCGTCCAGCTGCCGCTCGGTCTTCTGCGTGAGATTTCGCTCGCGTACGGAGGAAAGAGAAATTCTTTCGTCCATGGAGTAAGAGCGTTTCTTCTGGTTGATAGTTGTAAATTACATTTGGCAACAAGTACTCTTAGATCTTAATCGGTATCGTATCTTTATCGTTTTTGTTCGCTCGCTCGCACGTTTTGCTGGTGACCACGTTTTTTTTTTTTTTTTTTTTTTTTTTTTTGCATTGTATTGGATATTTACTTTTACCGGGCATCGGATAGAAATTACGGATAAAAAAAAATCGCGAATTTCATCAAAGGATCGCTTGAAAAAACGCAAATTTCGATACAAGATCTTGAGAAAACCAGAAAAGATTGTGTAAAAGTACGCGCATTTCGTCAAAATGTCGCAAAAAACGTGCAAATTTCGTCAAAAGATATCGAAAAAACGGGCTCATTCCGTCAACAAATCGCTGGAAATGCCCAAATTTCGTCAAAAAAACGCTTAAAACGGGCCTATTTCGTCAAACAATCGCGGAAAACGTGCTCATTTCGTCACATAATCTCGAAAAACGTGCTTATTTCGTCAAAAAATCGTTTAAAACGCGTTCATTTCGTCATAAGATCATGGAAAACGCGCTCATTCCTTCAAAAAAACGCGGAAAACGCGCTCATTTCGTCAAAAAACGCTTAAAATGCGCTCATTTCGTTAATAGAAAACGAAAAACGCGCACATTCTGTCAAAAGATCGCTGAAACACGCTCATTTCGTCAAAAAATCGCTTTAAACTCGCTCATTTCGTCAAAAAATCGCTTTAAACTCGCTCATTTTGCCAAAAGATTGCAGAAAACGCGCTCATTTCGTCAAAAAAAAAACCGCTTAAAATGTGCTCATTTCTACAAAAGATCGCGAAAAACGCACGCATTTTGTCAAAAGATCGCGAAAAACGTGCACATTCTGTCAAAAGATCGCTGAAAACACGCTCATTTCGTCAAAAAAAAACGCTTAAAATGTGCTCATTTCGTCAAAAGATCGCGAAAATTCCTTCAAAATATCGCGAAAACACGCACATTTTGTCAAAAGATCGCGAAAAACGCGCACATTTTGTCAAAAGATCGCGAAAAACGCGCACATTTCGTCAAAAGATCGCGAAAAAAGTGCACTTTTTGTCAAAAGATCGCAAAAAACGCGAACATTTCGTCAAAAGATCGCGAAAACACGCACATTTTGTCAAAAGATCACAAAAAACCCACCCATTTCGTCCAAAAATCGCGAAAAATGTGAAAAATATGTGCAAACATTGCAAATTTCCCCAAGAGATTGCAAAAAACATGCAAATTGCCAAGAGATCGCGGAAAAAAGAAAGAATTTTTGAAAATTTGCACCCCCCCCACCACCACCACCACCACCACCCACCCATTCACATATATTCAGATTTATAGTGACCATTGAAATAACCTGTATAGATTATTGGTTTTAAATTTGTGTGTATTGGTGATGACTGGTATTTTCTTTTTCCAAGCTTAAATGAATTTTGATTCTTTTATTTCGGCTAGTATCTCGGGTAAATGTGTCCTGAAATTGTCCTGAAATTTTGAAAAAAGTATGTCCTGAAATTTCACCTAGGGTCAGTACTACCCCTGTTATTAGCTTATGTCTCTCTTCATTAAATGATTTATAAAAAAAATAGTTGCCCAAAAATGTTTTCTTAAACATGTTTGTTTAAACTTAAACTAAATTAGTGTTATTTTTACTCACCATCTGGATGGGGGGAGGGATATCACAATATACATCGGCAATTATTTATTTTGTAATTTTGCTTTTCCTTGGCATTTTTTAGTTTTTCTCATGTAATTTTGTTTTTTCCAACAGGTTGGTCTTATTGCAGCCAGACGTACTGGTCGTATCCGTGGTGGTAAAGCATCAGTTGCAGGCAAAGACGATTAGACTGTAAAAATAAAGAACAATTAAAAAAAAATTAAAAGAACTTTTATTCAGTGTTTTGTTTGATCATTCCAGTTTAAAATTTCTCCAAGAGGATATTATTATAAAACATTTACATAAAAAATGTTATGCATCTTTTTATTCTCTTGAATGTGGAATTAATCTATTTACAGACTTGTTTTATTAAATCTTATCTTATCCAAGGGTCTGTCCAGAGTCTGTCAGGATTCTTGAATTGTAAACTGCTTTTTACATTTGAACAATCCAGTCTTAATTTTGAGAATTTAAAATGTTATATTTAGGTTCTTTTTTTTTTTTTTTTTTTTTTTTTTTTTTAGAAGATATATTTGTTTGACAAGTATTGGAAGATATATGCTGGAAATTTTTTTTAAAAAAAATTGTGAAAGGTCTTTTTTTTAAGGGTGTATTCAAAAAAATATTTTGATTATTAATTGATAAGCATTGTACATTGTGTACTTCCTAAATAAGAAAATTTGCCAGTTTGATTCATTTGAAAGCAAAAATGAGATTAAAAATAAATCAGAAAATAAGCAATTTGGATTGAATTACACCCTTAAGATAAAAAATTTTTGAAAGGTCTAAGATAAAATTTCTTCCCTAACAGATCCTTGTGATTCCTTGCATATCTATTTTTATTTGATTTTTACAATTCTTTAGTTATCGATAAAAATGATAATGACTAACTATATTCTGTTCTGTAATTTTTATTTAAAAAAAATAAATAAAAGTAAAGTTTGTGGAATTGGTCTTCAATAAGTAGCATAATGACAAGTATATATTTTTAGAAGTAACATGGAAAATAGTATTTTTGAGCAACATTTAATGGATTATATTTTGTTAGAAGTATATTGTTCAGGGATCTGTAGATTCTCTCATCCCCAGAGTCCAATTTGAACAGGTTTTTACATTTATGATAAGTCTGTTAATAAATTTCTGAATTTGAAATGATTATTATATGCTGCTTCTTTTCTATACATTTAGAAGATATGTCTACATAATTTACTTTGCACCAAAATTAGTTTTATGTAGGTGCAAAAGAAAAAAAAATTGTGTCCTGAGATCCCCTTTTTATCAAAACCAAATATAATATTTTAAAACTTAAATCAAAGAATTCTGAAAGAATAATGCGAATGATGAAAATTTTTTTGTTAAGATGATAAAGTCTAAAATAAAACATTTATTTTAAATGTTCTGAATATTTTCGAGCAATGAAGTATTTACAGATTAGTTTTCAATGCATTCTATTTCCTATAAAAATATATTTGTAAGTGTATTTGTTTTAATTTTTTTTTTTTTTTTTTTTTTTTTTTGGGGGGGGGGGGGGAGACAAATTTTTAGGTTGCTTGTCAAAATAGTTTTGTTGGTACATTTTTAAACTTCATATTAATATACATTATATAGATAAAATTTCAAAAATGTGATTGAAGTAAAACTTTATTGTAGGATAATCACAAGAAATTAAGCAAATTTTTAAAAAATAAAAATCTTTATAGAAATTAAATTCCTTAATCCATAATTACTTTTAATATAAAATAAGTAAATTTGATTGTGAAATTGTTTCATAATTTTAATGTAAAAATTT
Organism: Maratus speculifer; assembly: GCA_964019185.1. NCBI lineage: Eukaryota > Metazoa > Arthropoda > Arachnida > Araneae > Salticidae > Maratus > Maratus speculifer. The sequence goes on along the minus strand of OZ025300.1, from coordinate 280,246,703 downwards.
GGTAAACTTTTACTCATCTAAATCACTTTCTCCAGTTATTCTTTATTTCATGAGTTATAAATTCTATGTTTTAGACATGTTATATATAATTATGCATTATATTTTAATTTGGCTGCATCTTTCCCTTAAAATTTAGAAACTTACTGTAAGTTTTACATACAGATGTCAGCACATATTGAAATCGTGCAAAGACTTGTGTGGTATATAGATCTGTTGCAGTTTAGTATTATACATGCAATGTTAATACAGTAAAACCCCCGATAATTCGGATTAACTGGGACCAGACCTAATCCAGAAAATTAGAAAAAAAATGAAATAAAATAAAACATACTTACAGAAAATCATCTTTGTTAAACTTATTGAATATTTACAGACAGTAAAAATGTTTACTTTGCTTAATTCTTCCAAAAAGATTTCAGAAAAAGTTATTTTTAATTCAGAATATGATGGCGAAACAAGTTAATTTACGGAAATTAGCCAATTGCTCCTCAAACTTGAAAAAAAAAAAACCAAAGATCAAACCGATCCGGATTAATTGTGTCCGAATTTGCAGGGTTCTACTGTACATGTTTTCTGAACAGTTATAGCTGTATCACATGGGGAACAATAGTAAGCAAACATTTTACAAACCATGATCGTTCATCTTGCTGTGTGTTCAGTAAACCTGTTTTTTAATTTCTCATTCTGCTCCTATTGGTCAGTTGATCAGTGCTGAATGAATTACCAACCTTTTCCATGGTATGCCGGAAACATTTGCTGAGCAAGAATAGAAAGTAGTGTACCTCCCTTCATCAAGGTCACACAACTTTTGCTGACTGTAAGGCACGCCACACACCAGGGAGATATGCGTCAAAAATAGTGCAACAGGGTGAAATTGCCGCATGTCTCATGTTTTTTCGTTCAATGTCTCACTGATGTGCGACTGGCCTTATGTTGTGTCGGAGAAAAAGTTCTGTGAAAGGCGTTTGTGTGATACAGTTGTTACAAGCATGGGTGCAAGACCTTCGATTTTTGACTGATAGTAAATTCTGCTTTATACACTTAAATAATAATTTTACGTTCAAGAACTTTTATTTTCTTTTATTGTAAAGGGATAAATTTTTATCCATAATTAAAGGCATAGAAATCTTTTAACCCATTTCAATTCGGTTTTTCCTGGTACTAAAAAAGTTTTCAGTCTTGGCTTGGATGGACTTTTTGCAGCCAAGATAACGAGTAACTAATACTTTCTAACAGGTAGCAAGTTCGAAAGTAATAATATCATATGGGTATTCATTTTGTTCTTACTTTTACAGCACTATTTTCAGGATACCTAGTAAGGACATATCGAATGAATGCAAAAATAATTTTATGTACAAATGTTATGTGTGTTCGTAATTACATACTGTCATACTGCATATAATTTTTGAGTGATTTGGCGTAAAAGAATAATTTTGAAATTTGCATCAAATTTTCTTTAAGGTTATTACAGAGACAAGAAAAAAATCCACTCCCAATATTTTTTTTGGGGGGGGGAGGGGGGTCGCACCACTTTTACAAATTTCGCGTTTTTTGCTATCTTTTGGCAAAATTTGCCGTTTTCTCGCAATCTTTCGACGAAATTTGCAGCTCTATTTGCGATCTTTCGACACAACTGGCAGGGTTTTTTTTTCGCAATCTTTTGATGAAACTTGCTGGTTTTTTCGCGATTTTTTTTTTTTAAAATACTTTTCCTTTTTTGCAATCTTTTGCCAAACTTTGTCATGTTTTTTCGCAATCATTTGGCGAATCATTACGATCATTTGCCGTTTTTTCAATCTTTTGACAAGCCTTGCCATTTTTTTTGCGATTTGTTGACGAAATTGGCATTATTTTTTCGCAATCTTTTGAAAAAATTTGTCGCTTCCTGCAGGGCTGGGAACCCCCACCCCCCGTTAATTATGTTTTTTTTTTTTTTTTTTTCGCAACCCTTTGGTGAAAATTACTGATTATTTGGGATTCCTTGAAATTTGCGTTTTTTCGCGAGCCTTTGATGGAATTAACAGATTTTATTGCGATCCTATGACAAGATTCTTTTCTGTAATTCTTTGACAAAATTAGCTTTTTTCTAAAGATTCTGTGATGAAATTGTTGGAAATATGAGTTAATTTAAGTTTATTTTTAGTTTCCAACTATTTCTTTAATATTTTTAATCCCCATTTAATCTTGTACATCCACCTTGATGAGAACGACACGTTATATCATTTTACTGAGATGTAATGTTTACATTTTCCAGCTATCGTGTGGAGTTGAGTTGTCGCGTGCTTGCTTTTCAGGAAGGGAAACTTCCATTTTCAGAATCTATAGGTGGCGCTAGCGTTCCGGCAGAACATGACGTATTTTCAGTTTGTGACATTTGCTGTACTGTGATTCGTTCAAATCAGGTAACTGTTCGTTTCGCAGTACTTTATGCAAATATCTTACCTTTTGATTTCATATATATTTGTAAATCTTTTCAGACAGTTATGCTTGCTTGTTTGCTCTTTAGCATGCATCGTTTTGTTCGTTCTATGAACGTCTATTATGTTTCCGAAATTGCCGATGCTAGTGTTTTGAGAAATGTTTTAGCTCCAGTAGAGCTCTTTAAATTATATTATGCTTTGATTTTAAACTTTAAATAAATTTGTTATGTTCCCTTTTAAGAAGACTTTGTCATATTTTAACACACCATCTCAATCTCATCTAATCTAAATTTAAGACTTCACTTTTTAATTTGGGTGAAGAGGACAATGTTTAATAAAACAGAAATTAAGATTTGTTTTCACTATCCTTCATAGAAAATTGCATTTCTTTGCGATTCTATAACAAAGTTAGTCTTTTTCCCAAGATTTTTTTGACGAAATTAACTTTTTTTGCGATTATTTTATGGAATTCGCATTTTTCTTGCGATTCTTTGACGAAATTTGCATCTCTATTCGCAATACTTTGTAGAAATTTGCCTTTTTTTTTTTTTACGCTATCATATAAAAAACTTTTGCTTTTTGTTATTTTTTGAAAAAAAAAAAAATCATTTTTTTCTCCCATCTTTTGCTGAAAGTGGCGATTTCTTATACAAGCAATTGATGATTTTTTTTTTTTTTTTTTTTTTTCGCGATTATTTCTCGACATTTGCGATGTTTTTTTAGTTCTGATTTTTCAGACTAGACCTTTTTTTTAAAAAAAAAAATTTCGGAGCTGAATCTCTAATTTTTTTAAAAAGCTAGGCATCAAATTTGACGACCAAGAATAATTTTCTAGTCGTCAAATTAAATTTTTTAGTTGCATTTGACGACTAACGACTGCTAATTTCTAACACTGGTTACAGGGATAATCAAAAAGATTCTGGTACATTACGGTCAATGAAGGAAAAGTTTAGAGTGCATTTTAATGGTCTTTGCACTCTTTCGAGCATAATAAAGTTGATATGCATCTATGAAGTATATATTATAATATACATTCTGTATAATCTGTGGTGCCAAGAATATTTCTTATTGATTTACAAGGCCACACAAAAGTACATGTATTCCATTGCATAATTGTATATTGAGACATTGCTTGGTACACATTGTATTAAACTATTTAATATTTTATGAAATTGATATATGTGGCACAGGATTTCACAAAGTTATCATTCAGTCCATTGGTCCACATATAATCGAGCAAAAACTACCCAACCAAATCGTTTTGAGATTTTAAAAATATAATTGTTGCATAATTTTGTTTTCAATTGAAATTTATGAAAATCGGATGTATTGTTTAATTACAGGGACAATGAAAAGTATTCTATCGCATTACGGTCTATAGGGAAAAAATAGCTTCAAGTACATTTATGATGTTAGTCTTTTGAATATAATAGAATTGACATGAATTTATGAAGTAGCTATTAAAATATACATTCTGTACAATTTAGGATACAAAGTATATTTTACTGGGCTACTCAAAAGTATAACACTGCATTATGGTATGCTGGGAAATAGTGTTTTGGGCATGTTTTAAGCTATTTCATTTTTAAGAAATTGATCAGGGCTGCTATACAACCTGGAAAAATCAGGGAATTGGTAAATTAGCCAATTAAGTTGGGGAATTTCAATATTTTTTCATAAAACCTGGAAAAGTCGGGTAATTGGTTAAATTTTCATTGTGATCTCTAAGAGTTTGGTTGTTGTGTGGCCAGTAGTGAGAATCTTCTATGATTTGGCAAACTGCATATTCAAAAGTAGAAAAAAAATAATTTACCTTTTTTTTTTTTTTTTCCCTCCAAAAATTTCTTCTTTTATTCTCCACATATGTTTTTATACTCATTAAGATTTTAAAATTTTTTCCAGCAGTTATTTTCATGTAACAATAATTATCATAAGCCTGTATCTCCCCATTCTGTTTCCCCATCCCTTGTTGAAAATAAATTTTAACTAGACAAGGATTTCTGGATATAATTAACAAAATAATTGTGAACTCAATTTTTATTTATATTCAATATTTAAATTTTGTGAAAGAATTTCAAAAAGATTTGAATTCTGTGGAAAATATAAAAAAAAAAACACAAATTAAGTCAAATAATTGTGGAAAAAACTCTAATTTTGGTGAAAAATCATGGAAAATATGCAAAATTTGGCGAAAAATCGTGTGAAAGACCTCAAATTTTGTTGGAGTATTGCAAAAAAAAAAAAAATTACAAATTTCTTCAAAAGTCCGCTAGGCCCTAAAAGTTCTTTTTCTTTGCTGCACCTGTATGTAGTATATCTGAATATGGGTTAAATTAAAAAAGTTGATAAACAATGGTGTTCTCACAGTTTCTTTGTTACTAAACGTTGACTGTAAAAGGCTTCAGATTACTATATTTCACCTTATACTGTCAATAATAAACCAATTTCATTTTAAAATGATTTTTAAAGAATTGTAAAACACTTAATACTGCATTAATCAGGGATTAAAAAAATATATGCAAGCAGGCAGTCTCTCACCACTAAATTTTATTATTTTTTGCCAAAATTAATGCTAATAAAACTTAGTGGTGAGATTGCTTGCTTGCAGCTAGATTTTTACACTCCTAACATTGATGCTTCAGTTTTTTTTTTTTTTTTTTTTTTTTTTTTCCACCAATTTCTGAATAAATTTTTCACTTAAACTGGTTTAAAATTTGAGCCTGTCCTATCTCTATTACTCGGTCCATAAAACTTTGTATTGAATTATAACATTTGTTATACCATCTGATGATTAAGTGGATTAATATTAATTTTAAATTATTAAAGAAAATAAATGGATTTGTTTTAATAGGTAGAATTAAGGGACAATCTCCTAAATTTTATACACATCATTCAAAAGTGGATTTTATTTCTAATCATTTGGTACTAGTAACTTTCTTCTGCAATATTTTGCTACAAAGTCAGTAGGGGGTTCTTTATTTTTACTTCATGACTGTACATATGTATAAAAAATGTATCTAAAGCTTAAACCAATAAAAATTTTTAGATATTTTGACATACTTCCTGCTATTGCCACTAATAATATTAGTTTAAAAAAATCAGTTGAGAATGATCAGTTTTTCATGTATTTTATTTAGTCTAGCATCTATTAAAAATACAGGGTGTATCTAAACTCTTGGGCAAAACTTTAAGGGGTGATAGTACGTACCAAGACAAACAATATTAAATAGGAAATTAAGGGTCCCAAACTTTTTCTGAAGGAGATAGCCACCATTAAAGTTTAGCATCTAAAATTACAAGTAATCATAAAAAATGGAAAAATTAGTTAATTGATTTGTAGTTTTCATTAAAACTATTCTTTATGTCAGTATTGTTTTGAAAATAAATTATAAAGATAAATGTCAAAGAATGTCGATAGAGGGCACTTTCGACTTTGGAGTAACGTACAGTTATTTTTTGCATCTCATTAAATTTTTTTAGAAGCTGACATACATTTAAATTTTGAGCTGAAAATCTGAGTCGTTGGGAGTGGTTAAGTAGTGCAAACTGAACTGTGTTCCATGGGGGTGGGGACGTTTAAATTTCAAATGATTATAAAAAGTGAAAAAATTGGTCGGTTCATTTGTGGTTTTCGCTAAAACTATTTGTGTCAATATTTCCTTGAAAATAAATTTTAAAGATAAATTTAAAAAAAATTCTGTTAGAGTGTCCCTTAAACCTTAGAATAACCAACAACTATTTTTAACCGTTATTTTTTGTACTTAATTAAATGCTTGCCAAAATTTAGAATTTAATTTTGAGCTCAAATTCTGAATCTTTGGAAGGGGTTAAGAAGTGCAAACTGAACTGTTGTCAGGAGATGGAATGTTACGATCCCCACCCCTCAAACACAGTTCAACCGGTTTTTATCTAGAAATTTGATTGCATTTTCTGAAAGATCTTTTATTTTTACCAAAAAAATTTAAAATGCCCTTCAGTTACACTGTTTCCGAATTACAACATCTGATAATTTCATATGTTTCCAGACAAAAATGAATTAAAACTTCTGTCACAAAATTGCCTTTTTGGATTTGAGAATAGCCATAAAGCATCATCCACATATAAACTTACTACCAAACTTGAAAATTCACAATGTTAGTTAATATCCAATTTTAACAATATGTTTGGATTCTACTGTAAATTTCAATTTTGAACACCAAACAGAAAGTTATTTAACCAAGAAGTTTAGATACTTAATAAAAGAAATATAGTTCAGTATCACCATGGGCATTTGCAGTTTTTTATATTTTTATTTTTTATTTTTTTTTTTTTATTTTTTTTTTTTTTTTTAGTGTGTCTATTGGAGTCACCAGTTTGTAACTGGTGCTCAGGGCATTCTCTGCTGCTTACCGATCTGCAACCAATGTTGTTCAGGGGAAATAACCGAAGTGATTGATGAGAGACAACTAATCGGAAGGGGAAAAAAATCAGTTAGCTGGGTCACGTGAACATTTATGACAACAACAAAAGAATAATTCCAGCAACTTAATACAAATGCTGCTACTAGTAAATAATACCAATGGCATCCACCAAGTTTGTCGGATAATTGAAAACATGTCACTGACTGTGATGTCAAGTCACCGGTGACATTGGTCACTTTGGTATGGCCCACTAAATGAGATGAGCTGCTTATATACAGGATGTAAAAAAAATCTAGCACCAGTGGACAATCTCCCACCAGTAATTTTTATTTGTAATTTTGGATTTAAATTTTTTGTTGGAATGAGAGTAAAATTTAAGCAAAGAAATCCAATAAAATTTAATGGTAAGACATTGCTCATTGGTGCCAAAATTTTTCACCCATAATCTTAGATCAATTTAATAGATTAAAAAAAAAAAAAAACCTTAAAAAAAAATGCCAAAATTTAAATTTTTTCCCCTTATGCAATTTCTAATACATGATTTCTTATGATAGCATAGGATCAATCCATATGAAATCATCCAGAAAAAGAAAAATATATATTGCTCAATATTTTTTATTATTACTATTCTTTACTACTTATATTACTATACTTTTAAGAACCTATTAAAAAAATTTAACTTTTTAAATTTAATTTGGTAAACATTTTTTGTAATAAGTTGTTTTTATAAAATAATTCATGAAAATAGTAATTCGATCATACAATTAAGGGGGGGGGGGATAAATTTTTGCCATTGCAAATTTATTATCTCATTCATGTTAGAATGTTGACTTTAGTGCCAGTCAAATTAATGCTTTTGTTTGACAACTAATTTGTCAAATTTTACAAAAATTGTAATTGCCGAAACGTCAGTTGAAGGCTTACTTTGGAGACACGAAATCTTTTTGATTCTGTCTGTCTGTTCCGCGATAACTGACGTAAAAAGCATTCGATTGGCTTGAAATTAAGTGGGTATGTTAGTGAGACACTGGGATTAAGCTGTATAGTTTTTTGTAAGATTTGATTCATTCGTTCGGAAGATATAGAATATTTTATTTCGCGCAATAATGCTTTTCTATGGCGAATCCAATGATTTTCAATTTTTTTTTCCCCGAGAGAAAATGACACATTTGATTAATGGAATTCACTGATAAATGGATACTAAAATTTACCAGTTAAATTATTCGTATTGTTTCGAAATTTTGTCAACGCATTTGTCAGATTTTTAAAATTGTTACTGTAAATTTTGGAAATTTTTTATAAATGTGTTCCAATAATATAAACTAATTTGTTTTAGAGATTTACTTATTTCAAATGTATTTATTTTATTTTCTCTGAATGGTTGCTAAGTAACCTTTCATCTAAATCCTTATCCTTATAATGCTATAAATTTGAAAGCGTGTACAAATTATTTAACTGAATTCAACATCAAAACTGATGAATTAATTAATAACTTTGTATCTTTGCGTATAAATATAACATAGCCCAGGAAAAAAACATTAGCTTTGTTTTATTAATTTTATTCAAATATTTTCCTTAATAATTCAAAATTTCCTTCTTTTTCATATCGAATCAATAGAGATTTTTTAAATAAAATTTATCCAATTTCCTTTATCGTTGCCAAAAAAAAAAAAAAAAAAAAATCTAAATTTGGAATAACAATTTTTCAACAGCAATAAGTTTCAATCGAGCAATTTCCATTCGAAAAATTAAACTAAGAAAAAAAATAAATAAATATGACGTCAGAATTAAAATAACTATAGATACAGTACTTTTTGTTAAATATTAAACACGGATATTTCTTTCGTTAATAAGAATTTTTCTAACAAAAATGGGGGCATAATTAGAAGTAAAAGAAATAAAAAAGAATTATATTTTTAATAAATATTCCACTTAGTAAACTATGCCGTCATAATTGAACAAAAACAGGTATTTTATAGTAGTCGTTAAAAATTCAAGAAACATGGATATCAATAACTCATTAATAATGACGTCATTGCCGAAACTTCAGCGAAGGCTAACTTTGGAGACACGAAATTTATTGTTTTTCATCTGTCAGTCTGTTCTTCTGTATGTCTGTCTGTCCCGCTATAACTGCCGCAAAATGGAATCAATTTTTTTTTTTTTTTTCCTTTCGGAAACAAAATTGTAAATCTCTAGATTACTGTGTTTACACTTACAAAAGTTCCTGATACATCAAGTTTAGGTGTTTGTGATTGGCAGGCATGTAGAAATATGAGGATAATGAAAAATATTTGTCCAAACTGTTACTTATCCTTATAAATCAAAATGTGTAAAGAAATGCAAGATATACAATAACCATTAGCACAATTATTAGAAAGTGACAAATTGAAATTAAGTGAGGCTCGGGGGGGCGGAGCCCCCCTGAAGAAATCTACGATGTTATAATAAAGAAAACAAAATTAATAGATCATGAAATTTTCAGAATATCCTAGCATAAATAAATTTTTAATTTACCGCTTTTGATGGCTGAAAACTTCTAATTCTTATTTTATTCTTAAAATAATTACGTAATTTGAAATTTTTAAATTACAGTTTCCAGGAAGTTGAATATTACTTAAAGTTTCTTTTAAAAAAATATGAACAAAGCTGACATTGAGGCTCCTGATCTGCAGATTTACTAGTTATATTCATCTTTTAAAGAAAGTGAAAGTATCCTCATTAAAAGAAAAAAAAAAAGTAAGAATTGCCTTTGAAGAAATAAATGTCTACTATCTAATGCACTCCCTCCAAAAAAAAAAAAAAATAATAATAATAATAATAACCTCTCCCACAGGGGTGATTCTCGTCCGAAAATTTAAGGCATTCTCTTCCGAAAATTTTAAATTGGGTTATCAGTTCCGCATAGTTGCTAACTTGTACGGTTTTGTGCGCGGAAAAAACAATTGTGTAGGAATGCAAAATTCGTGAAATTATCGCCGAAATAGCATACATTTCGTCAATATTTCGTGGAAAAACGACGATTTTGTCTGTTTTTGTAAACGAACTTTGTCAAAAGATAGATGAAAAACGCGAATTTCCCAGAAAAAACGGCAATTTCTCCAAATATCGCAGATAAAACGTTGATTTCTTTTGAAGACCGCAGGAAAACGCCGATTTCGTCTAAAGATTGCGGATATAATGCCGATTTCGTTAAAAGATCGCGGGGAAAAAACGCCATTTTCGATAAAAGATCGCTTAAAAATATTTTGTCAAAAGAATATTTGAAAAAATAAGCCGATTTCATCAAAAGATCGCGGGAATAAAATGCCGTTTTCGAGAAAAAATCGCGTAAAAATGCAAATTTTGTCTAAAGATCATCAAAAAACGCCAATTTTACTTTAAAAAAACAAGGGAAAACGTTGATTTCGTCAAAAGATCGCGGAAAAACCGCCGATTTCGGCAAAAGATCGCAATAAATCGCCGATTTTGCTAAAATATTGCTGATTTCGTCTGAAGATAGCGGGAAAACGCCGATTTTGTCCGAAGATCGCTGGAGGGGGGGGAGACTAACAACCCCCCCCCCCCCCGCCGATTTCCGAAAATGCGATGCGAATTTCCGAAAAAAAAATTTCATCCAGAATCACCCCTGCTCTCCCATAAGATTAACATTACGGAGTCTGTGTCTTCACATTAATGAATTAATCTCTTAGTAACAGGGCCAGTCCGAGGGGTGTGAAGTCCACCGCCCAAGGGCATTAATCAGAAGAAAAGATGCCCACAAGAGCACCAATAAAACTAATTTTATATTTGTGTTTAAAAAAAAAAAAATAACTAGACTGGCACCGACTCAAGATAAGATTCTTTGTTGTGTTTAAAAGGAATTTTAGTGTGCTGAATTTTCGCAATACAAATAGCAGCTTCTGTTCATCATCTAAATTGGAATATCTAAAGCCTTTCCAAAAAATTTTGGTATTCTACATCTAAAAATTCAGCTTGGATTTGTTTTCTTTTTTTGAAGGGGGAAGGGAGAGGGCTAAAAAGGTCACTAGTGCAAACAAAAGTTCTTTATCAACAGAATGACACAGTCAATAACAGTTGAAAAATAAATAACTACAATAAGTAAATATGTTTGAAAATATCAAACATAATCATTTGAAATTATACATATATAAATCACCAAAGAATGACGGTAATTTGTTAGTTTGTTTTGGTGGTTCAAGGGACTTACTAACCAAAGTTCATGGATGTTCTTGACCAGTGGCGTAGCTACATATTCAGCGCCCTGGAGCAAGTAAAGTTTGTGCGCCCTTGTGACTCGAAAAAGTTCTGCGGAATTTTTTTTTAAGTTTAAAATTTATAAATTATGACCGATTTATATGCTATGATTCGACCAATGCTTTTTTCGAAAGCCGAAGTATTTTAATTATGTATTAAATGCAAGTAATTAACTCTTCACTGCACCGTGTGCAACATCTGGCACATACCTAAAAAAAAAACTATAATTTTCCTTATACAGCATGAATTTGGCCAATAGGATCGCTGTAACTGATCAAAAATAATCTAAAGAATGAAATAACACTTATTTTGTTCATGCTAGATGGCTGCATTTAAGAAAAGATTATAATTTTTTCATTAAAAAAAAAGAAAAGAAAAAAAAGATAAAAAAAAATGATTAAGCTATTAAAGCAAAATTTACTTTTATTATTTTTACTGTATACTTAAAAGTATTAATACAGTAAAACCTCCAAATAACGGACACCTCGGGAGCGCGGAAACTGTCCGCTATTGGGAAAAATCTCGGAGATTCAAAAATTGCTAAGAAATGCTTAAAGTGTCATTAATTGACTTTTATATGTCCTAAAATTCTAATATATGATTAATCAGAAATTGAAATTATTTGTTAAGTAAAAAAATTAAAATAAAATGGTACATTGCTTTATACACTGTTTGTTACATTCATGAAAAAAATATATTTTAAAAGTTTCCTTTAGAATTTAAAGATTACATTGTTTTTTTTTTTTTTTTTTTTTTTTTTTTTCAACGTGAAGTTTTAACTAAGTCAACAGTTCTAATTTTCCTGAATCATCTTTTTTTAAGTGTCACTGCTGATTGTATTTTGTCATTTCTTAAAAGCATAAAATCTCAAATCTTCCGGAGGGGAGTGTGGGAGGGGGGGGGGGGGTATTGTGATGCTCTGGGATGTAATGTCCTTCGGACCATCCCTTGAATTTAATACTGGACGTGGGAGGGAAGGAGCGAGTGGGACCCGGCCTACTCTCTACATTTATCTGTGATCACAAAATTTCGACACATTGCCCTGACAAATTTAGAGGTTTTTTACGTTTTTTTCTTTGTTAAAAAACAATATCTCATACTTCATCGCAAAAATTACTGTCCGCTATTCAGAATGTCCGTTATTCAGAGGTTAAACATACAAAAATTTAGATTTTGGGAGTGGGGATCGATAAACTGTCCGTTAAATAGAGGTGTCCGCTATTTGGGAGTGTCCGTTATGGAGGTTTTACTGTATAAAAAAAACTGCGGAGTGTTAAGCAGGTAAAATTAAGTAACTTAGGCCCATTTAATGGCAAAATATAGTAACATAATATTTTTTTTTTTTTTAAATTGATTATTTGTATAGGGTACATGCCATAAAATATCAAATTTTCGCTGAAATTTTTTAATTATTTTATACTGTTCCTTCCATTATTATACTGATATATAAATTTCAATATATATATATATATATATTTTTTTTTCATAAAAATAGAAAAAGTCGTGCAGTGAAAAGTTAAAAACAAATAATGAATAATAGAATTAGTTATAATCCTTCTATAGTAAAAAAAAACTAGCCTTAAAAGGAATGACTCCTGAAATGATGCTGATGTGGAAGATTTCCGGAACTAACGAATCCGGGTTGTCCACTCCTTCCATGAGTCGAATAGACCAATCAGGAAAAAGCTCCGTCAATGCATCGCTGTATGGGTTACCATAAAGAGAGGAAAGGTTACCATCGCCAACAATCGCCAAGTTTGTCGCCAACTTGGCGATATATCGCCAAATTTGGCGACCAAAATTATTTGTCAAAAGTGACGCCAACTTGGCGATAGCTGTAATATTTCGCCAAATTTTTAATTTCTTTACAACACCAGTCGTTTGATACATCATTTGAGAGGTTTGCAACTGCTTATTCATATAATGGATGTTTTGTGTGTTATCCCCCATTCTGCTCCCCAGGGAGGACACATTTTTAATTTCTTTACAACACCAGTCGTGTTACACAAGATTTGAAAGGTCTGCAACTGCTTGTTCATATTATGGATGTCTTGTGTGTCACCCACACACTCTGCTCTCCCCATGGGGGGGGGCACATTTTTAATTTCTTTACAACACCAGTTGTGTGACACATCATTTGAAAGGTCTGCAACTGCTTATTCATATTATAGATGTGTTGTGTGTCATCCCCCACTCTGCCCCCCAGGGGGGCACATTTTTAATTTCTTTACAACACCAATTGTATGACACATCATTTGAGAGGTCTGCAATTGCTTATTCATATTATGGATATCTTGTGTGTAACCCCCCCCCCCCTCTGACCTCAGAGGGGACGCATTTTGTAATTTCTTTGCAACACCAATTGTGTGACACATCCTTTGAAAGGTCTGCAACTGTTTATTCATTTTATGGATGTCTTGTGTGTCAGCCCCACTCTGCCCCCCAGGGGGGCACATTTTTAATTTCTTTACAACACCAGTCGTGTGACACATCATTTGAGAGGTCTGCAGCTGCTTATTCATATTATGGATGTCTTTTGTGTCGCCTCCCACTCTGCCCCCCAGGGGGGAACATTTTTAATTTCTTTACAACACCAGTCGTGTGACACATCATTTGAAAGATCTGCACCTGCTTATTCATACCATGGGGTATTGGCGAGCGCAGCAAGCAGGGATAGCCAATAATTTGGAATCGCGAAGCGATTACGCGGGGGGTTGGCGAGCATAGCGAGCAGGGGGGCGGCGCCCCCCTAGTTCTTTAAAAACAAAGTACGTACAAACATTTTCTGCAAACTGTGTGAAATTTTTGTTTTAAATGCACTAAAGGAACAGTACAATCTGGAGCTCTTAATATCTGGTTTTCTTTTCAAGGGTTTCGAAACACTGTAGAATACTAACAGAAAAAAAAAACAACAACATATGCGTTAAACATTTTTTAAAGCGATTTTAAAATCTCCATCTCTGAAGGAGAGTGTGGTTGGGGGGAAAGCTAAAGTGAGGGTCGAAAAATTTCAAACTTTTTTCGAACCCATTGTGTGATACATCATCTTAAAGCTCTTTGACAACTCTTTCGGATAATGGATCTTTCTTCCCTCCTCCACATTTTTACCCTCTGGGTGGGGCCGCCAATTTTCGATCTTTTAATAAAATTGCAGTGTTTTTTTATAACTTTAAATCGGACTTTTTACGGAACCCTCTGATAAATATATAAATGAATGTATATAAATATATAGATAAATGCATGAAAATTTTAAAAAGAGGAGAGGGGGATACGATAGTTGAAACCTTGGGATTCACTTTTTCAACTTTTGCCGACATCTTTCCCGTGACATATCACTGCAAAGCTCTATGACCTCTATTTCGTGTTATACACATCCCGAGGCCCTCCTCCTCACTTTGCCCGCGCTGGGACATTTTTCTAAATTTATCCAACACCCTTCGTTGTAAGTGGTTGGTAAGCCCTTTGATCATGTACTGATGTTATACACTTCCCTTGCCGCTCCCCTCATTTTGCTCTTCCTGAGGGATACGTTTAACGTATTCTAATAAAATGTATTCTAACAGTGGTAAAATTACGAGGCTAATCTTAAATGACACAGAAAACATAAATTAAAAATATTGATCCCATTCACCATTCTTATAGTTCTCGTTTTTGCCGCATGGGATGCTTGTAATTTTTACTTGTTCGGCTATTTTGCAGCTAATTGCCAAAAAATTCTAATATTTGAAACTTATAACTCCTTTATCTATTCATACTTATTCGCACTTTTTCTACATTTTGCAACCATGATTTTATAATCTCCATTTTTTTTTTTTTTTTAATACCTTCAGTTTTTTGTTTCGGTGAATTTACTAAAATCGACTTCATAAGCATGTAAAAATAATGATTTTCAATAGCGATTGTAGATTTGAAGTAATCGATGACTATCGGTTGTGTTTTTTTATGATGAATTTTTTTTTTTTTTTTTTTTTTTTCGATTGTTAAATTTTCGAGAATCATCCATCACCAGCCATATCCCAGCAGCAACTTTAGATAGAAGTGTGAAATTCATGATGCAAAACCTTAAAAAAATTTCAGCATTAAAAACATTAACTTAAAAAAATTCATCGGTTTTAGAAACTGCCCCCCCCCCCCCCCTCTAAAAGGATTTACGGTAGGTACGAAACTTTTAGATCATTCCATCATACCTCAGCAGCTGTTAGGTAGAAACATAAATTTGAGGATAATTAATTTACTAAAACTAATTTAAGCATGTATTTTATCTATTTCATAAATTCCCCCCTAAAAAGGTCTAATGCAGTGTTCGTACTCTTAGAAAATATCGGTATATCTCTGCTGCAGTTTTCGGCAGAAACGCGAAATTCAAGATAGAAAATCTGCTAAAAAATAGTTAAATATAGTGGTTTTAGAGCTAGTTTGTCTATTATGTCGTCAACATCGATTTTGAAACGGATAATTTTAGATTGTACAAACAGTACAACAATTAAGGCTATTTGATTAGATTTTACTATTTATTTTTTATTTATTATTATTTACCAGGTGCATTTCGTTTGATACAAGATTAAAAAAAATTGACCAGCGTAGCAGGTGAAGGCTGCTAATATAGCATGAATTAAAATTTCGCGACTAAAAGATATTTCTTTTAATTCTTTCGGGGGCGCCGCGCCGTTTGCAGCCTGCAAACGGCTAATTTTAATGTCCAAAATGCCAGATGGCACCAATAAATTTTCAACACAAATTCGATGTCTTAATATATGTGAAGGAAAGCTTTTGTTAATTTTCAAAGGAATTTGATCGTAAGTTTTGGTATAATTAATTATTTGAATATCCTTAGAGCAGAAATGCCTTGTCCCCGAAAGGGATAACTGTGTATAAAAAATGTTTTAAATTGAACTAGTTGAAGACAAACACACGATAAAATATCATAGCAATATACTGATTGCAACAAGATTAATCTATTTTGTGTAATGAATAATGACAAAAAAAATTGTAAATATTGGTACAAATCTTTATTTTGCTGTTTTCAATTTTGCGCCCTTAGGTTTTGTGCGCCTGGAGCAGTTTGCTCTAACTGCTCCACGGTAGCTACGCCCCTGTTCTTGACACAGTGCCATTTCTTTTCAAATTTAAATACCTAGAATTCTTCAAAAAATTCTATTCAATAAAAGGAAACTTTTGATATATATTTTATATTGCGTTAAGAATTTGAATGTGTAATTTTAATTTACAAAAAAAACAAGCTTAACAGTGATAAAATATTTGGTACAATGACATAAAAAAAATAAGTATTAATACAGACAAAACTCTCAATTTAGATTCGAGTAATGGAATTTGATATTTTACTGCAAAAATGTTATAAATTAAATATTACATATACTTTCCCCTCCATAGCAGTGGGGGGATAACTGTCTAAGGGGTGACACCCAATCTTTATTTGTAAATAAAAACTATAATTTTATAAGGTTTTGAATGGGAATTCTTAAATAAAATTAAATTTTTAGAACACGATGCAATAGAGTTATTTTTCTTTTCTTTGAGAATGTGAAATTTTATACAGAATGGTGTATCTAAATAAAACATGTACCAGGAAACAAAAATATACATATCCAACGAGTGAGCAGCAAAAGCAAATTAAAAAAGAATTTTCTTCTACATATAGACACTACATTGACATGCGAACTTTGAGTTGAGTCACTAATGCGGTTCTTTTATGCAGGAGGGCAAAAGGAATTGTATGGTTATTTGTTATAATAATGTAGAATTGTGATTGAAAAAATATGACGGACTGGAAAGGGGGGGGGCAGGGGCCTCGCTAAGGGGGGGGACGGGGGGGAGCCTCCCCCCCCAAACATTCGCAAATGTTGTTACACTTGGCAAATTTAACTAAAATTTTAATAAAAAACTGCAAAAAATTTTCTATTTTTGATAGAAATTGCACAAGTTACAACTCTAATTGGGAATATTATTAAACTTTTTACAAGTAAGAACTGTATTACATTTTCTAAGTGTGGTAACTTGGCAAAATTATAAAACGAGTTGGCAAATATGGAAATTTGACTTGGCAATTTAAGGTCTTCTCCCCCACCAATAAAAAGTCTTAGCGATGGCCCTGGGGGGGGGGGGGGGATGACATTCATCTTAGCTGCGCCACTGCTCCATAGAATGAGACGTAATAAACAAAAAGAAAACTATACCGACATCACATCTGTTTATTCAGAAAACACAAGTAGTCCAATTTTATCCATATAAAAATTTAAATTTTCAAAAAAAGTTCTAAGAACACAGTATTACTATATACGATAAAAAGAAGAATACTGCTGATAAAATTTCGCTACAAAATTTATTTGTAATGGAATATTTTATGCAAATAAAATAATGACTATGAAATGCAGACATAGAAAAAAACTTATCTCAGGACAATAATCCTGGGTGAAGAATCGGCGCAACATTGCGACGCACGTCGCAGACTTTTGGAGAAGATATGCAGACTATTTTTCAACTGTTAAAATTTAGAAAAAAAAATTCTAGGAATTATTTACCATGTGCCTATGGTCCATGCCACATGCGATTAACGAAGCTCCGACTCTCGTTAAATGTCTCGTCGCTGCCCCATGAAGACACTTATGAGCTAATACTATTCCTGGTGTTTTTCTAATAATACTTTCGCATTTTGACTTATTTATTTTATTTTATTTTATTTTATTATTTTTTATTTATTTATTTATTTATTTTGCATTAGATAGCTGAGGTTCCTCTCAAGGTTCAGAAAGTAAAAGTAACTTTATAAAAAAATTTTGAAAATAGGAAAAGTAAGCTGCAAAAAAAATATTTAAAAATCTCAAAATGCGAAAGAGTTATTAGAAAAATGCCTCCCCATAGGAATAGCATTAGTTGGCGAGTGTCTTCGCGGGCAGCGACAGGACCCTTAAGCTACAAATCAGGAGCGATTCTGTTTTCCGAAAAATAAAGGCAAACATTTCCAAAAAATAATTTTAAAAAATTGGCCATAAAATCCAAAAATCTGGACATAAAATGAATCGAGAATTTCTATAAATGGTTGCCGAAAAAAAAATTTTCAATCGTTCGAAAAAAAGAAAGAAAAGTTAGCAATTTCGTCATAGATAGCGGAAAAAATACAAATTTTGTCAAAGAATCGTGTATAAAACGGCAAATTTGGTAAAAAAATCCGCACATTTCTGCAGACTATTTTAAAAGTTTCTACTTGTGTTGCAGACTGCAGAGAAAAATTCTTCTGCTGGAAAAGCCAGAAAGCAGAACTTTTTGAAAACAAAAAAGAGCGCAAAGTGCTACGACACGTGTGCTGCGGCAGGCGTCTCCATGTTATCCTATGGGACCAGATGAGACGCTTGCAAAGCGCGCGATTATCTTGTGTCGGAGCGTCTTTGACGCGTGGAACGGAGCGAGTCGCCAGCAAGAACCAATCAAATGCTTGGAAATCCAAATGACGGTAAAGCCTCTTCTCGAACAGCCAATGAAGTGCTAAGAAAACGAAAAAAAGCAGGCGATTTTTGTCGCTTGCAATTTTTACGTGTATAGCACTTTTAAAAAGAAATTTTGGCGAAAAGAAAACTATTGGATTCGATTTCAAAACGCATTTATCGAATCGAATGTTCAGTTAACGATATGTTTAACCTCCTTGGTCAGAGAAAAAAAATGTGAGGCAAATGCGCTTGAAAAAACTGTTTTAAAATAACTATCAGCAATGATTTTTTTTAGAAGTAGGTAATATTTACTTATCGTAATTTTTTAATCGATAATTTCCAGGGCCTGACTAAGGCAGGGGCATGCGGGGCAATTGCCCCGGGCCCCCCGGCTTTAGCCCCCCCCCCCCAAGGACAGATATAAGTTTTTTGTTAAGGAGTATCAAACGATAAAAAATGGTTAAAAGTGACGAAAATGCTTTTTTTTTCCAATTTTAAGGGTCTCTATTCTCCTACCCCGTCTGTTTAGTACACATTGCCTCCTTAAGGCCTCACCTTTATCCTCATATTCCTGTAAATAAAACTGTATTCTATAATTTCTTAAAGTTGTCTTTCTTCTGCTGTTATGTATATAGATATGAATAGTACTTGGTACGAAATTTATGTACACATACAATAGTAATGAATTTCAGTTTTAGTCACTTTAAGTATAATATACGAAAAATTTTAAGATAGAAGGGGGCCCCCCCCTAATAATGTTTGCCCCAGGGCTCCCCACTGTCTAAGTCGGGCCCTGTGTGTAACCAACCATTGAATCAGCCTATCTCTCCAGTGTTGTTGTTGTTGTTACTCATTATTTTGAAAATTGTTACCCCATCAAATAAATAAGTGATAGGACAAACATTTTTAATACTTTGCCAAATCAGCAGTATTTCGCGCCAAATCTAACTTCGTTGGCGCGGCTACGATCACATGATTAGCTACTTCCGGTTTGTCCACTGTTTCCATCCGTATTCCCGCGACTCATGTTGATGTTGAATAGTGATCTGATTCACGTCTTGTATTGTATACTTATAACGGACAATTCAATAAGTGGTATGTAATGTTATATTTATAGTATCATCTTATACAGATATTACATCACTGTGTTAAATATGACTGCATAATATTTCTGATATTTACGTATTATACGTATCCAGACAAGGAAATTATGTCGGCAACTTCGGTCAATCATATAAAAACAAATTAAATTAATACGAAATATCAATTCAATATACGTTTAATAAATTACATAACATTGTTCATTAAAAACCAATACAAAATGCTTCCAGTGTGAGATTTCTGATAATAAGTTTTTTCATGCAGCATACACATCAGCATAGTCACATTAAGTTAGATTGCAACCCAGCTAAAATGTCCGAGAATGAAGTTTCTATTAATGACAGCTCCGTAAAGGTTTTCTTATGCGCTTATTGCGGCAAGAAATTTTCTAAGTTAGATCAATGCAAAATCCATATGGACATCCATACTAGAGAGAAACGTTTTGTTTGTAATATCTGCTTCAAGTCTTTTTTTACAAAAAGAGCACTAGTTGCCCATAAACTTGTGCATATCCGTAAAAAACGTTACAAGTGTGATGTTTGTAATAAAGAATTCTCGCTGAAGCAAAACTTTGTGTACCATCGGCGAAGTCACACAGAGTTAAAACCTGCTGCTGCTGAAGTTTCGAACACCGAATGTCATAAGTCGTTATTTTGCTCGATTTGCAATAAGAAATGTATTAAGGAAAGTCAGTTAATTACTCATATGCGTATTCATACTGGGGAAAAGCCATTTGTATGCAAAATATGTTCGAAAAGTTTTCGTCAACGTGCTGCATTAAAAGAGCATTCACGAATTCACTCAGAAGAAAAACCATATGTCTGTGAAAAATGCAACATGGCATTTAGAGTGAGATGTCAGCTAACAAGACATTCTGCTGTTCATACAGGCATAAGACCGTATGTTTGTCATGTGTGCAATAAAGGGCTCCTTCAGAAATCTGCGCTAGACAGGCATTTGTTTACACACACATCTGAAAGACCTCTTGCGTGTGAGGTCTGCGGAAAAGGGTTTGCTACTAATCGGGAATTAAAAAGTCATTTTATTACTCATACAAATGAAAGCAATTATTACTGTATAGTATGTAAGAAGGCATTTCTAACGAAATCTAAATTGAAGAGACATTCTAAGACTCACACAGGTGAAAAAGATGTAGTTGAAAGTCCCTCTTTTTGTGATATATGCGGCAAATCACTTTCTACAAAATGGTCTTTGAAGAAACATTTGCGTACGCATGAAAAGTAAAAACATTTTGTTTGAAATGTATGCAGTAAAGAATTTGCTTGTAAAGAGGCACATTTATGTAAGCATATAATGATGGGAAATATTTTTGTTATGCATGCAATAAAAAATTTGTTTAAAAATCTTCCTTGTTAGTATTTTAATTTTCATTCAACAAATTTGAAGAAAATGTTTATTTTTGAAAGTAGGAAAATCAAATGAAAAAAAATTGAAATTCTACAAAGCATATTTTGAGTTATAGGGATTTTAAATTACATCCCTTTTGGTGCGATTGCAGTTTGCTCTCCTTCTTGGCATGATTTTCAAAAATCGCCAAATGGCACATTTTTGCATACTAACTCCCGGAGCTGCAACATCTCCGAGAGAGAGTACACAAAATTATTATTTGTTTTCTCTTCTCATATATTTTTAAACAAGTACCTATCTAGACAAATGCTTTAAACGTGAAAATAAATATTTGATCAGTTATTTTTCTCTTATTTTACCTATATTTTTGAGTAAAAATAAAAAATACATAACATTTCAAATTTTTTTTAAATACATTTTTAAAGATAAATAAATTTAATATATTTTAAAATACATTTTATCAAATATACCAAAAAACAAATTTTTTACTTACCCAAATTATTAAAAAAGAATGTTTGTTAACAGTAAGAGGAGCAAAACAATGTTATAGTCTTTTTATTCAGAGGGCCTTTTTTTAATCAGGGGGCCGCCGCCCCCCTGAACCCCCCCCCCCCCCCCCCGCTTTTTTTATTCATAATTTTATCTTCTACTCTAGCATGTCATTCAAAACCATCACTCAATCTATCATTTTTAGTCATTCATATCTTGAAACAATCAGCCTCTCTTTCATACATAATTCAATCAAAGCTCAAAAATACAGGTTTAAAAAAAAAGAGAAAAATAAACGATCGAATATTTATTCTCACCTGTCAAGCATTTATCCATATCCGTACTTGTTCTAAAACATATGAGATGAAAAAATAAATATTAGAAATTACGCTACGCAACTGCAATAGACAACTTTTCAATGTGCAATCCATTGCAACATTAACGTTTTTCCAAAAATTTAAACGCTACTTCTCTGAGTTCTCCTCTTTTGTGCAATAAGAAAACATGTAACAAAAAGGAGCGTCCAATCAGGAAACGGCTTAGAAAATGGTAGGATATGGTTTAAAAAGCAAAGACTTTAAAACGGAGCACTCCTTAGGGTTGCCACATTGAAGATGCGAGGAGAAAATGAAAATAAAAGGGTTGCCATATTGGAGCATTTATTGCACCAAAAAAAAGTCGCCTTGGCAAAGAAGAGTAAACTGCATTTCAAATGGATAATCTTATTGTTACAACAACTTTACAATATTTTTCTTTTAATTATTTTTTCTGTTTATTTGCATCTTAATAATTTTTTTTTTCCCACATTCAAACAACTCAAGCTTGTGTGCAGATTCACAAGTTGTTATATGTAAAAATATGTAGAATCTAAATAGTTACCCTTTCTTTCTAAAAAGGGTTTTCTTATTCAGATTATTTATTTATATATTTTTTTTTCTTTTAAGTAAAAAAATAATTAAAATTTTCTTGGAATACAGTAGACTCCCTCAAATCAACACTTCTAAAATCTGCACATAATTTAAGAATGTAAACAATGAAACATTCAGTTCAGATGTAGGTGCAAAATTTGACTTTTTTAGTTACTTTTCGATTCCATAAATTTTTTAATTTGTAATTTATGTTAAGTTTATTGAATTTATGTTTTTTCATGAAGGAAGAATAATTTATTTATGAAAAAATCAAGATGTTGCTGATGTCATTGGTAATCATAATCTTACCAAATATATTTATGTATTAATCAAGCTTTTTTAGTTAAGTCTGGCTAAACCTGAAATAAAACTTCGTTATTTTATTATTCTGATGCGAGTTAGTAATAATGTACCTTTATGAGGCAAGTTTCATTGAATAATTTAGGAAAAACACATTTTATCTTTATAATGAATATTTAATTGTACATTATTGATTATTAACTTGACCTTTGCTTTTAGTATTTTAATCATTTAAAAAATTATCTAAATTTTTATTATTTTAGTTTATTACTCATTTTAATATTTTAGTATATAGTAAGCATTCATTAAATTTTTTATTTCATTTTTAATTACATTCAAGTTACTTTATAAAAAATATAAACAAAGCAATGACCAGAAATCCGCACAACCTCTGGTCCCAATCTGTGCGGATTTGAGGTAGTCTACTGTATTTCCTTTTAAATATTTATTGAATATACTTTATTGTCTACCAACTAATTTTGGTTAATAAACATTAATTCTAAAAGTTGTATTGGGAAATTTTCAAGAAAATTCTATTTACAAACCTACTCCCCATTTTACTCATATTTCATGCTGTCAAGGGTTGGGGGTATTTTTGGAATTGTATGGTAATGTTAAATTATGATTATACATTTATAAAACAATTTAGAAATTTTGAATAGCTAATTTTTTTTTAAATGTTCTTTTCTTTTTAGCATGTGTTAAAAATGAAACAATCTACAAATGACAGTTTCTTAAAATACACTAATTCACTCTTTATACCAAATACAAATCTAAACAATGAATTTTTCCTAATTGGGAAAAAAAACACCAAATTAATCTATTCTAATAATTTATGTTCCAGAGTTTCCCGCAGAGGGTTTCAGGGGGGCGCTCCGCCCCTCCTGCCCTTTAGTTTAAAAAATAGCACCCCTCTTGCCCCTCATCCAAAAAACTAGCGCCCCTCTGGTCGCTCATTCCAAAAAATAGCGCCCTTCTTGCCCCACAATTGAAAAAAAACGCAGCTTTTCAGTGATGATACGAACGCGCTATAGCACAAAAAAATCGGCGGCGAAATGCAAAAAATAGTCCTTATGCATCCCAGGGGACACATAATTTCATCAACAAATCGCGAAAAAACGGAAAGTTTCGTTAAAAAATCGCGAAATAACGACTAATTTTCGGCAAGATTGGTGAAAAAAATGGCTAATTTCGTCCAAGATCCTGAAAAAAAGACAAAGATCGTGAAAAAACGACATATTTCATCGATAATCGCGATAAAACGTAAAATTTTGTAATACGATTCGCAAAAGACGGAAAATTGCGCCAAATGTTCACGAAACGGCAAATTTCGCCCACAAATTGCAATAAAACGGGAAATTCTGTCAAAAAAAAATCACAAAAGCGGCAAGTTTTGCAAAAAAAAAACGCAAAATTCGTCAAAATATCCCGAAAAAACGGCAGATTTTGTCAAAAGATCGCAGAAAATGCAAATTTTGTCAAAGTAGCACAAAAAAAAGTTAATTCCAGAAGTGAACTTTTTTGTTCTAAAAACTCGTTTTCCTGCTTGAAAATTGTGTTTTTATTGCTTCAAAAGCGGATTTTCTTATAATTTACAATCATTTTCGGGTGAAGAGAAAATTGTACTCGGGCACAATTAGAATTGAGCCCCCCCCCCCTACCAACTTTTTCTTGTGACAGCCCAAAAATGATGTTTGTAGTATAAATTTGGCACCCCCTAAATTTCCGCGCCCGGGGTGCCCCCCCCCCCCCCCCCCCGCACGTTTCTGTTTGTAATTCGTCATAAATTTGCCATTTTTTCGTGATTTTTTCACGAAATTTGTCTTATTCACACGTTTTTTAGCCGAACCTGCGGTTTTTTCGTGATCTTTTAACAAAACCTGCTGTTTTTTAGCGATCTTTTAACGAAATCGGCCGCTTTTTTTGCGATCTTTTAACAATGTTTGCCTTTTTTTCGCGATCTTTTAACAAAATTTACCTCTTTCAATTTTTTAACGAAAATTTTGATTTTTTTTCTGGATTTTTTGACAAAATTTTTGTATTTCCACGATTTTTTGAACCGCTAGATTCTAGATTCAACGCTGTAAAAGTGCGCCTCCTAAAAATCAAAAAAGTGCCCTGAAGAATGTAAAAAGTGCCCTTTTCAGAACAGTTGCGCCCTGCCCCTTTTTAAACTTGGGGGAAACTCTGATGTTCATTTATATATTTTTTATAATCGCACAAACTGAACTTATGAAATTGGGTGTGATTTTTAATTAAACATAAATGCTTATAATTTTTTTAAAACTGTTTTTACTTTTATACTTATTTCAATTTTTAAATATGATGACTGCTTCATATGAAGAAAAAACTGTCCTAAATGCATGCCATGACCCTCCAATTGTGAGTTCATTTTTCTCACAACTTGGTCAACTGAACCTGATTTATGGCTAATTCCATGGGTTCTGTAATGTAACTCACAAACTTATTAATTGCTATGCTTGTTAGCCACCGTTATTTTCGAAAAGTCTGCTTAGCCTTATTCAATTAATGAGAATGTGCCAATAAAATTAATCACATTTTTTTCGTTCTATAATACTGGTAACCAAAAATCATAGCCTGTGACTTACACTACAAGTACTCATGGAAATAGCCTTATATTTACGCATCATATGAAGTACAGGGTATGTCTTGCACTTGCAATCATTTAAAAAAAAAAAAAAAAAAGACAGATTTACCCATTTTAGGCACTAAAGATTCTGAAAAATATGTTTTTAGGGGGGAAAAATGCCGTCTCTGTATTTTTCTGTCTGTAAATACTCTATCTCCCAAATAAATTGAGATAGATACTTGAAATTTGTTACATACTTAGTATGTAATAAAGGGAAGAAACCTATTTAATATCAATAACCTCGATTATACGGAACTATATTCTTCAATCTCTCGAAATATTCATTCTAATGAAAAATACATAATTTTTTTTTTTTTTTTTTTTTTTTTTTTTTTTTAAGAAGTGAATGTAAAAAACAAACAAACAAACAAAAAAAAAAAACATACATTTTGCATAAAGAATGAACTCTGTCATATAATTAGTTTCCAAGATATTTGTAATCCTATTTTACATTTTGATTTTTTGACCCATTTTTCCTGTCTGTGTTTTATGACCTAAATTTCAATTCAAATATATATTTAAAATGAAAAGTAGATACTTAATCAGACGCAGTAAACTGTTAGTTAACGTGGTTATTATTCTTGGAATTATAAGGATGTTTCTTTTACACAATTCAATACTACTTAATTATCCTTCGACCAAAAAACTATCTCCAAACTATAAGATTAAGTGATAATAATGGCTTATTGTAAATGTCAGATTCATTTGACATTAAACATGTTACATATCTTTGTTACATCATCAAGTTATATTTAATTTAACGTTTTACTTGTATTTTTACTAATCTTTTACTATTTTTCTTTTTTGTTATTTAAAATTTAAAATTATGTCAATTTGTATAATTTAAGAGTAGTTTGGTGATTTGTATAATTTGTCAAAATTGATTGACGGGATAATAGAATAATACTTTTTTAATCTAAAGACCTTTTCTTTTTTTGGTAAACACAACAGATCTTTAAGAAAATACTGTCAAACTTGGTGTTTAGAACTGAAAGTTCCAGATGAAAGGAGAACAAACAGTTAGTAAAGGAGAAAAAAGTCTTGTCTATTGAACAAACAGCTTATAACTTGATAGGTAATTTATTTATCAAAAAAATGGAAAATTCATTTCAATTTCAAATCACTTTTAAAATCAGCCCTTCCGATTTTATACCTTGCTTAAAAAATGAGTTTGTTGTTGTGCCAGAAAGCTTCATGTTTTGTTGAGCAATGAATTTCAGATGTTAGTAAGGATGTAATTTTTTTTATTTGAAGAACAAGGACAGTCAGATGAAACATGGGAGATGGAGGAAATGTGTGATATATTAGTCAAAGCAAAGGACAGCACACTTCTGAATCTGTCTGGCAGGGTTAGAAATTAGCGGTCATTAATCTCCAAATGCAACTATATTATTGGGAAATTATATCCCTTGAGTAGATAATCTGCCGACACAAAATAAACCAAACAACTAAATTATTGTATTTGGCAACCACAAAATTATATATAGTCGTCAGATTTAACGCTTATCATTTTTTCACTTTTTTTTCAGCAAACGCTCTTATTCCAATTTTAGTGTAAGTCTCCAGACTCACTTGAAGAATCCTGTTTTCATAAAATATTGGACAGTAGCATGTGTGTAAAAAAAAAAAAAAAAAAAAAAAAAAAAAAAACCTTGCATTTGTCAATCATTACTAAGATGAATTTATTTTTACCAATGACTGGTAAAATTGACCTAGGGCCATGTGTCGCTAAAACTTTTGCACATCTTGTTCGAAGCATGATTCAAAACTGCCATGCACCTGTCAATGCAATCTAAGCTGAATTCACTTTAACCAATGACAGTTAAAACTGACCTTAAAGGCATATTTTTTAAATTATTTGGGTCTCAATTACAAGATTTTAATGCAGAAAAAGCCTTTACTTTATGGTACTTTGGTTTAATACACGGTCACCCGATTTTAAAAACTAAATATCACAATTTTAATTTCTATATTGTTTGTTTTACAGTTTTATAGAAAGCCAGTTTTTATTTTGATTCAGTAATTAAAACAGGCACATAGTGATTAATATATACACCCTCCCCTTACCTTAACATATAAAAATAGAAACAATATTATTACTAACATAATTTAAAGAAAGAAATGGGAAAATATGATGCAGTAAATCTGCAATCATGAAATGCTGTTTGGCACCTAGAAAAAAATTTATAGGCATCATTTGACACCTTTCTTAAAATTCCAAATTTTTAACCCTGCTGTTGGCCAAACTCTTAAAATTTAATTTATAAGTTAATAATTTAATTATTACTTAAGTTACTAGTCTATATTCTACTGTTTTACAAGTGTTTTTTCATCCACTAACATCCTGCCCTTTTTATTTCTAGAATGAACGCAAAAACATGCATACCAGTACTGAACTTAATGAAAATAGTTACGTGAGTGAAAATTGTGGAAAAGAATTTCCGGGGCAAATTGCATTTATTGACCCTCTTTGTACTTCCCCGTCAGGCAAGAGCTTTCTTTGTAGTATTTGCTTCAAGCTTTTTTCTCAACAGGAAACTTTGATTGCACATAAGCACATACACACCACTAAAAAGTCATTCCAGTGTGAGATTTGTGACAAAAAGTTTTTTCATGAGTTCTATTTGTCATTTCATCAGCGTAGTCACATTAAAATAGACCATCCTCCAGCTGCAGTCTGCGAGAGTCAATTTCCTGTTAAAAACAGCTCAGATAGAATATTTTTGTGCTTTTATTGCGATAAAAAATGCTTTAAGCTAAGTTGCTGGAAACGACATATGCACACTGCCCATGCTAGCGAGAAGCTATTTGTTTGTAATATCTGCTTCAAGTCTTTTTCTACAAAAAGAGCATGGATTGATCATAAAGATGTTCATACCCTTAAAAAACCCTTCAAATGTGATATTTGTAATAAAAGATTTTCTTTAAAGAAATACTTGGTGACTCATATGCATACCCATGCCAAGTTAAAGCCTTCTAATGCCGAAGTTTCCCACAGTGAATTTCTTATTAAAGACAGTAAAGTTTTTTTATGCACATTTTGCAATAAGAAATGCAGTAAGACAAGTGAATTGAATACTCATATGCGCATTCATACTGGAGAAAAACCATATGTATGTGAAATATGTTCTAAAAGTTTTCCTCAACTTGGAGCATTAAAGGAACATTTACGAATTCATACAGAAGAAAAACCATACATCTGTGAGACATGCAATATGGCATTTAGAATAAGATGTCAGCTAACAAGACATTCCCATGTTCATACAGGTGTAAAGCCATATATTTGTCATGTGTGCAATAAGGGATACATTCAGAAATCTGCACTTGATACACATCTGTATACGCATACATCGGAAAAACCTTTTGTGTGTGATATCTGTGAAAAAGGATTTATCGAGAAACGGGATTTTAAAAATCATTACTATACTCATACAAAAGAAAATCCTTATTCTTGTACAGTATGCAATAAGACATATCGATCCCAATTTACTTTGAAGAGGCATTATAACACTCACATGGATGAAAAATCCTTTCTTTGCAGTATATGCAACAGAAAACTTGCAACAAAATGGTCTTTGCAGAAACACTTGCATACACATAAAAATGAAAAATCTTTTGTTTGATATGTATGCAATAGTGCAATGATCACCAATCTACTGTATCTTACGGACCACCAAATTCTTAATTTTAAATCTTGTGGACCACTTATAAAATTTTTTAAATAATGTAATTAGTTACTGTGGTTTCCATTTTATTAATATGAAATGTAGGTATTGAATATAACAAAATTATAAATGAGGAATTTCAACATGTGGCTGCGAGATACCACTATTTTTAACAATAATATTTGTCTTATTTAATTTCAGAACAAGCACATTTAAAAGAAACTGAAATCTTCATCATCCTCATACATTAAAAAAAATAAATAAACTTGTGACAAAAATTTAATTTAGATTTTAGAAACACATCGCCTAACTTTCTCAATTGAAAAACCTTTCTTTTCTGAAATTTGTGTTAAATTTTTTTTTCTTACAAGAACGGTTTCAAAAGATATGTGAAATATCAAAGAAGTTCTTATCATTGTAAGGTTTGCAACAGAATCTGTTTTTGAAATATTTCTGTTAAGTTTTTCATTTGTGATACATACAGGAGAGTACAAATTATGTTTATCATAAGATCATCTCTAAAAAATGTATAATGAAACTTTTTTTTCTTTAAGATACTAAAATATAATAAGAAAGGATATAATAAACCTTTTAATACATTTGAATGTTCTTGATTTTTTATGTGTTTAATTATGCTGTTCTTCCCCTCCCTCCCCTTCCATCCCCAAGGGAAAAAAAAATCATGTTTTAAAAACTTTATTTTTTAAACTACAATAAAGATATCAACTTTTTTTTTTTCTTTTTTGCTTAAGTTCACCGATCAACAAGTGCAAGAAATTCTGACACTATGACAGCCTCATTTTTAAATGTAAAGGTATCAAATTTGTCAGATTATGGACTGCAGAAAAACTTTAGAATCAAAAATTTTCCATCTTTTGATCAATAAATTACCTATCGAGTTATAAGCATGTATGATCATGTGACGAGACTTTTTCCTTCCTTCACTGGCTGGTTTTTCTGCTATTGTTTGGAAACTTGGCTCAAAACATCCACTTTGACAGTACTTTCTGAAAAATATTGTGTTTACCAAAAAGTTTTTTGTTGATATAATTTTACAAATTGCATTACAAAATCAACATAATTTCATCAAAAAATATTATGAATTTTGTTTAAAAATCGCTGAAAAAAAAAGCAAATTTCTTCAAAAGATCATGAAAAATTTGAGAATTTCATCAAATGAGGATGAAAAGTGAGTTTCAACAAAGAATCAGAAAATAAAACTCAAATGTAGTCTAAAAATCCTGTGGTAAAAAAGTAATTTCATAAAGAATCATGAAAAAATCTAATTTCATCTAAATCTCACATGGAAAGAAGGAAGCAGATTTCAACTATACTCTATTCCACCTTAACTTGGCAGCACTGTGAAAGGTAGAAACAGTAACATTCCGCCGTGGAAAATAGTTCTCCGATATTTTTTAATCTTATGGTGAAAATTCGTAGAAATTTATATGGTTATGTTTATAAATTAATAAATTCGAGATTTTGTAACACATATTTAAAGTAATTTCTCTGTTAAAAGTATTTATTTCAAAAATAATTTCTATTTTAAGCGTATGTATAAAGTAAAAAGCTTGGCGTAAAAAAACTCTTCTTTGGCGAGGAACCAATCTTCAAGGTTAAATTACAGGCGCGCTTTTTAAGCGCCCATCTGCTTTTATGATAAGTTCTAAAGCATAAAACTGTAGCAATTAATATTATATTCCTACTTGGAGAATCAATTGTTTATTAATTATTAAGATACTACTTCATTCATAAAAAATCCCGCTGGCAAATATTACTTTTATGGAAGAAAATTTAAAAAATATTTAATTTGCATTTTAGTATTTTTAAATCATTAGGTTTGCATTTCATAGCTGAGGTCGACATTGTTGAATTCAGATACTTTTCTCCGGAAAGAATTTCTGCGACTTCGGGGGAAGGGGGGGGGGGGATATTGCAATCTTTGGACATTGAAAACCCATAATCTCATATTTTTCGGGGGAAGGGATCAGGGTCTCATTGTTCCGGGGAGGAATGCCCCTTAGGCCATCTCATGAATTCTACACTGGAGGTCAAGCTTCACAAAGACCCCTAATATCTTTTCAAATTTGTTTTAGGATTGTTTTTTTTTTTTTTTTTTTTTTTTTGGGTGATTTTATTTTTGAAACACTTTTGAAGTCTGAAAATTGAAAAATCCCCCCCCCCCCCCCCCCCCCCCCCGAAAAAAATTCCCACTGACAAAATCTAAAAAGTAAAAAAAAAAAAAAAAAAAAAAAAAGTTCTTTGTAAAGATCGAGCTCAGCTATCCAATGTAAGAAAAACAAGTTGGAAATTGCACGTGAAACGTAGCAAATACGGTGTACTATAATGAAGTTTATAAAATATTCAGATCTTGCTGTTATAGTATACAGTACTTTGGATACAGTATAGCGGTCAAAATCTTTTGTGTGCTCCTGTAAATATAGAGGAAGTAACTAATATTGTCCTCAGCAACGTTTATCAATTTCATAAAATTTGATATAGTTTAATACAATTAAAACAAGCCTCAAACAATGTTTCTCTGTATACCATTATGTAGTTAAATACTTTTGTAAATTGAAAAAATATATATTTTGCTTCACAGATTGTACATAATGTTTATTTTAGTTCATGCTTCATAAGTGCATATCAGTTCTAGTGTATTTGAAAGAGTGAAACATCATTAAAATGCATTTGAAACTTTTTTCCCCATTGACCATAATGTAATGGAATACTTTTGAATGTGCCTTTACTTAAATTATACATCAGAGTTTCATAAAAGTTCAAATGACTTTACAAAATTATGCAACAATTATCTATTTTAAATTTCAAACGATTTGATTGTGTGTTTTTAATCTGTTACATGCGGACAGACAGATGGACAGACAAACTGAACGATGACTATACGTGCTACGTATTTATATAATTACGAAATACCTAAAAAAATCAGATATTGGTGTAATAGTATACAATATTTCAGATACAATATAGTAGCCGAAATCTTTTGTGTGTCCCTGTAAAAACTATCTGATTTTTATTATACAGAAAATAACTTGTAGGAGTCCTCAGCAATGTACATAAATTTCATAAATGTTAAATAGTTTAATATAATTAAAACGCGCACGAAATAATGTCTCGATATATAATTATGTAATGGGATACTTTTGTGTGGCCCTTTAAATCAGTAACAAATATTCTTCGGACCACAGATTGTACGGAATGTATATAATAGTATGTACTTCATAGATGTATATCACTTTTATTATGTTCGAAAGAGTGTAAGACCATTAAAATGCACTTGAAACTTTTCCCCTATCGACCGTAATGTATCAGAATCCTTTTGATTGTCCCTGTATATGAACTATTCATCCGATTTTCATAAAATTTGAAATGACTCAAAAAATTATCTAATAGTTATATATTTTAAATTTCAAACGATTCGATTGGGTAGTTTTTGAGTTATTATATGCGGACGGACAGACGGATGGACTGAATGACAACTATAGGTGCTACATATTTGCATAATTACGAACGCACCTAAAAAAAATAAAATATTGAAATGTAAACGAGATATTTAAAAAAAATCTTCTATTGGATTAAACTAGAGTGTTTTTGCATGAGTGAAGTAGCCCCTTAATTTTTAACAGTGTTAGCAATTAAATGCAGTTTTTAAATATTTTAATAAGTGTAAATATCTGTTGTGTTTAATATAGTTTTCAATAATTATTGTAAAACTTTCATTTACATAATGTTATTGGATATTAATAACTAATGAAATTACTAATTTTCAGTTTACATAATTTTTGAAATTTCTAAATAATAATTATAATTTCAGGATTAAAGATTAAAGCATAAAAACATTTTATATTATTATTAGAGATTGTTTTGGAAACAATCTATTTTCAAGAAATTGTGTATTTTAAAGCAGGGGCGTGGAAGATGATAAAAAATTTATAAAATAATTTAAATTTTTAAAAATCATGACATTTTTATACCCAAATATCTATAATTTTAGATACATTAAAGTTGAGAGGTACTGTCTGATGGCGTGGAACCTGGCTTTTTCCAGATCTGTTTTAAATAGATTTTCGAAGAATTTGGCTTTAATCTTTTAACTCAATAAAATTAATACTTTCCTCTTTTCAATAAAATTCGCTTAAAATTCTGTTTTCACTTTTATTTTACTTGATTTTTTAATGCGATTTATAGATTTTTTTTTTCTTTTTGAGGCTTTTTTTAACATTTATAAGCGGTATTAGGTTTTAAATTTTGAGCTTAAATACGTAAAATTTATCCTCTCTCCTCTGCAATAAAAAAAAAAAAAAAAAAAAAAAAAAAAAAAAAAAAAAAAAAACGCAAAAATTTGCACAGAAAATCAGTATTGAATTCAGGGAGTGGCCCGGAAGGGACACCTTCGGAGTAATGTAAGTAAGGCAACTTACGTAAAGGGTACTTCGTAGTAAGGGTTCCTTCGGAGCAATGAAATGGCCCCCCTCCCAGAAAATTTGAAATTTTGCGTTTTCAATGGCCAAAAAGTATACCCCCCCCCCTCGGGACTCTATAACGTCCCCCCGGAGCCAGTAAAATCCTTCCCGGAGAAAAGTGTCTGAATTCAGGGGTTGGCCCACGGGGGACATCCCCCCCCCCCGGAGCCACTGAAGTTACCTCCCAGAGAAAAAGTGTCTGAAACTGCAGAAAATTCTTTACAAAAGTATGACAATGCATGGAATTCAGTTTCAATTTTTTAGCTTATTTCAGAAAAATTTATCTTTGCAATAAAGTTTTTTCCGGAATTTCTGTAATGTTTTTTAACTTTTCGAGATTTTTAAATATTTTTCACATTTTGTGGGCCGGACAATGTTAGATGGATCAACAATACACTATGAAATAATGTTAAAATAAATTTAAAAGATGGTAAAACTAAGAAAAAAAATATTAATATTCGTTATTTTAGTAAATGGTTATGTAATAAAATTAATTTCAGAAGAACTTCGAAAGGTGCCGATTTTTTCACATTCATTATAATATCTTTCCGCCAAAATGGCGATTTCCCTTGTTTGTTAGTGATCCTGTGCTGTTCCAGCAAACCCTGGTTTCTATGGCAACGGCTGCAATTCGGCTCTTGTAGCATATTCAGTGCTGCCAAGTTAAGGCCCTACATCAGTAACGCTCCGAGATAGAACGGCTAATGTTATTTCAATGGAAGAAATTTATCGCTTTCATTCCTTTGCATTTTGCTCAAATTTAATAATTTTTGTTGTTTTGAAAACCTGTAGGTTTAAACTTTGCACGTCATTTTGAAATTTTATTTCTTTTTTTAATTTTAAGGCGATACAAGTACGTTATTTTATAGTCTTTAAAATTCACCTTTAGTGTATTATTATGAAAAATCTGTTTGACATTTTAAAATTTAGTAAAACAGCATGCAGAGTTTAACTATTTAGCTTTCAGAAGATGTTTTTTATTTTTATTTTTAAAAAAATTTAATCTATGCTATTTGTATAAAAAGTTGAAACACTTTGATTTAAAATAGTCGAAACTGAGATTTATTCCCGCCTTCAAAAGGGATACGCCTTAAAAGTAATTAGGGTGTAAGACGATAGGTCTTTACTCTGCAGGAAGTCCAGGGACGTACAGGTGAAATTTCTTGCCTCTGGCTATTCGTAAAATGTTGCTTGCTTTATTGTATATAAATAATTTTTCCTTTCTTTTTCCCTTTCAGAAAGATAAACGAATGATTTTTAAAGTTCTTATACTATTTTAACTAAATAATACACATATATTCCAAAGCCTGTCATAGTCTAACTGATCTAAATTTTAGAATAACGGTTTTTTTCAGTCACGCGAAAAGACAAACTCAATTATACTAAATCTACGGAAGATTTTAATAAAGATAACATACTTTCATTCCAATTTTTAATTATTTTTTTTTCTGCATAGTATAGCTGACGATGGTTTGTATAAAGGCCGCTTTTTACTTTTTTCGATACTGATTGTAGATTTTAAATATGAGGATAATATGACTTTTGAAAACGGTTCCGAAAATGAAACTATCCTGTAAAGAAAATTTAAAAAAAAATAGAAAAAGGCCTTTGAAGAGATCGTTCTGAGCTATTAAAGGTGAAAAAATATTAAAATGCAGACGAGATTTATTTATAAATTTCGACCATTGGATTATCGTCGAAAGAATTATCATAAGCTAGTAAATTGTTTCGCTTGATTAAAGTTTTTTTTTTTTTTAATACCCGTAAAATAAATCAAAAAAATAGAAAATGGCCTTTGTGCAAATCGATATCAACTAGGCAATGTAAAAAAAAAAAAAAAAAAATACTTAAAACTATTAAAACACAAATGATAAACTTTTATAAATTTCTTTCATAGCATTAGCTTTAAAGCGAAGGCATTGTTTCGTTTAACTGAAGCAGCCTCTTTAAAATAAATGAAATCGTAAAAGCTACTCAATGTAAAAGAGAAAAAAAAATAATAAATAATTTTTTTTTAAATGTAGGCGAGATATCTTTATCAATTTCTACAATGGGATTTCGCTTGACTGAAGTAAGTCACTTTAAAATACCTGTATCGAAATCAAAAATTGTAATACGGCCTTTGTACAGAAAGATCTCAGCTGTTCAATATAAAAAAGATTATTAAAATATAGACGAGATATTTCTATAAATTTCTGTCATAGGATTTCGCTTCATTGAAGTAAGCCACTTTAAAATACCCGTAATAAATCGAAAAAATGTAAAACGGTCTTTGTACAGAGAAATCTCCGATATCTAATGTCCCCCCCCCGAAAAAAAGTTTAAAGACAATGAAAATACAAACGAGATATCTTTAAAAATTTCTAAAATGTGATTTAGCTCTATTGAAGTAAGTCACTTTAAAATACCCATAACAAAATCGAAAAGATATAAAATATTCTTTGTACAGAAAAATCTCAGTTATATAATGAAAAAAAAAAAAAAAAATTACAAGTATTAAAATGTAGACAAGATACCTTTATAAATTTCTACATTGGGATTTTGCTTGATTGAGGTAATCATCAGTTAATATTTACTTGTAGACGAGATATCTTTATAAATTTCTAATATTCAATGCTAAAAAAATCATTTAAAAATATTAAAATGTTGAGGAAAAAAAAATATATTTATATGAACTTCAAAACTTCATAGGATTTCGCTTGATTGAAGTAAGCCTCTTTAAAACCCCCATAACAAAATCGAAAAAATATAAAACGGTCTTTGTACCGAAAGATCTCAGATATCCAATGCCAAAAAATAATTTAAAAATATTAAAATGTAGAAAAGATATATTTATAAATTTCTACTATAGGATTTCGCTTGACTGAAGTAGCCTCTTTAAACACCTGTAAACAAAACCAAAAAAGTACAAAACGGTCTTCACACCGAAAGATCTTAGCTATCCAATGACAAAAAAAAAAAAAAAAAGTTTAAAAATATTGAAATGTAGAAGCGATATTTTTATAAATTTCTATCATTGGAATTCACTTGACTGAAGTAGCCTCATTAAAACACCTGTAAACAAAATAAAAAAAACTACAACACGGTCTTTGTACCGAAAATTTTCAGCTATCCAATGCCGAAAAATCATTTAAAAATATTAAAATGTACAAGATATATTTTTATAAATTTCTATCATTGGAATTCACTTGACTGAAGTAGCCTCTTTAAAACACCTGTAAACAAAATCAAAAAAGTACAAAACGGTCTTTGTACCGAAAAATTTCAGCTATCCAATGCCAAAAAATCATTTAAAATATTAAAATGTAGTAGAGATATTTTTATAAATTTCTAAAATTGTATTTCACTTGACTGAAATAGCTTTTTTAAAATTCCCCTACACAAATACGAAAAAGTACAAAACGGTCTTTGTACCGAAAGATCTGAGATATCGAATGCCAAAAAATAATTTAAAAATATTAAAATGTAGAAGAGATATTTGTGTAAATTTTTACCATTCGATTTCACTTGAAAGAAGTAGCTTTTTTAAAATTCTCCTAATAAAAGTCCAAAAAGTACAAAACGGTCATTGTACCGAAAGACCTCAGCTATCCAATGACAAAAAAATCATTTAAAAATATTAAAATGTAGAAGAGATATTTTTATAAATTTCTACCAATGGATTTCACTTGACTGAAATAGCCTCTTTAAAACACCTGTAAACAAAGTCGAAAAAGTACAAAACGGTCTTTGTACCGAAAGATCTTAGCTATCCAATGACAAAAAAATCATTTGAAAATATTAAAATGTAGAAGAGATATTTTTTATGAATTTCTACCATTGGATTTCACGACTGAAGTAGCCTCTTTAAAACTCTTGTAAACAATATCAAAACAGTACAAAACGGTCTTTGCACCGAAAGATCTCAGCTATCCAATGACACAGAAAATCATTTAAAAATATTAAAATGCAGAAGATATATTTTTATAAATTTCTACCATTGGATTTCTCTTGAATGAAGTAGCCTCTTTAAAACTCCTGTAAACAATATAAAAAAAGTACAAAACGGTCTTTGCACCGAAAGATCTCAGCTATCAAATGACAAAAAAATCTTTAAAAATATTAAAATGGTGAAGAGATATTTTTATAAATTTCTACCATTGGATTTCTCTTGACTGAAGTAGCCTCTTTAAAACTCCTGTAAACAATATCAAAAAAGTACAAAACGGTCTTTGCACTGAAAGATCTCAGCTATCCAATGACAAAAAAAAAAAAAAAAAAAAAAAAAAAAAAAAAAAAAAAAAAATCATTTAAAAATATTAAAATGTAGAGGAGATATTTTTATAAATTACTACCATTGGATTTCACTTGACTGAAGTAGCTTTTTAAAAATTCCCCTAAACAAAGTCGAAAAAGTACAAAACGATCTTTGTACTGAAAGATCTCAGATATCACATGACAAAAAATCATTTAAAAATATTAAAATGTAGGAGAGATATTTTTATAAATTTCTACCATTGGATTTCACTTGACTGAAGTAGCTTTTTTAAAATTTCCCTAAACGAAGTCGTAAAAGTACAAAATGGTCTTTGTACCGAAAGATCTTAGCTATCCAATGACAAAAAAATCATTTGAAAATATTAAAATGTAGAAGAGATATTTTTATAAATTTCTACCATTGGATTTCACTTGACTGAAGTAGCCTCTTTAAAACTCTTGTAAACAATATCAAAACAGTACAAAACGGTCTTTGCACCGAAAGATCTCAGCTATCCAATGACACAGAAAATCATTTAAAAATATTAAAATGCAGAAGATATATTTTTATAAATTTCTACCATTGGATTTCTCTTGACTGAAGTAGCCTCTTTAAAACTCCTGTAAACAATATCAAAAAAGTACAAAACGGTCTTTGCACCGAAAGATCTCAGCTATCCAATGCCGAAAAATCATTTAAAAATATTAAAATGTACAAGATATATTTTTATAAATTTCTATCATTGGAATTCACTTGACTGAAGTAGCCTCTTTAAAACACCTGTAAACAAAATCAAAAAAGTACAAAACGGTCTTTGTACCGAAAAATTTCAGCTATCCAATGCCAAAAAATCATTTAAAATATTAAAATGTAGTAGAGATATTTTTATAAATTTCT
This sequence comes from Maratus speculifer, assembly GCA_964019185.1. Taxonomy (NCBI): domain Eukaryota; kingdom Metazoa; phylum Arthropoda; class Arachnida; order Araneae; family Salticidae; genus Maratus; species Maratus speculifer. The sequence continues at coordinate 280,208,088 of OZ025300.1, read as the reverse complement.
ACAATTGTATTTCACTTGACTGAAATAGCTTTTTAAAAATTCCCCTACACAAATACGAAAAAGTACAAAACGGTCTTTGTACCGAAAGATCTGAGATATCGAATGCCGAAAAATAATTTAAAAATATTAAAATGTAGAAGAGGTATTTGTATAAATTTTTACCATTCGATTTCACTTGAGAGAAGTAGCTTTTTTAAAATTCCCCTAATAAAAGTCCAAAAAGTACAAAACGGTCATTGTACCGAAAGAACTCAGCTATCCAATGACAAAAAAATCATTTAAAAATATTAAAATGTAGAAGAGATATCTTTATAAATTTCTACCAATGGATTTCACTTGACTGAAATAGCCTCTTTAAAACACCTGTAAACAAAGTCGAAAAAGTACAAAACGGTCTTTGTACCGAAAGATCTTAGCTATCCCATGACAACAGAATCATTTAAAAATATTGAAATGTAGACGAGATATTTTTATAAATTTCTACCATTGGAATTCACTTGACTGCAGGGTTCGTGATTTTTTTGATTTTTTTAATAAAAATCAAAACAATCGGATTTTTTAAATTTAAATCGGATTTTTTTGATTTTTTTAAAAATTGCCACACATTATTATTATTTTATGACTTTTTGTTTAATTTAAATAATATAAAGTTTACATACATAGACATGCATATTATAAGTATTATCTATTACTAATATTACACAATTTACATAAATGATTGATATTATTTCAAGGTAAAAATTTTGGCTATGAAAAAAATCTTGATTACACAAAATGCATGAAAAATTACAAATCAGATGTTCAAAATTAATTCAACTTACAATATTTTAATTAAAATAAAAAACATCTGCAACACATAAAAAAATTAAACAAAATTGGAAGTTTTTAACTTTTTTTAAGGGTTGACTGAGAAAAATGAGTTCAATTGCTGCCATCAAAATACTTAAGCCCAGAGGACACAAGTCATCACTAATCGACTAACTTCTCAGTAGTGTTGGAATTTACACAGGAAAATTTTGAATAGCAATTTTATTTTACTTGTGGAATATTTATCATCTTATAAAACAATAACTATTTAAATTCACTAATAAAAACTTGGAATCCCTAAATAAAAATTCAGCCAGAGAAGGAATGCTACAGTGTTGCCGCATCTGGATATTTTTTTGTTGGGGGATTCCAAATTCTCATCTGTATGTTTAAGTTTAAGAAGTAATTAATCATAAGTTAATCAGTATGTTCAGTGTTTTATATGATGATTGATATTCCACAAATAAAATTAAAGTAAATTGTTATTCAAAATTTTCTAGTGTGAATTCCAACATAAGTGAGAAGTAAGTCAATCAGTGAATACCTCATAATTTGTGTCCTCTGGCCTTGAGCATTTCGATGGCAGCGGTTTAAGTTTTATTTATTGATTTCTAATTTCTGAAAGTATCAAATCAAAGGCAAAAAAACATTTATTCGATTGAATCTAATAAATCTATCGCAGTAAAAAGCTAGTTGATCATTAATTCTCTTTTTAGTATGAGCTTTTTCGATAACTGTAACAAAAATACCTTCCACCATTCTAAAGGGCTGAGATCAATTATATTAAATTAAATAAATCAATTGCTGATTCAGATTTTGCTTAAATCCTTATATAGCAGGCTTCAAAGTACAGCACATAAAAGTCATACAATTTTATTTTACCTCAACTTGTAAAAGTTTTTCTAAATACTAATGAGTAAATATTCAAATATTTAATATATTTCTGCTTAGATTTCTTTACCGTTGCAAGATTAGTTTATAATTTGATTCAAATGAAATTTGAAAGCATTTTTTTTTCCTAAACTTTACATTTATTTTACTTTTTTACTTAAGCTTTATCTTTCTGAAAGTTGTTTGATTATATATGGTATATAAAACTAAATTATATTAAAGCACATTATTATGTTTGTTTCATCTGAAATTTATTAAAAAATAACTTAAAAGAAAAACTGATTTAAATCAATGATTTTTTTAAGAAAATCAGTTGATTTAAATCGTGATTTAAATCATGATTAAAATCAAGCCGATTTAAATCAACGAACCCTGCTTGACTGAAATAGCTTTTTTAAAACTCCCCTAAACGAAGTCGTAAAAGTACAAAACGGTCTTTGTACCGAAAGATCTTAGCTATCCAATGACAAAAAAATCATTTGAAAATATTAAAATGTAGTAGAGATATTTTTATAAATGTCTACCATTGGAATACACTTGACTGAAATAGCCTCTTTAAAACACCTGTAAACAAAGTCGAAAAAGTACAAAACGGTCTTTGTACCGAAAGATCTTAGCTATCCAATGACAAAAAAAATCATTTGAAAATATTAAAATGTAGAAGAGATATTTTTTATGAATTTCTACCATTGGATTTCACTTGACTGCAGTAGCCTCTTTAAAACTCTTGTAAACAATATCAAAACAGTACAAAACGGTTTTTGCACCGAAAGATCTCAGCTATCCAATGACACAGAAAATCATTTAAAAATATTAAAATGCAGAAGATATATTTTTATAAATTTCTACCATTGGATTTCTCTTGACTGAAGTAGCCTCTTTAAAACTCCTGTAAACAATATCAAAAAAGTACAAAACGGTCTTTGCACCGAAAGATCTCAGCTATCCAATGACAAAAAAAAAATCATTTAAAAATATTAAAATGTAGAGGAGATATTTTTATAAATTACTACCATTGGATTTCACTTGACTGAAGTAGCTTTTTTAAAATTTCCCTAAACAAAGTTGAAAAAGTACAAAACGATCTTTGTACCGAAAGATCTCAGATATCACATGACAAAAAAATCATTTAAAAATATTAAAATGTAGAAGCGATATTTTTATAAATTTCTACTATTGGATTTCTCTTGACTGAAGTAGCCTCTTTAAAACTCCTGTAAACAATATCAAAAAAGTACAAAACGGTCTTTGCACCGAAAGATCTCAGCTATCCAATGACAAAAAAATCTTTAAAAATATTGAAATGTAGAAGCGATATTTTTATAAATTTCTATCATTGGAATTCACTTGACTGAAGTAGCCTCATTAAAACACCTGTAAACAAAATAAAAAAAAACTACAACACGGTCTTTGTACCGAAAATTTTCAGCTATCCAATGCCGAAAAATCATTTAAAAATATTAAAATGTACAAGATATATTTTTATAAATTTCTATCATTGGAATTCACTTGACTGAAGTAGCCTCTTTAAAACACCTGTAAACAAAATCAAAAAAGTACAAAACGGTCTTTGTACCGAAAAATTTCAGCTATCCAATGCCACAAAATCATTTAAAATATTAAAATGTAAAAGAGATATTTTTATAAATTTCTACAATTGTATTTCACTTGACTGAAATAGCTTTTTTAAAATCCCCCTACACAAATACGAAAAAGTACAAAACGGTCTTTGTACCGAAAGATCTGAGATATCGAATGCCAAAAAATAATTTAAAAATATTAAAATGTAGAAGAGATATTTGTGTAAATTTTTACCATTCGATTTCACTTGAAAGAAGTAGCTTTTTTAAAATTCTCCTAATAAAAGTCCAAAAAGTACAAAACGGTCATTGTACCGAAAGACCTCAGCTATCCAATGACAAAAAAATCATTTAAAAATATTAAAATGTAGAAGAGATATTTTTATAAATTTCTACCAATGGATTTCACTTGACTGAAATAGCCTCTTTAAAACACCTGTAAACAAAGTCGAAAAAGTACAAAACGGTCTTTGTACCGAAAGATCTTAGCTATCCAATGACAAAAAAATCATTTGAAAATATTAAAATGTAGAAGAGATATTTTTTATGAATTTCTACCATTGGATTTCACGACTGAAGTAGCCTCTTTAAAACTCTTGTAAACAATATCAAAACAGTACAAAACGGTCTTTGCACCGAAAGATCTCAGCTATCCAATGACACAGAAAATCATTTAAAAATATTAAAATGCAGAAGATATATTTTTATAAATTTCTACCATTGGATTTCTCTTGAATGAAGTAGCCTCTTTAAAACTCCTGTAAACAATATAAAAAAAGTACAAAACGGTCTTTGCACCGAAAGATCTCATCTATCAAATGACAAAAAAATCTTTAAAAATATTAAAATGGTGAAGAGATATTTTTATAAATTTCTACCATTGGATTTCTCTTGACTGAAGTAGCCTCTTTAAAACTCCTGTAAACAATATCAAAAAAGTACAAAACGGTCTTTGCACTGAAAGATCTCAGCTATCCAATGACAAAAAAAAAAAAAAAAAAAAAAAAAAAAAAAAAAAAAAAAAATCATTTAAAAATATTAAAATGTAGAGGAGATATTTTTATAAATTACTACCATTGGATTTCACTTGACTGAAGTAGCTTTTTAAAAATTCCCCTAAACAAAGTCGAAAAAGTACAAAACGATCTTTGTACTGAAAGATCTCAGATATCACATGACAAAAAATCATTTAAAAATATTAAAATGTAGGAGAGATATTTTTATAAATTTCTACCATTGGATTTCACTTGACTGAAGTAGCTTTTTTAAAATTTCCCTAAACGAAGTCGTAAAAGTACAAAATGGTCTTTGTACCGAAAGATCTTAGCTATCCAATGACAAAAAAATCATTTGAAAATATTAAAATGTAGAAGAGATATTTTTATAAATTTCTACCATTGGATTTCACTTGACTGAAGTAGCCTCTTTAAAACTCTTGTAAACAATATCAAAACAGTACAAAACGGTCTTTGCACCGAAAGATCTCAGCTATCCAATGACACAGAAAATCATTTAAAAATATTAAAATGCAGAAGATATATTTTTATAAATTTCTACCATTGGATTTCTCTTGACTGAAGTAGCCTCTTTAAAACTCCTGTAAACAATATCAAAAAAGTACAACACGGTCTTTGCACCGAAAGATCTCAGCTATCCAATGCCGAAAAATCATTTAAAAATATTAAAATGTACAAGATATATTTTTATAAATTTCTATCATTGGAATTCACTTGACTGAAGTAGCCTCTTTAAAACACCTGTAAACAAAATCAAAAAAGTACAAAACGGTCTTTGTACCGAAAAATTTCAGCTATCCAATGCCAAAAAATCATTTAAAATATTAAAATGTAGTAGAGATATTTTTATAAATTTCTACAATTGTATTTCACTTGACTGAAATAGCTTTTTAAAAATTCCCCTACACAAATACGAAAAAGTACAAAACGGTCTTTGTACCGAAAGATCTGAGATATCGAATGCCGAAAAATAATTTAAAAATATTAAAATGTAGAAGAGGTATTTGTATAAATTTTTACCATTCGATTTCACTTGAGAGAAGTAGCTTTTTTAAAATTCCCCTAATAAAAGTCCAAAAAGTACAAAACGGTCATTGTACCGAAAGAACTCAGCTATCCAATGACAAAAAAATCATTTAAAAATATTAAAATGTAGAAGAGATATTTTTATAAATTTCTACCAATGGATTTCACTTGACTGAAATAGCCTCTTTAAAACACCTGTAAACAAAGTCGAAAAAGTACAAAACGGTCTTTGTACCGAAAGATCTTAGCTATCCCATGACAACAGAATCATTTAAAAATATTGAAATGTAGACGAGATATTTTTATAAATTTCTACCATTGGAATTCACTTGACTGCAGGGTTCGTGATTTTTTTGATTTTTTTAATAAAAATCAAAACAATCGGATTTTTTAAATTTAAATCGGATTTTTTTGATTTTTTTAAAAATTGCCACACATTATTATTATTTTATGACTTTTTGTTTAATTTAAATAATATAAAGTTTACATACATAGACATGCATATTATAAGTATTATCTATTACTAATATTACACAATTTACATAAATGATTGATATTATTTCAAGGTAAAAATTTTGGCTATGAAAAAAATCTTGATTACACAAAATGCATGAAAAATTACAAATCAGATGTTCAAAATTAATTCAACTTACAATATTTTAATTAAAATAAAAAACATCTGCAACACATAAAAAAATTAAACAAAATTGGAAGTTTTTAACTTTTTTTAAGGGTTGACTGAGAAAAATGAGTTCAATTGCTGCCATCAAAATACTTAAGCCCAGAGGACACAAGTCATCACTAATCGACTAACTTCTCAGTAGTGTTGGAATTTACACAGGAAAATTTTGAATAGCAATTTTATTTTACTTGTGGAATATTTATCATCTTATAAAACAATAACTATTTAAATTCACTAATAAAAACTTGGAATCCCTAAATAAAAATTCAGCCAGAGAAGGAATGCTACAGTGTTGCCGCATCTGGATATTTTTTTGTTGGGGGATTCCAAATTCTCATCTGTATGTTTAAGTTTAAGAAGTAATTAATCATAAGTTAATCAGTATGTTCAGTGTTTTATATGATGATTGATATTCCACAAATAAAATTAAAGTAAATTGTTATTCAAAATTTTCTAGTGTGAATTCCAACATAAGTGAGAAGTAAGTCAATCAGTGAATACCTCATAATTTGTGTCCTCTGGCCTTGAGCATTTCGATGGCAGCGGTTTAAGTTTTATTTATTGATTTCTAATTTCTGAAAGTATCAAATCAAAGGCAAAAAAACATTTATTCGATTGAATCTAATAAATCTATCGCAGTAAAAAGCTAGTTGATCATTAATTCTCTTTTTAGTATGAGCTTTTTCGATAACTGTAACAAAAATACCTTCCACCATTCTAAAGGGCTGAGATCAATTATATTAAATTAAATAAATCAATTGCTGATTCAGATTTTGCTTAAATCCTTATATAGCAGGCTTCAAAGTACAGCACATAAAAGTCATACAATTTTATTTTACCTCAACTTGTAAAAGTTTTTCTAAATACTAATGAGTAAATATTCAAATATTTAATATATTTCTGCTTAGATTTCTTTACCGTTGCAAGATTAGTTTATAATTTGATTCAAATGAAATTTGAAAGCATTTTTTTTTCCTAAACTTTACATTTATTTTACTTTTTTACTTAAGCTTTATCTTTCTGAAAGTTGTTTGATTATATATGGTATATAAAACTAAATTATATTAAAGCACATTATTATGTTTGTTTCATCTGAAATTTATTAAAAAATAACTTAAAAGAAAAACTGATTTAAATCAATGATTTTTTTAAGAAAATCAGTTGATTTAAATCGTGATTTAAATCATGATTAAAATCAAGCCGATTTAAATCAACGAACCCTGCTTGACTGAAATAGCTTTTTTAAAACTCCCCTAAACGAAGTCGTAAAAGTACAAAACGGTCTTTGTACCGAAAGATCTTAGCTATCCAATGACAAAAAAATCATTTGAAAATATTAAAATGTAGTAGAGATATTTTTATAAATTTCTACCATTGGAATACACTTGACTGAAATAGCCTCTTTAAAACACCTGTAAACAAAGTCGAAAAAGTACAAAACGGTCTTTGTACCGAAAGATCTTAGCTATCCAATGACAAAAAAAATCATTTGAAAATATTAAAATGTAGAAGAGATATTTTTTATGAATTTCTACCATTGGATTTCACTTGACTGCAGTAGCCTCTTTAAAACTCTTGTAAACAATATCAAAACAGTACAAAACGGTTTTTGCACCGAAAGATCTCAGCTATCCAATGACACAGAAAATCATTTAAAAATATTAAAATGCAGAAGATATATTTTTATAAATTTCTACCATTGGATTTCTCTTGACTGAAGTAGCCTCTTTAAAACTCCTGTAAACAATATCAAAAAAGTACAAAACGGTCTTTGCACCGAAAGATCTCAGCTATCCAATGACAAAAAAAAAAATCATTTAAAAATATTAAAATGTAGAGGAGATATTTTTATAAATTACTACCATTGGATTTCACTTGACTGAAGTAGCTTTTTTAAAATTTCCCTAAACAAAGTTGAAAAAGTACAAAACGATCTTTGTACCGAAAGATCTCAGATATCACATGACAAAAAAATCATTTAAAAATATTAAAATGTAGAAGCAATATTTTTATAAATTTCTACTATTGGATTTCTCTTGACTGAAGTAGCCTCTTTAAAACTCCTGTAAACAATATCAAAAAAGTACAAAACGGTCTTTGCACCGAAAGATCTCAGCTATCCAATGACAAAAAAATCTTTAAAAATATTGAAATGTAGAAGCGATATTTTTATAAATTTCTATCATTGGAATTCACTTGACTGAAGTAGCCTCATTAAAACACCTGTAAACAAAATAAAAAAAAACTACAACACGGTCTTTGTACCGAAAATTTTCAGCTATCCAATGCCGAAAAATCATTTAAAAATATTAAAATGTACAAGATATATTTTTATAAATTTCTATCATTGGAATTCACTTGACTGAAGTAGCCTCTTTAAAACACCTGTAAACAAAATCAAAAAAGTACAAAACGGTCTTTGTACCGAAAAATTTCAGCTATCCAATGCCACAAAATCATTTAAAATATTAAAATGTAAAAGAGATATTTTTATAAATTTCTACAATTGTATTTCACTTGACTGAAATAGCTTTTTTAAAATCCCCCTACACAAATACGAAAAAGTACAAAACGGTCTTTGTACCGAAAGATCTGAGATATCGAATGCCAAAAAATAATTTAAAAATATTAAAATGTAGAAGAGATATTTGTATAAATTTTTACCATTCGATTTCACTTGAGAGAAGTAGCTTTTTTAAAATTCCAATAATAAAAGTCCAAAAAGTACAAAACGGTCATTATACCGAAAGAACTCAGCTATCCAATGACAAAAAAATCATTTAAAAATATTAAAATGTAGAAGAGATATTTTTATAAATTTCTACCAATGGATTTCACTTGACTGAAATAGCCTCTTTAAAACACCTGTAAACAAAGTCGAAAAAGTACAAAACGGTCTTTGTACCGAAAGATCTTAGCTATCCCATGACAACAGAATCATTTAAAAATATTAAAATGTAGACGAGATATTTTTATAAATTTCTACCATTGGAATTCACTTGACTGAAATAGCTTTTTTAAAACTCCCCTAAACGAAGTCGTAAAAGTACAAAACGGTCTTTGTACCGAAAGATCTTAGCTATCCAATGACAAAAAAATCATTTGAAAATATTAAAATGTAGAAGAGATATTTTTTATGAATTTCTACCATTGGATTTCACTTGACTGAAGTAGCCTCTTTAAAACTCTTGTAAACAATATCAAAACAGTACAAAACGGTCTTTGCACCGAAAGATCTCAGCTATCCAATAACACAGAAAATCATTTAAAAATATTAAAATGCAGAAGATATATTTTTATAAATTTCTACCATTGGATTTCTCTTGACTGAAGTAGCCTCTTTAAAACTCCTGTAAACAATATCAAAAAAGTACAAAACGGTCTTTGCACCGAAAGATCTCAGCTATCCAATGACAAAAAAAAATCATTTAAAAATATTAAAATGTAGAGGAGATATTTTTATAAATTACTACCATTGGATTTCACTTGACTGAAGTAGCTTTTTAAAAATTCCCCTAAACAAAGTCGAAAAAGTACAAAACGATCTTTGTATTGAAAGATCTCAGATATCACATGACAAAAAATCATTTAAAAATACTAAAATGTAGGAGAGATATTTTTATAAATTTCTACCATTGGATTTCACTTGACTGAAGTAGCTTTTTTAAAATTTCCCTAAACGAAGTCGTAAAAGTACAAAACGGTCTTTGTACCGAAAGATCTTAGCTATCCAATGAAAAAAAATCATTTGAAAATATTAAAATGTAGAAGAGATATTTTTATAAATTTCTACCATTGGATTTCACTTGACTGAAGTAGCCTATTTAAAACTCTTGTAAACAATATCGAAACAGTACAAAACGGTCTTTGCACCGAAAGATCTCAGCTATCCAATGACAAAAAAATCTTTAAAACTATTAAAATGTAGAAGAGATATTTTTATAAATTTCTACCATTGGATTTCTCTTGACTGAAGTAGCCTCTTTAAAACTCCTGTAAACAATATCAAAAAAGTACAAAACGGTCTTTGCACTGAAAGATCTCAGCTATCCAATGACAAAAAAATCTTTAAAAATATTGAAATGTAGAAGCGATATTTTTATAAATTTCTATCATTGGAATTCACTTGACTGAAGTAACCTCATTAAAACACCTGTAAACAAAATAAAAAAAACTACAACACGGTCTTTGTACCGAAAATTTTCAGCTATCCAATGCCGAAAAATCATTTAAAAATATTAAAATGTACAAGATATATTTTTATAAATTTCTATCATTGGAATTCACTTGACTGAAGTAGCCTCTTTAAAACACCTGTAAACAAAATCAAAAAAGTACAAAACGGTCTTTGTACCGAAAGATCTGAGATATCGAATGCCAAAAAATAATTTAAAAATATTAAAATGTAGAAGAGATATTTGTATAAATTTTTACCATTCGATTTCACTTGAGAGAAGTAGCTTTTTTAAAATTCCCCTAATAAAAGTCCAAAAAGTACAAAACGGTCATTGTACCGAAAGAACTCAGCTATCCAATGACAAAAAAATCATTTAAAAATATTAAAATGTAGAAGAGATATTTTTATAAATTTCTACCAATGGATTTCACTTGACTGAAATAGCCTCTTTAAAACACCTGTAAACAAAGTCGAAAAAGTACAAAACGGTCTTTGTACCGAAAGATCTTAGCTATCCCATGACAACAGAATCATTTAAAAATATTAAAATGTAGACGAGATATTTTTATAAATTTCTACCATTGGAATTCACTTGACTGAAATAGCTTTTTTAAAACTCCCCTAAACGAAGTCGTAAAAGTACAAAACGGTCTTTGTACCGAAAGATCTTAGCTATCCAATGACAAAAAAATCATTTGAAAATATTAAAATGTAGAAGAGATATTTTTTATGAATTTCTACCATTGGATTTCCTTGACTGAAGTAGCCTCTTTAAAACTCTTGTAAACAATATCAAAACAGTACTAAACGGTCTTTGCACCGAAAGATCTCAGCTATCCAATGACACAGAAAATCATTTAAAAATATTAAAATGCAGAAGATATATTTTTATAAATTTCTACCATTGGATTTCTCTTGACTGAAGTAGCCTCTTTAAAACTCCTGTAAACAATATCAAAAAAGTACAAAACGGTCTTTGCACCGAAAGATCTCAGCTATCCAATGACAAAAAAATCTTTAAAAATATTAAAATGTAGAAGAGATATTTTTATAAATTTCTACCATTGGATTTCTCTTGACTGAAGTAGCCTCTTTAAAACTCCTGTAAACAATATCAAAAAAGTACAAACGGTCATTGCACCGAAAGATCTCAGCTATCCAATGACAAAAAAATCATTTAAAAATATTAAAATGTAGAAGAGATATTTTTATAAATTTCTACCAATGGATTTCACTTGACTGAAATAGCCTCTTTAAAACACCTGTAAACAAAGTCGAAAAAGTACAAAACGGTCTTTGTACCGAAAGATCTTAGCTATCCCATGACAACAGAATCATTTAAAAATATTAAAATGTAGACGAGATATTTTTATAAATTTCTACCATTGGAATTCACTTGACTGAAATAGCTTTTTTAAAACTCCCCTAAACGAAGTCGTAAAAGTACAAAACGGTCTTTGTACCGAAAGATCTTAGCTATCCAATGACAAAAAAATCATTTGAAAATATTAAAATGTAGAAGAGATATTTTTTATGAATTTCTACCATTGGATTTCACTTGACTGAAGTAGCCTCTTTAAAACTCTTGTAAACAATATCAAAACAGTACAAAACGGTCTTTGCACCGAAAGATCTCAGCTATCCAATAACACAGAAAATCATTTAAAAATATTAAAATGCAGAAGATATATTTTTATAAATTTCTACCATTGGATTTCTCTTGACTGAAGTAGCCTCTTTAAAACTCCTGTAAACAATATCAAAAAAGTACAAAACGGTCTTTGCACCGAAAGATCTCAGCTATCCAATGACAAAAAAAAATCATTTAAAAATATTAAAATGTAGAGGAGATATTTTTATAAATTACTACCATTGGATTTCACTTGACTGAAGTAGCTTTTTAAAAATTCCCCTAAACAAAGTCGAAAAAGTACAAAACGATCTTTGTATTGAAAGATCTCAGATATCACATGACAAAAAATCATTTAAAAATACTAAAATGTAGGAGAGATATTTTTATAAATTTCTACCATTGGATTTCACTTGACTGAAGTAGCTTTTTTAAAATTTCCCTAAACGAAGTCGTAAAAGTACAAAACGGTCTTTGTACCGAAAGATCTTAGCTATCCAATGAAAAAAAATCATTTGAAAATATTAAAATGTAGAAGAGATATTTTTATAAATTTCTACCATTGGATTTCACTTGACTGAAGTAGCCTATTTAAAACTCTTGTAAACAATATCGAAACAGTACAAAACGGTCTTTGCACCGAAAGATCTCAGCTATCCAATGACAAAAAAATCTTTAAAACTATTAAAATGTAGAAGAGATATTTTTATAAATTTCTACCATTGGATTTCTCTTGACTGAAGTAGCCTCTTTAAAACTCCTGTAAACAATATCAAAAAAGTACAAAACGGTCTTTGCACTGAAAGATCTCAGCTATCCAATGACAAAAAAATCTTTAAAAATATTGAAATGTAGAAGCGATATTTTTATAAATTTCTATCATTGGAATTCACTTGACTGAAGTAACCTCATTAAAACACCTGTAAACAAAATAAAAAAAACTACAACACGGTCTTTGTACCGAAAATTTTCAGCTATCCAATGCCGAAAAATCATTTAAAAATATTAAAATGTACAAGATATATTTTTATAAATTTCTATCATTGGAATTCACTTGACTGAAGTAGCCTCTTTAAAACACCTGTAAACAAAATCAAAAAAGTACAAAACGGTCTTTGTACCGAAAGATCTGAGATATCGAATGCCAAAAAATAATTTAAAAATATTAAAATGTAGAAGAGATATTTGTATAAATTTTTACCATTCGATTTCACTTGAGAGAAGTAGCTTTTTTAAAATTCCCCTAATAAAAGTCCAAAAAGTACAAAACGGTCATTGTACCGAAAGAACTCAGCTATCCAATGACAAAAAAATCATTTAAAAATATTAAAATGTAGAAGAGATATTTTTATAAATTTCTACCAATGGATTTCACTTGACTGAAATAGCCTCTTTAAAACACCTGTAAACAAAGTCGAAAAAGTACAAAACGGTCTTTGTACCGAAAGATCTTAGCTATCCCATGACAACAGAATCATTTAAAAATATTAAAATGTAGACGAGATATTTTTATAAATTTCTACCATTGGAATTCACTTGACTGAAATAGCTTTTTTAAAACTCCCCTAAACGAAGTCGTAAAAGTACAAAACGGTCTTTGTACCGAAAGATCTTAGCTATCCAATGACAAAAAAATCATTTGAAAATATTAAAATGTAGAAGGGATATTTTTTATGAATTTCTACCATTGGATTTCCTTGACTGAAGTAGCCTCTTTAAAACTCTTGTAAACAATATCAAAACAGTACTAAACGGTCTTTGCACCGAAAGATCTCAGCTATCCAATGACACAGAAAATCATTTAAAAATATTAAAATGCAGAAGATATATTTTTATAAATTTCTACCATTGGATTTCTCTTGACTGAAGTAGCCTCTTTAAAACTCCTGTAAACAATATCAAAAAAGTACAAAACGGTCTTTGCACCGAAAGATCTCAGCTATCCAATGACAAAAAAATCTTTAAAAATATTAAAATGTAGAAGAGATATTTTTATAAATTTCTACCATTGGATTTCTCTTGACTGAAGTAGCCTCTTTAAAACTCCTGTAAACAATATCAAAAAAGTACAAACGGTCATTGCACCGAAAGATCTCAGCTATCCAATGACAAAAAAAAAAAAAAAAAAAAAAAATCATTTAAAAATATTAAAATGTAGAGGAGATGTTTTTATAAATTACTACCATTGGATTTCACTTGACTGAAGTAGCTTTTTTAAAATTTCCCTAAACGAAGTCGTAAAAGTACAAAACGGTCTTTGTACCGAAAGATCTTAGCTATCCAATGACAAAAAAAATCATTTGAAAATATTAAAATGTAGAAGAGATATTTTTATAAATTTCTACCATTGGATTTCACTTGACTGAAGTAGCCTCTTTAAAACTCTTGTAAACAATATCAAAACAGTACAAAACGGTCTTTGCACCGAAAGATCTCAGCTATCCAATGACAAAAAAATCTTTAAAAATATTAAAATGTAGAAGAGATATTTTTATAAATTTCTACCATTGGATTTCTCTTGACTGAAGTAGCCTCTTTAAAACTCCTGTAAACAATATCAAAAAAGTACAAAACGGTCTTTGCACCGAAAGATCTCAGCTATCCAATGACCAAAAAAAAATCATTTAAAAATATTAAAATGTAGAGGAGATATTTTTATAAATTACTACCATTGGATTTCACTTGACTGAAGTAGCTTTTTAAAAATTCCCCTAAACAAAGTCGAAAAAGTACAAAACGATCTTTGTACTGAAAGATCTCAGATATCACATGACAAAAAATCATTTAAAAATATTAAAATGTAGGAGAGATATTTTTATAAATTTCTACCATTGGATTTCACTTGACTGAAGTAGCTTTTTTAAAATTTCCCTAAACGAAGTCGTAAAAGTACAAAACGGTCTTTGTACCGAAAGATCTTAGCTATCCAATGACAAAAAAATCATTTGAAAATATTAAAATGTAGAAGAGATATTTTTATAAATTTCTACAATTGGATTTCACTTGACTGAAGTAGCTTTTTAAAAATTTCCCTAAACAAAGTCGAAAAAGTACAAAACGATCTTTGTACCGAAAGATCTCGGATATTACATGACAAAAAAATCATTTAAAAATATTAAAATGTAGAAGAGATATTTTTATAAATATCTGCCAATGGATTTCACTTGACTGAAGTAGCCTCATCAAAACACCTGTAAACAAAGTCGAAAAAGTACAAAATGATCTTTGTATCGAAAGATCTCAGCTATTCCATGACAAAAAAATCTTTAAAAAATATTAAAATGTAGGAGAGATATTTTTATAAATTTCTACCATTGGATTGCACTTGACTGAAGTAGCTTTTTTAAAATTTCCCTAAACAAAGTCGAAAAAGTACAGAACGATCTTTGTACCGAAAGATCTCAGATATCACATGACAAAAAAATCATTTAAAAATATTAAAATGTAGAAGCGATATTTTTATAAATTTCTACCATTGGAATTCACTTGACTGAAATAGCTTTTTTAAATTTCCCCTAAACGAAGTCGTAAAAGTACAAAACGGTCTTTGTATCAAAAGATCTTAGCTATCCAATGACAAAAAAATCATTTGAAAATATTAAAATGTAGAAGAGATATTTTTATAAATTTCTACTATTGGATTTCACTTGACTGAAGTAGATTTTTTAAAATTCCCCTAATAAAAGTCGAAAAAGTACAAAACGATCTTTGTACCGAAAGATCTCGGATATCACATGACAAAAAAATCATTTAAAAATGTTAAAATGTAGAAGAGATATTTTTATAAATATCTGCCAATGGATTTCACTTGACTGAAGTAGCCTCATGAAAACACCTGTAAACAAAATCAAAAAAGTACAAAACGGTCTTTGCACCAAAAGATCTTAGCTATCCAATGCCAATAAATCATTTAAAAATATTAAAATGTAGGAGAGATATTTTTATAAATTTCTACCAATGGATTTCACTTGACTGAAATAGCTTTTTTAAAATTCCCCTACACAAATACGAAAAAGGACAAAACGGTCTTTGTACCGAAAGATCTGAGATATCGAATGCCAAAAAATAATTTAAAAATATTAAAATGTAGAAGAGATATTTGTATAAATTTTTACCATTCGATTTCACTTGAGAGAAGTAGCTTTTTTAAAATTCCCCTAATAAAAGTCTAAAAAGTACAAAACGGTCTTTGTACCGAAAGAACTCAGCTATCCAATGACAAAAAAATCATTTAAAAATATTAAAATGTAGAAGAGATATTTTTATAAATTTCTACCAATGGATTTCACTTGACTGAAATAGCCTCTTTAAAACACCTGTAAACAAAGTCGAAAAAGTACAAAACGGTCTTTGTACCGAAAGATCTTAGCTATCCCATGACAACAGATTCATTTAAAAATATTAAAATGTAGACGAGATATTTTTATAAATCTCTACCATTGGAATTCACTTGACTGAAATAGCTTTTTTAAAACTCCCCTAAACGAAGTCGTAAAAGTACAAAACGGTCTTTGTACCGAAATATGTTAGCTATCCAATGACAAAAAAAATCATTTGAAAATATTAAAATGTAGAAGAGATATTTTTTATGAATTTCTACCATTGGATTTCACTTGACTGAAGTAGCCTCTTTAAAACTCCTGTAAACAATATCAAAAAAGTACAAAACGGTCTTTGCACCGAAAGATCTCAGCTATCCAATGACAAAAAAAAATCATTTAAAAATATTAAAATGTAGAGGAGATATTTTTATAAATTACTACCATTGGATTTCACTTGACTGAAGTAGCTTTTTTAAAATTTCCCTAAACAAAGTTGAAAAAGTACAAAACGATCTTTGTACCGAAAGATCTCAGATATCACATGACAAAAAAATCATTTAAAAATATTAAAATGTAGAAGCGATATTTTTATAAATTTCTACCATTAGAATTCACTTGACTGAAATAGCTTTTTTAAAACTCCCCTAAACGAAGTCGTAAAAGTGTAAAACGGTCTTTGTACCGAAAGATCTTAGCTATCCAATGACAAAAAAATCATTTGAAAATATTAAAATGTAGAAGAGATATTTTTATAAATTTCTACCATTGGATTTCACTTGACTGAAGTAGCTTTTTAAAAATTTCCCTAAACAAAGTCGAAAAAGTACAAAACGATCTTTGTACCGAAAGATCTCGGATATTACATGACAAAAAAATCATTTAAAAATATTAAAATGTAGAAGAGATATTTTTATAAATATCTGCCAATGGATTTCGCTTGACTGAAGTAGCCTCATGAAAACACTTGTAAACAAAATCAAAAAAGTACAAAACGGTCTTTGCACCAAAAGATCTCAGCTATCCAATGCCAAAAAATCATTTAAAAATATTAAAATGTAGGAGAGATATTTTTATAAATTTCTACCAATGGATTTCACTTGACTGAAGTAGCCTCATCAAAACACCTGTAAACAAAGTCGAAAAAGTACAAAATGATCTTTGTATCGAAAGATCTCAGCTATTCCATGACAAAAAAATCTTTAAAAAATATTAAAATGTAGGAGAGATATTTTTATAAATTTCTACCAATGGATTTCACTTGACTGAAGTAGCCTCATCAAAACACCTGTAAACAAAGTCGAAAAAGTACAAAATGATCTTTGTATCGAAAGATCTCAGCTATTCCATGACAAAAAAATCTTTAAAAAATATTAAAATGTAGGAGAGATATTTTTATAAATTTCTACCATTGGATTTCACTTGACTGAAGTAGCTTTTTTAAAATTTCCCTAAACAAAGTCGAAAAAGTACAAAATGATCTTTGTATCGAAAGATCTCAGCTAATCCATGACAAAAAAATCTTTTAAAAATATTAAAATGTAGGAGAGATATTTTTAAAAATTTCTACAATTGGATTTCACTTGACTGAAGTAGCTTTTTTAAATTTTCCCTAAAGAAAGTCGAAAAAGTACAAATTTTTATAGTACATATTTTTATAAATTTAGTTTTTATAGTAAATAGTAAGTTTTTAGTTTTTATTTTTATAGTACATATTTTTATAAATTTCTACCATTGGATTTAACATAACTGAAGAAGCTTTTTTTAAATTCCCCTGAAGAAAGTCTAAAAACTACGAAATGGCCTTTGGGCCGAAAGATCTGAGATACCCAATGCCAAAAAATGATTGTTTGGTTCGAATGCAGTAACCTCCTTAAAATAAACAAAATTGAAAAAGCAGAAAACTGTATCTGTACAGATCAATGTCCGATAACCAATGCAAAAAAAAAAAAAAAAAAAAAAAAAAAAAAAAAAAGATTAAAAAACATTGAAATGCAGATGAGATATCTTTATAAGTTTAAATCATAAGATTATGAACGATTGGGTTGCTTCAGTTGAATGAATTAGCCTCTTTGAAATATAAGTTAAAAAAAAAAAAACGCAGACGAAAAACTCCAGGTAAAGCGTATCAAATGAGGTGCGTTCGTTGATAACGAAGTTTTAAAATATTCAGATCTTGCTGATATAGTAGAGCGTACTTTGGATACAATATAGTGGTCGAAATCTTTGTGCTCCTGTAAATATGCAGGGAGTAATTTTTATTATACTTCATTAACGTATATCTTATTCATAAAATGTGAAGTAGTTTAATATAGTTAAAACACCCCCCAAAGTGTTTCCCCGTATAACATTGTTTAGTGGAATACATTTGTGTGGCCCTGTAATTTAATAATAAATATTCTTTGCATCACATATTCTAAAAATGTATTTTTTAGTACATATTTCATAGATTCATGTAAATTCTGTTATATTCAAATGAGTGTAACACCATTAAAATGCATTTGAAACTTTTTTCCCCATTGACCGTAATGTAACGGAATACTTTTGATTGTCCCTGTAATTGATCAAATGCATCCGATTTTCATAACATTTGAAATGACTCGACAAAATTATATAATAAATGTACGTTTTAAATTTCAAACGATTAAAATGCATTCGAAACTTTTTTCCCCATTGACCGTAATGTAACGGAATCCTTTTGATTGTCCCTGTAATTGATCTATATATACGATTTTCATAAAATTTGAAATGACTCGACAAAATTATGTAATAATTATGTATTTTAAATTTCAAACGATTCGGTTGGGTAGTTTTTGCGTTGTTATAGCGGACAGACAGACGGACAGACAGACAGACGGAGAGACAGACAGACAGACAGACAGACAGACGGAGAGACAGACAGAAGAGACAGACGGACGGACTGAGCGACAACAGTAGGTGCTACGTATTTACATAATTACGAACGCACCTAATAAGCAGAAAACGGTATCTGTACAGATCAACTTCAGATAGCCAATGCAAAAAAATTATTTAAAAACATTGAAATGCAGATGAGATATCTTTATAAATCTAAATCATAAGATTATGAACGATTGGTTTGCTTCAGTTTAATGAATTAGCCTCTTTAAAATATAAGTTAAAAAAAAAAAAAAAGCAGACGAAAAACATTTAATTTATATCTTTCTTAGCACTAAAATTATAGAGAAAGTGTTGTTTGGTTTGAATGCAGTAACCTCTTTAAAATAAACAAAATTGAAAAAGCAGAAAACGGTATCTGTACAGATCATCGACAGACAGCCAATGCAAAAAAATGATTTAAAAACATTGAAATGCAGATGAGATATCTTTATAAATTTAAATCATAAGATTATGAACGATTGGGTTGCTTCAGTTGAATGAATTAGCCTCTTTAAAATATAAGTTAAAAAAAAAAAAAAAAAAAAAAAAAAAAACGCAGACGAAAAACTCCAGGTAAAGCGTATCAAATGAGGTGCGTTCGTTGATAACGAAGTTTTAAAATATTCAGATCTTGCTGATATAGTAGAGCGTACTTTGGATACAATATAGTGGTCGAAATCTTTGTGCTCCTGTAAATATGCAGGGAGTAATTTTTATTATACTTCATTAACGTATATCTTATTCATAAAATGTGAAGTAGTTTAATATAGTTAAAACACCCCCCAAAGTGTTTCCCCGTATAACATTGTTTAGTGGAATACATTTGTGTGGCCCTGTAATTTAATAATAAATATTCTTTGCATCACATATTGTAAAAATGTATTTTTTAGTACATATTTCATAGATTCATGTAAATTCTGTTATATTCAAATGAGTGTAACACCATTAAAATGCATTTGAAACTTTTTTCCCCACTGACCGTAATGTAACGGAATACTTTTGTTTGTCCCTGTAATTGATCAAATGCATCCGATTTTCATAACATTTGAAATGACTCGACAAAATTATGTAATAAATGTACGTTTTAAATTTCAAACGATTAAAATGCATTTGAAACTTTTTTCCCCATTGACCGTAATGTAACGGAATCCTTTTGATTGTCCCTGTAATTGATCTATCCATCCGATTTTCATAAAATTTGAAAAGACTCGACAAAATTATGTAATAATTATGTATTTTAAATTTCAAACGATTCGGTTGGGTAGTTTTTGCGTTGTTATAGCGGACAGACAGACGGAGAGACAGACAGAAGAGACAGACGGACGGACTGAGCGACAACAATAGGTGCTACGTATTTACATAATTACGAACGCACCTAAAAAGCAGAAAACGGTATCTGTACAGATCAACTTCAGATAGCCAATGCAAAAAAATGATTTAAAAACATTGAAATGCAGATGAGATATCTTTATAAATCTAAATCATAAGATTATGAACGATTGGTTTGCTTCAGTTTAATGAATTAGCCTCTTTAAAATATAAGTTAAAAAAAAAAAAAAAAAAAAAGCAGACGAAAAACATTTAATTTATATCTTTCTTAGCACTAAAATTATAGAGAAAGTGTTGTTTGGTTTGAATGCAGTAACCTCTTTAAAATAAACAAAATTGAAAAAGCAGAAAACGGTATCTGTACAGATCATCGACAGACAGCCAATGCAAAAAAATGATTTAAAAACATTGAAATGCAGATGAGATATCTTTATAAATTTAAATCATAAGATTATGAACGATTGGGTTGCTTCAGTTGAATGAATTAGCCTCTTTAAAATATAAGTTTAAAAAAAAACCGCAGACGAAAAACTTTTAAATTATATCTTTCTTAGCACTAAAATTATAGAGAAGGTGTTGTTTGGTTTAAAATGCAGATGAGATATCTTTATAAATTTAAATCATAAGATTATGAACGACTGGATTGCTTCAGTTTAATGAATTAGCCTCTTTAAAATATAAGTTAAAAATATCTGTACAGATCAACGTCAGATAGCCAATGCAAAAAAATGATTAAAAACATTGAAATGCAGATGAGATATCTTTATAAATTTAAATCATAAGATTATGTACGATTGGGTTGCTTCAGTTGAATGAATCAGCCTTTTTAAAATATAAGTAAAAAAAAAAAAAAAAAAAAAAAAAGTGGAAAACGGCGTAAAAAAAAAAAAAAAAAAAAAAAAAAAATCAAAAATATTAAAACGCAGACCAGATATATTTATAAACTTCTACCTTAGGATTATCATTAGCTAGTGAATTGTTTTGCTTGATTGAAGTATCCTTTTTAAAATATCCGTAAAATAAATCGAAAATGAAAAAAATGGCCTTTGTGCGAATCGACCTCAGCTATCTAATGTAAAATAATAATAATAATAATAATAATAATAATAAAATGTTGACGATATGTGTATGTAAATTTTTGTCATATGACTATCACTAGCAAGAGACCGCATCTAGACCCTCTGCTGAAATAACATTTAAAAATATTAAAATGCAGACGAGATATCTTTATAAATTTCTTTCATACGATTAAGATTATCGGATTGGATTGGATTGGATTGTTTTTGCCGTCCGATTATCGACACTAGGGATATAGGACCAGGGGGGACTGCCCTTCGTGGGGGTCTTTCTAAGGGGACCTAACCCGTATTTACGATTAAGATTATCAAGTGTATTGTTTCGCTTAACTGAAGTAGCCTGTTTAAAATACCTGTAAACAAAAAAAAAAAAAAAAAAAAAAAAAAAAAAAAACAGAAAGAAAAAATAGAAAACTGCCTTTATACAGATCGATTTCATCTATCCAATGCAAATATATATACATATTCATAAGTGTGTATATATATGTGTAAGTTAATATATATTTAACTATTTAAAAATATTAAAATGTCGACTATATACGTTTATAAATTTCTATTGTAAGACTACCACTTGCAAGTAGGCTGTTTTGCTCAGCGCCGAAACCGCCCGGGGCAAATATGGATTTTGGCGACCCCCCCCCACCCCCGACATATATGCATTCTTTATATCAAACACACCAAACAAAATCTTAATTTGACGCCCCCTTCAGCTTCTGTTCTGGTGACACCCGGGGCACGTGCCCCCTCTAGTTTCGGCCCTGGTTTTGCTTGACTAAATAAGCCAATATCTAAACAAAAAATCCAAATTGTAGAAAACAGCCTTTCTGCTGATCGATCTCAAACATCCAATGCAAAATAAATAAACAAACAAACAAATAAGTGAATAAAAAAATTTAAATGCAATCGAGAAGAGGCTACTTCAGTAAAGCGAAAAAGCCCATTCGTTAATGTTAATCTCATGGGAGAAATTTATACAAATACGTCGGTTCCATTTTTTTTTTTTTTTTTTTTTTTTTGTTTTTGTTTTCGTATGATAGCTGAGATAGATCTGTACAAAAGCCATTTTCTACTGTTCCGATATTCATTTAAGAATTTTTTTATGGGGATGTTTTTACTTTCGAAACGGGAACCGAAAAAGAAAATGGCTCGAATAAAAATATCTGTAATGAATGTCAAATGAGCAATAAATGGCTAATAGATCGATTTCAGCTATTCAATGAAAACAATCATTTAAAAATTTTGAAATGTAACTGAGAAGTGGCTGCTTCAGTCAAGTGAAAGAACCGATTTTTAATGCTAATTTTATGGACGAAATTTATAAAGATATCGCAGTTGCATTTCAATATATATCTTTTTTTCCTCATTGGATTGGAAACCTTCGATTCCTACTTTAGGCCGATTCCTACTTTAGAAATTTTAACTCCGACTCCGAACTGGCTAATTAATATACTAGTGTTGCTTTTGATTAAAATTATAAGGAGCGCATGAAAAGGTAAGGCGAAATTTTCACCTTTTCGGTATTAATTCAGTTCTTAGGACTTTGAAAAAAATTATTCTTAAATTCCGTTTTACTAATTTTTCAAATTCGCGTCCCACAAAACCAAAAAATTCAGCTATCGAAAGCTAAAGAATAAAATAAAATAGAAATTTTACTGTTTCATAGCTTCGGTGGACTTGAAAAGGGGAAATTTTTACAATTTTGTTGTTAATTCGTATCCTCTAGAGCAGAAAAGTTTCGATGGAAAGAAAATAAATGATTAAAAAGTGAAAATTTTAGTGGCCCGGAAATAATTCGGGTTCTACATGAGTTTTTCATTAAAAACGGTTTTCATCGAACGGTACGCCGGGCAGTATATGGGAAATCTTCAACTTGGATAGCATGATAGAATCCAATAATAATAATAATGATAATTTTATGGATTTAAAATTATATGTAAATGGTTTAATTTCACTTCAAACTGTCTAATATATTAGGTCGGAGTCGACTTGTTTTAAAACGGATCCGACTGTTTTGGTCAAAAATAAGCGAGGAAATAAACCCGAAGAATCTATCCAAATGTAAATAGCCTCGGGCCATCAGGACTGAAAAGGTGCGAGAATGTTATCTTCGTTTAGTATTTGCTAATGACTTTTTTCCAGATGGGGTATCAAATCCCCTTCATTTTTCGCCTGGAGGGAAAGGGTGACATGAGATGACCATTTTTCTTGTCAATTATAAGCCTCGGAAATATCATTGGTCTTTTAAAGTGTCAATCTTTGTGTTTGGGATACGCCTTGCGGTGGCAACTCGCATAGCTTCATGAGAGGATTTTGAGTTCCGGTTTGAGTGATGTAGGCTCTTAAGGTGAAACGAAGTATAGGAATCGTGAAAATATTTTGTCAAAGTCTCAAAAAAAAAAATTATCTTGTCAAAAGATCTTGGGTGGGAGGGAGTGAAGTTCATCAGAATATTGTGGAATAAGTGCAAATTTTGATAAAGAATAGTGAAAAAAAACTCAATATTTTGTCTAAGGATCACAAAAAGTTAGCTTTGCTGACAATGTTGATGCATGGTCTATTTACCTCATGATTTTCTATGCTTATTGTTATCTTACTGTATCTATTTTTCACAGTCATGATCTGATATAAAGATTTTTCCCTTTCTGTTATTGAAACAGCTGCCGTATATGAAAAGATGTCATTCGTGGGTTCGTGATTTTTTATATTTTTTTAATAAAAATCAAAATAATTGGATTTTTTGATTTAAATCAGATTTTTTTTTATTTAAGTCAGATTTTTTTGATTTCTTAAAAAAAAAAAATGTCACACATTATTATTATTTTACAGGATTTTTTGTTTAATTTAAAAAATATAAATTTTACATACATTAAAAAACTACATAGATATTACTCATGCATGTTTTAAGTATACATAATTTACACAAATGATTCATATTATTTCAAAGTAAAATTTTAGGCTATGAAAAAATCTGGATTACACAAAATGCAAGAAAAACTACAAATCAGATGTCAAAAATTACTTCAATTTTCAGTATTTTAATTAAAATAAAAACATCTGCAGCACATAAAATTTTTAAACAAAATTAGAAGCAAACTGAATTTTTAACTTTTAAGGGTGTTCTTAACAGCTACACTCAACAAGCGCAAAACGTTTTGACACATTTACAAATTCATTTTTTAACAGAAATATATGAAATTGGAATGCCTGACTATGGAAGCGATTTTGAATTGAACTTATTTTTCCATTTTATGATAATTAAATTACCTATCTAGTTCTAAGCTATTTCGATCATTGGATCACCTGTTTTCCTCCTGCTTTTCGATCGGTTTTTCTGCTGTTGTCGGGAAATGTGCTAAAAAGTGTCAACTTTGAAGGCTTGTTATGAAAAAACTATTGTGTTAAAAAAAAAAAAAACATTGAGTGCCATTAGACAGTTTCTGAATAATAACACCTGTAATTTGCATGCATTTCCAAACAAAAATAAATTAAAGCATGTGTCACAAAGTGGCCCTTTTTGATTAAAAACACCCTTAGATGCTGTCTGAGAAAAATGAGTTTAGCAGCTGCCATCAAAATACTTAATGACAAATAGTCCAAGAACTGGCCGCACAAAACCCTAAGTGATTGAGTACAAGAAAAATCCTTTATTTTATGGAAGAGTGGAAATAAAGAAATCTAATAATCCATGTCTGCCGGAAACAACATGCTGCATAAGCCAAAAATTTATACCACTAAGTGGTTGATTCGTAGGATTAGCATTGTGTTTTCCTGCACCCAGTTTCTCATGTTTTCATACTTTTGATTGTCCGGCAAACACAATGCTAAACCTACGAGTCAACCACTAGTGGTATCAATTTTTGGCTTATGCACAACTTTGCTTCCGGCACACATGGATCATTAGATTCCTTTATTACAACTCTTCCATAAAAAAAAGGATTTTTCTTGTGCCTGATGACTTAGGATTTTGTGAGGTCGGCTCTTGGACTAAAAGGTCACAAATTAATGTGTCATCACTAATCAACCTACTTCTCAGTAGTGTTGGAATTTACACAAGAAAATTTTGAATAGCAATTTTATTTTATTTGCAGAATTTCTATCATCCTATAAAACAATAATTATTTAAATTTAAACTTACTAATGAGAACTTGGATCCCTAAATAGAAATTCAGTCAGAGAAGGAATGCTACAGTATTGCCTCATCTTTCTGATTTTTTAGTGGGGGATTTCAATCATCAGTAAGTTTAAGAAGTAATTAATCAGAAAGTTCATTGTTTTATAGAAGAGATAGAAGCAAAGTTAATAAAAAATACATGTGGCACTCCGGGAATTGCCGCGGTAAAGCTATTGCATAGCATTTTTTATCCAGGGGCCTCGCTAAGGGGGGGGGATGGGGGGAGCCTCCCCCCCAAACATTCGTGAATGTTGTTACACTTGGCAAATTCACAAAATTAGTTGGAAAATTTTCTTTAAAATTTTAATAAAAACTATAATATATTTTCAATTTTTGATAGAATTGGCAAAAATTACAAAAATAATTGGGAATATTATTAACCTTTTAACAAATAAGGGCTATATTACATTTTCTAATTTTGGTAAGTTGGCAAAATTGTAAAATAAGTTGGCAAGTATTGAAATTCGACTTGGCAATTTTAGGTCCTCTCCCCCACCAATAAAAAGTCTTAGCGATGGCCCTGTTTTTATCAACTTATGCAATTATAATTATTTTTTTTTTTTTTGTCTTTGATATTAATTCAAGTTTTTTCTTTTTCTTTGATATTAATTCAAGTTACACTTTTTGAGCGTGATGACCGATAAGAAAACAATTTTTTTTCTTTTATTGAATAAATGAGAAGTCTGCCGAAGTACCGAAATGAAACGACGTTAGTCGGAGTGTTAGGTTTTTTTCCTCAATACGGAATTTCTAGACTCGGTCGCCGCTCTCAAAGCCTGCGATAAAAGCTGTGCAATAGCTTAAATGTGACCCTCCCTGGAAGGTGACACACAAGACATGCATAATATGAATAAGCAGTTGCAGACCTTTCAAATGATGTGTCACACGACTGTTGTTGTAAAGAAATTAAAAATGTGCCCCCCTGGGGACAGAGTGGGGGGTTACACATAAGACATCCATAATATGAATAAGCAGTTGCAGACCTTTCAAATGATGTGTCGCACGACTGGTGTTGTAAAGAAATTAAAAATGTGTCCCTCCCTGGGGGGGGGCAGAGTGGGGAGGGGTGACACACAAAGACATCCATAATATGAATAAGCAGTTGCAGACCTTTCAAATGATGTGTCATACGACTGGTGTTGTAAAGAAACTAAAAATGTGCCCCCCACCCTGGAGGGCAGAATGGGAGGTGTGACACACAAGACATCCATAATATGAATAAGCAGTTGCAGACCTTTCAAATGATGTGTCACACGACTGGTGTTGTAAAGAAATTAAAAATGTGCCCCCCCGGGGGGCAGAGTGGGGAGGGGTGACACACAAATACATCCATAATATGAATAAGCAGTTGCTCCAAATAATTAAAATAAAAATTTGCTTTAGCTTTACATGCATTAATTGCATAAATATCCAAAGTTATGGATTATTAAAATGGTCTAAGGTTATAAAAACTATACACGAAATTAAAATGTACTCCAAAATATTTTATTAATACCTAATTTCTAAAAAACATAAGTCTATTTCTTTGCGATATTCAACTTACTTACACAAGTCATTTTAATCCGCGGTATTCAATGTTTTTAAATGCCTGCTCTTTGGTGTTTGTCAGAATTATCTCGTATAGGGCTTAAAAACGAAAATGAAGCGCCAAATACCTATAAAAAAATATGTATGTTGTGAAGAAAACTACAATTAACCAGATTTTCATTTTTAAAACCTTCTAAAAATTCAGATTTTTCGTAATTTTTTTTTAATGACCATTCTTTCCATTGAAAAGCATTGCAGAAGCATCGATCGACAGCCTGCTTGCAGCGGTGTCGCCCCCTATCGTCGAAAAATTCGCATGGCAAAATTTTAACACTACTTACCCTCCTGCTTCTTACTCCGTGTCTGTAACCTTTGCTATTCTTTTCAGTAGTGGGTAACAAACCAACCGTTCAACCAATTGTGTGTTGTTTTTTGTTTTCTTTTCTTCTCATGCTTGCGTTTCGTTCCCATTCTAATTGTTGTTGAATAATTATTACGTCGTATCGCTCTTTGTATTATATATAATTAATTGGAACAGGTGCTTTAGCGTTCGGCCCCGTAAATTTGGCGATTTTTTTCGCGCCAAAAAGCCGTTTCCAAAAATGATCGCCAAACTGAAATTGCCGGAGAAACCCATTTTCAAATATAGCGATCACTTTCAAAACTCCTGAAAAAATGCATTCTTGTAAATATATTTAAAAAAAATGAATAATTTACACTTAATCAGGGGGGCTCCGCCCCCCTGAACCCCCCGGTTTTTTTCAGGAGAAAAAATTTAAAATGTTTAAGTGATCGCCATATTTAAAAACGAATTTTATTGCTAATTCAGAAACACGATCATTTTGAAACGGACTTTTTAGCACGAAAATGCTCAAAAAAAAAAGAAAAAAGAAAAAAAAAAAAAATAGTACTTGCATTTTGTATATTTATTTTTATTTATGAAAAAACAGAGGGCTACAAATGAAAAAAAAATACATATAAATAAAACGAGCGAAATAATTAAAATTCCAAAGAAAATTTAAAAAAATCTATATACAGGGTGCATGTAAAAATTACAAAAATTGCCGATTCAAAATCGTGATCATTTTAAAAACGATTTCTTTGCATATTTATGAAAAAACAAAAAGAGGGCTACAAATGAAAAAAAAAATACATATAAATAAAACGAGCGAAATAGTTTAAATGCCAAAGAAAATTTTAAAAAATCTATATATACACGGTGCATGTAAAAATTACAAAAATTGCCGATTCAAAATCGTGATCAATTTAAAAACGATTTCTTTGCACGAATAAACAGAAAATAAAATTAAAATAATGACAAAAATAGTACTTACATTTTGTAGATTTCTTGAAATTTTCAAATAGTAAAAGATCAGAAAACGGGTTACGACATAATATTTACATATAAATGAAACGAGCAAAATAATTTAAATTCAAAAGAAAACAATTTAAAAAATATATGTATACAAGATGCAAGTGAAGATTACAAAAATAAAAATACGCTATTACAAAAAAGATAATTAAAAATTTTAAACCAAAACATCGATCTTTACTGAAAAACCACTTTCGTTTCAGATTAATAATTCTCATGTCCGATTTGCAGTTTCGGCAGTTTCGTTCAAAATGAATTATCCAAAAATGAAAAAAGAAGCCATGCACCCCAATAAAAAAATTTTAAAAATGCCCTTTGGGCAAAATATAACGTCCTAATCAATCCTTAAAAAGATCACTCGGAGTTGTTACTCACTGTCGACGGAAAGCGAAAAAGAAGCAGTAAAACATCGTTAGATAGTTCAAAAATTTGAATTTCAGAACATAAATTGCGCAGATGTAAAAAACAAAACAAAACCTGCGCAGCTCGTAATCAAATTACATCACAGGCTCAAAGAGAAAAATCTCCCCCCTCCCTCACCTCAACCTCCCTCTTGCTCCGGGAAGAGAAAAGCTCCCCCCCCCCCTCCCTCACCTTCACCTCCTCCTTGCCTCCGCGAAAGCTGCTATTAGGGTTGCCAAAAATATGGGATTTGGCAACATTTTGACAGGGTTACCAGAATTAGGGGTTTATCGCCATACTTGGCGGGATTTTTTCCCCATTAATTCTGGCCGAACGCAAAAGCACCTTAGCCAATTAATTATATGAACAATTCAATGAATGGTACGTAATGAATTATTATTTACTAGCTGGCCTGTCCAGGTCCGTGATATTAATCAGTTTTCAAATGTGTTATATGTTTTCCAAATGACACTTAAATGAAACTCAAATTTGTATGATTTTATGTCTCCATTTTGTCAGAATTTATAGTTTTAAATGGAAAAATTGCGAAAAGATATTGAATTGAAAGTATATGCTGTTTGGTAATTTTTTTTTCGACAATTTGATCTTTGAAATCTATGCGTACGGAAAGAGAGCGACACCGCGACGAAGCACTCAAGTTTTTACTGAATCCATAAAAAAAGTATGCATTTTATTTTGTAAAAAATAATTCTATCCATACGAACATTTCAAAATTTTTGCAAGTGGTGTAAATCTGGTTTATTGAAATGCTCTAAAAAACAGCGTTAAAGTACGGACATTTAGTTACTTTTAGCTTAGAAAAAATGTAGGGTGGATGCTCCAGTTTTGGCCACATTTAGAGAAAAGTTGAAAACGAAATTTTATAGTTTTTGACCGATTGAAGCATATTAAATCACAATAACACTGTCTTTAGTAAATTTAATTGTCTTTCTGTCAGGGTTGGCAAATTTTTGGCGAAATGGAAAAAAACCGCCCCGGCAAAAATACTTTTTGCCACTGACAAAAATTAGTGTTTTAAAATAGGGTTTTAAGAATTTTATTTTAATTATGTGAGGCAAGAACTAAGAGATACTGGATTATTCCATGGTGACCAACGTAACAAGTATAGCAAATGAAGGGTATCATTTTACATGTAATTACCTTGTAAGCCATTTATTAAAAGTTATTTTGGTACTTACGTATTAATGACACTGCAGCAGAAGTTGCAGTAATGTGCCAATACAGAATAATCTTGTTGTTCGTGTTTTTTTAATGTTTCTTTTTTGTTTTGCTCATTTTTGATGCCATTTTTTAGTACTTTAGTGCTTTTTTTGCTCATTTTTGACGCTATTTTTCTGTATGCGTGCAAGCTACACGATTGCTTTTTATTGCCGCATTAGCACAACTTCTGCTGCAGTGGCATTAATACCTAAGTCCTGTTATTTTACTATTATAATGCTGCAGTAGGTTCATAAATCATAAAAAATACCTTTGATATTAAAGTTTTAATTAATTTCTAAGTGTTTTTATCAAATTTAATAGATGTGACCAATGTAAAATTTTTTTCAACTTTATGTTACATTGGTCACATATTTTAATTTAAATAAAATACTTAGAAATTAATTAAAATTTTAATATTTAAAGTATTTTTATGATTTATGAATCTATTGCAGCATTATAATAGTAATATACAGGGGTGGGAAATTTTTCAAAAATCTTACCAGCCAAGGATTTATTTCACCAGCCTGCAAGATGCAACACACACAGTTGAAAATAGTTATGACAAAATCGCACACAAAATTACTATTGTGACAATACATTTTTGTAATTCTTTTTTCCCTATAAAATTTAGAAATATATGCAGCAGAGGTAAGCTTAATATAATATAAAACTATACCATATTTACACTGTAAATTAAAAAAGTTACAATATCTATATTGAAAATATGTCTCTGATAATGTCTTTATTGCCTACAATTTCTCAAAAACAAAAAATGCACTCGCCTTGCCAGAAAATCCACTCGCCACTGGCGAGCAAAATAATGTATTTCCCCACCCCTGGTAATATAACTTTAAATAATGGGCTTGTAATGTAATTATATGTAAAATGATAGTTTTTATTTATTATAAAAGTTACGTTAGTCACCATGGAATGACCCTACTAATAAATTTGTAATGTATGGATGCCCTGGTCGTTGGTTCAATCTTCTAGATGAATATGTAACTTCACAAACAATTAAATAACATGTCACTGAAAACTGAAATGCAAAACTACTTTTGTGATCACCGTGTTCCACATACTTACAAGGAAGGTCTCCATACTGGACATACTTAGAACATTTTGAAAAAAAAATGCTAATTGAACTACTCATGTACATAATAAAGGATTAGTCAAATTTAGTGGCAGAATTACAGTAGAAAGTCTGATAAAATTGAATATTTGGCATGGAAAAATGATAAAATCAAGGGATTCGGCTAAGAGTACTTTTCTTCGCAAATGATTTATAAATGTAGCTGAAAATTGTTTGTTTATAAATTTTTATAATGCATGTAAATGGTATAAGAGATTTCAATTCCTATATTGTATCAAATATATGTATTGCTTGTTGCTCCAATTATTTAATTTATCACTAAAAAAGTCAGGGTAGGTAAGTTTTTGCCATAGGTGGAAAAAACCTGGTTAAAACTGACCCCCCCCCCCTAAAAAAAAGGTCTTTGCCTAATTGGTGGCAAAAATAGTCTGTCCTTTTAAATTTAAAAAGAAACTTAACAAAGTTAAAAAATCAATATTCTATTATTATTATTATTATTTTTTTTTTACTTTTATGTAAAATAAGTATAATCATGCATTTTATAAATTATAATGAATATGTTCTTGGTGTGTAAGAGGAAGAGGGAGGGTGAAAAAAATCTAATTTCTGAATAATACATGAGAGAATTTTTCCAATATACAATTTTTTTACTTTCTCCTATCTTCAATACAAGAAAGTATTGTAATCGAAATTTTTTCGACTTCCGGTTTTCGACGGATTTACACGTTTTAGGGGTCAGAGATTCCAAAAAACATGTTTTTAGAAAATGTCTGTCTGTCCGTGTGTCTGTGTGTATGTCGCCATTCTACCATCAAAAAGTGTATGAAGTTATGCATAGAATTGAACCAAATTTTTTGGCTGTGGCAAGCAGGTCCTCCTTCAGTTTTGAAATATTTTGCCGGAAGGGGGCGCTGCAATCGCGATTTTTGTGCCATTTTCAATATTATACCGACCAAAAGTACATGAAGTTATGCATCGAATTGAACCAAATTTTTTGTGTATGACTATGGCTAGTTCGTCCGCCCTGAATTTGAAAAAAATCCGTCGGAAGGGGGCGCTGCCATCGCGATTTTTGTCCCATTTTCAATATTGTACCGACCAAAAGTATATGAAGTTATGCATCGAATTGAACCAAATTTTTTGTGTATGTTATGACTATGGCTAGTTGGTACGCCTTGAATTTGAAAAAAATCCGTCGGAAGGGGGCGCTGCAATCGCGATTTTTGTGCCATTTTCAATATTGTACCGACCAAAAGTATACGAAGTTATGCATCGAATTTAACCAAATTTTTTGTGTAAGTGTATGGCCATGGCTAGTTGGTTCTCCCTGAATTTGAAAAAAATCCGCCAGAAGGGGGCGCTGCAATCGCGATTTTTGTGCCATTTTCAATATTGTACCGACCAAAAGTATATGAAGTTATGCATCGAATTGAACCAAATTTTTTGTGTATGACTATGGCTAGTTCGTCCGCCCTGAATTTGAAAAAAATCCGTCGGAAGGGGGCGCTGCCATCGCGATTTTTGTCCCATTTTCAATATTGTACCGACCAAAAGTATATGAAGTTATGCATCGAATTGAACCAAATTTTTTGTGCATGTTATGACTATGGCTAGTTGGTACGCCTTGAATTTGAAAAAAATCCGTCGGAAGGGGGCGCTGCAATCGTGATTTTTGTGCCATTTTCAATATTGTACCGACCAAAAGTATACGAAGTTATGCATCGAATTTAACCAAATTTTTTGTGTAAGTGTATGGCCATGGCTAGTTGGTTCTCCCTGAATTTGAAAAAAATCCGCTGGAAGGGGGCGCTGCAATCGCGATTTTTGTGCCATTTTCAATATTGTACTGACCAAAAGTACATGAAGTTATGCATCGAATTGAACGAATTTTTTTGTGTAAGTGTATGGCTATGGCTATTTGGATCGCCCTGAATTTAAAAAAAAATCCGCCGGAAGGGGGCGTTGCAATAGCGAATTTTATGCCATTTTCAATATTGCAATTCATAAAAGTGTATGAAGTTAGTTCTAGAACTGAACTACATTTTTTGTTTATGATTATTTTTTGGTAAGGCAAGTAGGTCCTCCCTTAATTTGAAAGGAAAATCTGCCTATCCTTCTATTGTCCATCGACTCGTGCAGAGACGGAAATTCATTTTTACTCCGATTAATGGATTGAAGCAGAAATTTAAGATGAAAATCAAAGTTGCTCTGGCATTGAATTAAAATTATTAAAGCATTAAAATGAGTAACTATTTTTTGTTTAATATTAAAACGTACGTATAAGATAGAAGAAAGTTTTGGGATTGGTACATCCAACTAGTTTCTTTTCTTTTCTTTTTTCTTTCTTTCTTTTTTTTTTTTTTTTTTTTAAATCTGTAACAGACTAGTTTCATCAGATAAATAATTATAAATTAGTACCAAAGACTTAAATATTTGGGTCATTCCATGCCAAATCAACCAGTGGCTCAACCTGACCCTTTCAGATTTCAATTCAACTCTCAGTAATCCATCTGCATGATGATATAAATGAGAGTATATGTTTATAATTTTTTTCTGTATCAAAATTTCATCTAATTAATTATTTAAATTTTGAAAAATCATCATTTTTTGGCTTGTTTACATGTTTTAAATTTTGAATTTCTCAATGTCTATCAAATGTAGAAAATTTTATTTATGACCATTCATTTTACAGAAGAACTTGTAAGGTTTACTTTGATTATGCATAGTTAAAAAAAAAGATAAAATTTAATTTTTTAAAAATTTTAAATTAAAAAATGTTTGAAAAAAGTGTATGTTTGTTGTAATATTATAAGCTTAAAATTCTGAAATTTTTAGAGTGGGATCTCAATGGGACCTTGAGTTATGAAAGAAAAGCTAAAAAATTACCATTAAAATAACAATTTAATTTTGTTAATCTTATTTTGTTATATATTTTTAATTTGTATAATTTTCAGCTTTTATTTCATAACTCCTGATCCCATTAAGATCCCACTCTAAAAATTACAGAACTTTAAGCTGATAATATTACAACAAACATATAATTTTTTCAAATAAAAAAAAAAAAAATTAAAAAATCTAAAAAATTATATATATATATATATATATATATATATATATATATATATATATATATATATATATATTTAACTTTGCATAGTAAACTTACATATTAAGTTAAACCTTATAAACTCCATTTTAATATGAATGGTCATAAAATTTTCTACACTTGATAGAACTTGAGAAATTCAAAATTGAAAATATTTATGCAAGTTAAAAAATAATGATTTTTTCAAAATTTAATTAATTGTATGAAAATTCAAAGTGATAAATAAAAAATAAAAATATGCTCTAATTTATATCATCATAGAGAATTTCATTGAAATCTGAAATGGTCAGGTTGAATATTGACATTTTTTTGGTTGATTTGACATGGAATGACCCATTTACATATTTTTAAGACTCATTACATAAAACAAAATTAGCAAAGTTATATATAAACCTTTGATAATTAAAAAATATATTAATGTCTGACAAAATAATTTACTTAAGAAAAAAGACATCAGATTTTTAATTTGGTTCTTAAATTCCTAAGTATTGGACTGAATTCTACCTGTTTTATAAAGATTTAAAATATGTAAAATTATTTAGTTGTATTTATTAGGATGAAATTAAGTAAAAATATTAAATGATTATGTTATTAAATTTTATTGTTTATGCTATTATTATCTTTATTAGCTTATAAATTTTTTTACACATTAGATACAAAAAAGAATTTGCCGTTTTTTTTCATTTTTGTCCTGTTTTTGCCACTGTCCTGGCAAAAATGCCAACCCTGCTTTCCGTTAATTATAAATAACTTTCTATGGAATGTTTTAAATTGTGAGTAATAATTCGTTAAGTAATTTCTTTCAATTTGTACTAATCTTGGCCAGCCCAATATCAT
Organism: Maratus speculifer; assembly: GCA_964019185.1. NCBI lineage: Eukaryota > Metazoa > Arthropoda > Arachnida > Araneae > Salticidae > Maratus > Maratus speculifer. The sequence continues at coordinate 280,172,931 of OZ025300.1, read as the reverse complement.
GTAGTTTAACAAACATTTAAATTGATAACAAGTAAAAATAAAACATTCTTATGCAACATCTACTTGTTTGTTGCATTAAAAGAATTTTTTTCTTTTTTATGAATTCACAAAATCATCAAATAAAATATATTTAAGTTGATTTTAACCAAAAATTTATATAAAAAAACAAAAAATTATTTTATTCATAAAAGAGACAATAGTGCCTATAAGACATATAAACTGTATTTTAACATTTTGCATATTTAATTATTTTTATAATTATCCATGGATTGTAGACAAATACTTGAATCTTCATCAAAGAGTTATCTTTCTTGATGAGTGGAGCAGTTAAGAACAGCCTTAACTGCAATTAAATACATTTTCATTTGAAAATTGAATAGTTACTAATTTAATTAAAATTATTATTTTACTGAATTAATAAAATTTTAATTTTTACAGGGGTTTAAAAAGGGACAGATTCTCAACATTGGAATAAAGGCATATTTTTAAAGGTGCTTGTCGGACGCTCCTTTCAGTCCACCAAACTTCGAAGAATGTCCTAGGTAGTTTTAGCTGCCACCACCGATATTAATGGGTGATATCGGTCACCTGCTGTGAGGATTGGGTAAAATAACACTGACGCTGTTAATGAACTGAACTAACAGTTTATTTAAGATATAGATATGTACACAAGAACCAATATTTACAACTATATACAATTACAACTCGGATATAGATGATCCGGTTCAACATTAAATTAACTACAATAAACGTTGGTTGTGTACCGTTCAACTTACACTTTCTTCCTCACACTCAACGCACGTTAGATACGCTTTATCAGAGATTACTGCAGAATCTCAATACACAAGGGTACTAGGCCTCACTTCTCGGCCTATAACACTATCCACCGGGACGCCTTGTCCCACGCTCAAAATATACACTATCCAACAGGACCACAAATCCTGAGCGACCTATCGGTCTCAACGCCAAGCGAGAACTGTCCAACCTCTCAGTCCAGAGTTGACCTTGTCAGAGATCTTCCTTCCCCCAGCAGGGCCTCTTAGAGTTCCTCCATTGGTTCAATTCCGCATACCAACCTTGAGTCATGACATCTACTGTTTACACATCACTCCAATAGCTAGATGACAGCTGAGGCACGCCCCGCGGCCATCACTTTCATTCATCAACGAGTGCGTCATTTGCACACCTGTGTCAACATCTGTCATTCGTTATTATAGAAAAGAAAGAAAGGTATTTCGAGCTTCACGGATACACAACCCACAATACATAAAATATTCAGATAAGGAAATGTTATTCCTTTTTAATTCAGGGCAGATGTCTTCTAGGAACCTGACACCCCCCACCTTAGCGGAAAATATGCCTCTTAGGGGCTAATTTTCCCCAAACATATAATAATATTACGGAAGAGTTCAATAGTCTCTTTGCAGATTTCTTCATTCTAAATATTACATAGGCATTTTCAGGTGTCTGAACATTCTCTGCTGACATCTCTACTGAACCTTATACTAATACTACTATCGCATAAACAATACACATGCTCATTTACTATTATAAACACACAACTTAAAAAAAAATATTTACACACACACAAAAAAAAATTAGACATGTGATGACATCCTTTAAGGTTGTCTACTATTTTGACATTGATACTGATGGGCTAGTAACTGGTTGTTCTTCCCAGCTCTTTCTCTGTAGCCTCGAAATTGCATCAGCATTCAAATGTTGAACTCCGGGATGATGAGAAATGCTCAGGTTCCAGCGTTGCAAGGCTAGAGCCCACCTAGTGAGTTTGGTTGACCTTGGGGTTGTTTCCGTGAGAAATTTTAATGGATTATGATCGGTAATGACCTCAATTTGAGATCCATAAGTCCACTTTTCAAACTTCCGCAACCCGAAGAGAACACTCCAAGCCTCTTTCTCTATACTCGGCCAAGCACGCTGAGCCCCTGACAATTTCTGACTGGCAAAAGCTATAGGTTTAAACTGACCTTTTTCATCTTTTTGAGTAAGACAACATCCTACTGCAAGGTCGGAAGCATCGGCGTGAAGCTGATATTCCCGGCCTACGATAGGTGTAGCCAAACTCGTCACTTTACACAACTCATCTTTAAGAGTGTTAAATGCTTTTTCTGCCCTTTCATCCCATGGTACAGTATTTTTGACATTTCCTTTGGTTAATTCGGTTAAAGGTATAGCTATCTCAGCATAATTTGGAATATAAGATCGGTAGAATCCCATTAATCCCAAAACTGATCTAACTTCCTTTTTAGTCTTTGGTCTCTTTAAGTCCCTTATTGCTCCGATTTTCTCCTCATCAGGTGCATGAGTTCCACCCCCAATAACATGACCTAAAAACTTAGTCAATTTCTCTCCAAATTTACATTTGTCTAGTCTAATCGTAAAATTTCTATTTTTCAACTCTTCAATGACAGCCCTGACATGCTCACAATGCTCTTCCCAGGTATCGGAGAAAATGATGACATCATCAATATATGCTTCTGCATACCTCCGATGACCTTGGAGAACCTCATTCATGTCTTTTTGAAACGTAGCAGCAGCCCCTGATAATCCAAAAGGCATTGTATGCCACTGATAAGTTCCATTATGCGTCGTAAAAGCTGTCAGAGGTTTACAATCCTCAGCCATTTTAATTTGCCAATAACCCCTCAATAAATCTATTGAAGATAAATATTTAGCCGCCCCTGCGGTATACATAATTTCTTGGGAATCTTTCATCGGGAAGGTGGGAACCTGCGTTACAGAATTTAAAGCTCTGTAATCAATACACATTCTGACGGTTGCATCTTTTTTCGCAACGCAAACAATTGGATGGCTAATTTCAGCATTCGACGGTTCGATTAGATTTAATTCTAATAACTCCTGAATCTGCCTATCCACTTCCTCTTTATAAGCTACCGGCACGCTATATAACTTTGGTTTTTTCCTTTCTACACCCGGTTTCAGATCAATACGATGTTCCCCTACTTCCGCTGGTCGTACAGGACCCATAAACACTTCTTTATTTTTCCTCAAAATGGACTTTAAATCTTTGACTTGACTATTAGATAGCCCTTTTATTTCAAACCTCTCAATATCCCGTTCTATCTCTTGATCCCGGTTCAAAATAGGAATTTCCCCAACTTCTCCAAATTTTTCATCACCTTCGAAAACAATATTAACTATATTACATTTAGCGATAAATTCTCTTATCTTATTTTGGTGCACATGCTTCCTACTCCCGTCGGCTAACTCAACAATAAACGAATGCTGGTTTCGTTTTTCTACAATAGTTGCCGGCCCTTGCCACCTAGAATATAACTTATTAGTCGAATCGGGGATTAACAGTATAACTTTATCGCCTACCTCAAACGTTTTTTCTTTTGACCTTAAATTATAAGGATACGCCATTCTATTTTGTTGAACCTCAGACGACAATTTTGCCTCATTTGCGGCTCTTTCTAAGCGGTTCTTAAGTTTATCCAAGTACTCATGAATCGGCGTAGTATCTAACTGCGCTCCCTTATTTTCTCCTGCCCATGACGACTTAAGAATCGATAACGGACCCTCCGGCGCTCTACCATATAATAACTGGAAAGGTGCGATTCCCGTCGTAGAATTTGGGACTTCCCTATACGCCCATAATATAAATGGTATTTGTTCATGCCATTTTTTTCCTTCTTCCCTAATCGTATGATGTAGCATACGTTTAAGAGTCTGATTAAATCGTTCCACAAGTCCGTTGGACTGTGGATACTGTGGAGTCGAAAATCTTGGACTAGCACCTAACCTTTTCTCAAATTCTTTCGTTAAGTCGGCAGTAAAATTGGTTCCATTGTCGCAGGCAATTACATTAGGAATTCCTGTTCTCATAAATATTTGAAGTAATGCCTCACACGCGGTTTTAGCAGTTAAACTTTTTAGAGGGATCGCATCCGCCCATCTGGTATGCTGATCAATTAAAGTCAGTATATACCGATGCCCTCGTGAACTTTTAGGATCAATAGGCCCAATTAAATCAACATTAACAACCTGAAATGGAAGTTCCGGCCGCGACACTGGGGAAATAGGAGCTCTATCATTTACTTTAACCCCTCTTGTCAATTGGCACTCTAAACATGATTCACAAAACTGTTTAGCTTCTTTTGCCATTCCCTCCCAATAAAAAGAATACCTTATTCTCTGCAACGTTTTCTTGGCTGCATGATGCCCTCCAAATACCGATGAATGCGCTAATTTTAAGATTTCTTCCCTTCTTACCTTGGGTACTACTAATTGCGCTATAGTTTCGCCTACCAATTTCTCTTTATGATACAATAATCCGTTTACAATATAATAATCCCCTTTTTCCTTTTTAGCTAATTCCCAAGCTTTCTCTAATTCTTTACATTCCAACTGGGATTTCTTAAACATATCTGAGTTACTAACAATAGATTCATTATTTTCCTCCGTTTCAGTTTTTCCTGGATCCTGACTTTGTACATTTTGCGATCTCGCGTCTATTACGTAAACATTACAGCTATCGTCACTTACATCTTCCTTTTCATTCGAGTTATCAATAATAATTTCGGAACTTTTTAATTCTTCGGACTCTATCAATGGCTCCTCAAGATTGACACCTGACAACTCATTAATCCCCTCGGGATGTAAAATTACTTGCTCATTAATATTATCATTTACTGCGCAAAGTACTTCCTGATGAATAATATTAGTTTGCCCGAATTGCGGAATAGCTAGCGGTAGTTTAACTAACGGTGATTTAACAGCTTCACCAAATAACCCTTGTAAATAAATACTACCCGCTCCCTTTAATTTCTCTTCCGGTACTAAATCTTTATGAACAACACTAATCTCACATCCAGAATCAACCAATCCCTTTGCTTTTTGCCCATTAACACTAACTTCAATTTTCTCAAGTTTATTTAATTTCTCACCAATAACATTAGTTTTCTGCTTGGCCTTTGCCGATATCCTAGCCACAATAGCCCCATTAGGTAACTCTTGATTTTCTTTCACCATAATCTTATGAACACCTGCTTTCTGGTCTCGCCCTTTATTGCCATTATTAGTTCCCTCATTACCCACTTTATTACAAAAACGTTGGTAATGACCTCTCAAACCACACTTAAAACATTTAGGCCCTGAAGCATCATTCGTCTTCTTAAACTCTGTTTTCCTATCCGGCAAAGAATTACACTCATTACTACCATTTTGCCTCCAACCACCACTAAATTTATTATCCTCCCTCGGTCTCATTTTTTCATTGTTTACGTACTTATCTTTACCTTTAAAGCTTTTATGCGTAACCGCATAAGACTTATGTTTAGCATCAAAATAATTATCACACTCTTTAGCAATTTTAGGAGCTTCTAACCATTTACCCTGGTGAGTTAAACTAATATATGCTGCAGTATCCTCATCTAGCATACTCATTAGCTTATCAGTAACTATTAACTGGTTGACCTTTTCATAAGTGTCCGCACCTCTAATTTTACAATAATTTTCCCACGTAGCTATTAAACGCGATACCAATAATACATGGGTTTCGTTCGGATTTCTCCTAGCTTTCCGGAAATTTTCTAAACATGCCCTCGGGGTTGGCTCATGTTCCCTTAGGACTAACTCCTTTAATTCCTCATAATTCTCCATTTGTTCCTTAGTGGTATAAATTAACAAATTATCCGCCTTATCTCCTAACATATTTAGTAGAATTTCGGCCTGCTGGTTTTCCGGTACATCTTTAGTTTGGAATGCCCTTTCTAAACTGTTGAAAAATAAATTCCATCCCTCAGTCCCTTCTGGTACTTTGATAGATAGAGTTTTAACACTTTTGATCAATTTTTCTATATTACTTTCATTATTAGATTCCCTAACATTAGAATTATTTGCCGAACCTTGAACCCTTAGTCTCTCCATTTCTAATTCATGTTCCATCCTTAATTTTTCTATCCTCTCTTCTCTTTCTAACCTTTCGTGTTTTTCTTCGCGCTCTAACTTTTCCTGTTTTTCTAACCTTTCAAGTTCTAACTTTTCGCGTTCTAATTTTTCTTGTTCTAATCGTTCTGCAACAATAGCGTCAGATAATTCCTTAATAACCCCCTCGTCATACTCATCACTGTCCATTATCTTTTTCTTAAGCTGAATTCTGGTATCATCTTCTGCGAATTCAACACCCAATTCTTCGGCTATCCCCTGAAGATCAACCTTTTTTAGTTTTAATAAGAAAGCCATACCTTCACCGATTGTTATTACCACCCCACAAGAATAGTTAAACCTACCAACTTAATATTTCCGAAATTTCTAACTTAGTACAGATATTTCTCCACTTATTATACTAATTAATACCATTTCAGATAATCCATGCATTTCATTTCTATTTAACCTACTGAATACTCTAATTTTCCTCAACCATTGATATCACACAATATACTTCCAATAAAACAAAAGGTAAAAGAGTAATTCGATTTGATTACTATGCAATATAGGTCTCAATGTATACACTTAGATAACAACATACAATTTACATAATCATACTGATACGTTGATATTGAATAGAAGTATTGATGTCAATCAAGAAATCCACATAAAGAAAAATTGTACAACATGCATATGTAAATTTCTACAATTATCCTCATTAAAGTATTTCCGAACTCAATACTGGTTCTTACACTTAAAACAAATATACTGAAAATCTTTACTTTTATTTTTACTCACTATGGCTCTCTTTTGAGCCTTTTTTTTTTTCCACTATGGCTCTCTTTTGGGCCTTTTTTTTTTTCTCACTATGGCTCTCTTTTGGGCCTTTTTTTTTCACTATGGCCCTCTCTTGAGCCTTTTTTTTTTTCCTCACTAGTACTGGCCAATTAAAATTTTCATTTGCTTAGAATTTTGATAATGCAACTCTTAAAATTTAAACAGTATTGCTTCATTTAACAATTACTTTAACAATAATTTAGATTTAATGCATTAATTTAGTTCACTAATATCATTATAAATAGCATATCATTATCATCTCAAATTATTATGACCTTTCTTTAAAACAATAGCAATATGGTTACTAATTCTTTACACCTATCTGAACACAATTATTTCATTGCACATAAATTACATAGACAATTTACTTAAATTATTATTAATTATACAACAATACAATTTGGTTCGAGATGTCAGAAAAAATGAATGATCAAAACACCTTACCTTATACTTTATTTGGTGGGGTACTCTTCTATTCACAGATAGCTCCACGATGTAGCGATAATCAGGCACAACACAGTTCAGTTTAGCTCTTTCTAATAAAGATACGCACAACACTTTAGTCCACACTAGACGATATGGCACGATACTTTATCACACACTCGACGATCCGGCACGATACTTTAGCACATACTCGACGATACGGCACAACACTTTACACACATTCGACGCTACGGCACAACACTTTACACACATTCGACGATACGGCACGACACCTTAGCATACAATCGACGATCCGGCACGATGTTTTAGCACATACTCGACGATATGGCACGACCACACAAGAATTCCACTGGATACTCTGGCATTAACAGACTGCAACACGGCTCGCTGGTCACTGGTTTCAGGCGATTCTATCCCGACGCTGCCAACAATTTGTCGGACGCTCCTCTCAGTCCACCAAACTTCGAAGAATGTCCTAGGTAGTTTTAGCTGCCACCACCGATATTAATGGGTGATATCGGTCACCTGCTGTGAGGATTGGGTAAAATAACACTGACGCTGTTAATGAACTGAACTAACAGTTTATTTAAGATATAGATATGTACACAAGAACCAATATTTACAACTACCGTATTTTCGGGCGTATGCGCCGCACCCACCGTAAGCGCCGCACCTCCGAAAATGCATTAAAATAAAACAAATATTCATCAGAAGCGCCGCACCGCCGTATGCGCCGCACTTAGGAAAATACATCAAATTGTTAAAAATTGCGTCACATTCAGTTTTTTTGCGATTTTTTTAACATTTGTAATATAAATCCAATTTTACATTTAGTATATTTTTTATGATAAAATTAAATTTGAATTCGTGCAGCCTTTTTTTCGCGATTTTTTAATGCGATATTTAATGTAACGAGGTTTGCAGGGTTTTATCGTGGTATTTGACGAAATTTTCAGGGTTTTATCGCGATTTTTGACGAAATTTGCAGGGTTTTATCGCGATATTTCATGAGTTTTTTCGCGATTCTTGAAAAAATTTGCATTTTTTATGGGTATGAGCAAGGGATATCATGATGAATTGAATGAATCATGAACATTTGAATGAATAATGAATCATAAACATTTGAATGAATAATGAATCATGAATTTTGATACTTGAAGCAATACTTGAAAAAATTTGCGTTTTTTTAAACAACGTAAATTCTGTCGAAGAAGCGCAGAAAAAAGGAGAAATTTGTAAAAAAAAAGGATAAAAAGAATGAAATATATTAAAAAAATCTCGAAAAAACACACATTTCATCAGATTCATGACCCATTCATTTCATCATGATTCATTCCGTTTTCCTTCGCCTTTGAGAACGGTATGAATCGTGATGAAATGAATGAATCATGAATCTTTGATGAAATGTTCGTTTTTTCGAGATTTTTTAATAGATTTCATGCTTTTTTTCAAATTTCTCCTTTTTTCTGCATTTTTTCGCCCGAATTTACGTTTCTTTTCGTTTTTTACCGTTTATTCATAGATACGACATATTTGTGTTTTTTCTAACAATTCTTTTTGCGTTCTTTTTGGCGATCCTTTGAGAAATTCACGATTTTTCCTTGAACTTTTGACATAATTTGTGTTTTTTAGAGATTTTTTGACATATTTCGCGTTTTTACTGCAATCTTTCGTCAAAATGTGGGTTTTTTTGCGATATTTCGGCGAAATTCATGATTTTCTTGCGATCCTTTCAATAAATTTGCGGTTATTTTTCGTGATTCTTTGGCGAAATTAGCGTTTTTTTCAGCGATTTTTTTTATAGTGGGGACTAGCGTTTGATTGGGAAGGGCGGATTAACGGGATTTTACGAGAATAAAATTGTAGTTTTTCAAGTGATAATTTCATGAAATACACATTTTTTTTTTTTTTTTTTTTTTTACATATTCGCGCCCTTTCCGCGAACCTTCGATAAAAGTCGTGTTTTTTCTATCGATCCTTTGATAAAATTCTTGCTTTTTCTGCGAATGATTGACAGATTTTGGGCTATCATTTGTCGAAATTCGCGATATTTTTTATGCTTCGCATTTTCTTCCTGATGATTGACTTTTCACAATTTTCAGAAAAATTCCGACCAGAATCACCTCTGTAGTGAATATCGCTGCAAGGAAAAAAAAATATGTCGTATCCGCCGCCCCGGCAGAAGCGCCGCAGTAAGCATAATTTTAACTTTTAAACTCGTATGCGCCGCGGCGCTTACGCCCGAAAATACGGTATATACAATTACAACTCGGATATAGATGATCCGGTTCAACATTAAATTAACTACAATAAACGTTGGTTGTGTACCGTTCAACTTACACTTTCTTCCTCACACTCAACGCACGTTAGATACGCTTTATCAGAGATTACTGCAGAATCTCAATACACAAGGGTACTAGGCCTCACTTCTCGGCCTATAACACTATCCACCGGGACGCCTTGTCCCACGCTCAAAATATACACTATCCAACAGGATTACAAATCCTGAGCGACCTATCGGTCTCAACGCCAAGCGAGAACTGTCCAACCTCTCAGTCCAGAGTTGACCTTGTCAGAGATCTTCCTTCCCCCAGCAGGGCCTCTTAGAGTTCCTCCATTGGTTCAATTCCGCATACCAACCTTGAGTCATGACATCTACTGTTTACACATCACTCCAATAGCTAGATGACAGCTGAGGCACGCCCCGCGGCCATCACTTTCATTCATCAACGAGTGCGTCATCTGCACACCTGTGTCAACATCTGTCATTCGTTATTATAGAAAAGAAAGAAAGGTATTTCGAGCTTCACGGATACACAACCCACAATACATAAAATATTCAGATAAGGAAATGTTATTCCTTTTTAATTCAGGGCAGATGTCTTCTAGGAACCTGACAGTGCTTAATCCTTTGCAATACAGACAAATTCTGTTTGTAAAGCAAGAATTTATTGACTGACACTGGAATTTACAAATTACTTTTTTTATTAATTAAGAACTCTAACTTAAAGCTTTCATTGTAAAAACAAAATTTTAGTAAAAGGTATTTACATATTAATGCCACCGCAGCAGAAAGCAGCACACACAGTTATCTTTTGGATTACTTGTTGTTTGGTGATTTTTTATGCCATTTTTTAGTGCTTTTTAGTGTTTAATACTTTTACAGTACTTTTTTTTTTTGCTCATTTTTAACGGCCTTTTTTTTTGTGCGTGCGAACAACAAGATTACTCTTTAATGGTGCATTAGCGCAACTTCTGCTGCGGTGGCGTTAATACTTAAGGGGACGGTGGACGTTAATTTTTTTTTTTACTTAATTTTCATGATAGCAATTTGAAATTTTTTGCATATATACATTTCACCAAAATCACATATAGAACATCTTCAAAAAAATTTCCAATCATATTAAAATTTTTTATTTAAAAAAAATTTAAATTTTTAAACGAAATTTTAAAATGCTCCTCGTGTTTTAATTTTTGAGATATTTTCTTGCTTTTGCATTTTTATCTCTTAAAACTTTATTATAAACAAATTTGTGTAAGATTTTGTTAATCTCTTGAATAGTTAATATTTTATAGATTTTTTTTCTAAATTTCATATCAATTTTCATCAAAATTTTGCCTTTTAAAATGTAAAAAATCAAATTTGACTATTTTAATGAAGACGAATTTTAAAAAGCTTACACAATTTCTTTCTAAACAATATCAGGATACTTCCTTATCAATTTCATAAATATTGATCAAAAATTACGTTCGCAAGGAACATTTCCAAAATCTAAAAAGACTGAAAAATTAGTTTTGAGAAAAATAGATTTAAAGTATATAAATACACTTACCTTCATTATTTACTTCTTAAAACCTTCTTAAATGATATTTTAACAAGAAAAAACTGTTTTGGTACTATTATAACAAAGAAATAGACCTTTTTGCGACGACTTTGCTATAGACGATTTTGCTCAAATAAAGGTCCACTGTCCCCTTAAGTACTTAGTAAAATATTATTGGTACTGTTTGCAAGTTTGGAATCAACATTAGGTGTGTCCGGAGTGGTATCATTGTGCCATAAAGGGTTAAGACTGTTCTCAAGTTCACTGCTCAACAAATGCAAAACTTTGACTCATTGACTGGCTCATTTTAAACCTCTTATCTACTGATGGTGCTTACAAGCAGGGTTGGTAAGTTTTTGACAATGTGCAGTTTTAACCATGGTTTAAACTGTCATGTCAAAAACCTCAAATACTACACTGATCTGTAAAATTTCCCATTAAATGTCATTCACACATACACAACATTAGATGTAATATTAAAAATTCACTATTACTGTTATATTGTATACTATCCTTTTTTGGCGGGGGGGGGGGGGGGGGGGATCTGTCATAAATCTGAAAATTTGGCCTGCCTCCAAACTTGATCAACTAACAATGCTTTTGCTATCAGGCCCTGCTAGCTCAGCATCAACTGAGAAAGTATTTTCTAACTTTGGCTTCTTACGCTCAAAGCTCAGAAATCATTTGAGTGTAAATAAATGTGCTAAATTGGTTATGTGCTATAGGATGCTGCGGGGTAAAATTGATCTAGATTTTTAACTGTACAAAATCATTTTCTTTTGTTTGAGCATTCTAAAAACCAAAAATGTTTTATTGCAATTAAAGTAATTTAAAATTTTTGTAATTATTAAATTACAGTAATTAATTTTAAATAAAAAATTACTTAAATCACTAAAACTTATTCAATGTTTCCCTCTTGTTCTTAAAATGTTTTAAAGCACATTGCATGTTTTTGATGGTTTAAACCAGTTTTTGACACTTGTTACATCAAAAACCAGTTTCTGACATCAGAAATCTAACATGCTTACAAATACCTTAAAAGTTACTTATTATAAAATTCTTTTAATATGTCAGTTAGTTGTAATACTGTTTAGAATGAATTACAGATTCATTATTTTGTTCCAAAAGCATTATTGGTTACACAAAACAAAAATATTTTTAAAAAGATGATTTCTTTTGCCTTTGTATCTTTTCAACTTTCTTGGTACTGAGGGGGGGGGGGATTTTTCAATTCGGAAATATTTCTATATTTATATTGTAAGAATATAATATTTGTACATTTTGTAATTCTACAAAATACTAAGAGAACAATTTAAAATAAAAGATTTGAATGGGGTTATAAATATTGCACAAAATCCCTGTAAATTCAAATTTAATTAATCCTTCAAATCTTCTAAAATCCTTCAAAAAATTATTAAATGATTACGTAAATCTTTAAATTTAGTTTAAACAATTTACATAAAATACTTTAGAAAGTAAAATTTTCATGAATTCATAATGCTGTAGATAAAGGGTTAAATGCAAGGAAATAAATTTGGTATGCCTGACTATTACACTGGGCGGCAGCAGTACAAACACCCCATCAAGTTCACAGATGAAAATCTAGAATTAGCTAAATTTCTATTCTCATATTAAAACAGAATCAGTCTGCGAATTCTATCTTAGTGGAAAAGACCTTAAAACCTCATTTTAGCAGTTGACTCATAAGTTTACCATTATGTTTTCCTACTCCCAATCCTCTATTTTTACTACTTTTGGATACAGAAAAATACAATAATAAACCTATGAGTCAACCACTAAAATCATGTTTTTAGGTGTTCTCCACTAAAATAGAATTCACAGACTGATTGTGTTTTAATATGTGAATAGAAATTTAACTAATCCTAGATTTTCATCTGTGAATTCAATGAGATAATTGTCTGTGCAGGTCACTTTCTGCTTATATGGAAGCAATTTGGAATCAATATGGTTTTCTATATTTTGATCCTATTGAGTACGTATTGAGTTTTTAGGTTTACCTATTGAGTTATAGGTAATATTGAAGACAAGAATTGATCATGTGACAAGAAGTTTTCCTCCTTTCATTTGGAAATTGGGTTCAAAATGCCTACTTTGACAGTTTTCTCTTTAAAGATCTATTATACTTACAAAAAAAGCAAGAAGTCTTTTAATAATATATAGGGATGGGACAAATATTCGGTATTCGGCCTTTTTGCCGAATATTCGGTTGGCAGAATATTGAAGGCTTGTTGACCGAATACTTCAGCCGAATACCTGCAGCCGAATATTTAGAGATGTCTGGCCGAATATTACTAAAATCTCGCCGAATAGTAAAAGATATCTTGCCAAATAAATTTAGGATTTAAAGAATTTCATTTCTTACAATTTTTTTTTTCTCTAATCCAAATTGGCTACTTCATTTATGAAGTCATTCTCATTCTTACTTACAAAATATAGTTATTCGATGGCTAAAAAATACACAGCCTTTCTGTATTTCCTATAAAAGTTAGTGATATTTTAGAAAATGTTGCCCAAGTTGGAGATTTAATTGTATGGGAAATGTCTTCATTAGAGAATGATATATTACAATTCAAAATATAAAAATACTTATAGAAAAAAAAAAAAAAAAAAACAATGCCTTATTCTAAAACGCTTGAATATTTATTAATGTCTGCAAATTCCATGCACATATAAAAATGGCTCTTATGAAATTTGTAACTTATTTTCTGTAAAGTAAGAAATGAAAAAAGTCATTCACTAGGTGTATTAATGAAGATTCGTTTTCAAAATTAGATATCAAATATCACTATTCCAAATACAATGGTACATCTGAAAACAGAACTGGTGGCAAACTAGATACGCATTAAATGACACAACTTGCTTTATGAAAATGGTTTTATAAGTATCGTTTTCACTTTTAAATAATTATTTGCATAAATACTGACTTAAATATGTAACATTATTATATATCTATTTTTAATTTACACATTCCTTCATTCATGTTGTTATCAATTTCTGTTTATCTTTTTAATGCTTGTTGAATAAGTGGAATATTGAAGTTGAATATTGTATACGCCAATTCAAATGTCAAAGATTTTGTTACCTTATGCATTCAACTTTAAGCACAACCTTTTGCTTTAATGTAATTTGTAATTTAAAGCTTGGCAACTGATTTCAGAGCAGTCTCATTCTTACGAATTTCCTTATCATTAGGGACACAAACTCTAAATGATCAAATTTACTTCATTAAAAGCTATTTAGAAAATATCACCTTGTGGGATCTGAAAGAGAGAGATTTAGAATATTATTGATTTTGGATGCAAGAAAGGGTAAAAATATCATTTGATAGTAAAAGTGAAGTACATTCTTAATATTTTAATAGAAATATCTTACCGTTCTGACTTACTGAAAATCAATTTGATGTACATTAAGATTAAAGAATACAATGCAATTTCATAATATTTTTGTGTTAAAATAAGTGTTTCAAATTTAAAAATACATTTAAAAACACATTTAAGAGTAATAATTATTAATGAGCCCCTATTTTTTAAATTATATATAATCAAAAATTTATTTTATTTATTGGAAAAGAAAAATTGGTATTCGTATTCGGCCGTCAAATATTCAGTATTCGGCCCACAATTTGGCCGAATATTCGGTATTCGGCCAAATCACTATTCGTCCCATCCCTAATAATATAGTTCCTGAATAACAATACCTGCTAGTTTGAGGCGTTTCTGAACAAAAATGAGTTAAAATTTGTCATAAACAGGGATGCAGTGGAGGGTATATGCCGTATACATTCTGGATTTTTTAAAGAACACTGTATGCCTTCTGTTTCTCAAGAAAGCTATAGTATTTAAACTCTAAGTGGGTATACTTTCTGCCTTGAGTATATACCCTCTGTTATTTTTACAAATTTTGACAGATTATACAGGGTTCCCAGCATCATGGAAAGTCAGGAAAATATCAAAATATACAGGAAAAGTCAGGGAATTTACAAATAATTTCTAAAAAAGTCATGGAAAACATTTGAGTGAAAAAATGAAAAATGACACAAAATTCATTAAACAATTAAAGAAAAAAAAAAAAAGATTGAAGTATGATTGCAGAAAAAATTGCTAATTTTGGCAAAAGATTGTGAAAATAAGTATCAAATATTGCTGTATGTTCGTTTGGTCAGAGAATTTTTCTAGATTTGGTTTGAGAAAGTCAGGGAATTTTTTGAGATTTGGTCATGGAAAGTCAAGGAATTTGCCAGTCATGTTTTGCTGGGAATCCTGTTATAACAAAAAAAAAAAAAAAAAAAAAAAAAAAGTGAAAAAGTTTTAGTATAGTACTTTTATAATTTCATTGTTAAAATTATTACTAATAATTAATTTTTGTAAAAGCAAATTATAATGTTTATTATTGTCATAACCTTTTAACCTTTAACCTCATAAACTTTTTGTAATCAATTAGTTATTTTAAATTGTATTTAGTAGTATAAGTACCTTGTTTTCAAACATTCTGAACCATATTTCTCTAACATAAATAACCTTGATAATATCCAAAAAACCCTAATAATATCTGATTTAAAATGTATCCAGATACTTTAAAAAATTGCTTACAGATGGCATATACAAAAGCAAAACTAAACTAGTAAAAGTGTATTGCCATTTACGATCTAACTTTATAGATATGACTGACATTGACTTTTAGATAATCCAATTTAATACTATTACAATATAAATGTTGCTTAAATTGTAGTATATATATATGTATATATATGTGTGAATTCTATTTTTTTCTTCACAAAAATAAAAATATTTACATAAATGTTGCTGCTTTAAACTGATTTCTATTGAAGTAAATGAAAGAAATTGCATAAATTAGTCTGTTTAACTTAAGATTTATATAAAGAAATTCAGTTGCACTTGATTTAATATATCATTCTTCCAGTAGTCTAGTTCTATGAGGTACAAAATAATCTTTTTAAATATATTTATATTTTCTTTTTATATATTTATTTTTATTGTTAATCTATACTTAATGCAAAATTATACCTTTGTTTCACTGATAAATGAAAAATTTAGGTACTATGCATGTGAAAATTAGAAATGTGAAGAGTTCTCTAAAACATTTTCATAAAACCCGAAAAAACCCGGGTTTTTTCAAAAAAGCCCGAAAAAACCCGGGTTTTAGACTACTGGGCCCAGTGGGTTGGGCTTTTTCAAAAAAACCTGGGTTTTTTCAAACCCTGGCTAATACCCTGTCTTTTTCTTTCTAGAATGGACTCAGCATTAAACATGCATACCAGTACTGAGCTTAATGAAAATTCTGCTGAATGTGAAAAATGTGGAAAGAAAATTTTGGGGCAACTTGCACTTTTTCATCATATTTGTACCTCCCCATCAGGCAAGAGCTTTATTTGTAATATCTGTTTCAAGCTTTTTTCTAAACAAGAAACGTTGATTGAACATAAACACACACACTACAATAAAAAAACATTCCACTGTGATGTTTGTGACAAAAAGTTCTTTCTGAAATGCTATTTATCATTTCATCAGCGTAGTCACATTGAATTAGACTGCGCCACAGCTGAAGTCTGGAACCGTGGCAAAAGACTTTTAAGGAACGCTGAAAGAATTATTTTATGCTTTTATTGCAATAAAAAATATGTTAGACTAGGTCAGAAGAAAACTCGTATACGTCCCACCTATGCTAGAGAGAAGCCATTTGTTTGTAACATTTGCTTCAAATCGTATTCTTCAAAAAGACAATTGATTGACCATAAACGTGTCCATTCCTTTAAAAAACCCTTCAAATGTGATATTTGCAACAAAAAATGCTCACTAAAGAAATACTTTGTGTACCGTCAGCGAATTCGTGCCATTTCAAATCCTTCACCTGCTAAAGTCTCTGACAGTGAATTTCTTATTAACGGCAAAAAAGTTTTCTTATGCACAATTTGCAATGCGAAATGGGATAAGGCAAGTCAGTTGAAGACTCATATGCGTATTCATACTGGAGAAAAACCATTTGTATGTGAAATATGTTCGAAAGGTTTTCGTCAACGTGGAGCATTAACAGAGCATTCACGAATTCATACCGAAGAAAGACCATATATATGTGAGACATGCAACATGGCATTTAGAGTAAAATGTCAGCTAACAAGACATTCTCATGTTCACACAGGCATAAAGCCGTATATTTGTCAAGTGTGTAATAATGGATTCTTTCAGAAATCTGGGCTAGACAGGCATCTATTTACCCATACATCTGAAAGACCTTTTCTGTGTGATATCTGTGGTAAAGGATTTATGTCAAATCATAGATTAAACATTCATTATGCCTCTCATACAAAGGAAGGTGCTTATTCTTGTGTAGTATGCAACAAGTCATTTGGATCCAAATATCTCTTGAAGAGGCATTCTGACACTCATGTAGGTTTAAAACCATTTCTTTGCAACATATGCAACAAAAGGTTTGCCAGAAAATCCTACTTGCAGATCCATTTTCGTTCACATAAAGATGAAAAACCTTTTGTTTGCTATATATGCAGTAAAGGATATGCTACAAAAAGCTATATGGAAGCACATTTAAAAAAGCATAATGATGAAAAATCTTTTTGTCATACATGCAATAAAACATTCGTTTCAAAATCCACCTTGTTATCACATATATGTACACAAAAAGATTAAAAGCCTTTTGTTTGCTGTATATGCAACAATAGATTTGTTACAAAATGGAATTTGCTGGAACATTTTGCGAATTCATAAAGATAAATTAAGAACCCTCTTTTACCAAGTATACAATGAAGAATTTTCTAAAAACTCTTTGATCCAGATAGAATTTCATCATTATCACATTTTATTAAAACCTTGTGAAATGATGTGTGTAAAAAGGGATTTGTGTGGAAATTTAATTTTGAAGTTCATCACCTTACTCATTCAATCTCTAACTTTTGTGAGATTTGTGATAAAAGACTTTCATACTCGCACAATTTGAACAGATATCTAAAAAACCAAAGAAGAAATCTTACCTATGTAAGGTCTGCAACAGAGTCTATTTTTGCAACACTTCCATTAAGGCTGCTTGTCTATTTCCGAATTCTCTTTGTCAATATTAAGTCTGTGGGCATGTGATACATATTGAAGGTATTTTCTCAGAAAATAAATATTTTTTAGGTTTTCTTCAATTAGCCGGGCGTTGATACGCACATACATATAAATATATATATACACTATATAGCCACTAATAGTTGGACACTTGTGATTTTAGATGTTAAATATCTAGAAAAATATATAAGGAATTATTCTGAAACTCCAGGTGTATAAACAAAATAGAACAGGCATGCATTCCATGAAGATTTTTTTCTGAAATCCCATAAAGAACTGTCAACAATTTGAAGACCGACGAAGATATTTTTTATAACTCTGTCAAAACTAATGTAGCAAAATCGTTCAATCTGCGGATTATGATTAAGTGGCTTATTGTATTAAATTGTGTTAACTTTAATGAGGATAGCATATATACTCGTAGAGAAATTGATGTTTTTATAAAAACAATCCCAAATTTTTTCAAGTTTTTTGCTTTTAATTTGCCGAGTTCTTAATATTAATTTTAAAAAAAAATGCTTTTTTCAGAAACTATGACAAATAACATTATACATAATACCTTGTAATCAGAATTAAAAAATGATAAACATTGTATGAACAACGAGCAATTTTGTTAAATAATGTTTCACTGTGCATGTGTGAATGAAATCAAAATATAATTTGCATAATGTGTTAGCTAAATGTATTGAGCAACTTTTGTGAAAGTCTCAGAAACATAGCTTGAAAATTATCATCGATGGAACAAGCTAAAAACCTGTAGGTTTCCAAAAGGAAGCAAAAAGATAACGGACTGTATATCCAAATATAGTAATATGTGCAATATTGTGTATGCTATATTGATACTAATCAATGCATATATGGATACAGCCTCTAATCTTTTTGCCTCATTTTGGGAATAACAGATTTTGAGATTATTCTGTAGACAATAATTTTCAGAATTTCCAAGCTATGTTTTGAGACTTTTACAAAGGTTGCTCTATACATTTAACTAACATGCAACTTATATTTTGATTGCATTCATGCATGTCCAGTGAAACATTATTTAATAAACCTGCTTGTTTTTAATACAATTTTTATTGCTTTTTAATTCTAATTACAAGGTATTATGTACAATGTTGTTTTTTGAAACAAATATTTTTTTTAATTAAATTTTGGCAAAAAACTTGACAAAATTTGGGACTTTTTTTTAATAAAAGCCTTAATTTCTCTATAAAGTATGCATGAAATCCTCATTAAAATGAACACAGTATTAAACAAGGTAATCATAATCTACAGTTAAAATGCTTTTACTACATTAGTTTTAGTTTTGACCAGGGATGTAATGGAGGGTATTGGTGGGTATATGCCGTATACTTTCTGGATTTTTTTTAAGGAGCACGGTATACCCTCTGTTTCTCAAGAAAGCTATAATATGTACACTCTAGAGTATATGCTCTGTCTTGAGCACATCCCCTCTGCTTGGAGCGTATATCGTCTTTTTTTTTTTTTTTCTTTTTATGACTACACCACTGGTTTTGACATGGTTATCCAAAAGATTTTCATTCTTTTTCAGTTAGTTAATAGTCTCTTATGGGGTTAAAAAAAAATAAAAAAAAATCTTTACGAAAATATATGACCTGTGTAATTCCTATTGTATTTTTCTAGATATTTAACAAAATGTCTAAAATCGCAAGTGTCCGGTCTGGCCATTAATGACCATTACCATATAGTGTGTATATACATGGCTGCCAACTACTATGCCTTTTTAAAGTTAAATAAACGTACTAGAATCTGAAATTTTATTTAATAATTAACAATATGTATTGTAACACATAACATTAAATGTATTTGGCGTACATTTCACTCTAAAAATTTTCTAGTTCCAAACATGTTAATACAGTTGAACCTCGAAAATCCGGACCTCCAAATTCCGGAAATCTCGAAAATCCAGACATTTTTCCGATTTCAGTTTTATTAATTTTTAAAATAAGACATATTTGTAATTTTCATCAATTGCAGTTAAATTCTGACAACTACCGTAAAATCCCGTTAATCTGCCCTTCCTGATCAAACGCCCCCTCCCCACTTTATAAAAGATTTGAAATTTTCAAAAAATCCTGAGAAAAACACCCTCCCTCTCAAAAAAATTGCTGAGAACGGATGAATCATGATGAAATGAATGAATCATGAATCTTTGATAAAATATGTGTTTTTTCGAGATTTTTCAAGTGATTTTATGCTTTTTTTTTTTTTTTACAAATTTCTCCTTTTTTATGCTTTTTTCGAAAGAATTTACCCTTTAAAAAAAAAAAAAAAAAACGCAATTTTTTCCAAGTATTGCTTCAAGTATCAAAATTCATGATTCATTCATTTTATCATGATTCATCCCTGCAAATTTTGGGAAACTGTCACAGAAAAATCTTGTTTAAGTGCCCCCCTCTAATTATTATATGATTTTTCGCCATGTTTGGGGGGGGGGGGGGCGGATTAACTGTATTTTATGGTAGCCATAAAAAAAAAAGATTTTTTAATAAACCTCCAAAATCCAGAATCGCCGCAGTCCCGACGGTTCCGGATTTTCGAGGTTCAACTGTATGGTTTAAAAAGGCATAGAAGTTGTCAGCTTTGTATATATATATATATGTGTGTGTGTGTGTGAATGTATATAACACTGGAATGTAGCTAATCAAAAAGCACCATTTTTTAAACATTTATCTTCTTTGTATTCTTCTTTAAAGATGTTTATTTTTTTTCTTAGTTCTCAAAATATTTCTAAAATTTATGCTTAATTTAATATTCCATGTGTTTAAAGTTTATGAATTGCAAGATCTTTCATAGTATTAAACAACATTAATGACCATAAATATAATTATAAATTATTATATTTTAGGAATATTTTGAGACTAAAGAAAAGAAAAAGACATCCTTTGAGAAGAGTAAATAGAATAAATAAGTTTAAAATATTGATTTCCTGAGAAGATGTAAATATATAAATACATCACATGTCCATAGACTTGACTTTAGTACAGGCAGGAAAGAGTTCCTCTTAAAGGAGGGAATTCCACTTAGTAATTTTGGACATTTTCAAACTCAAAGTTGATGTAAAAATGCAAAGAAAATATTGGAAGCATACGAATGGAAAGGGGAACGGGGGGGGGGGGGGGGGGGGGGGGATCTGGAAAATTTTATTATCGAACCTTTTGTCTACTCAAATCAAAGATGAGCTTGCATCTGAAAGTCATGTTAATGAAATTTTTTTAAGTTGGTTAAAATTGAAAGGAAATTTCTGTATTGTTCTCTTTTAAATAGAATATTTTGTTCTGGTTTTTGAATAATCTCATTCCTGCATTTTTAGAAATGTATTTCTGGAGTAAAGATCAATTTGACATACATATTTAGCATGAAGATTAAACTACTGTATATACTCATGCAGGGGTGGGGAAATACATCATTTTGCTCGCCAGTGGCGAGTGGATTTTCTCACAAGACGAGTGCATTTTTAGTTTTTGAAAAACTGTAAGGCAATAAGCAGATTATCAGAAACATTTTTTTAATCTAGATATTTTAACTTTCCAAATTATTACAGTGTAAATATGGTACTAAGTTCTATCTAGCATTAATCTTACCTCTGTTGTATATATTTCTTAATATTATAGAAAAAAGAATTATGAAAATGCATTGTAGTAATAGGAATTTTCTCTGTAATCGCGTGCGATTTTGTCATAACTATTTTCAACTGTGTGTGTGTTGCATCTTGTGGGCTGGTGAAATAAATCCTTGGCTGGTAAGAATTTGGAAAAATTCCCCACCCCTGTACTCATGTATAAGTAAACCTCCCCCTCCTCCAAATCTTTAGCAAAATTTTGGAAAAAATGGAATTTTCATGTATAAGTTGAACCACATTTCTGGTAATATGTTGAAATATAATTTATAATTGAGGATTTTAAAAAAAGGTAATACATTTTCATTAAATTAGTAAGCATTTTTTCTTCTATTTTTCTAATCAAACTTTTTTTAAAAATATAACCTTTTAAAACTCTATAATTATGTGAAACAGAAGAAGCTTAAATGGACCTTATTCATGCAACCTGAGCTCAAAGCTAAAATTCGGTTGCTGGTGGTATTTACTGGAAGTGATTAGCACAGCGGTCTATGGAGTTTGAGTTATTAATGCTTTTTTGTTAAAAATACTGTAAGAAAATTCTTTGCTACAGCAGCAAATATTTAATATATTGTAATATAAATTCAAAACTGCTTTTTTGCTCTCTAAATTTGCAAATTTTCCGTTAAAAATGTATCTATTCAACCTGTATCAAGGCTGAAGTCGTCTGTGTATACTGGCATTCTGGCGGTGCAGTGGTTAGAATAACAGATAGCGTATCACCAGCTCTGGCTTCTGACGTCATGTGCATAAGGTCCATTATTTTGGAACCTATTCACACCAATTTAATGATACTTAAAAAGAAAAACAAATTCTTTGAAAAATCAATTGAAGCCTTAATTACAAAGAAAACTATTTTCTTAGATTGCTAAATTAAAGTACTTCTTTGTATTGCAGGAGTTTTAGAAGAAATATCTAGAAGTCTTCTCAAGTTGAATTTTTTTTTTTTTTAAGAAGAGGGTTAAAGTATCGAAAGGAATGCCCCTCAATTGAAGGGAATTCTATTTCAAAAGAAAATGGATGCAGAACAATTACAAGGTCGAGATTTTAATGTCCATAATGTGTTTTAATGAATTAATGTCGAGATTTTTTTGGTCAATCATAGTGTTTATTTTTATTATTACTATTAATCATATGAATATTGTCTACTTCTGTATATCTCTTCAACCTCAACTCATATGTGATTACTTAAAAGACATGTCCATTTGCCAATTATTTGCAAAATTATTTTTTTTTCCCCTAACTCTTGTATAAGTCAACTTTGAACGTCCCAATTTTGTCTAAAATTTCTCGACTTATACATGAGAATACACGCTAAATGAAAAATAAGAGGTTAAAATCTTAATCAGTCAAACCATTCAAAATAATATTTATTATGAAAAATTAATTTATGTACTTCATGTAAGTTCATCCTATATGTTTTTGGATTTATACTTAACAAAATTCAATTTTCTTTTTTGATTTAATGAATTTATACATTTATTGTTAGTTTAATTTTTTAAAATACTTTTTAAGTTACAAAAAGGATGTAACAATCATATGTTTAATTATATTTCATTTTACCTTATAAATAACTGGTAAAATGTGTCTAGATTATATAAGTTTAGCCCTATTGTGCAAACTGGAAAAATATTCCATCTTTTTACCAATTTTGCACTTTTCTGCCTGTAAGTATCAGGAATTCTGGAAATGACTGACTAGTAGCCTTAAGCCTTTCATTTGTGATAAATACAAAAAAACACCAATTATGTTTATCAAGAGATCATCTTTAAAAAATGTATAATCAATTGTTTTGTTTTGTGATACTGAAACATAATAAGAAATGATATAATAAATTTTCTAATACATTTGGATTGTGTCTTTTTTAATATTTCCAGTTAAGGGAAGGTGGCATTGCTTTACCCTCTCACATCTTTTTCCCTCGCCACGAAAAAGAAAAAAGAAAAAAAAGAAAATGTTTTGAGAGAGACTTTATTTCTTGAATTGGGATAAAGATATCAACTCATAAGCAATATCAGTACAGGGTAATTATAATTAAAGTCCGAGTTTCAAAACGCTCTAAAAAGCAAACCACTCGTTAGAATGGCGTCAAAATTTAACAGCGTATTATTGAAAAAGAGGGAAAGAACATGTACCAAAAAAAAAAAAGTTCCAAATTTTAGCGACAGATGGCGCTGTAAGCGTCAGAATTTCGACTACAAAGGACAAATCGTAAAACAACAGCTAAGGCGAAAATTACACGATATAAACCAACTGTATTGTTCAGTGTGCATGACTGTACGCGTGTGATAATGTTAGTTACGTAAGCCTGTCCACCACGGCAAGGTCATACCACATCGGATGGGAAAAATCGGTTTTTAATTGTCCTGAGGCCAAAAACCACAGAAAAAGCATCCATCTAACCGGTTTTTAATTATCCTGAGGCCAAAAACCGCATAAAAAGCATCCATCCAGTCGGTTTTTAAGTTTGGCGAGACTGGCGCAAACCATGCTGCTATAAGCACAACATAAGTGCTTGCCCAGAAAATTGCCGTCATGTGGCAATCAGGTGATTTCGCCCTGCTTCCAGGCACCAAAACTCATAAAACTAAGTCATAGCCCAGTAGCTAGGGGGACTGGTCAGCAGTTAGAAAGAAAAAAAGTATATCAACTCATTTTTTTTTTTTTTTTTTTTTTTTTTTTACGGTATATTTATAAAGCTGTTTGTGAGACATCACAGAGTTTTGCTGCTACTGAAGGGCAGCTATTGGTATCTTTACCAGTGCTTTTTCTAGTTGTGTGTACTACAGCTATACCAATGTTTTCCAACAAAAATCACATGATGTGAACTGTTCTGTTGAAGTTTAGACCAAACTCCTTCTATTTTTACTTTCTTCTATCTTCAGAAGAAAGTATTGTAATCGAAAGTTTTTCGACTTCCGGTTTTTGATTTACACGTTTTAGGAGTCAGAGATTCCAGAAACACGTTTTTACAAAATGTCTGTCTGTCCGTATGTCGCCATTCTACCTTCAAAAAGTGTATGAAGTTATGCATTGAATTGAACCAAATTTTTTGTGTAAGTGTATGACTATGGCTTGTTGGTCCTCCCTGAATTCGAAAAAAATCTGCCGGAAGAGGGTGCTGCAATCGCGATTTTTGTGCCATTTTCAATATTGTACTGACCAAACGTATATGAAGTTATGTATCAAATTGAACCAAATTTTTTGTGTAAGTGTATGGCTATGGCTAGTTGTCTTCCCTGAATTTGAAAAAAATCTGCCAGAAGGGGACAATAGTGAATTTTATGCCATTTTCAATGTTGCACTACCTAAAAGTGTATGAAGTTAGTTCTAGAACTGAACTAAATTTTTTGTATATGATTATTTTTTGGTAAGGCAAGTAGGTCCTCTCTTAATTTGAAAAAAAAATCTGCCTATCATTCTATTATCCATCGGCTCGTGCAGAGACGGAAATTCATTTTTACTCTGATTGACTGAAGCAGAAATTTAAGATGAAAATCAAAGTTGGTATGGTATTGAATTAAAATTATTAAAGCATTAAAATGAGTAAATATATTTTTTTAAATATTAAAATGTACGTATGAGATAGAAGAAAGTTTTGGGATTGGCACATCCAACTAGTTATTATTTAACTCACATTATTAAACTTGTATATAATGATGGAATTTTGTAATTTTTTTTTTCACTCTGTTTCTGATATGCTAGAATAGCTTCTTGCTTGGTATTATGAGGTAAAATTTACCAATAAAGCCAAATATGATGTCAAAATTAGGTTGTTAATGCTGAAAATTTTAGTATGAAAACACATTTATTTATTTTTTAACATAAATTTAAAAAAGGATGTAATTTAAAGTTGAATGGTTCTTTTCATGTTTTTTGTTGGAATATAAAGATTTTTTTAAAAATTTCAGGGGGGGGGGGGGAGGTGATGTGTTAATCGTACATGACTAGGAGTAGAGATACATAAATTTGCTTGCTACTAGCTAGATTTCCTGATGAGCTGAATTAAGCATTTGGTAGTTTAACATATGCAGAATATGAAAATTATAATTAAAAACTTTTAAATATTTTTATTTATTGGCCATAATTTGAATTTTCTCCCAATTACTGTTATGTAAACACAACACTATTAGATTGGGAGGTGGCAGCACAGACAATCATCTCACTGAGTTCAAGGATGAAAATCTAGAATTAATTAAATCTTGATTTGCATATTTAAACCTAATCAGTCTGCCAAGTCATATCTTGATGGGAAATGCCTAAAAACCCAATTTTAGTAATTGACTTTTAGGCTTACCATTGTGTTTTCCTGCTCCCAGTCCACCATGTTTTTATACTTTTTGGTGCAGGAAAGCACAATGATAAACCTATGAGTCATCTGTTAAAATCAAATTTTTAGGTGTTTTCCACAAAGATATGACTCGGTAGACTGATCACGTTTTAATATGTAAATCGAGATTTAACAAATCGTAGATTTTCATCCGTGAATTCAAAATGATTGTCTGGGCTGCTGCCTCCCAGTCTATACCTTTTTATCATACACTAACCCCATCTTTGTTTCATATCTTTCTTAACTTTATAAATATATCAATATAACAATGCATTGTAGAAATGAATTATTTCTGTAGTTGCATAAATTCTACCATAACAATTTTTGACCCTATATTGCATCTTACTGACAGGTGAAAAAAAAAATTTGGTTGGTGAAACTTTATAAATAATTTTCTACCTTTGTATACAATATGCAAATAAACAAAGATTGTTTTTGAGTTTGATGGACCTGTCTTGATAGTCAGAGGGTTAATTCATAGAACAAGAAAGCTAACTTAACTGGCTTTTGTTTCTTCAACTTTCTGAGGAAGAACTTTGTACTATCTTCCTTTCCCTTGATATATACAGGGTGTCCCTAAACTCATGGTATATACGCTAGGGGCTGATAAGAACACAACAAGAGGAGTAATAGTAAATAGGAAACCAAGGGTCCCAAACGTTTTCCAAATGAGATAGCCGCCATTAAAGTTTGGGGTCCAAAATTTCAAATACACATAAAAAACGGAAAAATTGGTCGATTGATTTGCAGTTTTCACTAAACTATTCTTTATGTTGGTATTTTCTTGAAAATAAATTAAATTATAAAGATAAATTTCAAAAAATGCCGATAGAGGGCGCTTTAGACTTTGAAGTAATGAAAAACTATTTTTTGCATCTCATTAAATGGTTTCGTAAGCTTAGACTTAAATTTTGAGCTCAAAATCCGAATAGTTGGAGTGGTTAAGTAGCACAAACTTAACTGTGTTCAGAGGGTTTAAATTTCAAATGATTATAAAAAACTGAAAAATTGATCGATTGATTTGCGGTTTTCACTAAAACTATTCTTTATGTCAGTATTTTATTAAAAATGAATTATAAAGAAAATTTTCAAAAAATGCCGATAGAGGGCGCTTTAGACTTTGGAGTAACAAACAACTATTTTTTACGTTTTTTGCATCTGATTAAATGTTTTTGTAAACTTAGACTTAAATTTTAAGCTCAAAACCTGAATAGTTGGGAGTGGTTAAGTAGCACAAACTGAACTGTGTTCAGAGGGTTTAAATTTCAAACGATTATAAAAAATGGAAAAATTAGTCGATTTGTTTGCGGTTTTTGCTAAAACTACTCTTTAAATTAGTGTTTTCTTGAAAATAAATTTTAAAGATAAATTTCACAAATTGCCGATAGAGGGCGCCTTATACATTGGAGTAGCGTACAACTATTTTTAACCGTTATTTTTTTAAATCTCATTAAATGCTTTCAAATGCTTAGATTTAAATTTTGAGATCAAATTCTGAATCGTTGCGAGTGTTTAAATAGTGCAAAAGTGAACTGTGTACGAGAGGGGGGGGGGAGGGGTTAAGTTTTCAATTCCTGATCACACTTTAGTTTCAGCTTCTTAACCCTTCCCAAAGATTCAAAATTTAAGTTTAAATCTAAGATTTTGAAAACATTTAATAAATTTTGGAAAGCATTTAATTAGATACAAAAAATAATGGTTAAAATTAGTTGTTGGTTACTCTGAAGTTTAAGGCGCCCTCTAACGAAATTTTTTGAAATTTATCTTTAAAATATATTTTCAAGAAGATACTGACTTAAAGAATAGTTTTATTTTAAACCGCAAAACGAATCGAACAATTTTTCCGTTTTTTATAATCATTTGAAATTTGAACCCTCTGAATATAGTTCAGTTTGTGCTAAGGTGTTCTGGTGTATTAACGCCAGGAGGGGTAATAACGCCAAATACTAATATTATGCATAATTATGAAATAATCTGGTAAATGACACCCATGTGCTCTGGGCAGAAAGGTTTTGAGTCATATAAATCGCAAAAAACAGCTTAAAGTTAATTTGTTCTATTTGTAGGTCTTATTGCTTTTACAATCAACTAAAATTAATGCTTGATATAAAATTTATGAGATACGTATTGTGATGTAAAGACTATTTTTTTTATCCGGAAATACTTTGCTTATTACATAAATTTGTAGTGCATTTCATATATTTTCAAAATGTTGTAGAAGATTTTGGATATCTTCTCGAGATATCCTCTTTAAAATGTTCTGCGCAATAAGTATACCGGGGTTATAACGCCAATCCTTGGCAATAATACCCCGGTTGATTCCCAACAGTGGATGAACTACATCCTAAATACTGATTCAAATAAACACAATTAAAACCGTGCAATGTTTCTAATAATTCTATTTAAACGTTCTTTTTTAAGCCAAAAGTAGCTTAGAATCTGATATTCTTTTGCCTCCCTTCCCCCCCACACACACACCACACTTTTTTTTCCTTACACTTTCACGAAAAATTGAACATTTTCAATAGCATAGAATGCACTTTGTCAATTTCTAAAGCTGTAGAGTTTCTATTTTTAGAATTGGGCAGTCTACATGCCATTATTCTATCTTATTTTATAGTTTTGTTTGCATGGCATTATTACCTATATAGGTGGGTAATAACACCAAATAGCATTGGTCCAGAAATCAAGCCATTACATTTTATGAATACATATCTGTTAATTTTTTTTTTATTTTATATACATAGTCAATGAGTTGCTGTATCAAATCCTATATTTATTTGAAAAATACAATCTAAAACTAAGCCTAAAATTTTCATTTTAGGAGATATTTATTATAATCCAGGATGCATTTATAAAAAATGAATATAAATACTTTTTGATTTCAAAGCAAATGTGATATTTAACCCCATAAATATCTCAGAAAATTTCTTGTTGAATGCATATTTATTTTATCACTAAACAAAAACTCTGTTACATTATATTTTACTCCATGAAGGATCAGACCCAACAGTGGTCGCAGTGCCCCAACAGTGAAGGGTTCAATCCCCCCACCCTAAAACATTCTGAGGTTACTAAATGAATTTATGTTCCAAAAATCTAAATGAAATTCTGTTCAAAAATCTAATTTAGTTTTGAGGCCCTTTCACAATTTTGCAGAAATTGTAACTAAAACAAGTGTTTCAACACTCACTCATCTTATTTGCACATAGGAAGCTAACAGGATGTTTAATATTGCACTAATTACATGCACAAATTTTTCACCATCATATTCTTTTCTTAGAATAAAATGAAATTACTATAACATAGTCATGTACAACCTTTTTGCCAGAAAATCGTTTGCCACTAGAATATTTGAAAAGTGAGGTTTGTTTTCTTTCATAGCAAAGTTTCTGTCATTATTATAAGGAAAGTTAATCTGCATAAAATTACTGGTATCAGTTTGGCCTGCGGGCCACAGGTTGTGCACCCCTACTATAACAGTTTAATAATAAACGTAGTATCTATAACGAGAATCAGGGTTGGCAAGGTTTTGGTTACAACGGTAAAATCCATGGTCATAAACCGTACTGTCCAAAACTATATTTTATAGTAAGTTTGTATTTATCAGACTGCAAATGCTGTTTAATAGTTTAAAAAATTGGCAAAGGATTACAATACAAAATTAATATTAACAACTTAATTACCTTATGTTATACTACCTAACATTTTAGTAATAACAACCTAATTGCCCTACGTAACAAAGTAATTACATTAAAAAGATATTAAATTTAATTAGTATAATAACTTGAATGTTATTCATTTAAATAATAGCAGTTAATAAAAGTACTAACAATTTTACGAAGAATAGATTCTGATTCTGTTACTGAAAGTCCCAAGAGTTACTATTGAAAATAATTGATAAATGAAGGTCAGGTTCAGCATACTGATTAACCTTCCGTCTACGAGACAAAACACCCATTTATCTACGGCAACACCTAATTTTAATTCCAAACTTGCAAACGGCACCAGTAATATTTTAATATAATTTTGCTTTTACAATGAAAGCTTAAATTAAGGAATTCGTAATATCTAGACAAGTCCTTTATAAATTCTGGTGTCAATCGACAATTTCTCATTTTACCATTGACACCAGAAATATTGCTGTCGGGTCCAATGGACCCGTCTGGTAGACGGAAGGTTAAACCAGCTTACTGTGTATATTAAAAAGAAATATAAATAAAAATAATTGATTTTGTTTCATTATGAGAAATTTAGAGATTGACTATTATTATCACGCTATATTATATGACGATTATGCTATGATTACATGTGGAATGTTGCTTTTTTAAGGTTTTGGATAGTAAAACCCACATGTCCTGTTCAACACTAGTTTTGGGCATCCAAAACCCCAACACTGATGAGACTATGCTGTAATTTATTTTTCTGTATGAAACAGAGAGATAGAAAATATGAACCCCCCCCCCCCCCTCTATTATTCACTTTTAGCTATGGCCCTGCTTCTGTGCCTTAAAATATAAACATTGATAATGAAACAAGATAAAATGAAATTTATTTTCATATAAAGATATAATGTTTAAAAAGTATTGCTACTCTAAAATGAATAGAAAATAATGAAATGAAACCTACAATGCTGTTATACTACTCCAATTCAAGACTTCAAAATAATAATAAATCAAACACAATCATTCAAAATTTACATTTATTTCATAGAAATAAATACTTGACAATTTTGATGTGTTTTATCACATTCTACATATTTTGTAGATGAAAATAAAGAAATTTGCATTATAGTGAGATTTTTAAAACTCTTTTCTAAACTTTAAAAAAAAAAGACAATTGTCATAGCAGTTCTAAAAAATATAATTATCACAGCAGTTCAAAAAATTAGAACACAGAAAAAATAGTATAATTCATTTAAATGAAATTTTGTGAATACAGTCAAACCTCGTTAACATGAACACACTTAATGTGAATTACTTTTAACATGGACTGTTTTCACAGTTCCCTATAAGGAAGAATACAAAGATTTGATACTGATAACACAAATTACTGTTAACATGAACAAAATTTAATTCCCCTTGAGATTCATGTTAATGAGGATTGACTGTAGTTAACATTTAGTAGCATCGCCCTTGGCCTTAATAATGGCCAGTGTTCTCGCTGTCGCTTGCCAATGTGCCAAGTTGCGACTAAATTCTTCATTTGGCGAGTAAACAACTGATTAGATTCGCCAATTTGCTACTACTCAATTTTTCCTTTTTCTTTTTTTTTTTTCGTTTTTCATACATATGCATATATATATTTAATACATACATATTTTTAATATATTTGTAGCAGATAGTTGAAATTAGATTAATAACAATCACTGTCACAGTTATAAAAACTTGGATTATTTTAGAACATATTGAAAAAAAAATTAAATACATTAAAAGATTAAAGTTTTTATTTATTTATTTATTTTCTTTTTGTGCTACACAGCAAATTTATTTTGCTAATATTTTTCTCATTTGGTGATTTTTTTTTTTTTTTTTTTTTTTTTTTTTTTAATTAGCCAAATTCCTAACGTTGGTCAAATGTCAGTGAGAACACTGATAATGGCACATACATAATCAGACATACTATTCTCTAATGTTTGATGATCTTTTTAGCTGATATTTGTCCAAATGGATTTCACACCTTTCACAAATTCATTTTTGTCCTTTGGAGCTACATCCTGGAAGTGTTTTTTTCATTAAGACTCCTGTCCCATTAGGTGAAGCACTCGCGAGCTAATGCTAATCATATGGAGCCAAGTTTTTTTATCTTAAACAACACATTTAAAAAAAAAAAATTCTTTAAAAAAATTAATGAGAGATACAACCTATTAATCAAATATAGTAGACTCCTTAAAATCTGCATATCATCACAGGTGTAAATAATGAAACTTCAGTTCAGATGTAAGGTTAAAATTAGACTTTTTAAATTTTATATAATTTTATATATATCTCAAATGTAATTCTTACTAATCTATTAACTTTCTTTTTTTTTTTTTTTTTTTTTTTTTTTATACCAGTTTTTTCCACACAGTGATTTTGAGTTATTTAATTGCTTAAAATTTGAGATTAGATAGTAAGAAAATTTTTGTATTTAAATACTGGCATTGAAATTCAAAAGTTCTGTTCAGTTGTAGGTGATTTATAAATAGATTGCTGGGTGGCAACGGGTTAATATTACTTAAGTCATGATTTCTCAAAAAGGAAGTATAAATTTATTTCTGGAAAAAATTTCAAGGATATCTGATTACACTGGTAATCACAATCTTTTTACCAAATATATTTTTGTATTAATCAAGCTTTGTTGGTTATTAGGTCTGGGCAGGGCTGGGGAATTACATCATTGTACTCGCCACTGGCGAGTAAATTTTCCTTCAGGGCGAGTGAAGTTTTAAGTTATTTTTTCAAACTTCAAACTGTAAAGATGCTAGAATCTGTATTTATTTATTTTTATTAGTTCCCTATATTTTAAAACTTTTGTAATATAAATATTATGCTAAATTCTATGCTATAATACTAATATTTTTTCTCTTGTATATATTTCTTATTTTTATCGAACAAAAATATGAAAATGCATTATAGTAATAATAATTAACTCTTTCTTCAGTTGTTTAAATTTTGTC
Organism: Maratus speculifer; assembly: GCA_964019185.1. Classification (NCBI taxonomy): domain Eukaryota; kingdom Metazoa; phylum Arthropoda; class Arachnida; order Araneae; family Salticidae; genus Maratus; species Maratus speculifer. The sequence continues at coordinate 280,140,185 of OZ025300.1, read as the reverse complement.
TTAACTATTTACAACTGTATATTGTATTTTGTTGGCTGGTAAAATAAATCCCTGGCTGGTGAAAATTTTCAAAAATTTCCCACCCCTGGGTCTGGGTAAAACTAAAATGAAATTTCAATATTTTATGTGAATTAGTAGAGTATCTTTATGAGGCAAGTTGCATAGAAAAATCTTTATGATGCATATTTAATTATATATTAATTATTTACTTTATCTTTATTTTTAATAATTTAATTATTTTAATATTATAGTATAATGTATGCATTCTTCGTAATTTCAATTCAATTATTACGTTCAAATTATGTTTTAAAAAAATGTAAACAAACCAATGACTAAAAATCCACAAAATTCTAAGCTTTACACAACCTCTGGTCCCAAGCACAGTAGATTTGAAGGAGTCTACTGTATAAACAAAATAAAATAAATTATTTTATCAAACTTTTTGAAGCACAATTAAGAATTTTTCATCAGAATTTCCTAATCAAGACAATATTTCAAAGATATGAATGTAAAAATGTAACAATAAGACATGAAAAGTTTAAAAATCAGCATTTATAACATTTTTTAACACTATTTCTAGCAGCATTTACAGCTTTTAAAAGTTTTTGATTTGTAATTTTTAACTTGAAACAAATACAAATCATTTTTAATACATTGAGGATTTTTATGTTCATTTCATTCAAAAATTTAAATGCTAAATAACATAAATCAAAACTTTAAAACGATGTCATTTGACACTGGTAGAAATAATGTTAAAAATCAGAACAATTCATTATTTTTTCATCATGGAGGTGCATTTAAAGCAGTAATTTAAAAATAGATGAATATAAAAAGAAAACACAACTAAAAATTATTGATACTTCTTTGTTACAGAGGCTTTGCTGCAACAGGTAAAAGAATGAGATAGAAATGGTAAAAAAAGCAAAGTTTTCAAAAGTACTTTCTGGCAACTTTATTTACACTTTAATCCTTTATCTACTGGCAGTACTTATAAGGGTGTATTTGAAAAAATGATTTTCCACCTTCAACAGCTCGAAATTTTCAGATACAATTTTGGACACATTTTTAAAAGTAGGAGCATGAAACTTGCTGAGGGGATTTTTGAAGTGACGTACAAGGTGCCGTGTGAAGTAATTTTTCGGTGATTTAATTAGAATTTGATTTATAAGCAATTATTTTCTCAGCATGACCCTTTTTTTCGTTCGCAGACCTCCCGCTTCGGAAAGTTTGGTCCAAAACGCCGTTTTTGACAGCATTTTTTGCAACATTTTCTGCATTTATCAAGGAATCGATAATCACGGCACCTTATATAGTTTCTAAATAAGAGAATTTGAAAGTTTGGTGCATTTGAGAGCAAAAATGAATCTAAAAATAAATCTGAAAAAAGGCAGTTTGGATCGGAATACACCCTTATAAGTACCACTAAAATTACTTATTATAAAATTCTTTTAATGTGCCAATTAGTTGTAATACTGTTTAGGATGAGTTGCAAATAAATGGCAAGTATATATGCCTCACATGGTAACCCAGCTATTGTTATTTACTTAACAAATAAACTGCTTGTTTACTTTTATTTTCTTTTTTAAAATGATATAAATTGTTTTATCCTATAATTATTAACTAAACTTTTTTTATTTATTATTTCTTTTTCAAAATAATAGAAATTAATTAAATATGTATGTAACTGGCATTTGAAAACTGAATTTTTGCCAAATTGGCATCAGAAAAATAATGTGCCAATATAGTGCATGTACGACATCTGTGCTGATAAATCAAGAACTCAGTATTGTTTAGCTAACCTGGCACAGATAATAAATTGCCAAATATTGTACCCATGGCATTTTTTCAGTGTTAAATTCATGGGGTGGCTTGGAGGGGACATTCCCCCCAGACCATTGAAATGTCCCCCCCCCCTGGAAATTTGGAGATTTTGTGTTTTCATTGGTCGAAATGGACAATTTCTCCCCTGGAACTCTATAATGTCCCCCCCCCCCAGAGAAAAGTGTCTGAATCCAACACTGCATTTTTTGTATTTCATTAATTATTTAAAATATAATAATATAATCCTTTCACTCATTTCATTTATAATACATAACTTTAATTTGAAACTGAAAAGTTTAAAATTGCTGACTTTTATTAATTTTTTTAAGTAAAAATAAATGATATTTTGAAGCTTTATAATTGCAGTGAAGGAACAAAACCTGAATAAATCTAATTTACCACAGCTTAAGTCTTAACAAAGGATTTTTGCACAGTAACCCATAAGATGTGTTTTGTTTGGATTTTGCCATCAAACAAATAACAAATAATCATGATTTTTGTGCCACATACGTTAGCGTAATATATATATATAGATAGGGCCTCCATAGATAAGTGGCTAAAGCACTACTCTGCTAATCACTTGTGAGCAAAGGAGAAGAGCTGGGTTGAACTCCCGATGACACATTTGTGAAGTTCACAGACATAAGCGTCACTAATACTCCGCAGAAATTTAAATATTTTGCTTTAACCCTTCACACTACGATTTTTTTATATTTTTATAAAAATAATCATTTGAAATCTATATATTGGTCTAATAATAAAAAAGTAGAAAAAAAAATCAAATTTTCAGTTAAAATTATAAAATGTAAGGCATGTGCACTATATACACAATAGAAACTTTCTTTATATTAAAATTTTAAAGTATTCATTAAAAATAATAAAAGAAAATTTTGCACAATAGCTTGATCGAATATTTCTTTTGGTTACAAAGAACAAATTCTAATTTATTGTCAAATGCAGTGAAGGGTTAAAAACGTAAATATTTTTTACACTCTAGCGCTCGGCTAATCACTTGTGAGCAAAAGAAAGGAGCTGAATTGAGCTCACGATGAAACATTTTCAGGGCTCAGCACAGCTTGTAGCCTCAAAAATAGTGGAAATAGTGACTGAAGTTCCTTCAAAAAAAGTGATCAAATAGTGACTAAACAAAAATTTAATTTTGATAATTAAATACAGTATAAATGATGCCTGACAATTTTTTAAAATGTATTTGAACCCTTTAAATATTGATTTACTTAAAAAAAAGAAAAAAAACTGCATATGAAGCATCTTTTGAGCATACTTATGAGATAGAAGAAAATTTTGGGATTGACAGATCCAACTAGTTTTTTATTGTGATGAAATATTTGAAAATTTTTGAAATCCTATCGTAATAATGAATAATAATCCATTCCTTATCCTCTACAACCCCCCGCCCCCACCCCTCCCAAAAAAAAATGTTATAGGAACTGCAAGGTGCCCTCAAACAGGTGCTGGGCCATGAGCCCCCACAACCCTAATCGGGCTCTACATTCCATTTGCTTATAACAACATAAACCTATCCGTGACGTGAACATACCGCTAAGTTTTTGAAATTCCCATTCAAATTCAATATTGATGAAAATTGGAAATCTTCAGTAATCCAGTTCTATGTATTTTAGTTTAATGTGTTTGAGTAAAATTAGCCAAATCCTTTTTAAAAACATGAAAAAGTAAAGATGTTTTTTCCACCCAGTACAAGTCAAAAAGACTATTTTGTTTCTTCTTTCAAAAAAAAATCTGTTTTTTTTCTTTTTTTTTGGGGGGGGGGGGGGGGGCAAAAATTAATCCTGCCCCGGGTGCCAAAACACGTAGCTACGCCACTGGTAACAAATCACGTGCAATCCCATATGGGAACAGTCTTATTTAGGGAGAAAGGGGTGGAAAGTAGACAGAAGCATTGGTTTTTCCTTTTAGCAGGAGACGGAAGAAGATTTCGCAACAAAATGGATGTGCAAAAACGGCGAATCTGTTGCAAGAGCCGATTCGCCGCCATTTTGTTTCGAAATTTTTTTATCTGTCGGAGATTTTTGAAGTTTTCCCCAAAAATAGTGGAAAAAGTGACTTGAGATCAAAAATAGTAACAAAAAGTGACCAATACGAAAAATAGGGACTTTTAGTGAAAATAGTGACCTGTGCTGAGCCCTGCATTTTTGAAGTTCACAGACATGAGCTTCAAGTGAAGTCTATTTCCTTGTGTCAATCCCATCCTTATATTAGTGATGGGCGATAATGAGAAGTTTTTCTCGATTGTATGAACATCTCGATAACTTTCGATTGTGTAAAAATTTTCTCGATGACTCCAGTTTGCAATTGCTTTTATACCATACAGGATTCAATTTTATCAAGAGTCTATTACAGGTGAATGAGTCAGTGTTAATAAAGACACGACAGATTCACTCGCTAGTGAGCCCCTCCTTTCATTGGTGTATCCAATTTATATGCAGTCTTTTAATATGAAATCTCGAACTGGGTCCTCATTGTATATGGCATCATATACCAAACGCGGTATGCACGCACAGCAAAATCTTGTAAACAAAGAAAAAGAAAGAAAAAAAAATTTCGAATTGAACGAACAACCGAACGTAAGCTCGAATCGAACGTTAAATTTTGAAAACTGCCCCCCCCCCAAGATAACGTAGTGGGGGAGGGGAAATATATAACATCGGGTGCATAAGATCAGTAAGTGGTCATATGCCAAACAACAACTTCCTTATTTTCTAAATTCCATGTATATTATAAATATTATTTATTGCAAAATCCGAAAAAAAAGGAAAAAAAAAGAAAAAACATTTTGGAACTGCCGACAGAAATCAAAACTTGAACAATTACGTGTATATTTTTTTAATCATCAGGAAATATTTTATTGTGCAGGAAATACAAGGACCAAGTAACCGCGGTAAAATAACGCCTACACGCGAGAGGAGGCCAGAGTCCCAGCAGTGGTGAATAATATTTATATGATGCAGATGTCATACACGCACCACATTGGCACGATGTTTTCCAGATGCCGATTTAGAGAAAACTTCGAAGAATTTTGAGAAATTTAAATTTCAACCCCTTATGGGTCCGTAACGTGACCCAGAATGACGGGAGAAACTTTTTTATGCTAAATTGGTAATGTATGAAGCATAAGCTTTCAATGAACATATTACATCAAAAAATGAAAAATGCCCCCCCTGGCCCCCTCCCCCCCCAAAAAAAAACCCCGGTGTTATGGGGAAAACCGTAAAACTGCAAAAAGAGCGGCGACGAAAAGTTAGCTATGCTATAGGTTTTCTTGCTGCTGTAGCTCCCATACAAACAAAGTTATAGCCTTTTAAAAATTGAAATGAAGTGAAGAAATGAGCAAAATTATGTTGGTGAATAACCAACAGGGGGGAGGGGGCAATACCCCTGCTTGTGCCATATAGCTTAAACATTTAAGTTAAAATTGGTAGAGAAAAAAATGAGCAATATTTTAAAGTGTATGTTGGGGGAGGGGGGGCGGGTCAAGCCACTCACCTTTGGAAGAGGTCCTCAAAGAGGGAACTTTAAAACAATGTGTCTAGGTTAAAGTAACAATATGGCTAGTTCAATGGTTTTTTTTCCATCTCAAAAAAATTTCCAATACGCCTAAGGACGTTTTCAATTAAAAAATTCGATCTAAAATGATAAAAACACAAAAAGCTTTGAAAAATGCCACCTCCCCCCTCCCGCCGTGGGAACCAAATTCGGAAGGGGGGGGGTAGGAAAGCATCATAATATGAAAGAGTAATTCGAGATCTTCAAGATGATATACAATATGACGGGCTTAAAAAGTGAAAATTGTCCCTTTCCCCTGACCCCCGTCAGTCCAACCCTTTCGCCCCCAATTTCCTGCAGCAGACATTTAAATTTTTTTATGATTGATAAATAATTACCGAATGATTCGATGAAAAAAAAAAACCACACTTAAATTGATAAGTATTGTAGAAATCGCTACTGTTTTAAACATATGTTCGTCCCCTCTCCAACCCCCTCTTTGAATTTTTTTTTTTTTTTTAAATAAACAATATTTATTGGGGGGTTCCACGTACGTGACACAGGCCCGTAACCAGACGGGGGGCAGGTGGGGCTGAGCCTCCTCTAGCGTCCTTTAGAGCCCCCTCTAACGATTTCTTTAATTTCTAATTTTTTAACAAAATCCATATTTTAACTTTTCTCAAAAAAAAAAAAAAAAAAAAAAAAAAATGAGAAAATTTTTTAGATCTCTTAATTGCTTTGAATAAAATGGACATACGCCAAAAATTTTGTATTCAGAACCTTATTGGATTAGTTGTTTTCAATTATCTTGCTAGCATTTTCAAGATGCATTTCTCGAAACACATTTTAATGGAACATTTCTTTCTCCTGAAAAAAATTAAGTCCAGATGCACTAACTGGTCACCACATGTGTTAGTACATCATTATATTTTCAAAGTAACAATCTTATGCAGGATGAATGGAAATGGTCACATGGTGTTCAAGTTGACCAATAATTAGTCAAGCAATGGTCAAAATCTTGACTAAGACAGTCATTAAAAACCCATGTTTCTAAATTTTAATGGTTTGCCTGCTGACAATACGTACTTATCAGTAGATTTAGTTAACGATGAAATATCACTTGGAAACTAGAATGTTTGAAAATTAAAAAGATAAAAAATGTCAATTTATACACGTGGAATAAAAAAAAGCTAGTAATTGTTTCATGTTATGGGTTACATGAGTGTATACAGTAAACTCCCTCAAATCCGCACAGCTTGGGACCAGAGGTTTTGCGGATTTTAGAATTTTGCGGATTTTTGGTCATTGCTTTGTTTAAATTTATAAAAAATAATTAGAATGTAATTAATAATGAAATCATAAGTATAATGAGTGCTTACAATATGTTAAAATATTAAAATAAGTGATAAACTAAAATAATAAAAAATTAGATAGTTTTTAAAATGATACTAAAAGCAAACGTCAAATTAATAACCAATAATGTACAATTAAATATTCATTATAAAGATGAAATGTGTTTTTCCTAAATTATTCAATGAAACTTGCCTCATAAAGGCACATTACTAATTCACATCAAGATCATAAAATAATGAAGCTTTATTTCAGGTTTAGCCAGACTTAATAACCAAAAAAGCTTGATTAATATATAAATATATTTGGTAAGATTGTGATTGCGAATAATATCAGCAATATCTTTGGTAAGATTGTGATTGCGAATAATATCAGCAATATCTTTATTTTTTTCAGAAATAAATTATTCTTTCTTCATGAAAAAACATGAATTCAATAACATTAACAAAAATTACAAATTAAAAAATATATGGAATAGATGTAAAACTAAAAAAGTCAAATTTTGCACCTACATCTGAACTGAAAATTTCATTGTTTACATCCGTAAAATATGCACGGATTTTAGAGAGTTGCAGATTTTAGGAGTGTGGATTTGAGGGAGTCTATTGTATTAGAAAAAAAAAGTTTATTTTATTTTTATTTATTTATTTTATTTATTATTATTATTATTATTATTTTGTTTGTGTGTTAAATGAAAACATTTTTTTTTTCAGTTTGTCATATAACAATAAAAAAATTAAGCAAAAAAAAAAATGATTAAGGTTAAGTTTATTATAAGATTACGGCAAAAATATCTGCAATTATTTAATGTATGGTGCATTAAATTTATTTTCAAGCGCTACATTCTAACATATTTGCAGAATAATTTTTATAAAGAAAAACATAAAATTTGTAGACATGGTTATTCAGTCTCAAAGAATAAAACTGTGTAATTGTGTTTTATAATGTTATTTTTCAATTTAAAAAAGCTGCTTTTTGATATATTCACGAAATAATTTTATTTATAAAAATATTTGCAGGTATATGGACTATAAGAAATCAAACAGCATTTTATGTTTTTCTGTACCAGAAAAATAATCTGACAAAAAATGATGGCAGATTTAACGTTATTGGTTGATTTTCATAGTATTTAAGAACAAAATACTAGTTGTCGAGTAGCAAATTATTATAACTCTTGATACATGGTATTTATTTAAAAAAAAAAGGCAAACAGTATTCAATTCTTATTCGTCTGAAGAGAGAAGATGACATTTTTAAACAAATGGAAAGTAAATCACTTCTTGAATGCATCATGAAAATTTCTTGTTATTGAGTGAAAGAAATTTTTTTTTACGATTAATTAAAACGAGAAAACACCTAATAATAAACAGTCGCCTTATACATTTAATGAAAATTATTCACATATTTTGAAAATGGGTGTTCGTGTCCTTGTGCTCTTTTTTTTTTTTTTTATGACATTGGACAAATTTTAAGAAACACGTGTACAACATATGCAAAAGAAAAGCAGTATTGAAAAACACAAAATTAAAATCCTTTTTTTTTTTTTTTTAACAAAAGCACTATTAATCCCTTGGGGACAAGCGAACCATGTATGTGCCGCAAAAAGTGCTCAGAATCTTTGTTTATCCTCAGCAGTAAAATTTTATTGCTTAATTTGCCTTATTTAAACGGAGCATTTTCTCGATTTAATAAGACACAAAATTTTGTTTTTAAAAACCGATGATAAAACATTAAAAATTTCATAAAAGGCTTCCGTCCCGATGGGGTTAAGTCCAGATACATTTCAAAAATATGAAATTAATATACATTAAAAAAATGATTAATGTTTGAAGTTACATAATTATATGCAGAAATTTAAATTTAATTATTATTGTGAAGAATTTATTAGTTTATTTTATACAACCTATTTTTAATAAAATAAGATCAGGCAAAATTAGATTAAAAGAGAAACTCATATCATCATTAAATTAAATCATACTTAGAAAAGCCGTGACTTTAAAATGATCTAATAATTCAGCAGAAAATGAAATATTAATAAAATTTAATAAATTATGATTTGCTGCTAGTTAAAGATATTAAAAGTAGGAAATTAAAATAAGAATAATAAATTAAGTTTCATTAATTATGTATTTTCTACCATAACATATGCAAAAAAACTATTAATTTTCAACTAAAAAATAAACTTTTTTTTATCAAAAATAAAACAGATTTCAAAAACTATTGCAAAGTATTTTTTTTTTCATAATAATTAATAAGACATTGAATTAAGAGCATTGTATTTACCATGCGTATTATATGATATTTATGTACATTAATTTGATTTTTTGGAGTCAGCGCCAATCTCAACAAAATCAAAAATAATTATCCTTTAAAAATTATAACAAAATTCAGCAAAAACATTGCGAAAATAAATTTAATTTTAAATCAATCAACTCTAACTTAGAATCCCATATTTTAAAATCTGTGTGTTTGGTTGCCCCTCCCCCCCCCCCCCCCCCCAATAATGGCCAGTATAAACGCATTATTTTATACTAACCATAGTTATAGTTACTTACTTGGAGTTACTTATTTATCTTACTTGAAAATATACATTTAAACACGTGAGATAAAATGTTACAAAAATGGTAAGATTAAATTTTTTTTAAACTAAATATTAAACCAGAAAAAAATTCATAGATAATTGGATATGTATCTATTGGACACTTATATTGAATTTGGCTGGACTTGCATAGACAACAAAAAGTCAAATTAATGTACATAAAAATAAATATAACAATACGCATGGTAAATACGCATGCTCTTAATTTAATTTCTTATTAAATATATTGTGTAAAAATAATATTTTAAATCTTGCAGTAGTTTTTCAAAAAGGTTTTATTTTTGGTTAAAAAAAGTATTTATTTTCCGATGATCATGAAGTGTTTTGCATTTATTAATTTCCTTATAGAAAAAATCCGTTATAGAGAGGTTTTACACTCTGTACACTGTAGAGACTATAGGCAGGCCCATTTTATCAGTTTTTGGTATATTTAGTTTGCTTAAAATATGGATTGTTAAAAAATGTTAGCCCCCCAGAAAATTTTCAGAGCCCCCCCTGGCATGTCTCGCTGGTTACGGCCCTGACGTGACAGCATGATAAGACTAAAATACCAGAAACTTTGAAAATTAGGTTTTCATTTCACAAGTTATTGTCATATTCTCTTGTCATATGCTTCTTTCTGTACTTAGTTTTTCGATAAAACTTTCATTTCACAAAGCTTCATCGACAAAACGCCTCGATAAAGCTCGTCTTCTCTATTCTCAGCGAGAACGAAAATCATCCTTATCGAAAAAGGCATTCATCAGCAAACCACAAGATTCTCGGAGTGCCGCTTTTATCAAGGTTAAATTTCATCTGGAAGTTGAAAGTCCTTCGATAAACCTATTTCAATCGAGGTTAATTTTCATCGCGATGAAATGATTTTCTCGTTATGCCTGACTTTATCACGATGAAATTTGTTGAAATGAGAGGCATATTCGAAAGCTCTTTTAATCATTCTTTCATATTATGAATCTTTCTACTTTTGGAGTTGAATTTTAAGGGGCGGGAGGAGGGGAGGGGTAGGAGAGGGGAGGGGGGAGCGATGAGGGGGCGAATTTTTTAAATCTTGGCTATTTCGACAATAAATGTTATTTTTGGTGTGGATTTTTTTTATGGAACTCTCTGGTAAATATTATTTATTAAATATAAAGATTTTAAAGTGTGGGTTGCATCATTTTTAGGTGTAGTCTAGGAAAAATAAGTGAACCCACGGGTGACATGTAAATTTCAAACCTTTTTTTTTTTTTTTTTTTTTTTTAACCCGTTATGTTATATGTACATCATCGGAATGTTTTGGCACCTCATTTTACGAATCTTTCTCTGCCTGGAGTTGAATTTCAGGAGGAAGGGGGGGGGGGGGGGAGAGAGAAACCGATAAGAGGGTGAATTTTTTAAACCGTGTCTATTTCGGCAATAAATATCATTTTAGAAGTGGAGGTTTCTTTTATGGAACTCTTCGGTAAATATAACTTATTAAATATAAAGATTTTAAAGTGGGGGGGGGGGGGGGTACGTCATTTTTAGGTGTGTTCTGGGAAAAATGAGTGAACCCACAGGTGACATGTAAATTTCAACCTCTTTTTTGGACCCATCATGTTATATGTATATCATCGGAATTTTTTCGAACCTCTATTTCATTTTATGAATATTTCTCCTCCTGGAGTTGAATTTCAGGAGGGGGAGGGGAAGCTGTGGTTTTCAGAGGAGCGCTCTGGTAAATATTATTTCATAAATACAAAAGTTTAAAATGGGGACTGCGTGATTACCTGGTGCATTCTGGGAAGAAAAAGTAACATTACGGCCAGGGGTGAGGAGTAAATTTCAAACTTTTTTGGATCCGTTATGTGATATGTCATAGGAAAGGTTTCGGAATACTCTTTCATATTATGGACCTTTCTCTTCCTGCAATTTAATTTCAGGACGGGTGGGGGGGCGACGGGGAGTGAATTTTTTTTAATCGTAGCTATTTCGAGAATAACTATCATTTTAGAAGTGGTTTCTTGATGGAACCTTCTAATAAAAATTACTACCGTATTTTCGGGTGTATGCGCCGCACCCACCGTAAGAGCCGCACCTCCGAAAATGCCTTAAAATAAAACAAATATTCACCAGAAGCGCCGCACCGCCGTATGCGCCGCACTTACGAAAACAAATCAAAATGTTAAAAATTGCGTTAAAATCAGTGTTTTTTCGCGTTTTTTTAAAAATTTGTAATATAAATCCAATTTTAAATTTAGTATATTTTGTATATTTTTTATGATAAAATGAAATTGAATTCGTGCAGCCTTTTTTTCGCGATTTTTTAATACGTTTTTAAAGTTTGTAACGAAATTGGCAGGGTTTTATCGCGATATTTGACAAATTTGCAGTTTTTTCGCGATACTTGAAAAAAATTGCGTTTTGTATGGGGATGAGCAAGGGATGATTCATGAATATTTTGATGAATAATGAATTTTGATACTTGAAGCAATACTTAAAACAAAATTGCGTTCTTTAAAAAAAAAAACTTAAATTCTTTCGAAAAAGTGCAGAAAAAAGGAGAAATTTAAAAAAAAAGCATAAAAAGAATGAAATCTATTTAAAAAAAATCTCGAAAAAACACAATTTCATCAAAGATTCATGAACCATTCATTTCATCATGATTCAGTCCGCTATCATTCGACTTTGAGAACGGTCTGAATCATGATGAAATGAATGAATCGTGAATCTTTGATGAAATGTTCGTTTTTTCGAGATTTTTTAATAGATTTCATGCTTTTTTTTCAAATGTCTTCTTTTTTTCTGCGTTTTTTCGCCTGAATTCACATTTTTTCTCGTTTTTTTATAGATACGACATAGCTGCGTTTTTTCTAAAAAAAATTTTGACAATTCTTTTTGGCGTTATATTACCGTTCCTTTGAGAAATTCACAATTTTTCTGCGATGACATAATTTGTGTTTTTTAGAGATTTTTTTGACATATTTCGCGTTTTTACTGCAATCTTTCGTCGAAATGTGGGTTTTTTAGCGATACTTCGGCGAAATTCATGTTTTTTTTTGCGATCCTTTCAATAAATTTGCGGTTATTTTTCGTGATTCTTTGCCGAAATTGGTGTTTTTTTTCGGCAAATTTTATATCGGGGACTAGCGTTTGATTGGGAAGGGCGAATTAACGGGATTTTATGATAATAAAAATGTAGTTTTTCAAGTGATCCTTTCATGAAATACACATTTTTTTTTCTTTTTACATATTCGCGCTTCTCCCGCAAACCTTTGATAAAAGTCGTGTTTTTTTTCTCCTGATCCTTTGATAAAATTCTTGCTTTTTCTGCGAATGATTGACAGAAATTAGGCTATCATTTGTCGAAATTCGCGATATTTTTTATGCTTCGCATTTTCTTCCTGATGATTGACTTTTTACAATTTTCAGAAAAATTCCTATCAGAATCACCTCTTCAATGAATATCGCTGCAAGGAAAAAAAATATATCGTATCCGCCGCCCCGGCAGAAGCGCCGCAGTAAGCATAATTTTAACTTTTAAACTCGTATGCGCCGCGGCGCATACGCCCGAAAATACGGTAATTATAAACATTTTAAAGTAAGGGGTGCGTGATTTCCAGGTGTATTCTGTTAAGAAAAATTAAACCTGCGGGTGAGGAGTAAATTCCAAACTTTTTTTGGACCCTTCATGTGATTGATTTTTGGAATGTTTTTTGAATCACTCTTTCACATTATGAACGTTTCTCCTCCTGGGGTTGAATTTTCGCAGGGGGGAGGGGAGCGATGAGGGTGAATTTTTTTAAATCGTAGCTGTTTTGAAAATAAATTTCATTTTAAATGTGATTTTTTGATGGAGCCCTTTGGTAAAAATATTTTATTAAATATAAACATTTAAAAGCGAGGCTGCGTGATTTCCGGATGTATTCAGGGTAGAAAAAAATAGTGGAATAGTGAGGAGTAAATATGAAGCTTTTTATGGACCGGTCATATGATAAATCAACGGAAGTTTTCAAACCACTCTTTCATATTATGAATCTTTCTTCTCTTTTCCTCAATTTGGCCTCCTTACAGAAGCGCTTTTCAAACTTTTTTGAAATCATTTTGTTTTTGTGAATTCAGATCTGATTTTTTTTATAGAGACTTCCAATATATAATTTATAATGTATGAAAAATTCACAAACTGCGAAGACAGGCTGTATTCCGGGTGTTGCAATAGTTGGAATTCTAAGGGTAGTGTTTTTATATCTTTCGTTGACTCCTCTTTCGTGATATATCATTAGAAAGCTCTATAAATACGATTTTATTTTATATACCTCCCGCGCTCATCCCGCCCCACTTTGCCCCCCACGGGAAACTCTTTAATAAATTTAACCGACACCCATCATGCCAAGTATTGTTGGAAAGCCTAATGACCATTTACTTATATTATGCATTTTCATTGCTCCTGCACTACTTTGCCCCCCCACACCCGAGTGGTCCGTTTAATGAATTTCAATAGAGAGTCTTCTAATAATGGGAGAATTGTAGATCGCATCTCAGTATATGTATAAAAATCAATAAAAGATTTTGATCACTTTTAATATCCTTTTAGTTCATGTTCTTTCACTAGGAGTGCTTTTAATTATTTTTTCTTTGGCCATTTTGCTACTCGCGACTTTACAACTTATTGAAACCAAGGAATGCCGTTCCATGAGTTTTCTACTATTGCGGCTCCATTATAACATCCTTTTGATTTATTGTTGTTTTTTAAATTTATTTGTTTTCAGTTTCCATGTATTTATTAAATTATGCTTTTTAAACATGTAATAACAAAGATTTTAATAATCGATTGTAAAAACATCTCGATTGTAGATTCTCGAAATTAATCGATGACTTTATCGAATGCGCTTTTTTACGATTTCGATTTTTATCGAGTAGGAAATTTTCGAGAATCGCCCATCACTACCTTATATCTCTTATAAGCAGGCAATTGGTGACAAGCAAACAAGTTGGATTTATGTGTCCAATTAAATAAATAAGTAAAAGTATCAAATGTAAAAAAGTTATTTCATATTTATATCATATAATACATACATTCAGAAGTAATTTGTTAAGTTTATACTATATAAAAAAGAAAATAATAATAATAATTTAATAGAAAATATACAACATAAATAAGCATATAATAATTTAATATAAATATGTAACAAATAATCCATATAAAATCAGAAAGTTTCTCATTGATTTATGTTTCACTTTTTTAATTGTTTATAATAATTGATGCAATATAGAACTTTTTTAAGGCTCGTTTCTCTGTAGGAGAAGACACACAGAAGCTAATGCTACCTATGGGGAGGTTATTTTCTGTTATCTCATTTGCATTGCAATGTGTTTAATTTTTTTTGCATTGGATACGTCCATTTCTTTATTGATTTTTTTTTTTTTTTTTAATTGCAGGTATTTTTTAGAATGACACTTTTATTTTCAGAAGTACTAGTTTCGAAAGTAAAAGCAACGTTATAAAAAATATCTGTAACCAAACGCAAAAACAATTTAAAAACAGAATGATGTAGAGATAGATCTCAGCCATGCAATGCAATGCAAAAAAAAAAAAAAGAAGAAGAAATACAAATGCGATAGTAGAATATAACCTCCCCATAGGTTTAACATTATCTTGCAAGTGTCTTTGCCTGCAGGGACAGGAGCCTTCAGAATAAGTTATGCCAAGGCTCCTATATAAAAAAAGAAGGGTACTACTTGGTTATCTCATTGATCAATTTTGCCAAATTATACAATTAGCCAAACGTTTCACAAAATTATATAAATTGATTTAATTTTTATTTTAAATAACAGAAGAACAAATAAATTAGGGAAACATAATCAAAAATATGAATAATCAATCATTCGATGATGTAAAAATATATATATTGTAGTTAATGTCAAGTGAATGTGACATTTGCAATCATCCATTATTTGCATGTAATCTTATAATTTGGCGATAGAATTTTGGTCAACAGGATAACCAAGTAGTACTAAATTATCTCCCACAAACAGGGGTGGGGAAATACATCAATTTACTCACCAGTGGTGAGTGGATTTGATAGCAAGGCGAGTGCATTTTTAATTTTTGAAAAACCATAAGCAATAGAGACATTATCAGAAACACTTTTTTAATCTAGATATTTATACTTTCCAAATTATTACAGTGTAAATATGCTACTAAGTTCTGTTTTATATTAAACTTAGCTCTATTGTATATACAGTAGACTCCCTTAAATCCGCACAGCTTGGGACCAGAGGTTGTGCGGATTTTAGAATTTTGCGGATTTCTGGTCATTGCTTAATTTACATTTTTTAAACAGTAATTTGAGTGCAATTAATAATGTAATTGGAATTATAATGAATGCTTACAATATAATAAAATATTAAAATAAGTAATGAACAAAAATAATAAAAATTTAGATATTTTTAAAAATGATTAAAGTACTAATAGCAAAGGTCAACCAATAGTATATATGATTAAATATACATTATAAAGATTAAATGTCTTTTTCCAAAATTATTCAACAAACTTGCCTCATAAAAGTACATTACTAATTTACATCAAAACCATAAAATAAGGATTTTTTTTTTTTTTTTTTTTTAAATTTAGACAGGCTTAATAACCAAAAAATCATGATTAATTCATAAATATATTTGGTAAGAAGATTGTGATTAACAGTAATATTAAAAATATCTTGAATTTTTTCCAAAAAAATTTATTCTTCCGTCATGAAAAAAAAAACATGAATAGAGTATTATTAAAAAAATTACAAATTAAAAAAGATATGGAACTGATATAAAACTAAAAAAAACAAATTTTGTCCCAATATCTGAACTGAAAGTTTCATTGTTTACATCCATAAAATATGTGCGGATTTCTGGTTTGCAGATTTGAGGGAGTCTACTGTACTTCTTACTATTATAGAAAAAAAAATAGTCATTTTGTCTGCAATCGTGTGTGATTTTGTAATAACTATTTTCAATTGCATGTGTGTTGCATTTTGCGGGCTGGTGAAATAAATCCTTGGCTGGTAAATTTTTTGAAGAATTCCCCACCCCTGCTCACAAGAATTTCAAGGAGGCAAACTCTTCCAAACAAACAATTTTTTTTTTCTTCTTAACATTTAAATATTTTAAAACCTTTAGAGAATAAATTTTATGATTTTTTATCTAAATCATCAGTTTCCTCTTCCGCCTTTTCTTGCACTTGGCCTTTCTTCTTTTTGTTATGAACTCGAGAATGCTGGTTCAAGTGACACTTCAGCTTGAATGCTTTCTTACAGACTTCGCAGTTGAAAGGTCTCTCTGTCGTATGGGTGGCCAGGTGATTGTTCAGATTGGACCTCTGAGAGAAAGCTCTGTTACAGAGTTCACAAATGAAAGGCTTCTCTTTGTTGTGCACATGAGAGTGTCTGTCTAGGCTGGACTTCACAGAGAACCTCTTGCCGCAGACATCGCAATGGAAAGGCTGTTCTTTAGTATGAACTCGATGATGAATATCGAGATGAACTTTCTGGGAGAAATGTTTGCCGCACACATCACAGATGTAAGGTTTCTCTACGCTATGCACATTCATATGCTTCGTTAAAGTAGATTGTTGAGCGAAACCTTTGCTACATATCCCACAAATGAAAAGTTTCTCTTTGCTGTGGGTAAGCATGTGACCTTCGAGGTGACATTTTCGAAAAAAACCTCTGCTGCACACGTGACAGACGAAAGGTTTCTCGTCAGAGTGAGTAGAACGATGCATATTTAACTTATACTGGTGAGAAAAAGCTTTGTTGCAGATTTCACAAACGAAAGGTTTTATTCCTGTGTGTATGAAACGATGCCTGCTTAAAAAAGATTTTTGTGCAAATGCTTTATTGCATATTTCACAGATAAAAGGCTTCATGATGTCAAGAGGAAGATGACTCATTACAAATCTCTCAGAAAATTCCTCATTGCATACCTCAGGAATAGAGAACTGTTCTTCAGAAAATTGCTTATTGCATGCTTCTGAAATGGAAAACTGCTCTACAGAAAATTCTTTATCGCATTCTTCACCAATGATGGGCTGCTCCTCAGAAAATTCCTCATTGTATATCTCATTAATGGAGGATTGTTCCTCAGAAAATTCTTTATTGCATACCACATTAATAGAGGACTGTTCCATGGAAAATTCCTTATTGCATAATTCACTAATGGAAAGTTGTTCCTCAGAAAATTCTTTATTGCATAACTCACTAATGATGGGTTGCTCTTCAGAAAGTTTCTGATTACATACTTCGCTAATGGAGAGTTGCTCCCCAGAAAACTCTTTATTGGATACTTCACTAATGATGGGCTGCTCTTCAGAAAATTCCTTATTGCATACCTCACTAATGGAAAGCTGCTCCATGATATTAATACAGATGGGTTTATTTAAATGAGAGCTGAGAAATTCCTTATATTAGAAATATTTTAAGTGATAGTGGTAAATATACATTCTTACAGCTGTTGTTATATTCTAGTCAATGGCAACAGCACAAACATTATGAATGTATGTTTTGAAAGAATAAACAAGGGAGCATGTGATTGGCTAGAACACATAATTAGATGAGGTTAACAGATGGTAGCAGATCGAGTTTGGTGGATGTTTGGCTTGAAAAGGATTAAAATGTGTTGAGTCAGATGTTTTTGGCCTAATGCTTAGTAATACTCTTTTAACGATGTAACTTTCTTTGTTTTTCTTGCATATAATAATTTTCTCTATTTAATATTGTAGCATTGATATAATTTGTTTTAAAACTAACAAATTATTATTTTTTATTAATTGTATGAAGGGTACTCTATTATATCCAACATCTATCAATAAAAAGTTATCTATTATTTATATAAAAGTTATCAATCTCTTATCTATTTTTTAAATACAATATAAAAATAAATTAATTTAATAATCATTAAAAAGTTTTGGGATTAGACATATAAAATTTGCTGTATTATTACTGCAAATGAAAATAAAACATCCCTCGTTGTTTGATCATATAGATCAATCAACCTATCTGGTTTAAAATTTTTTGATTTTTATAACAGATTAATTTATAACACAATTATTCAATTGATAAATAAACCTTCGATTTACTCTATCGAGCTGATACAGATATCAAACCAGATTCTGTGATTGTTAGGATTAGCTGGGTGAATTAGTCCTCCAGTATTTGCCCGGGATAGCTCAGTTGAAAGAGCTTTGGAGGCTTCAGCCAATACATTCCTGGTTCGAATCCTTGCCCGGATTTTTTTTTCACCCACTTGGAAATTTACTACTTTGATTTTTCTCTAAGAAAAATGTCATTCTTTTACATACAGTTCATATTTTCACTAATATTGCAGGAAAACTTTGAATTAAAACATTTACATAATTTTTAGGCATCTTTTATCTTGGCACATGGTTCTTTCAACATAAAATCATTCTTCAAAATCTCTTTAGAAACATCTGCACCTGAAATAAATAAGAATCCTTAAAATTTTCAAATATTTATCAAAGAATACATATAATTAAATAGATATAAAAAACTCTATATAGAAAATATCAAATTGAAATGTCACATTCCCCTTAGTAAATGAAATAAACACAGTGAATACATAGTGTACAATTCGTTTTTTACTAAATAGATGCAAATATATAAAAGTTTTAAAACGATAAAACTATTCAAAATGTCAAAAACATATAAATGTCAGATCATGTCTAAAATTGTTGAATGCTTTTAACTAAAAGTTAGTAATCGTAAAAGAAGTTAGCTGTAGCAAAGATGTAATATACCACAAGTGGATCTAAAAGCCTTTTTTGGGGGAGGGGGGATACCGAATTATAATTAACACAGTCATAGTTTTTGTTGGTAAATCATTTCCTGCAGCATTAATTGAATGTGAAATAATTAATGCGATTTTAAAATACTATATACTCTCAATTATCAGACACTCAACTAACCAACACGATAAGTTAACCAACTCTCTTATTATACAATTTCTCTTCTCAAAATATGGCTTATTGTTACTTATTTTGCTGAAAAATTAAAAATGTTACAAAAGAGTTTATATATTAAATGTCTCACTTTTATTCTTTACATTTTTACTCCTTTACAATGGTAATTATTTATCTTATCGGTTTATTCTAAGAAAGAGGTGAATAAAAATCTCAAGTGGGTTTTAACATCTTGAAAAGTCAAAATGTGTCATCTAAGCGGTGCAAATATTTCTTCATAATCTACTCAGTTTAGTCAATCAAAGTTAATATTTCTAATTGAAGCTCAAATCTGTTTACCACAGCTTTTTTAGCAAGAAATAGAAAGGTAGCGAAAAATGATAAATCAAAAAATAAATGGTGGGTGACAATAAAACGGCATTTTCAATTCAAAACAAGACTTTTCATGAAGTAATCACTTAAGGGAAAAACTGATTTACTAAGTTCGCTTTAAAGAAATTAACACACCATATGCATTTTAGTTTTTAACTGACTAGGACATAATCCTTTTTTTTTGTTCATTCATCAAATACCTCTTGAAATTCCCGACTGTGGGTATCAAAAACAATGTTAGCCATTAACATTTACACTTTAGTGGCTTTTTTCACAAAACATTGTGATGCTTGAAATTTTAATTTTTTTTTTTTTTTTTTTTTTTTTTTACTGTTTGTTTCTTTCTTTGGGAATTGCTACAAATCCTATTATTTTCTCAAGCAAAAGCACTTTTGTCAAAAATATCATTACAGTAGACTCCCTCAAATCCAGACCAGAGGTTGAGCCGATTTCTAATTTTTGCTTTGTTTATATTTTTTAAATAGTAATTTGAATTCAATTAATAATGCAATCAAAATTATAATTAATACTTACAATATATTAAAATAATTAATAAACTAAAGTAATAAAAATTTAGATAATTTTTAAAAGATTATAATATTAAAAGCAAAGGTCAAGTTAATAATCACAATCAGTAATGTATGATTAAATATTCATTGTAAACATGAAAGATATTTTTCCAAAGTTATTCAATGAAAATGCCTCATAAAGGTACATTACTAATTCACATAAAAATCATAAAATAAGGAAGTTTTATTTCAGGTTTAGCCAGACTTAATAGCCAAAAAAGCTTGATTAATACATTATATATCTAGTAAAAAGATTGTGATTATAAATGACATCAGCAATAGATTGAATTTTTTCAGAAATTTATTCTTCCTTCGTGAACAAATATGAATTCAGTAATATTAACAAAAACTACATATTAAAATATGTATAGAATAGATATAAAACTAAATAAGTCAAATTTAGTCTCTATATCTGAATTGAATATTTCATTGTTTACATCCGTAAATTATGTGTGGATTTGAGGGAGTCTACTATATACAGTAATTAGAACCACAATTTCTTTTTAAAGATGAAATAGTTTTCGCACTTTAACAGCATTTGAATAATGTCAATTTTCTGTTGTAGAGATTCAACAAAAAGTACACAAAATGGCAACATCCCCAAACTAAACATGTCAGAAATTACTGTACCTCATGGATTTTCACACGAGTAATCTTTTTTTGTTCATTAAGTGTGCTGGACACTCAAAGCTTCCAAATTCCTCTCTGTAATGTTAAATCTATAGGCATTTGATGCATTCATATATTTAAAATATTTCCACGGGAAATTAGTATTTTTAACTTCTTTTTTCTGTGTACTCTTCTTAAAAAATGTCTTTTTTTTTTCTTAGCTCTCAAACTATTGCTAAAATACATGCTTAATTTTATATGCAAAGTTAAAATCTTAATCACAATTCATTAGCTTTTAAACCATAAAACAATAAATTAGACATCCCCCCCCCCCTCCCCAAGTACAGTCCACCCGTAACGAGAAAGACCGTGAAAAATATTTTCCTCCCCGTGGTCACTATAGAAACGGACTCGTCTACTTTATTTTAAGGTGACCTGGCTTCTTTTGTATGTACTAGGAGCGAAAAAAATGGGGAGATTATCGCAGTCTTCGGATTTCAAACCACCTCTGTCAGTTGGTATCTTCCGAAGAAGCAACCCCTCTCAGAGTTTTTCTCCTGACGGTAGGTCTGTATCCATGCCTGTATTATACTGTTTAATGATCCTGTCCCTGCCAGCGAAGACACTTTCGAGCTAATGTTATTCCTATGGGGAGGCATTTTTCTAATAACTCTTTCACATTTTCATTTTTTTTTTTTTTTTTTTTTTTCATTGGGTAATTGAGGTTCAAGACCACTTCTTGATTACTTTTTCAATTTTGGTCGCAGGTATTTTTTATAAAGTTACTTTCACTTTTGGAAATGGTTTCGGAAGTGAAAGTAACTTTATAGAAAATACCTGCGATCAAAATCGGAAAAGTAATAAAAAGCAATCTCAAGGGTGACCTTAGTTACCCAATGCCAAAAAAAAAAAAAAACTTAAAAATGTCAAAATGTGAAAGAGTTACTAAAAAAATGCTTCCCTATACAAATAGCATTAACTCACAAGTGTCTTCGCAGACAGGGATGGGACCCTTAAGCAGCAAAAGATGGAATCAAAATACAACAAATAGAAGGGAGGGAAAGAAAGAAAAAGAAGGGATGTTAAAGAAACGAGGCAGGTGGAAAGATCTACCATAACCAAATTCACTGGTTATGGGTGTTCTTAAGTGATCCGCTCAACAAGCGAAAAATGTTTTGACACATTTACAAATTCATTTTTTAACAAAAATATATAAAATTTTAATGCCTGACTATGGGAGCGATTTCAAATTGAACTTATTTTTTCATTTTATGATAATTAAATTACTTATCGAGTTGTAAGCTATTTCGATGACGCAATCACCCGTTTTTCTCCTCCTTTTCGATTGGTTTTTCTGCTTTCGTCGGGAAATATGCTCAAAAGTGTAAACTTTGAAGGCTTGTTATGAAAAATCTATTGTGTTTTAGAAAAAATAGAAGATTGAGTGCCATTAGACAGTTTCTGAATAACAACACCCGCTAGTTTCATGTATTTCTGAATAAAAATAAATTAATGCATGTGTCACAAAGTTGCCCTTTTTGATTTAAGAACACCCTTAAGCTATAGGTGAAAACTGGGAAATTCGATTAGTAGCCAGTGGCCGGTAGACCCAGTTTCATTAGTGGCCACTTTTTAAATATAGGTCAAAATGATTTTTTTTTTTTTTTACTTATTTAGCGGCTAGTGAGTTACAAAGTTACACATATTTGTTAAAAATAAAACTGTCATTCCACTGAATGGAAAAATATGAATTAGTCATTAATACTGCAGATAAAATTATAAGTGATAAACTATATTTAAATATATATTAATGCATTGTATAAAACAAACAAAGAAATTGTATTTTTAAATTTCACATCTTTCTTGAATATTTTATTCTTACTTAAAATTGGTGGTAATTATTGAGTTTGACGGAGTGTACAGATAAATATAAATATTCTTTGCTTTGGCTGAGATTTCAAAACTCCGGATGTCTTATTAAGGCAAAATCAGAGAGTGCCAATGTGTTGGTGAGGTGGAGGAAGTCTGCTTGGTGGCAGTAAAGTCAGATGCTAGTTTTGCAGTATTACTCGCCTAGTGGCGAGTGCTAATTTTGTCCTATATTTTTAAAGTAATTGGTTATAATGTTTCAATCTTACTTGACACCTACATAAACTTCAATCATAAATTAAAACAAAAATGTACCAACCAACTATTGCTGGTACAATTAGTGAACATATGGCAAAAGTGAAAGATTTAAGATACAGCAATGTCCTTAAAATCTCCTTGCATCCAGAGGTAAAAATGGTATAATTTATTTGAAATGCATGTGGAATTAAAATTGATGACTATATTTTGTAGGAAAAAACTATTTCTTAAAAACATAATCCAAATAAAGAGTTCATGGTAAAAAGCCAAAATATAGAAAATACAAAAAAGTTGCTAAATCTGCTTGCATCCAATAGAAAGAAAGAATTAACCAATTCACTAATTAGATGCAAACAAAGTAGAGATGCATATATTCATGAAAAAAGCTGTATTTCACAAAGCAAATTAATAAGATTTCTTAATCACCAAGGGGCGACTAGGGTGGCGATCGATGGCCGATTTTTAATTTAAAAAATCAACCAATTCACTAATTAGATGCAAACAAAGTAGAGATGAATATATCCATGAAAAAATCTGTATTTCACAAAGCAAATTAATAAGGTGTTTCAATCACCGAGTGGCGACTAGGGTGGCGATTGATGGCCGATTTTTTATTTAAAGAATTAACCAATTCACTAATTAGATGCAAACAAAGTAGACATGCATATATCCATGAAAAAAGTTGTATTTCACAGAGCAAATTAATAAGATTTTTTTAATTGCCAAGTGGCGACTAGGATGGTGATTGATGGCCGATTTTTAATCGCCGAGTGGCGACTAGGGTGGCGATCGATGGCCGATTTTTAATCACCACTTTTACAAATTTAATCGTCACGTGGTGAGTGGCGACCGTTAATTTACACCTATACCTTAAGCTAAATAAATTAAACCATATTAGAAGACCTATCAAGATTTGACAGAAATAATATGGACATTTCATTTGAAAATTTTTCAAATAGTTGCTTTTAAAATAATTATTGAAATCAAGACAAATTTCTATATTGTAGTGATGCACAACCTGTTTGCTAGAAAATCGTTTGCAACCAGAATATTTGAAAAGTGGCGTTTGTTTTCTTTAATAGCAAAGTTTTTGCCACTATTATAAGGAAAATTATTCTGCATAAAATTAGTGGTATGAGTTTGGCCCGCGGGCCACAGGTTGTGCACCTCTACTATATTGCATTAGTGATATTTATCAGGGTTGCCACTCTAATCTTGAAAAAAAATTCCCTGCATTTTCCCGCTACTGCAATGCGTTTATTCTATGTTGAGTGTGCAAAAATATATGCGCGTATGGGTGATTCTCAAAATAGGAGACAATTTCAAAAGTGAAATCTTAAAAAAATTACTGTTAGCAAAATTTCTGAAAAAAAATAGGTGTTGTTAATATAGTATTAGGTATACTTTACATGTAGTCAGCAGAGCTAAATATTTAAAAATTAACTTTGTTTGATTGAGTTTTAGTCAGGCTTTCATTTTAGCAGGTATACCTGTATGGCTTTTCTGTGTAAAAACAGAGAAATTTTAATGGTTACGGCAATTTTCAAATCGCCTGCTCAACAATGCAAAACTTTCTAACATATTTTTTGATGCAATTTTAAAATTAGAAGCATAAAATTAGCAAGCCTGACAATTGAAGTGATTTGGAATCGAAATGATTATTCCATTTTTTGAAAAATAAATTACTTATCAAGTTATAAGCAACTGTGGTCACATGATGACTTGTTTTCCTGCTTTCCAATGGTATCACACCTGGAAACTGAATTCAAAATGCCAACTTTCACAGTATTTTCTGAAAGATCATTTGCATTTACTAAAAACTGAAAAACAACTTTTAATTACATAATTTCTCAATACGAACATCTGTCAATTACGTGCATTTTCAAACAAAAATGAATTAATAAATGCATCAGAAAGTAGCTCAGATAGATTTGAAAACAGCTTTAAGATAGGATTTCGTTATAGACAGGTAATGCTTTATGGATTAAAGTATTTTTAGGTACCGTTTTAGATTTTTTAACTATTTGGAAAAATAGCTGTTGTTCTCGGTAGAGAATTGGGAAATCTGAAGTATATCTAAATCTTTTTATTGGTTGAATTCTACAGCTTATTTTATTTTATTCGTTTTTTTGATTGGTCCATGTCCGAAAATGGAATACTTCTGTTTTTATTTTATTCATTTTCTGATTGGCTCATGTTTAATGTCCAGAAATGAAATACATCTGTTGCCACAATGACAAAAAAGTATTAAAAAACTGCAAAAAAATTAATAATTTAAAAACAAATTGTGATACAGTTTCAAAAAATTACATTTAAAAGTACATTTTTTTCTGTATACGGCAATGTAAAAATTGAAAATGTATGATGTTTAGAAGTTTAAAAATTTACAGTACTTACTGAAAATTGTAAAACTAAAGTTTCATTTACAATTTTTATAAGATTGGTACGAGAATATTAATTTTTAATCCATGGCATACGTAATATAGGACTAGGTTATTTTATAAACCACATTTTGATCATCATAATATTTATTTTTTAATATAGAATTATTTACAAGTCTAAAGTTTTAATCTTTGAAAATATGATTTTCCAAATTCTCGTTGTAATTTGTTAAATTACAATTTCTTTTCTTAATTTTTTTTTTTTTTTTTTTTTTGTCCCTTTGGCCTACTTTTTGTGACACTGGATTTAGCAACAATGGTCATTACCCAACATTTAAAAAACATAGAATTAAATGATCAATTTTATCTCCAGTATGAACTTGTGAAATTTCTAAAATCAACAACTTACCTAATCACCTAGGAACTTGTGACTTTAAGCATTTCTTTTCTTTGTTCCTCTTTTTCATGGGTCCTGCCTGCTATTTTCAGATCTTTTAGTGATATAAATACGAACGACAATGCCATTTTCTGTAAATTAGTCTGTAAATGTAAAGATATTTAAGTAAAGAAAGTAAAAAAAAGGATAGTGCACTAAAAATATGAAAATTTGATATTTTTCAGTTAGCCAGGCACCAATGTTATTACATACAAGCATATATATATGTATACAAATATGTATTACATATATATGTATATATATTACATGCATGTATTTATATACACATAAGCATATATATATGTATGTGTATATATAACACTAGAGCCCGACTAACTGAAAATTCATACTTGAAAAAAAGCCTGATATAGCATTATAAACAAAAAGATTTCTACACTCAGAAAATGGGACACACAATACTACTTATGGGACACACAATACTACTAAATGTGTTTAACATATTAACTAAAATAACTAAAGTTGTCAAAATGGTATAAATTCTATACAGAAGATTGTCAAAAAACATACAAGACACACTAAAAAAGTATGTATGCCATTAGTGCATGGCAAAATTCTTGATTCTAAAATCATGAAATAAAACTCCCTTAAATCTGCATTTAATTTACAGATGTAAACAATGAAACTTTCAGTTCAGATGTAGGGGCATAACTTGACGTTTTTAGTTTTATATCAATTCTATAAATATTTTAATTTGTAATTTTTGTTAATACAGTAGACTCCCTCAAATCCGCACAGCTTGGGACCAAAGGTTGCGCGGATTTTAGAATTTTGCGGATTTCTGGTCATTGCTTTGTTTACATTTTTTAAACAGTAATTTGAATGTAATTAATAGAGCATATGGAACTATAATGAATGCTTACAATATTATAAAATATTAAAATAAGTAATGAACTAAAAATAATAAAAATTTAGATAATTTTTTAAATGATTAAAGTTCTAATAGCAAAGGTCAAGTTAATAATCAATATTGTATGATTAAATATTCATTATAAAAATTAATATTTTTCCAAAATTATTCAACAAAACTTGCCTCATAAAAGTACATTACTAATTCACATAAAAATCATAAAATAAGATTTTTTTTTTTTTTTTCAAGTTTAGCCAAGCTTAATAACCAAAATATCTTGATAATGCATAAATATATTTGGTAAGAAGATTGTAATTACCAGCAATATCTTGAATTTTTTCAAAAAAAAAAAAAAAATCCTTTATGAAAAAAAACATGAAGAGAGTATTATTAAGAAAATTACAAATTAAAAAATATATGAAATTGATACAAAACTTAAAAAAAAAATCAAATTTTGTCCCAATATCCAAACTGAAATTTTCATTGTTTACATCCATAAAATATGTGCGGATTTTAGAGAGTTGCGGATTTCTGGTTTGCGGATTTGAGGGAGTCTACTGTATTACTGAAATCATGCTTTTTCATGCAGGAGGAATAAATTTATTTCTGAAAAAATTCATTATATTGCTGATATCACTGGTAATCACAATCTTTTTGCCAAACGTATTTATGCATTAATCAAACTTTTTTAATTATTAAGTCTGGCTAAACCTGAAAAAAAAAATCCTAATCTTATGATTTTGATGCGAATTAGTAGTGCATCTTTATGAGGCAAATTATTTTGAATAATTTAGAAAAGAAGCATCTCATTTTTGTAATCAATATTTAACTATACATTATTGATTATTTACTTGGACCTTTGCTTGCAATATTTTAATCATTTTTAAAAACTATCTAAGTTTGTATTGTTTTAGTTTATTACTTTACTTAATTATTTTAATATTTTACTATATTGTAAGCATTCTTTATAATCTCAATTGTTGTATTAATTGCATTGAAATTACTCTTTTAAAAATGTAAACAAAGCAATGACCAAAAATTCCCAAAATTTGAATAACTTCTGGTCTCAAGCTGATCTGATTTCAGAGAGTCTGCTGTATATGTAAGTACTATTATGGATCTGCCCAGACTTTAATTTCAGGGTGCTCTTTTTGTGAAATTGTGAACCATTTTTTACATTTGTGAAAAGTCTAGTCACAATTTTGAGAATTTTAAATTATCGTTATATTAAAGTTTGGTACTATTCTGTTATCTCGTCGACCAAACTACTATCACCAAATTATAAGATTAAATGCCAATAATGGATGATTTTGAATGTCAATTCAATGACATTAAATACTATACACATGTTTAAAACGTCATTAAGTGATTTTTATTACTTTTTATTTATATTTTTATTAATATCCTACTAATTATTTGTTTTTCTATTATTTAAAATAAAAATTATGTCAATATCTATAATCTGGTTATTAGTTTGGCGATTTGTATAATTTGGCGAAATCGGTCGACGGGATAACAGAGTAGTACCTAAAGTTTGTTTGTACATTTTTAAGAAGATTATATGTATGTAAACATATAATGTAAAAATACATACATTCTCTTGTGTTTATTTTAAAATATGACAAAATTGTATTTATTTGTTAAAATTGAGGCAGGAAACTATCCTCTTCTTAAATAAGAATTCAAAGTATTTTTTAGTGTAACATTTACTTGCAAAAAGATCTTGTCTATCAATATGGAAGCCTGTGTGTTAAATATTATGTAAAATTGTTTTAAAATGTAATTTTTTAACACTTTTCAGGGTTTATTACAACCCAAACTGCTTATTTACTGATTTATTTTTTAATTCATTTTTGTTTTCAAACGTATTCAACTGGCAAATTTTCTTATTTAGAAACTACATTTTGTGCTGGGCATGTCGATTTCTGATAAATACTAAAAATATTATTAAAAATGCAAGCTTTCCTAAGCGAGATATCTACGAATGGGTTATTCTCTGCAATAGTGCAAAAAGTGTTTCCCAGCTATATAAATGCTCTAAATTTCCTTTTATTTTTACTTTTATTAGAAGATCTAAAGTTTGTTTATTAGGGACAGGAAGTAAAATTTAAAATTGAACAAATTTAATATTTAAAAATATAAGGTATATCATGCAAATATCATTCCTTCACCTTTCCCCAACCCATACTACCATACTTTACTGCCTGATTTTTTCCATTCAGAAATAAAAATAATTTAAAACACCCTAAGCAAAATAAAGTTCCTATTTGGTACTTAATAAATAATATATATATATTTTTACTATTATTAGATAGTCTACTCAATTATATATAGTTTCCCCATGTTAGACCATCATTCCCTCACACATTGCTATTATCTCAAATATTCTATCACTAAAGAAGAGCAGCAGTCTAGCATCCTTCACAAAGAGGAAGCTAATTTGACTACTTGTCAGTCCAGCAACATAAATTGGTGGTGTAAGTTTTTGTTAATTTTCTAGAAATGTTTTTCAATCAGAAAATTGGGAGTATTTTTATTAGCAGTCATTCCCTCACATAGAATGCTAAATTTTTGGTAATTTTCAAAATTTTTAATTTTATTATGTATTATATATTAAGTGTTCTTCTTTAAGGAATCAGTTTGGTTTTTTCCATAATTTTGCATTTTTCATGACAATTAGTGAAAACACCTTACTTCATCATTACCTCACATTTATTGTTATGAGGTAATGATAAAGTGAATGGGGATTATGTACTTTTGTTTAAAATTTATAACGATTTCTGCTGCTACTAAAATCTTCAACAATTGACCAATTACTTGCAATTTATCCAATTTTTATGAAAATTTACCTATGTAACATTTAAATCAGACTGCAGTAAATAGAGACTGCAATATTGCCAAATTTGCAGAGAATAACCCGAATGGAAAAAAATGGTCATATTGAGAAAATAACTGTTTTACTAATTAATTTGAGTGAAAAATGAAATCACACAGCTTTATCATACATCTCTTCAAAAATCCTCTTAAGAAATTTTGAGTTGTTGAGGATGGAAAAATATTTTCGAAATGCACCCTTAAACTCTGAAATTTAAAAATATTCAGCAAGCCGAATTTTCGATATTCGGCTTGCTGAATACTTTTAAAATTTTATTACTATTTTTCCTGATAACATTCAGTGGCACAGATGTCATATACACACCACATTTGCATGTGTTCTTTTCCCCTGCCAATTTCGCATCTCATTTTCGGAAATCGGCGGGGCGGGGGGGGGGGGAGTCCCTCCCCCCCTTTAGCGATCTTCGGACAAAATCGGCATTTTCCCGCTATCTTCAGACGAAATCAGCGATATTTTAGCAAAATCGGCGACTTATTGCGATCTTTTGCCAAAATCCACGGTTTTTCCACAATCTTTTGACGAAATCGGCATTTTTGGACGATCTTTAGACAAAATTTGCTTTTTTACGTGATTTTTTCTCAAAAGCGGCGTCTTATTCCCGCGATTTTTTGACGAAATCGACGTTTTTTTCCGTGATCTTTTGACGAAATCGGCGTATTTTTTCAAATATTCTTTTGACAAAATATTTTTAAATGAACTTTTATCGAAAACGGCGTTTTTTCCCACGATCGTTTAACAAAATCGGCGTTATATCCGCAATCTTTGGACGTAATCGGCGTTTTTCTGCCGTCTTCAGAAGAAATCAGCATTTTATCTGCGATATTTGGGGAAATTGCCGTTTTTTCCGCGATCCGCACAGGAAATTCGCGTTTTTCATCGATCTTTTGACAAAGTTCGTTTACAAAAACATTGACGAAATCGTCGTTTTTCTACGAAATATTGACAAAATGTATGCTATTTTGGCGATCCTATCGCGAAATTTGCATTTCTACGCAATTGTTTTTTCCGCGCGCAAAACCGTACAAGTTGGCAACTATGCGGAACTGAGAACCCAATTTCAAATTTTCGGACAAGAATCACCCCTGAAGTTTATAACAATTGTCAGGGAAATAAAATGGGAAAAGTTAAAGATTTCAGAAAAATGTGCTGATTAAATGATACATCTGCATGCATTCAATATATCTATATGTATTAATATTTGCGATTTATTGTGAAAATTATATTTACTATTTTGTTACTTATTAACTTTATTATTTATAACTGTTTATTTATTGTTTCCTTTTTTATTAAATTCAACTTTATTTACTGTTATCTTTTAAAATTATTTTTATTATCAGTAATTATTTATATATAAATGTCAGTAATGATTATCAATAATTATTTATATCAAACTATCATTTATTTATTTTTATTTCCTTTTTAAAATACCAGAATCTCTCTCATTTTTTCATGTTTTTTTTATTTTTATATTGCAATAAAAAATCATGTACTGTTATTGCATACAATTTGTAACTTATATTCAAAAACAAAGATTTTGCCAGATTGGCGGGGGAAAAGAACGCGTGCAAATGTGGTGCGTATATGACATCTGTGCCCATTCAGCTAGCCGAATATTCGGTATTTAGTTTATTTGTTGACCGAATATTCGTTATTCGCCCAAAATCTCTATTCGTGAATTTGTAACCTAAATATTTACGTATCTTGAATGTTCTACCTAATGACAGCAGAAAAATAAATTACACTGAATAAAAAATAAATTATACTAGAAAAATACCAAAGAAAGGCTAGTACTGTAAAATCATGAGAAAATTTTCCCTCGTCTAAATGTATCTCATGTACAAAATATAAAATCATTCAAGTAAAAATTGCAGTAGAGAACACACGATCTATACTATATAAGAGATTGCGTTAACTGACATGTTTCACGATATAAACAGAAAAATCAATACACTACAGTAGAGAAAAAACGATCTAAATTTTACAAAAATGCATTAGTTGACGTATTTCATAATATAAACAATTGCATTAAAACATGCAATTATTTATGCTTCCTCAGAATCACTGACGTTACCATTTATAGACTTCTGTAAAAGCTAAATTTTCTCAAATTTAAAACCATGAATAAAGAATAAATCCTAGTTTTTGAGTTTTGAGTGAACAATGCTTTGAGGTTTATAGCTACAATGGCTGTTACCTCGAATGATCCATAAACCACAGAAACAAATACAGAACACTTTATTATTACAAGAAATCCATTACATACATTTTAATACACATCACAAGGACAACACCCGCACACCCATGCCGCTAGCTGGACTCGAACCAGGGTCCAGCGGTGTGGGAGGAGCTCACGCTACCGACCACGCCACTGGATCGGCAATAAATCCTATCTTCATATTAAACACATAAATATAAACAATAGCAATGGTGGTCAATATTTATTTTCAGTTCAGTTCAATTTAAAACTAGTTTAGCTCACTTTTGTTAAAAAGCTCACAAATTCAATAGATTAGATACCAATCTTTACATTTTAACTGTGCCTTTAAAAAAAATAAAATCATTCTACTTTTTATGTTAACTTCTATAAATAATAAATAGTAATCATGAAGATAGAATAAAAGAAGGAGAACCGAGAAGATAGGCTTTTCCCAACAGAACTTAGCCCCAAAGTATTGCCCGGTGCATAGCGTGGCGCTAGTGATGCTGCACTGACTTTCGATCACATGACTTGTTTGACTGGTCTCTCGACTAGTCTGCTAGCGGGACGTAGAGGGCGCTAGATTTCATCTGCTGCCAAACTGCCGGAAATGCCAGCCAGACTCGGAAAGACTTTAGGGACGAAAGTGGAAGCGCCGTCTTTGATCTCCTTCTACTATATCTATCTTCATGATAGTAATATAAATAGCCAAACTTTATCTGACAGAATCGAATGTAAATCACCGATAAAGTTAATCGATAACTTTTATCGATAAAATTAAATCGAAAGTTGGCGTCTGTTTCGAAAGCATTGCAGCAGCTGCTCTTTGTTTTGCTTTCGCTTTATATACATTTTAAAATTTTATATTTGAAGCGTAAGTTTATTTTACATTTTATTTCAACTATCGTATGATTTTCAAAAGAATGTATTTTAATATTATATTTGATTGTTTGCATTTTATTAAATAATAATTTTATGGTTTCAAATGATTTGGGAAGATAAGGATACTTGAGCCACTTTTCAAATTTTTATTTTTTACATTTTTTATAATTTCTTAAAACAAAATAAAGTATTGAAAATGAAATTTTGATATTTTTCCTTCAGCTGAACACCACTTTCAATTATTTTGAATTATTTATCTATGTTTAATAATTTTATTTATTTATTTATTTTTGTTTCACATCGTGGCTCAAGTATCCAAGTATCCCTCATATGTGAGGGACACTTGAGCCAGTATGGAAAAATACCTACAAATGTAATGTTTTTTGGTTTATTTTTTCACAAATATTTTACATAATGATAAATCAAAATACATAAAGCCCTTGAAAACCAATTGTGAAAACAAAACTAGGAACATGATCTTTTTTTTAGTGATAATTGGTGGTCGAAGGATCATTTCAACTTGGGTTTCATCGATAGTAGCAACATCCTCAGTTGGTGGCCATTTAAATTTGGAATCTGTAATTCTTTGAGCAAATTTCATGTTCAGTCACTAACAGAAGTTACAATTTCAATATACAATATTTAATCTTAATATAATATATTAAAAAATAAATATTTTAGTATGTTGGACCTAACTAATTAAAATGTTAAAGATTATGACTTGTAAAACAATTTTAAAAAGTTATTTTAATATAATAAGTTAAAAGTTAAATTGAAAGCTATGCCTAAATTTATCTAGACATGTTATTTTGTTAGTCAAAATGAAAAATAAAATTGGGTACTTACGTATTAACGCCACCGCAGCAGAAGTTGCTCTAATGCACCAATAAATGGCAATGCTGTTCACAGGCGCACAAAAAAATGTCATAAAAAAAGCACTAAAAATGGCATCAAAAACTAGCAAACAAGAAGGCAACAAGGAATCCAAAAGATAACTTTGTGAGCGTGCAAACAACAAGATTGCTTTTTATTGGCGCATTAGCGCACCTTCTGCTGCAGTAGCGTTAATACATAAGTACCTAAAATTGATATTTTCATTCAAAATATATACATTTTTAAACATTTTTTTCTAAGTCTATTTTTTTTAAGAAAAAAAAAATTCTGTCTTTTATCCAGAGAAAAAAAATCTATCATTGAAAGGATGTAATTTTTTGTTTCACCCATATGTCTAATTTCCTAGTAGGAATGGTTGAACCATGGATCATGTATCCCCAATCTCAATGGCTCAAGTATTCCCATTACCACCATTTTTGTTTATCAGAGTTTTGCTAAGTAAAGCAGGCAGCTATTTGAACTATTTTAGATTCATAATACAATTGAAATTATACTTATTAAATCTATCTCTATTGTTGCAACTTTAAATAAAACTTTGATTACAAAAGAAAAAAAAAAAGCCATGCACTTAAATATTTACTTCAGGTAGGGAAAAAACAACTTTTAATCACCTTCAAGTATAAGAGTTTACAATTTCACAAGAACAGAATTAAATGAAAAAAATCTAGATTATATAATTAAATGCAACTTCTTGTTAGAAATGAATTATATGTAAAATTATTTCAGTAACATGCTGATTATTAGAAATGTTAAAATTAAAAATTTAATATAAAAGTTGAAGCATGCATTTATTACTTTTTTCTATCTTTACAAGAATTATTGTAAAATACCATTAATCCCCCCCCCCCCTCTCCCAAACATGACGAAAAATTGAAAAATATTCTGAAAGGGTGCTTACATGTGATTTTTCCACGATCTTTTAAAAAAATTTGCAGAGTTTTTTTGGGGGGAGGGGGTATTTGCAGGGGTTTTTCACGATACTTCATGAAATTTGCAGAATTTTTTGCAATGTGGTTTTTTAGTGATATTTGACAAAATTTACATTTCTTTGTGATTCATTAATGAAAATCATATTTTACCCACAATTTTTTGATGAAATTCACATTCTTCTGTACGTCTCTTTCATGATTCTTTAATGAAATTGACGCATTTTTTTACAATTTTTTAATAAACTTCACGTTTTACAAAGTTTTTTTTTTTTTTGACGAAATTTACTTTTTTTTTTTTTTTCGATATTTTTTAACGGAATTTGCTTTATTCATGATCTTTTGTGTATGTTATTTTATAAATGAAATTTCAATTTTTCCAGTTTGAAAAAATTGAAAAATAAACCTTCGGGGGAAAAAAAAAAAAAAGGGAGATTAGACATGGGTTAAGAAATGGGAAATAAAAAGGGTTTATTCCCAACTTTTCCGGAAGGGGGGGGGTTCCTGAGCATTCCCATCTCTAGACGCTCCTATTTCAAATTGCAATATCTGAAGGGAAAAAAAAGATGGATTTTTTTTGTTTTGTTTTGTAGCATCATTAAATCATTTGGAATACATAGAAGGCTTCTAAACAGTTGCATTAATCTTACTTAGATGTCCATACAAAATTATTTCTAGCATTATTTACAATTGTTGCTATATTTTTTAGAAGAGAAATGAAGTAATTTTTGAGCTGTTTTATTTTTTAAATTACTTTATTTATTTATTTTTGTCAGTGATGCCGCTGGACTTGAAAAATCCTGGGTCCTGGGGCCCAGGACTTCTAAAATTATGGGTCTTTTTTTCACAAAAGCGGCTCCCCACTAATAAGTCATATTTTTAGATGCAAAAATTGAGCTTGTTCATTTGCAAAAGAAAAATTAAATGCAACAATTATTGTTTTAATCATAATGTATAAATAATTAAAGCCAATATTAATTTTTTTTAATTATTAAGAGAAATTTTCTTTACTTTTTTAAAAATAAATATGCAAGATACAAATTGAATTATAAAATAATGCTTATATTGTAGAAGATAACAATTATCACTATTGTTCGCATTTCTTTTAAAAAGGAGCAAAACTTATTTACTGAAAAAGACATTTTTCCAGAAAAAATAATACCTTTGTTGAGTAAAGGGGTAGCTTTTTGTTTAATGAATGAGTGTTTTCAGAAGTTAGATTCACTCAGAAAGATTTGGAACAATCAAAAACAGATGGTGGAGCAAGAAAATCTGTTTTTGAAGCAAAAAAATTCCATCCTGGCATTAACTTTTTTTTTTTTTGTGTGTGTGCCCCTTTGACAAAAATTGCATTTTAAAGCAATCTTTTGACGAAATTTGCCGTTTTTTTGTGATTTTTTGACAAAATGTGCTGGGTTTTTGTGATTTTTTGACGAAAGTTACCGTTTTATCACGATTTTTTGATGAAAATTGTCGTTTTTCACAAATCTTTTGACAAAATTTGCCTCCCCCCCCCGCTCCCCCGGCAATAACTGTTTTTTTTTTTTTTTTTTTGTGCCTCTTCGACAAAAATTGCATTTTAAAGCAATCTTTTGACAAAATTTGCCGTTTTTTGTGATTTTTTGACGAAATGTGCTGGTTTTTTGTGATCTTTTGATGAAAGTTACCGTTTTATCACGATTTTTTGATGAAAATTGTCGTTTTTTTCAAATCTTTTGACAAAATTTGCCGTTCTCTCCCCCCCCCTCCCCTGATTTTTTGACGAAATGGGCCTTTTTTTTTTTGCAATCTTTTGATGAGATGTGCCTGGTTTTTTTATCTTTTGACGACCGTTTATCATGATTTTTTTGACGAAAGTTACCATTTTATCACGATTTTTTATGAAAATTGCCGTTTTTCGCGAATTTTTTATAAAATTTGTCATTTTCTTCGCGATTTTCTTTTTTTTTTTTTACAAAATTTGACATTTTTTTGTGATTTTTTGAAGAAATCAGCCTTTTTTTGGGATTTTGTAACAAATTTAGCCATTTTTTGTGATTTTTTTTGACGGAATTTGCCGGAAAATATTCGTTATTTCTCGATTTTTTAACAAAATTTGCTTTTTTTGCGATTTTTTGACCAAAATTATGCGTCTCGCGAAATGTGTAAGCTCTGT
The DNA here is from genome assembly GCA_964019185.1 of Maratus speculifer. Classification (NCBI taxonomy): domain Eukaryota; kingdom Metazoa; phylum Arthropoda; class Arachnida; order Araneae; family Salticidae; genus Maratus; species Maratus speculifer. Next base: position 280,103,656 of record OZ025300.1, on the reverse strand, counting down.
TTTTTTTGCGTCCTATCGCCGATTTTTTGCATAGTTTATGCACTATAGCGCGTCCGCGGCATCTCTGTTTGTGTACATTAAATTTTTTTTTTTTTTTAAACTTCTTTTAATATGTACATGGTTTCAAGTTAATTTTAAACATAATTGATTCCTTAAAAATGTGGAAATGTTTTGACCTCATATGAGGCTCAAACAAAAATAGAGCAACACTACGAAAAGAAAAATCTCATGATTTATAGTGGTTTTAGAAATATTAAAAGTAGAAATATTCAAAAATATTCTGAAAGTGTACATACACAGGATTTCTTTATGGCCTTTTCACAAAATTTGCAGTTTTTTTTTAGTTCTTTGGGGGGGGGGGGGGGGATTTGCAGGGTTTTTTTTTTTTTTCGCAATATTTATTGGGTCTTTTTGTGATACTTCATAAAATTTACTGAGTTTTTTGCAATGTTTGATGAAATTTGTGGTTTTTTAGTAATATTTGACAAAATTTGTGTTTTTTTTTGCGATTTTTTAACGAAAATCACAGTTTACCCACAATTTTTTAATGAAATTTGCATTCTTCGGCATATCTCTTTCATGCTCTTTTGATGAAATGGATGCTTTTTTTGCGATTCTTTAATGGAATTCACTTTTTCAAAGTTTTTTTTTTATATTTTCTAGCGGAATTCACCTTTTTTCACGATTTTTTGTATATATTATTTTATAAATGAAATTTCAATTTTTCCAGTTGAAAAAATTGAAAAATAAGCCTTTGGGAAAAAACGGGTTTTTTCCAAGCATTCCCATCTATAGAAGGTCCTATTTCAAATTACAATATCAAAAAAAAAAAAAAAAAAAAAAAAAATTTTTTTTTTTTTTTTTTTGTTCTGTAGTACTATTAAATCATTTGGAATACATAGAAGGCTTCTAAATAATTGCCTTAATCTTACTTAGATGTCAGTACTAGATTATTTCTAGCATTATTTATTACAATTGTTGCTGTATTCTTTTTAATGTGAAATGAACTAATTTTTGAGTTGCTTTATTTATTTGTGTATTTATTCATTTATTTTTGTGTATGTTAAAACATGTTTTATTATTCTTTAAACTTCCCTCAATATGTACATGCTTTATAAGGATTATTTTATTTATTTATTTTTAATTTATTTTTTTCCTAGTTTTTGAGGATAACATGACAAAAACTATACTTCTTTTGTCTTTAATATTGAACAAATGATTTATTGTATTTAAATGTAATATATTAACATAAATATATATAATAAAACCAAACAAACATTTATTTATCAAGTTTGCAGTGTTAATTCAATAGCAGATCCTATTGTAAGAAGTATTCGGCGATATAGTTAAACTATTCATGCAACTACTATTTGCCATTTTTTACTCTTCAATTGTGAAGCAATGTAATAGTGGCAAGAATAAGCTTTCATTCAAGTTGGTATTTTTTTTTCACTGTCAAGTCTGTTATTGTAAATTTTAATACTAAAATAATGATTTTTGTAATTAAATACAGTAGACTCCCTCAAATTCATAACTCTCTAAAATCTGCACATAATTTATGGATGTAAACAATGAAAAATTGAGTTCAGATATAGTGACAAAATTTGACTTTTTTAGTTTTGTATTGATGTCATATATATTTTAAGGGTGTATTTCGATCCAAACTGCCTTTTTTCCGATTTATTTTTAGATTCATTTTTTGTCTCAAATGCACCAAACTTTCAAATTCTCTTATTTAGAAACTACACAAAATGCCATGTCTGTTGATTTTTTGATAAATGTAGAAAATGTTGCAAAAAAATGCTGTCAAAAACGGCATTTTGGACCAAATTTTCCGAAGCGGGAGGTCTGCAAACGAAAAAAAGGGTCATGCTGAGAAAATAATTGCTTACAAATCAAATTCTAATTAATTCAGCAAAAAATTACTTCACACGTCATCTTGTACATCACTTCAAAAATCACTCCAGCAAGTTTCATGTTTCTAGTTTTAAAAATGAGTCTGAAAATGTATTGGAAAATTTCGAGCTGATGAAGGTGGAAAAGCGTTTTTTCGAATACACCCTTAATTTGTAATTTTTATTAATATTACTGAATTCATGTTTTTCAATGAGGGAAGAATAATTATTTTTCAGAAAAAATTTAAGATATTGCTGATATCTCTGGTAATCACAATATTCTTATTAAATATATTTATGATTAATCATGTGTTTTCTATTATTAAATCTCTCTAAACCTGAAATAAAACTTCCTTATTTTATAATTTTTATGTGAATTAGCTGTGTATCTTTATGAAGCAATCTTTATTGAATAATTTGGGGAAAATACATTTCATCTTTATAATGAATATTTTATCATACATTATTGATTATTAACTTGACCTTTGCTATTCATATCGCATTCATTTTAAAAATTATCTAAATTTTTATTATTTTAGTTTATTACTTATTTTAATATTTTATTATATTGTAAGCATTCATTATAGTTTCAATTGCATTGCTAATTACATTCAAATCACTGTTTAAAAAATGTAAATAAAGCAACGACCAGAAACCCACAAAATTCTAAAATTCGCACAACCTCTGGTCCCAAGCTGTGTGGATTTGAGAGAGTCTACTGTATTGTTTACTAAATCGTTTCAGAAGGTATGTGTATTATTATCTAAGTTAGAAATCATACAAGCTAGTTTATTTCTAATAGTTTTATTTGAAATGGTAAGTCTGTTACCATATTTGTAAGAAATTAAATGTAAGCTGTTAAATAAGTTTACTAAATAGTTTTAGAAGGCATGTAAATTATTATCTAAGTTAGAAAATATACAAGCTAGTTCATTTTAATAGTTTTATTTGAAATGTCTGTTGCCATGAAATGTAAGTGAATGATGAAAATGGCCCATATATACAGTGGACTCTGTCTATTCCGAACACTCATGGGACTGACCAAAAATGTTCAGATTAAGGGGGTGTTCTAGAGGTCTGCACGGGCCGAAATTTCCGGGCCCGGCCCAAATGAAAGAAATATTGGCCCGGCCCGAAAGTTAAAATTTCGGCCCGAGCTCAGCCCGGTCCTGAAAAAAGTTTAAAATTCAGCCCAAACCTGGCCCGGCTCGAGTGAATTTCTACAGAACATTGATCTTTAATCTTATGGAAGAGTTCTGACTAAAAAAAAAATTATATTAGTCTTTTTTTTCATGTTTATAATCTCCATTTATGCAGAAGTGCCGTATGCTGCAATATTTATGCTTTTAAACGAATCTTTGTTTGTTGTATGTAAATGTTTCAGTTATCACTAGTATTATTAATCCATATTCCCTGTAATGGAGACAAAAAATCGAAAAGGCGGTATATGGTAAAATTTCTAAAGACGAAATCGCTTTGGAACAAAAAAAAAAAAAAAAAAAGCATTTCCTTCTTAACAGATGTAAATGTTTAATATATTTTTTTCTCTTGTATTGTTGTATTCATTTTGCATGGATGAACATTTTAAAAGAAACTTTCAATTTTCAGTTAAAAAAAAAAAAAATCCGTCATAATCATTTTTTTTTTGTGTGTGTGTTTAATTCTATTTTAAAATGCCTAGTAATCTACGATTCTTTAAAAGGAATAAATTCTAATGTTTAATTGTAGAATAATGACGGCTTAAAAGTATATGTTTTTTTTTGCAGAAATTTTTGGACAAAGCCAAATATTACTGATTTATAAAAAGTCGAGAAAAGGATTTTCATATAGGAAGATTCAATAGGAACTGATTATTTTGGTCCATGAAAACTAGGAAGAATGGAATCAGTCTCGGCTTCATACGGAAGAAAAAAAGTTAGGCCCGCCCCGATACTCCAGCAAAAAAATTAAGGCCCGAGCCCAGCCTGGCCCGAAAAGATTAGTGACTAGGCCCGGCCCGGCCCCAAAGGATTAGTGACTAGGCCCGGCCCGGCCCGAGTCTTCAGAAGTAAGGCCAGAGCCCGGCCCGGCCCGAGTCTTCAGAAGTAAGGCCCGAGCCCGGCCCGGCCCGAATGCCATTATTGGAAATCGGCCCGAGCCGTGCAGACCTCTAGGGTGTTCAGAATAGAAGGAGAATCAGAAATACATTGCTACTACTACTACTATGTATTGAATTTACAATCGTTATAAAATTTTTAACATGGGTAGTCCTGGGTAGTGACTTTGTGCAATGTCAAACTAAATTTAGTCAGTTTTGTACTGTACCATCTCATTTTTTTATTAAAAATTTTTTACAAAACATACATTTACATTACAAAATATACATTTACATTATACACCTCTTGAAAACATAATCAGTATATTACTTAAATGAATAATTTTAGTCTGTTTTTGCATTGTATGTGTTCATGCAATGTACATGTTATCTGGCTGTTTAAGAAGTGGAAAAGCTTTGAGGTGATGTTCAGACACATAGTTGAACAGGTCTTGAATGAGTCTTTTAGTCATATTGCTTGAATGTAATCATCATTCGTCTTAATTCGTCAGTCTCTTCTGGTTCTGCTTCTCCTTCACTTTCCTCTTCAACAATGTTGTTCTAGCAAACCATGAGGATTTCATCGGTTTCGAGATAAGCTTCAAGTTCTGTTTCAGTATGAAGCTTCTGAAGAATTGATCCCAAGTCACTCACAGCTGTTGCTTCTTATTCCTTTATTCTTGTTTGCCCATTCTCACATAGGAATCCAGCTTTGTAGAAGAATCTTTAGATGGTGTAGGAGGTTGTTTCATTTTATGCCGTTGATATCCAATAGACAGCATCCATGATGTTGACCTTCTGTCGAATTTACTGCCTCCATCACCAGGGACAATTTCTTCAGAAAATGGATTTAGTAGTAAGTTTTAATGGTCTTTATTACTCTTTGATCCAGTGGTTGGATTATAGAAGTACAGTTTGGTAACAGGAACTTGCACGTTTATGTTGCCCAGGTGCATGTTTGTAAGTGATTTGGTATTAACAACAACAACAATTTTTTAAAATCTTCCTTTATCTCTTCATTATCTCGTTAATTCTCTCGAACCACTATGAGAAAATTATGAATATCATCCACACTTTTTGATTTGGTTTACAGTGTATAGGCAATGATGTGATCTTCAAAATTTTTTAAAACATTTTCCGATCACAAAAAATTTGAGCTTATCATCCATCAAACTGGTACAGAGCATAATCGCAAATCTTTCTTTTGACATTTTCCCAACTATGCAATTTTTGCTTGAGTTTTGTTTGGAAAAGCTGTGAAAAACAGGTCGTTTTCGTCAGCATTGAAAATGTTTGCTGTATCAAAATCCTTCGTTATGTTCAGAAGTTTTGTTTTCTATTCTTTCACAGCGTTGATATTTACATCTACAAATTCACCATTGATTATTTTGAATTCGATGTTATGTTAAATTTTGAAATGCGTCATCAATCCTTCCTATGCCTTTAATTCTGCAATTTTCTGCTTTTCTAAAAAAATTGAAGTCCAATTACAGGATGATTCTTTGTTCTCATTTGACAAAAAATCTTCCGAACATTAATGTTTATGTTCTTGGTTACCGTTTTCTATTCCAAAATTCTATACTTATTTGAGTTAGTTAACCCATTTTATTCTTCTGAAACAAGTTTTACTGCATTTCCATGATGCAGGAATTTCCTGAATTCTGATTCCAAACACATGTTCAGTTTACAGAGAGGTGAGGTAAAAATGGGGATCGAAAGTAGCGTTCATAATAGCGGGGTGTTCAAATTAGAAGATGTTCAGAATACAGAGAGTTTATCTTATGTTAAGTCTATGGAGTTTTGCCGGGACCATCGAAATGCATTCATAATACCGGGGTGTTCAGATAGAGAGAGTCCACAGTAATATTTTTCAGCAGGGTTCGCTCAAGTGGTCCCAGCCAGAAAAAACCCGCCCAGGTTTTTTTGGCGGACCCACTTGAAAAAACCCATTGTGGGTTTTTTCAGAAATTTTTATGCAGTTACAACCGTATCATTATTTAATCTAAGGTATAAGAATGTAAAGATAAATGCCAATTTAAATAATTTCAAAAGAACCAGATTTTAAAGAAATTTCTAAGCATTGATAAAATGACTAAAAAATTAATTAGCTATAAAGAAGGAATCTTATGTCTGTATTCTAAAATGCATACAAATGTTTTAGATCTTAATGTATGCCTAAAAAAAGTTTAAACTGATTTTTGATTTGAAATGAATGAAAGAAGCTATATAAATTTAGCATGTTTAACTTAAGACAGGGTTGTTATGATTTTGCCCAGCACAAAAAACCTACTGGGTTTTTTCAAAATGTCAATTTTAAATTACATAAGGTTAATTTCTAAATATCAATATTAAGATTTTAATAAATTTAGATACATTTCTTATCAGTACTCAGGGTTGGCATGATTTAAATCAATCGATTTAAATCAAGATTTAAATCAATTTTTTTTTTCATATTTGAAATTAGTCAGCAGAGAAGTAAGAAATAGGTGTAAATAAGTAACAGGTGTTTTTCTGGTATTTTCAGGATTGCTATCAGAAAGAATGTGGCAGGTACAGGTTAAGGCCCCTGTCCTCGCTCGAGGAAACACTCGCAAGCTAATGCTATTCCTATGAGAAAGCATTTTTCTAATAATTCTTTTGCATTTTGACATTTTTGAATTTTTTTTTTTTTTTTTTTTGCATTGGATAGCTGAGGTGCATGTTGACAGCACACCTTTTTTACTCTTTCGATTTTGGTTGCAGATATTTTTTTTTTTTAAAAAGCACTTTCAGTTTCGAAACCGGTTTTGAAAGTGAAACTAACTTTGTAAAAAATATCTGCAACCAAAATCAAAAAAGTAAAAAAGGTATGCTGTCAGCATGTACCTCAGCTATCCAGTTAAAAAAAAATTATTCAAAAGTGTCAAAATGCAAAAGAGTTATTAGAAAAATGCTTCCCCATAGGAATAGCATTAGCTCGCGAACGTTTCCTCGAGCGAGGTCAGGGGCCTTAAGTCCAGGTGTCCCCCTCCTAATCCTTTAATTGTTCTTTTCTAATAAACTTTATACGATGAGGCGAAACACAGAAACACTTTATAAATCATTTTTCGTTTTCCAATCTTGGCAACTAAATTATTTGAATCTTTTTTTGTTTCACAAGTTAATAATTAAACAAGATCATTAATGTTCACCAAAAAATCTGATACTGCAAGCTAGGAACAAGCTTTAAAACTTGCCATATTGCATTGTCAACTTTCAATCAAAGCTTACGAATTTTTAAAATTTTTGGGTAAGACGCTAGAAAATGTATTAGATAAAGATAGCAGAGTTGCCAAGTCTCCTGATTTTCAGATGTTTCTCCATACTCCTTATTTTTGACATATTTCTCCTAATTTTTCACACTTTTTAAATATTCTGTTATTTAACAATCAAATGTGCTGTGATTCAGTGAGAAAAGCTCTAGTACAGGCGTAATTGTTCTTTAGAATGTTTGACCACTAGTGTTTTATGTGATGAATTACACCCTGATTCATGACAAAAAACATCCCTCTTTTAATAATATTTAGTCAAACTAAAAATATTGTAAAATATACTAAATATTATATTCTTAAATGTGTTCTACTTGTAAAGAATACTTACTTTCCTTATTTGAGTAAGGGTGATACATTTCTTTTTAATCTTCAGTAATAACCAAGCAATATTGAAACAAACTTTTACTAAAGATGTTTACATCAACAAATTAACAAGTTTTCATTCACAAAAATATCTCCGGATTTCTGAAATAAAATCTCCTGATTTTTAACTTTCAGAACTTGCCAAGTCCGAGATAGAATTAAAAAATTTAAAGCAAAATATGAACAAGCTATTAATGGCTTTCATTTTGCTGGAGTTTTATTAAGTCCCTCTGTTTTAAATTGAAATGAAATTTCACTTAGTGTAGAGGAAAATAATGAAGATTTGGCATTCATTAAATAAAATTATCCAAATCTTCTCACCTTAGTAGCACATTTTGAAGCAAAAAATGGCCCATTCCAAAAATTACCATTGCTTGAGAAAAAAAGTTTTAGATATTATGACAGATTATGATTGATGGAAATCATTTTATATAATGGGAGGTAAAAAGATAATCAGCAAAATTGAATTTATTTACCAAATAACAACAGACGTGGCTTCATCTGCTGAAGTAGAAAGACAATTTTCTTCTTTTGGACTAGTTCATCCAAGCCTTCATAATAAATTATTAGTGAACAAAGCTTCAAAATTAGTGTTTTTGTTCAAACAATTAAATCCCTGATTTATTTCTATTTGCTTAAAAACTATTGAATTAATTGTGATTTTTATCCCTTAATAAATAGCTTTCATTAAATGAATATTTAATTTGTTCTTTAAATTTTACAATTTTATATTCATTTACAACCTTTTTAATTTTATTTCTTATTTAGTGTGTACAAATCAATTACAAAATAATAGAATGGCTTTAGATTAAAGCCTAAATGTTTAATTTTTAGTACAAATCAGTAACTAGAATATAGTATTTAATGAACTATATAATTATTTCTTATATTATTTTTATAAATTATAAATATTATTTATTCTTTTTTTAGTTAGTTTTATAAAAAACTGCTCCATGTATTGTAAAAACATAAAAACACAATAATTAAAAATAGAATTCTAAAAAAATCAAATAAATCCAATTTAAATCAAAAGAATCTGATTTAAATCAAATAAATCCAATTTTTTTGATTTTTTAAAAAAAATCATGATTTTTTCCCAACCCTGTCAGTACTTAATATTACCACTTGTAAAGTTATCTCTTTCTGCCACAAGGGAAAAAAAAGTCTTAATTCTCCCAATGACAATTTTTAAAAGGAATAATTGTAACTTATTTTTCGATAGATATGTGTAACTGTCATAAACACACTTTTTCCCATTAAAACAACTTTGATATATAATCCATTTTATGTTATCTTACAGTTGAAACTCATAACAAAATATCATATATCATGCAAATCCAAATTTAACGATGTAGATAGGTAAAATTATTTGTTTTATTCTATTGATTAGTTATAATAAAAAATGCTTACTAATTTAGATTCAGCACTAGTATTGGTATAAAACTTTAATGATAATTTCATTGTTAAAATTATCACTAACAATCAATTTTTGTAAAAGCAAAGCGTAATTTTGATTATTGTCATTGATTTGTATATTTTTATAGCGACTTTAAATTGTATTTAATATTTAATAAATAAATTTTTCTTTTTCAAACAATCTGAACTGCCTTCATTAACTTTAAAAACCTTGATGATAAAACCTCAAAAACCCAGTGGATTGGGATAAACTGTGGCATTTAATAACCTTGTCTTAAAGTTTCTTATCTGGTTTTTAGTTTTATGTAAAAAATCCATTTATAGCTAGCTTAATATATCCTTAATGCAAGAAACTAGTCCCATGAAACACTAATGTACCTTTTAAATTAGCTTGATTTTTTTAATATATATATTTTGTTAATTTATACTTCATGCAAAACTATATACCGGTTTCATAGATACATAAAGAATTTAAGTATTAATGTTTATAAAAATTAGAAGTTTAATGTGTTTTCCAGACAAACTTGATGAAACCCGAAAAAACCCGGGTTTTAGACTAGTGGGCCCAGTGGGTTGGGTTTTTTCAAATCCTGTTTTTCGGTACTTATGTATTAACACTACCGCAGCAGAAGTTGTGCTAATGTGCCAATAAAGAGCAATCTTGTTGCTCGTGCTTTTTAGTGCTTTTTTTTTTTTTTTTTTTGCTCATTTCAAGGCCATTTTTTAGTGCTTTTTTGCCGAAATTTTTTTGTGCACATGCAAACAACAAGATTGCTCTTTCTTGGCGCATTAGCACAACTTCTGCTTTGGTGGCATTAATACGTAACTACCTATTTTTCAATAATGGAAATGTTAGTGGTACCAGGAAAAAGTTGTCTAAAGTAGTTGCCATTTGCCAGTATAGTAAACTCCCTCAAATCCGCACAGCTTGGGACAAGAGGTTGTGTTGATTTTACAATTTTGCATATTTCTGGCCTTTGCTTTGTTTACATTTTTTAAATATTAATTTGAATGCTATTAATAATTCCTTCAAAACTATGATGAATTCTTACAATATAATAATATATTAAAATAATAAAAATGTAGATAATTTTTAAAATAATTAAAATATTAAAAGCAAAGATCAAGTTAATAATCAATAATGTATTATTAAATATTTATTATAAAGATGAAATACATTTTTCCTATGAAACTTGCCTTATAAAAATACATAACTAATTCACATCAAAATCTTAAAATAAGGAAATTTTATTTCAGGTTTAGCCAGACTTAATAACTGAAAAAGCTTGATAAATACATAAATGTATTTGGTAAGATGATTGTGATTACGAATAATATCAGCAATATCTTGAATTTTCTTTAAAATAAACTTATTCTTTCTTTATGAAAAACGTTAATTCAGTAATAATAACAAAAATTATAAATAAAAATATGTATGGAATTTATATAAAACAAAAAGATTCAAATTTTATCCCTATATTTGAGTTTTTCATTGTTTACATCTGTAAGTTATGTGCAGATTTTTAGGGTTGTGGATTTGAGGGAGTCTTCTGTATATCATTATACTTTTGCTTTTTTTTTTTTTTCTAATCAAATGTAATTACTATTTTTTGATTTAAAAAAATAATAATTTTCTTTAACAATTTTCTTTTATTCCAGATGTAGCCAATGCTGATCAAAAGGAGTTTAACTTGACATTTTGAAGATTTCCAGACAGAGAAAATATTGCAAAAATACAAAGTTACTTGAAGTCCTTGAAAACACCTGCAGTTTGAAATTTATTTGTAATTATGTTAAGCAGAGATACCCATATCCATTTTAATTACCACATAGGTTTTATGCTTTATGTAATTATGAATTTTTTAGCATATACATTTATGTTTGATATGATGCGCCACGCTATAATTTTAGAGTATCGAGAACCTGAGATCAGTCTTGTAACAATTTGAATGTTTGGAAAATAAACTTATCACAGTTCTTGTGAATATGACTGACAATGATACTTTTTGTGATTCAATAAGAAACTATTTATCTTTATTTGCATTAGTTGCTGATATTTTGACTGTACAAAATCTATTCTTTTCAAGTAATAGAATAAAAAGAATTTTCTTCCATCAAATGCTCGAATACAAAAGTTCAACTTTATGACTTAAGTTTTAATTTATTTTTGTTTGGAAATGCATGAAACTAGCAGGTGTTGTTCATCAGAAACTAAATGATTTTTTTTATTTTTATTTATTCATTTGCTACAAATATAATAGAGCTTTCAGAAAACAGTTACAAAGTAGATGTTTTGAACTGAATTTCCTCACAAAAGAAGAGTAACCACTCAAAGAAGGGTGACAAATGTGTTTTCACATTCGAAATCTCTTATTATTCAATACGTAATGTAATGATAAAAAAATGGAAAACACAGTTCAATTCCAAATTGCTTCCATAGTTGGGCCTATTAATTCTATACCTTTCTATTAAAAAAAAAAAAAATGTAAATGTGTCAAAAATAATGATTTTGCATTTGTTGAGAATAGCTTTAAATTAATTTAACCTTTTCTTTCCTCTTTTATATTTTGTCTTCAGTATATTGTTTTTAAGTAAATAAGAAGATCATAAGAAGAAACACACTTTTGTGTCAAGTGCTAAAAATTAGTTTCCGGTGCTTTTCAAGTTCACTGCTCAATAAGTGCAAGACTTTCTGACATAAGGGGTTGTGCATATATAGCATTATCATTTAAGGGTGTATTCGAAAAAACGCTTATCCACCTTTAACAGCTCGAAACTTTCTGATACAATTTCAGACATATTTTAAAAAGTAGAAATACGAAACTTGCTGAGGAGATTTTTGAAAAGATGTATAAGGTGCTGTGTGATGTCATTTTACGTTCAATTCATTAGAATTTGATTGATAAACAATTATCTTCTCAGTATGACTCTTTTTTTCGTTCACAAATCTCCCGCTTGTTGAAAATCTGTTCAAAATGCCATTTTTAATTACCTTTTTTTGCAATATTTTCTACATTAACAAAGAATCGACGATTACGGCATCTTGAGTAGTTTCTAAATATGATAATCTGCAAGTTTGATGCATTTGAGAGCAAAAGTGAATTCAAAAATAAATCGAAAAATAAGCAGTTTCAATCAAAATACACCTTTAAGGGGAAGGTAGTTCTGGCACAGGATATCATCAGATATCTCAAGAGGGAGAGGGGGTTTGTCTTTTGATATCGATATCATTTTTTACCCTTTATTTATTTGTAACATGGTCTTTTGTTCAAAATAGTATATTATCTTTTTTTAGATTTATCTATTTTTATGTCTATTTTCTAGTTTTATGAAAATGCAAATTAATTATTAAAATCATTTAAATTATTATAAAATTATCTAATTCTAAAATATGGTATACCTCAACGTTTGACATTCCTATTCATTTTCATATGTGTATGCATATATAATCGCAGTTTGAGAAACCCTATGTGAAGTAAGTATATTTGAAATGAAGTTCTTGTTTAATAGATAAAAGAGAAAAAATGTTGTCTACTTGTTTTGTTGATAAGAATTTCTATTTGCTCCCTCTCCCCACCCTTTTTTCCATTCAGAGAACAACTTCAATAGAACTTTATTACCGTTGAATGCATAATGTAACAAAAAAACTATTGTAAAATACTTTTAAGGGTGTATTCGAAAAAACGTTTTTCCATCTTCAACAGCTCAAAATTTTCCGATACAATTTCAGACACATTTTTAAAAGCAGAAACATGAAACTTGCTGAGGGGATTCTTGAAGGGACGTATGAGGTGCCGTGTGATATCTTTTTACGCTCAATTCATTAGAATTTGAGTTATAAACAACTATCTTATCAGTATGACCCTTTTTTTCGTTCCCAGAACTCCCGCTTGGGAAAAATCGTTTCGAAATGCCCTTTTTGAATGCTTTTTTTTTGCAATATTTTCTGCATTTATCAAAGAATTGACAATCACGGCACCTTGTGTACTTTCCAAATAAGAGATTTTGAAAGTTTGGTGTATTTGAGAGCAGAAATGAATCGGAAAATAAGCACTTTGAATCAAAATACACCCTTAAATAGTAACTATTTTTTTTTTTTTTAATTCTATTTGAATAAAGCGATATTTTATTAACTTCTCTTCATTTGAATCGATAAAATATGTGAAAAGTAAATTTAACCAGTTTTGTTTATTACTCCATGCAAAAGAACAAAATTCTAAAAATAAAAATTTTTTATAACTTTGATAACGATATCATTACCAGGGGGTTGAAGGATGATAACGTATGATATCGAAAGAGAGGAGGGAGGAGGGAGTCCAAAATTATTAAAAAGTTCATAATGTTATATTTTCACAGTCTCTAATGACAGATTCATTTTTATACGTAAAAGTATAAAATTGTCAGTCCTCACTAAGGAAACTATTTAGAATTAAAATGATTTTTCCATTTTTTTATTAATTATCTAACAAATTATTAATGAATTTCATCACATGACAACACATTTTTCTTACTTCCCCTGCTGTTTTTTCTGCTTCCATCCAAAAATTCGGCTAAAAACGCCCATGTTAACAGTGTCTGAAAGATCTATTGCATTTACACAAAAACCTGAAAAAATCTGTCAGTTACATAATTTTTTAATAACAACAACTGCCAGTTTCATGTGTTAACAAACAGAAATGAATTAAAATATACATCATAAAGTTGTGTCTTTTGATTTGAAAACAGCCTTTATATAAATTTCAGTAACTCTATTGTATTTCCATAAATGAAACATATATCTATTTTTGCCAGGTCAGTTTTTATTGTTTTTTTTTTTTTTTTTTCAATAAATTATTTATTGAGTTATAAGCAGGGTCCTTGCTGCTATTTGCTATTGCCCCAAATCACAAAATATTCCATTTGACGAGTAAAAAGAACAATCTGACTCGCCAAATTGCATGTACTCAATTTCTGTTTTTTTTTTTTTTTTTTTTTTTTTTTAATGCATCAATACAATGAGATATTCTTATCTGCATTGCTGAATGATTGATATCCAATTGTTCAATCACACCATGCCATTTTAGTCCAAGAGCCAGCAATACAAAACCCTATGTTATCGAGCACAAGAAAAAAATCTTTATATTATAGAAGATAAGTTATAGGGGAATATAATGATCCATGTTTGCTGGATGCATAAGCCAAAAATTAATACCACTCGTGGTTGACTTGTATAGCATTGTATTTGTTCTACCATCAAAAGTATGAAAACGTGGAAAACTGGATGCAGGAAAACATAAAGCTAAGCCTACAAGTCAACCATTGGTGGTAATTATTTTTGGCTTATGCACCACTTCACTTCCGGCAGACATGGATCATTAAATTCCCCTATGACTACTCCTCCATAAAATAAAGAATGTTTTCTTGTGTTCGATAACATAGGGTTTTGTGCTGTCGGACTATTTACATTATTCTATTTATAAAGGAACTGATTCCACCCCAATTCAATTTAGCAACAGCCAAAGGCATAAATTACTATGCAATTTATATTTATCTTTTGTCAGTTAATCACAATTTATTAGAGATGTGAAATAGAGTTACTTTTGGTAAATAGAAATTGCATTTTTAACACAAAGAAACTGATTGGTAAAGTTAATCATACAAATTAAATATTTCTAACCGAGTGAAAAATTGGCCAGGCCAGGAATTGAACCTAGAGACTTGGCTAACAAGGCCAATCCTTTACCGTTTAAGCTAACTGGGCACAAAAACCGGTCAGTATTTTTCGCTCAGATAACCTTGTAGGCTAAAACATCTGTTCTGTCATTTAGACAGCTCAACAGAATTGACCACAGGTAAGGGAACTCCATAGAACGATAGGTATATAAATTGATAAGATGGATGGATAATGTAGATAAATTGCATTTTAACACAATCAAACTTATTGGTAAAGTTATACAAATTAAATAGGTCAAATTCTCAGATGACCTACAAGATTATCTGAGCGAAAAATGCTCACCAGTTGTCGTGGCCAATTAGCTGAAACGGTAAAGCATTGGCCTTGTAAGCCAAGTATCTGGGTTCGATTCCTGGCCTGGCCAATTTTTTGCTTAGTTGGAGATATTTAATTCGCTTGGTTAACAGCTTACATCATTCCACACTTGCACAGGCAACAGTTTTAACAACAAATTTTGGAACATAAATATAGATGCTGTTTGACTGAGATAAATCTACACCAGCGGTTCCCAAACTATGGGTCGCGACCCACTAGTGGGTCGCGGTGGATATTTTGTGGGTCACGGAAGTATTTAGATTTCTCACAAAAGTATCTTTTGTTTCATATGTTAAAAAAAATATTACAGTTTCAACAGTAAATGATATTTCTAGAAAAAGTCCTCAACGTCCTCCTGGGTGAGAATACACAAATAGAAGTAGTCCTTGATGGGATTCAATACGATATACTTGTGTTAACATCCTTTTTCTAGATTGCTGTTTAAAATAACAGTACAGACACAAAATGCTTGTAGAAACTGACTTAAGATTAAAATTAACCATTTTTAACCCTGATATTAGATACCCTTATCGGTAAATATCAGTGTCAGAACATCACTGATTATAAAGTTATGTTTTGATAATAATTATATGTACATTTAATTATTTTCGTAATTGGTAAGTTTTAATTTTTATTCTACTTCGAAACATTTAGATTATCAATTCTTGTTTTTGTTGATGGTCTATCTTTCATATGAAAAATTGTCTTTTTTCGTAGAATAGTATAGCGATATCTTATATAGGCTATCGGACGCTCCTCTCAGTCCACAAAACTTTGAAGAATGTCCTAGGTAGTTTTAGCTGCCACCACCGATATTAATGGGTGATATCGGTCACCTGCTGTGAGGATTGGTTAAAATAACACTGACGCTGTTAATGAACTGAACTAACTGTTTATTTAAGATATAGATATGTACACAAGAAACAATATTTACAACTATTTACAATTACAACTCGGATATAGATGATCCGGTTCAACATTAAATTAACTACAATAAACGTTGGTTGTGTACCGTTCAACTTATACTTTCTTCCTCACACTCAATGCACGTTAGATGCGCTTTATCAGAGATTACTGCAGAATCTCAATACACAAGGGTACTAGGCCTCACTTCTCGGCCTATAACACTATCCACCGGGACGCCTTGTCCCGCGCTCAAAATATACACTATCCAACAGGACCACAAATCCTGAGCGACCTATCGGTCTCAACGCCAAGCGAGAACTGTCTCCAACCTCTCTGTCCAGAGTTGACCTTGTCAGAGATCTTCCTTCCCCCAGCAGGGCCTCTTAGAGTTCCTCCATTGGTTCAATTCCGCATACCAACCTTGAGTCATGACATCTACTGTTTACACATCACTCCAATAGCTAGATGACAGCTGAGGCACGCCCCGCGGCCATCACTTTCATTCATCAACGAGTGCGTCATCTGCACACCTGTGTCAACATCTGTCATTCGTTATTATAGAAAAGAAAGAAAGGTATTTCGAGCTTCACGGATACACAACCCACAAGACATAAAATATTCAGATAAGGAAATGCCATTCCTTTCTAATTCACAGCAGAGGTTTTTCTAGGAACCTGACACCCCCCACCTTAGCGGAAAATATGCCTCTTAGGGGCTAATTTTCCCCAAACATATAATAATATTACGGAAGAGTTCAATAGTCTCTTTGCAGATTTCTTCATTCTAAATATTACATAGGCATTTTCAGGTGTCTGAACATTCTCTACTGAACCTTATACTAATACTACTATTGCATAAACAATACACATGCTCATTTACTATTATAAACACAAAATTTAAAAAAAAATATTTACACACACACAAAAAAAATTAGACATGTGATGACATCCTTTAAGGTTGTCTACTATTTTGACATTGATACTGATGGGCTAGTAACTGGTTGTTCTTCCCAGCTCTTTCTCTGTAGCCTCGAAATTGCATCAGCATTCAAATGTTGAACTCCGGGACGATGAGAAATGCTCAGGTTCCAGCGTTGCAAGGCTAGAGCCCACCTAGTGAGTTTGGGCGACTTTTCAAACTTCCGCAACCCGAAGAGAACACTCCAAGCCTCTTTCTCTATACTCGGCCAAGCACGCTGAGCCCCTGACAATTTCTGACTGGCAAAAGCTGTAGGTTTAAACTGACCTTTTTCATCTTTTTGAGTAAGACAACATCCTACTGCAAGGTCGGAAGCATCGGCGTGAAGCTGATATTCCCGGCCTACGATAGGTGTAGCCAAACTCGTCACTTTACACAACTCATCTTTAAGAGTATTAAATGCTTTTTCTGCCCTTTCATCCCATGGTACAGTATTTTTGACATTTCCTTTGGTTAATTCGGTTAAAGGTATAGCTATCTCAGCATAATTTGGAATATAAGATCGGTAGAATCCCATTAATCCCAAAACTGATCTAACTTCCTTTTTAGTCTTTGGTCTCTTTAAGTCCCTTATTGCTCCGATTTTCTCCTCATCAGGTGCATGAGTTCCACCCCCAATAACATGACCTAAAAACTTAGTCAATTTCTCTCCAAATTTACATTTGTCTAGTCTAATCGTAAAATTTCTATTTTTCAACTCTTCAATGACAGCCCTGACATGCTCACAATGCTCTTCCCAGGTATCGGAGAAAATGATGACATCATCAATATATGCTTCTGCATACCTCCGATGACCTTGGAGAACCTCATTCATGTCTTTTTGAAACGTAGCAGCAGCCCCTGATAATCCAAAAGGCATTGTACGCCACTGATAAGTTCCGTTATGCGTCGTAAAAGCTGTCAGAGGTTTACAATCCTCAGCCATTTTAATTTGCCAATAACCCCTCAATAAATCTATTGAAGATAAATATTTAGCCGCCCCTGCGGTATACATAATTTCTTGGGAATCTTTCATCGGGAAGGTGGGAACCTGCGTTACAGAATTTAAAGCTCTGTAATCAATACACATTCTGACAGTTGCATCTTTTTTCGCAACGCAAACAATTGGATGGCTAATTTCAGCATTCGACGGTTCGATTAGATTTAATTCTAATAACTCCTGAATCTGCCTATCCACTTCCTCTTTATAAGCTACCGGCACGCTATATAACTTTGGTTTTTTCCTTTCTACACCCGGTTTCAGATCAATACGATGTTCCCCTACTTCCGCTGGTCGTACAGGACCCATAAACACTTCTTTATTTTCCCTCAAAATGGACTTTAAATCTTTGACTTGACTATTAGATAGCCCTTTTATTTCAAACCTCTCAATATCCCGTTCTATCTCTTGATCCCGGTTCAAAATAGGAATTTCCCCAACTTCTCCAAATTCCTCATCACCTTCGAAAACAATATTAACTATATTACATTTAGCGATAAATTCTCTTATCTTATTTTGGTGCACATGCTTCCTACTCCCGTCGGCTAACTCAACAATAAACGAATGCTGGTTTCGTTTTTCTACAATAGTTGCCGGCCCTTGCCACCTAGAATATAACTTATTAGTCGAATCGGGGATTAACAGTATAACTTTATCGCCTACCTCAAACGTTTTTTCTTTTGACCTTAAATTATAATGATACGCCATTCTATTTTGTTGAACCTCAGACGACAATTTTGCCTCATTTGCGGCTCTTTCTAAGCGGTTCTTAAATTTATCCAAGTACTCATGAATCGGCGTAGTATCTAACTGCGCTCCCTTATTTTCTCCTGCCCATGACGACTTAAGAATCGATAACGGACCCTCCGGCGCTCTACCATATAATAACTGGAAAGGTGCGATTCCCGTCGTAGAATTTGGGACTTCCCTATACGCCCATAATATAAATGGTATTTGTTCATGCCATTTTTTTCCTTCTTCCCTAATCGTATGATGTAGCATACGTTTAAGAGTCTGATTAAATCGTTCCACAAGTCCGTTGGACTGTGGATACTGTGGAGTCGAAAATCTTGGACTAGCACCTAACCTTTTCTCAAATTCTTTCGTTAAGTCGGCAGTAAAATTGGTTCCATTGTCGCAGGCAATTACATTAGGAATTCCTGTTCTCATAAATATTTGAAGTAACGCCTCACACGCGGTTTTAGCAGTTAAACTTTTTAGAGGGATCGCATCCGCCCATCTGGTATGCTGATCAATTAAAGTCAGTATATACCGATGCCCTTGTGAACTTTTAGGATCAATAGGCCCCATTAAATCAACATTAACAACCTGAAATGGAAGTTCCGGCCGCGACACTGGGGAAATAGGAGCTCTATCATTTACTTTAACCCCTCTAGTCAATTGGCACTCTAAACATGATTCACAAAACTGTTTAGCTTCTTTTGCCATTCCCTCCCAATAAAAAGAATACCTTATTCTCTGCAACGTTTTCTTGGCTGCATGATGCCCTCCAAATACCGATGAATGCGCTAATTTTAAGATTTCTTCCCTTCTTACCTTGGGTACTACTAATTGCGCTATAGTTTCGCCTAACAATTTCTCTTTATGATACAATAATCCGTTTACAATATAATAATCCCCTTTTTCCTTTTTAGCTAACTCCCAAGCTTTCTCTAATTCTTTACATTCCAACTGGGATTTCTTAAACATATCTGAGTTACTAACAATAGATTCATTATTTTCCTCCGTTTCAGTTTTTTCTGGATCCTGACTTTGTACATTTTGCGATCTCGCGTCTATTACGTAAACATTACAGCTATCGTTACTTACATCTTCCTTTTCATTCGAGTTATCAATAATAATTTCGGAACTTTTTAATTCTTCGGACTCTATCAATGGCTCCTCAAGATTGACACCTGACAACTCATTAATCACCTCGGGATGTAAAATTACTTGCTCATTAATATTATCAGTTACTGCGCAAAGTACTTCCTGATGAATAATATTAGTTTGCCCGAATTGCGGAATAGCTAGCGGTAGTTTAACTAACGGTGATTTAACAGCTTCACCAAATAACCCTTGTAAATAAATACTACACGCTCCCTTTAATTTCTCTTCCGGTACTAAATCTTTATGAACAACACTAATCTCACATCCAGAATCAACCAATCCCTTTGCTTTTTGCCCATTAACACTAACTTCAATTTTCTCAAGTTTATTTAATTTCTCACCAATAACATTAGTTTTCTGCTCGGCCTTTGCCGATATTCTAGCCACAATAGCGCCATTAGGTAACTCTTGATTTTCTTTCACCATAATCTTATGAACACCTGCTTTCTGGCCTCGCCCTTTATTGCCATTATTAGTTCCCTCATTACCCACTTTATTACAAAAACGTTGGTAATGACCTCTCAAACCACACTTAAAACATTTAGGCCCTGAAGCATCATTCGTCTTCTTAAACCCTGTTTTCCTATCCGGAAAAGAATTACACTCATTACTACCATTTTGCCTCCAACTACCACTAAATTTACTATCCTCCCTCGGTCTCATTTTTCCATTGTTTACATACTTATCTTTGCCTTTAAAACTTGTATACGTAACTGCATAAGATTTATTTTTATGGTCAAAATAATGGTCACATTCTCTAGCAATTTTAGAAGCTTCTAACCATTTACTTTGATGAGTTAACCCAATATATGACGCAGTATCCTCATCTAACGTACTCATTAGCTTATCAGTAACTATTAACTGGTTGACCTTTTCATAAGTGTCCGCACCTCTAATTTTACAATAATTTTCCCACGTAGCTATTAAGCGCGATACAAATAATACATGGGTTTCGTTCGGATTTCTCCTAGCTTTCCGGAAATTTTCTAAACATGCCTTCGGGGTTGGCTCATGTTCCCTTAGGACTAACTCCTTTAATTCCTCATAATTCTCCATTTGTTCCTTAGTGGTATAAATTAACAAATTATCCGCCTTATCTCCTAACATATTTAGTAGAATTTCGGCCTGCTGGTTTTCCGGTACATTTTTAGTTTGGAATGCCCTTTCTAAACTGTTGAAAAATAAATTCCATCCCTCAGTCCCTTCTGGTACTTTGATAGATAGAGTTTTAACACTTTTGATCAATTTTTCAATGTTACTTTCATTACTAGATTCCCTAGATCCATTAGAGTTATTTGCTGAACCTTGAACTCTGAGCCTTTCCATTTCTAATTCATGTCCCATCCTCAATTTCTCCATTTCTAACCTTTCCTGTTTTTCTAACTTTTCCTGTTTTTCTAATTTTTCGAGTTCTAACTTTTCGCGTTCTAATTTTTCCTGTTTTTCTTCACGCTCTAACCTTTCCTGTTTTTCTAACTTTTCGCGTTCTAATTTTTCTTGTTCTAATCGCTCCGCAACAATAGTGTCAGATAATTCTTTAATAACCCCCTCGTCATACTCATCACTGTCCATTATCTTTTTCTTAAGCTGAATTCTGGTATCATCTTCCGTGAATTCAACACCCAATTCTTCAGCTATCACCTGAAGATCAACCTTTTTTAGTTTCAATAAGAAAGCCATACCTTCACCGATTGTTATTACCACCCCACAAGAATAGTTAAACCTACCAAATTAATATTTCCTAAATTTCTAACTTAGTATAGATATTTCTCCACTTATTAAACTAATTAATACCATTTCAGATAATCCATGCATTTCATTTCTAATTAACCTACTGAATACTCTAATTTTTCTCAACCATTGATATCACACAATTTACTTCCAATAAAACAAAAAAGTAAAACAATAATCCGATTTGACTGCTATGCAATATAGATTCCAATATATACACTTAGATAACAACATACAATTTATATAATAACACTGATACGTTGAAATTGAATAGAAGTATTGATGTCACTCAAAAAATCCACATAAAGAAAAATTGTACAACATGCATATATAAATTTCTACAATTATCCTCATAAAATATTTCCGAACTCAATACTGGTTCTTACACTTAAAACAAATATACTGAAAATCTTTACTTTTATTTTTACTCACTATGGCTCTCTTTTGAGCCTTTTTTTTTTCCACTATGGCTCTCTTTTGAGCCTTTTTTTTTTTTTTCCTCACTAGTATTGGCCAATTAAAATCGTCATTTGCTTAGAATTTTGATAATGTAACTCTTAAAATTTAAACAGTATTGCTTCATTTAACAATTACTTTAACAATAATTTAGATTTAATGCATTAATTTAGTTCACTAATATCATTATAAATAGCATATCATTATCATCTCAAATTATTATGACCTTTCTTTAAAACAATAGCAATATGGTTACTAATTCTTTACACCTATCTGAACACAATTATTTCATTGCGCATAAATTACATAGAGAATTTACTTAAATTACTATTAATTATACAATAATACAATTTGGTTCGAGATGTCAGAAGAAAGATATGATCAAAACACCTTACCTTATACTTTCTTTGCTGGATTACTTTTCTAATCACAGGTAGCTCCACGATGTAGCGGTAATATGGCACAACAGTTCAGTTTAGTTCTTTCTAATAAAGATACGCACAACACTTTAGTCCACACTAGACGATATGGCACGATACTTTATCACACACTCGACGATCCGGCACGATACTTTAGCATATACTCGACGATACGGCACAACACTTTACACACATTCGACGCTACGGCACGACACTTTACACACATTCGACGATACGGCACAACACTTTAGCATACAATCGACGATCCGGCACGATGCTTTAGCACATACTCGACGATATGGCACGACCACACAAGAATTCCACTGGATACTCTGGCATTAACAGACTGCAACACGGCTTGCTGGTCACTGGTTTCAGGTGATTCTATCCCGACGATGCCAACAATTTGTCGGACGCTCCTCTCAGTCCACAAAACTTTGAAGAATGTCCTAGGTAGTTTTAGCTGCCACCACCGATATTAATGGGTGATATCGGTCACCTGCTGTGAGGATTGGTTAAAATAACACTGACGCTGTTAATGAACTGAACTAACTGTTTATTTAAGATATAGATATGTACACAAGAAACAATATTTACAATTACAACTCGGATATAGATGATCCGGTTCAACATTAAATTAACTACAATAAACGTTGGTTGTGAACCGTTCAACTTATACTTTCTTCCTCACACTCAATGCATGTTAGATGCGCTTTATCAGAGATTACTGCAGAATCTCAATACACAAGGGTACTAGGCCTCACTTCTCGGCCTATAACACTATCCACCGGGACGCCTTGTCCCGCGCTCAAAATATACACTATCCAACAGGACCACAAATCCTGAGCGACCTATCGGTCTCAACGCCAAGCGAGAACTGTCTCCAACCTCTCTGTCCAGAGTTGACCTTGTCAGAGATCTTCCTTCCCCCAGCAGGGCCTCTTAGAGTTCCTCCATTGGTTCAATTCCGCATACCAACCTTGAGTCATGACATCTACTGTTTACACATCACTCCAATAGCTAGATGACAGCTGAGGCACGCCCCGCGGCCATCACTTTCATTCATCAACGAGTGCGTCATCTGCACACCTGTGTCAACATCTGTCATTCGTTATTATAGAAAAGAAAGAAAGGTATTTCGAGCTTCACGGATACACAACCCACAAGACATAAAATATTCAGATAAGGAAATGCCATTCCTTTCTAATTCAGAGCAGAGGTTTTACTAGGAACCTGACATAGGCCATTAAACGATTTTCATACAGATATACAGTATACACTCTTTTATTATGTGAGTCGCGAATTTACTCAAATATGGGTCGCGTACCAATAAAGTTTGGGAACCGCTGATCTACACCATTAAAATCAGCTTGTGGTTAAAAATTTTATTTTTGCAAGATAAAAAATTATAGTCCAAGATCCAACCGCACAAAATCCTAAGTCATCGAGCACAAGAAAAATTCCTTTATTTTATGGAAGAGTAGTCATAGACAGGCCCTGATTACCACATGGGCACCCAGGGCTCTTGCCCTGGGCACAAATATTCTAAGGGGCGCAATTTCATCTAAATTTACTTTTAAAAAATCATAATTGTGAAAAAATGTGATATTGGATATTTTAATGAAATGACAAAAATATATCTCAATATATACTTAAGGGTGTTCTTAAATCAAAAAGGGCATCTTTGTGACACATGCATTAATTTATTTTTGTTCGGAAATGCATGAAACTAGCAGGTGTTGTTATTCAGAAACTGTCTAATTGCACTCATTCATCTGTTTTTTAAAAAACACAATAGTTTTTTTATAACAAGCGTTCAAAGTTGACACTTTTGAGCCTATTTCCCGACGAAAGCAGAGAAACCGGTCGAAAAGGAGGAGAAAAACGGGTGATTGCGTCATCGAAATAGCTTATAACTCGATAAGTAATTAAATTATCATTAAATGGAAAAATAAGTTCAATTCGAAATCGCTTCCATAGTCGGGCATTAAAATTTTATATCTTTCTGTTAAAAAATGAATTTGTAAATGTGTCAAAACGTTTTTCGCTTGTTGAGCGGATCAGTTGAGAACACCCTTAAAAGGACATTTCAATAAATAATAAATCATATTTTACATTTATTCCTGGAACCGTTTTTAGCTCACAGGCTATCATAGCCTGAGAGCTTATGTGCCCGTCCGTTCTGTATGTATGTGCGTAACGCGATAACTCATGATAAAAATATCGGATCCACTTGAAATTTTGTATATAGGTATATCCCGATTAGGCGCTTCCCTGATTAGTTTTTGGAGTTCATTCGATATGTATAAGAGGGGGAACGGGGGGCTCATGCCCCCCGTTAGTTGATATAAATGGGATTTTCATGCAGAATTAAGTTTTCAAAATTTAGATTAGGATCATTCTGATGAGGCGATTCCGTGACTGTTATTAGGTGTTCATTGAATAAGTATAAATAGGGGGAACAGGGGTTCTAATCCCCCCCCGTTAGTTGATATAAATGGGATTTTCATGCAGAATTAAGTTTTCGTTCAAAATTTAGATTAGGATCATTCTGATGAGGCGATTCCGTGGCTGTTATTAGGTGTTCATTGAATAAGTATAAATAGGGGGAACAGGGGTTCTAATGCCCCTTCCCCCGTTAGTTGATATAAATGGGATTTTCATGCAGAATTAAGTTTTCGTTCAAAATTTAGATTAGGATCATTCTGATGAGGCGATTCCGTGACTGCTATTAGGTGTTCATTGAATAAGTATAAATAGGGGCAACAGGGGTTCTAATGCCTCCCCCCCCTCTTAATTTATATAAATAGGTTTTTCAAGCAGAATTTTCAGATTTCGTTCAAATCTCTGAATCGTTTTGGAAGTTTAATGGTTAAGTATAAAAGAAGGGGATAACTCCTTTTAAATTATATAAATGCTAAATGGGTTTTTATTAAGAATTATCTAATTTGCTCTGAATTTTGGATATAGATTTTTTATATGATAAAGCATGTCTTTGATAGTATAGGAGGTTCAATGATTAAGTATAAAAAAAGAGGAAAGGGGAGAGCTGTTTCCCCTTCTTAATTTTTTTTTCGAACGGAATTAACCCTTGAAAATATAAGGCTTTAATGTACAATTAGTATTTGTAGCCTGTGAGCTCAATGCCATCAGTTTAACTGGGCAGTATTCTTTATTCAATTTTCTGGAAAACTTAATTTTTTAAGTTGACACTTTTTTAATAAATATGTCAAAAAACAATCAACATTATTTTAATAAATAAATAAACACAAGGTATAAGTAAAGTAAGGAAGCACGAAAAATTGAAAGTACCCTGGACACAAAAATTTGCTAGTTGGGCACTGGTAATAGAGGAATCAAATGATCAATGTCTGTTTGAAGCGAAGTGGTGCATAAGCCAAAAATGAATATCATTAATGGTTGACTCGTAGGCTTAGCATTGTGTTTGCCGTACAATCAAAGGTATAAAACCACGGAAAACTGGGTGCAGGAAAACACAGTGCTAAGTAGGGATGCAACGGATACTGATTTTGCCGGATATCGGATACTGGATATCCGGTATTCGATTTGCCTGCCAGATTCGGATATCCAGCCGGGTATCCGGTACTAAATATGTTTTTAGTTATGGTGAATGTTTATTTCTTTATCAAATGCCATCTCAAATAATAAATTGCAAAGATGTTTCACACACAATTATAACATTTTAAATATATTGAAATATATTTTTCACATCTTTATATCTCATCTTTAATATCTTTGACTATCAGGGCTTGAAATTCAGGTTTTCCCAGGAGGAGAGAGTTTCCCTCATAACATTTGTAAATGCAGGGTAGTTAAACTATATGAGAGGAAGAAAAATATATTTTTTTTTAACCCTATTATTTTTTACTTGCCACTTAAATATTTACAATTTATACCAACATGACAAATTTCCATTGAAATAATTTAAATCAACAACAAGATAATTATCCAAAATGTTTATTTTAACTAAAACAAAGGAAAATAATAAAGCTTTATATATATCATATCTGTTTTTCAATTTTCACTCAGTGTTATGGTCAATTAATTAATAACTGAGTTGCTAAATGAATTTTTTTAATTTAGATTTTGTTTGATTTTGTGTGGTTTGGAATCTTTTATAGGTTACACTTTTGACAAACAGAACAGAGCAACTTTTCTAACACATTAAATTATTGGAAATAATTGGTTTTTCTTTTTTCTTTTTTTTTTTTTTTTTTTTTTTTTTTCTTAATTTTGTAAAATCTGATGTGCATTCATTTTTAATTTGCTTGCACGAATAATGCATGTAGGTGATTGTATCGTCAATATCCTTCTGTGATTGTATATCAGTTAGTGGAATTATCGTCAATACCGTAATCCCTGGCATTTTAGCTAATTGAATTATGTTCAACTATGCATTGGAATTTTAAATCTATATGAAATATCTGAAAATGACATAGTCAGTAGATTTCTTCTATTACATGAGAAATGGTTTATTTTAAAAAATCATGTCCTAATTTCTCTGAACTATGCACATCAACTATTTAAATGATTTCCCTGAAGTTCATCATTTTTTTTAATCATTTGGAAAACGGTTGTTGTTATCGGTCGAGAATGGACCTTGTGGTGTCCACATTTTATTTTGTTTATGATTCGTCCAGGGATATTAATGTTTAATCCATGACATACGTAATATATGACTCTTATTACATAAATCATGTTTTAATCATCATGAAAATGATGCTTTTAATGATTTTCAATAACTCAATGGGAAACACTTAAACATCTTGCTTTGGGCAATGGACGTCCATATTTTATTTATTTGTTTTACGGAATTCTTTAAATTTAGAAGAATTTTTATTTGAACAGGAAATCAAAATGTCATTGTTAATAAAGAAGAGAGTAGAAAAGTTACAAATTGTGCAGGTGCAAATTATAAGATGCGGAAAAAAAACGAATGCAGAAATATCGTATGAAAGATCGTCTTTTAAATAAAAAAAGAGGTATGACTATTGAGTCCGCTGATGAGGAAATGTGCCATGATTTTGAAAATGAAACATCTAATGTTGAACCACTGATTTTAAAAAAACATGTTTTCTTTTTTTTTTCCAATGAGCAACACAAGATTTAATCTCATTTTGTTTAGTGCTAATTCCAGAAGCTCAGACTCTAGTGACCATTACTGCCCTTTTAATTATTTCTCGCTTCGGTGCAGGAAAAAAAATTGCAAAATATGTAAATCGGTCATAGAAAAAATATTGTTCATTTTGTCCACCATGGCAAAAAAAAATTTTTAAAACTGTTGACCTGTCTGAAAAAATTTGAACTTTGAGGGAACTTCACCAGTGAAAAATATAGCGGAATTTGTCAATCAATTACAGTAAAATATCGTGAAATTTGCTAATCTGTCGCAAGGAAATATCATGAAATTCGTCAGCCAATAACAAAGACAAAACACAAATTTTTCAGCTGAACACAGGAAAATAATTGTTAATTTCATCAGAATGTCACAAAAATAAAAAGGGAAATTTGCCAGTCAGTGGCAAAATAAATAGCTAAATCTGTCAATCAATTGAGAGAAATAAATTGCGAAATTTGCCAGTTGGTCTCCAGAAAAGAAAAAAAATTGCAAAATTGTGTGTGTCGAGCAAGCAAGAAAATTTTGTGAGAAAAATTACAAAACTTTTCAGTCCAATGCAGAAAAAAGAATTTTGTATAATTGCTGTAAGAGCAAACTGTGAGATTAGTCAATCGATAGTGGAAAATATCACGAAAATAGTCAGTCAATCCTGAGACTTGATCGCCACTTCACAGAAAAAAAAAAAAAAAAAAAAAATATGAATTTTTTTTTTTTAAAGAAACGAAATTTTTTTTTTTTTTTTTTTGGAAACAGGAATGTTTTGCCCACAAGATTTTTTAGGTCATGAATCCTGTCATTCCGTCCCGAAATTCAAACCTTGTATGTATATGTTAATAATACTGAATAAAAAAAATGCAATTCAAACATTTAAATCTTCTGACTATTTGTCAATAAACTACTGATAATTGCTAATAATCTATACAGTAAAATGCTGATAATTTTTAGAACAAATTTTACACATTTATTAATATGTCTATAATTGTAAAGTATTTTCATAAAGTAATACATAGCACCTTTTTATAATGCAAACATAAAATGTCTCACTAATATACCAATGGTTGAAGAGTTATCTCCAAACATAGGTTTAATTGATGATTTTTTTTTTCATGTTTTAATTATTTTATACTGTTTTACCTTCAGCTACATTTAATTTTATTTTAAGTTAAATCAGTTTAAGTTTAAAATTTATAAGCAAAATACTTTTAATTTTAAATATTTATAATGAAGTCACGAAAATAACTAGTTGGGTGCACCAATCCCAAAACTCTCTTCTATTTCGTAGATCTCAATGTTTCAAAAAATATTACAAAATATTAATACTACTTCAATATTATACCAGTTTTTATTTTAATCTAGAATTTTTGCTGCAGTCAATTAATTAGATTAAGAATGAGTTAATCTCGATCATGATATTTATTAAAATCTATTTTTGTTATTCTGTTTTACATCAGCTGTTTGCGAATAGCCAGTTTTACCAAGATACGAAGTTCCTATTGCTGCACGAACTGTCAATTCACTGTATAAAAAGATTATGAAAAAAAAATTACAATAAAAAGAAGATTGCCCTCTGATGGCATTGAGCTCACAGGCTATGCTTACTAATTGTATATTACAGCCTCATATTTTCAAGGGTTGATGCTGTCCGAAAAACAAATTAAAAGGGGGGATAGCTCCCACCCATTTCCCCTTTTTATACTTAATCATTGAATTCCCTAAACTAATCAGGGATATGCTTTATCACATAAAAATACTATATCCAAAATTCATAGCAAATCGAATAATTCTTCATAAAAACCCATTTATATAATTTAAGAGGAGTTATGTCTCTTTATAGTTAACCATTAAACTTCCAAAACTATTCAGAGATTCGCCTTATCAGAAAGAATCCAAAAAAGTACATCCAAATTTTAAAGCAAATCAGATAATTCTGCATAAAAACTCATTAATCAAATTTAAGAGGGGTTGGGGTAATATCGCCCATATCCCTTTTATGCTTAACAGAAGAACTCCAATTAAATTAGGGAAGCATCTTATCACTATGAACCTGTATCCAAATATTAAAGCAAATCTCTTAATTCTGCAAGAAAAATCATTTACCTAAATTAAGAGGTGTAGTCCCACCAATTTATACATATCCAATGAAATCTGAAAAAAATCAGGGAAGTGCCTTATCACAATGAATCTATATACAAATTTTGAAGCAAATCAGTAAAGTCTGCATGAAAAACTCATTAAACTAAATTAAGGCGGGGGGAGTTATCTCCCATTTCCCCCCTCTTAGACTTATCCAATGAACTCGCAAAACTGATCATGGAAATGTCTGCATCAGAATGATCCTATGTCT
Organism: Maratus speculifer; assembly: GCA_964019185.1. Classification (NCBI taxonomy): domain Eukaryota; kingdom Metazoa; phylum Arthropoda; class Arachnida; order Araneae; family Salticidae; genus Maratus; species Maratus speculifer. The sequence continues at coordinate 280,073,747 of OZ025300.1, read as the reverse complement.
AAAATTTGAATGAAATATGAGAATTTTGCATGAAAAACCCATTTATCTAAATTAAAGGCGGGGGATTAGTCCCCCGTTCCCCCTCTTTATACTTATCCAATGAACTCCCAAAACTAATCGTGGCGGTGCCCTCATCAGAATGATCCTATGTCTAAAATTTGAATAAATCTGTATGAAAAACTCATTTATCGAAATTAAGATTGGAGAATTAGCTCTCAGTTCAGTCTCTTTATACTTATCCAATGAACTCCCAAAATTAATCATGGTGCTACCCTCATCAGAAAAATCCTATGTCTAAAATTTGAATGAAATCTGATAAATCTGCATAAAAAACCCATTTATCGAAATAAGGGGTGGGGAATTAGCCCCCTGTTTCACTTCTTTATACTTATCAAATGAGTACCTAATACTAATCACAGAGGTGCTACATCAGAATGATCATATATCTAAATTTTGAATGAAAATTGATAATTCTGGATATAAAACCCTTTGATATAAATTAAGGGGAAGAATATTAGCCCCTGTTCCCCCACTTATACTTATCGAATGAGTTCCCAAAATTAATCAGGGAAACGCCTTATCAGATTCAGAATATACCTATATTTAAAATTTCAAGTGAATCGGATATTTTTATCATGAGTTGTTGCATTACACATTTACATGTATACATACAGAATGAGCGGGCACATAAGCTCACAGGTTTTGATAGCCTCTGAGCTAAAAATCATTATTACAGTACCATCTTCCGGCAAAATATTTTTGAATTGAAAGAAGACCTGACAGCCATTCTCAGAAACGTATCCAAAGAAATTTGGTTCAATTCCATGCATAACTTCAGACAGCGTTTGTTGGTAGAATAATGAAAATGGTGCAAAAATTGTGATTACAGCACCGCCTTACAGCGAAATGTTCCATAATGAACATGGACGTGCTGGCTACAGCCAAAAGCATGCACAGAATATTTGGTTCATTCTATGTATAACTTCATACTCATTTTGATGGTATAATCGTATGATGGCAACACTGGGACAGACAGATATTTTGAATAAACATTTTTTGGGGATATTGGATCCCTAAAAGATGTAAATTCGTCGAAAAAATTGATAACATTACTTTCTTCTATCAAGGATAGAAGAATGTAAAAATAGGTCTGTTTTTATCATTCGCTCCCGTAACTGGTATATAATAAGCCTGCGCTTCTCTATCGCTTTACTCAACTTAGCTTTTTCTAGCACACTGATTTTTGTCCTGATGAAGAATCTCGATAGCAGATTCAAAACGGCTGTTTGCTACCTTTTCATGCATTATTTGTGCATTTCTAAATGTTGGTTTTCTATCTTTATACACTTTTGCAAAAAGGCTTTATTTACTATTTTGACTTCAAGTTTTGTTTTACAATCTAAAAGTAAAGATACAATTTTCTAAAAGATATAAACATAAATTCTTGAATTTATTACAGCGTTTAAATATAAATAGTAGGAAAGCTGGCAATTGTTTAAACTTTTGAGAATTACATTTTACTGATAGGAAACTTATTGTAACATTTCATCTTTTGCATTGTAAACAAAAGTTTAGGCATTGTTTGGGATCAAACAATTACTGTTATTCATCTATATTTGCTTTGCTGCATTCTGTCGGATATCCGATAGAGAAGTCGGATATCCGGTGATTGCGATTCGGATATCCGATGATATTTCGGATATTAAAAAATCAGCCGGATATGCCGGATATCGGATATTGGCCGGATATCCGTTGCATCCCTGCCTACGAACCAATTACGAGTGGTATTCATTTTTGGCTGCTTAAGCCAAATGTGTTTTTCTTGCTCTAAAAACACCATTTTTTCCCATTGAAAACTCATATGTATCATAACTCAGTAAGTTTTACCCATAGAAGAATAGTTTGCTTGCTGTTTCACTTGTTAAAACACAGAGAATTTTTTTTCTAAATAAAAGCTATATGAAATTGTATAACTAAAAAAGCATTGTGTAAAATTTGTAATTTCTTAACTATTTAAAAAACAATTATATTAATGTAAATTGATGTTTATATGATGCAGAAGAAAATTTAAAACATTTTTTCAACTGGTACTATGTCTCTAAAACTAACAATTTAGAAATTAAGTTTTTCTAAACAATAATAAAAAGTATCCTACATAAAAATTAACACCTTTTTAACAACGCAATTTGTTGAAAAGAGAAATTTGTCTTTATTTCATTGGTATCTGGATTTGAAATTTGACTTCCTCAAATCCATATTTGTCAGCTCATATTCAAAGTTTATCCCATAAAAAAATACTAAACTTTATTTATAAACTTTTAATCAAACGCCATTCATCAAGGCTGGCAAGTTTCTGCCGGGGAGATTAAAACCGGCATTAAGTGGCAAAAACTGGTAGAAACTAAGAAATACAGTAAAACCTCCATAACGGACACTCCCGAATAGCGGACACCTCTATTTAACGGACAGTTTTCCAATCCCCACTCCCAAAATCTAAGTTTTTGTATGTTTAACCTCTGAATAGCGGACACTTTATTCGGCGATAAAGGATGAAAAACTATGTTTAAAAGAGAAAAAAAATGGAAAAAAAAAAGCAAAAAGGCCTGTGAATTTATAAGGACAACGTGTCACAAAATTTGTGATCATAGATAAATGTAGATAAAGAGCTGGGGAAAATTTCCCTCCTCTCTCCCATGTTCAGTGCTAAATTCAGTGTTGCCCGGGAGGAATATCTCCCAGAGCATTGAAATTTCACCCAAGAATATTTTGAGATTTTATACTTTTAAAGGTCAAAAAGTGCAATCCTTCCCTTCCTGCCCGGAACTCCACAATTTCCAATAACGCCACACAGAAAAACAAATTACATGTAATCGCAAGCAAAAGTAAACTTTTGTAACTGATTATTTCACGAGAATATAGTAAACAGTGAATAAAAGTGTGCACAAATTTATTTCACTTTTGTTGATTAAAAATTATTTTTAATTTCTGATTAATTATATAATAGAGGTTTTAGGACATATAAAAGTAAATTAATGAAACATTAATTAACAATAATTACATTATAATACAGTAAAATAATGAAATATTAATTAACATTAATAGTCAAAACTTAAGCATTTCTTAGCGATTTTTGAATCTCTGAGGTTTTCCGAATAGCGGACAATTTCTGCTTTCCCGAGGTGTCCGTTATTTAGAGGTTTTACTGTAATATAAATAAGAACTTTAACCTGCAATGATTCATAATTCACACATGTATTTAATATATAAAGAATTTAGTTAAAAATATTAGAATAAAGATTATGAATGTCATTCAAAATAGAAAAAAGTTAAAAAATGATCATATTAATACACCTTTTTTACATAATTTCTGTCATTTGAAAACAGAAATTTCCATAATAGTAATCTGATGCTGTACAAGTTTAACTTTTGATATTGTTTACAGTTGAATTTCTATTCAAAAATTTAAAAAAAAAATTTACAAAAAAAATTTACAAAAAAAATTTATATTTTAACATTACTTTTCAGAGTATTTTTAAATAACTAATATACTGTAATAACTTAAAAATTATCTGCTACTACATACAAAGAGAAATGGTTCTTGTAAAAATATATAAGTAAATAATTTTAGCACAAAAATAACAAAAAAAATTTAAGGGTGTATTCGAAAAAAAAAGGCTTTTCTACCTTCAACAGCTCGAAATTTTCCTATACAATTTCAGACACATTTTTAATGCTGAGGGGATTTTTGAAGAGACGTACAAGGTGCCGCGTGATGTCATTTCACGCTCCATTCCTTAGAATTTGATTAATGAACAATTACCTTCTCAGTATGACCCCTTTTTTTCGTCCCAAACCTCCCGCTTCGGAAAAATCTGTTCAAAATGCCGTTTTTGATTGCTTTTTTAGGTAGATTTCGTATGAAATACTACCTATTGCATTGTCTCCCATGTTGGAATTTCTGAAAAATTTTTGCGGATCTACACGAATCATGACTCCTAGACCCCAAAACTACCATCAGTAAAAAAGTTTATCTATCTATCTATCTATCTATCTATCTATCTATCTATCTATCTATCTATCTATCGGTGTATATCACTTTCTTCTAGACACGATAACTTCCATAATTATGCTCAGATCTTCATCAAACTTTTACATAAAATCAAGGGGCATAAAATCTCGGTTAAGTTCGTTAATGGGCAAAATCGGACCAAGGGGGTCAAAGTTAGGAGGGTTTTTGTGAAAACAGAAAAAATGCGATAACTTTTTAATTAAAATAGATATCGAATCGGTTTAAAGTTTATATTACTTCTAAAAGATGAGGAAAAAGTTTATGCGTGACAGATTTTTGATAAAGTTAAAAATGGGCTCAAGGGGCGAAAAAAACATGGTTTTTGGGAGAAAAAAAATCATAACTTCGTCAATTCTCAAGATATCAAATCCAACTAAATTTTATATAAATGTACTCAATATTATCTAAAACTTTTGTATTTACAAGTTTTTGATAGGACCAATTTTTACCGATGAAAAAAATTAAAAACGAAAAGAAAAAGGGGGGAGGAAAAAGAAAAAAACCCATAACTTACTCAATTCTTAAGCAATTAAATCTAATTAAATTTATTTTACATCTTCAGAATAATATCTACAACTTTTATATTGACAAGTTTTTCATAGAACCAATTCTTATAGCAAAAATAAATTAAACAAAAATAGGAGTTGGAGAAAAAACCTTAAATCCAAACTGCTTATATTCTGACTCATTTTAAAATTCATTTTTGATTTTAAACGCATCCAAATGACAGATCCTCTTATTTAGCAACTATATAATGCGACTTATTGGCCAATTTTTTGATAAAGGCAGAATATATTTTTAAAAAGGCTGCCAAAAGAGGTATTTTGAACAGATTTCCCGAAGTTTTCATCATTAAAAAATTCATTAAGTATAACAAATTGCGTTTTTCATGAGTCATTTTTAAATTAATTTTTGTTCTCAAACCCATCCAATTTACAGGTCCTATTATTTAGGAACCATATAACTTGACGTATTGGCCAGTTTTTTGATAAAGGCAGAATATATTTTTTAAAAGGCTGCCAAAAAGGGTATTTTGAACAGAATTTCACGAAGTTATCGTGATTAAAATTTGAGGAAATTTAAGAAATTGCGTTTTTACCGAGTCATTTTTAAATCTTTTTTTGTTCTCAAACGCATCCAATTTACAGGTTCTCTTATTTAGGAACTATATAATGTGACGGAGTGGCCAGTTTTTTGATAAAGGCAGAATATATTTCAAAAAAGGCTGCCAAAATGGGCACTTCGCAAAAAATTTCCCAAAGCGAGATGATTAATGAACTGTGGGTATTCAAATAACAAATTGGTTATTTTATGACTCATTTTTAAAACCAATTTTGCTCTGACGCGCATTCAATTGACAGTTTTTTGTTACTTAGGAACTATATAATGTGCGTATTCTTCGATTTTTTGATAAAGGGTGAATATATATATTTTAAAAGCTGTCAAAGTGGGCACGTCGCACAAAATTTCTCAAAGCGATCTTGATTAAAGAATTGTGGATGTATTAAAATAATAAATTGGTTATTTTATGACTCATTTTTAAATTCAATTTTGCTGTCAAACGAATTTAATTAACAGTTTTTTGTTATTTAGGAACTATATAATGAGCATATTGGTCAATTTTTTAAATAAAGTAAGAATATAATTCAAAATATATTGCCAAAATGGGCATTTAAGTAGAGATAGGCTTTTTTTTTTTTTTTTTTTTTTTTTTTTTTTTGAGATGAAAACTTTTCGAAATCTACCTCCGCCTATAGGCCATGCCGAAAGGGATTTTTTTGTAATATGTTCTGCATTCATCAAAGCATCGAAAATCACGGCACCTAGTGTACTTTCTAAATAAGGCAATTTGCCAGTTTGGCGCATTTGAGAGCAAAAATGAATTCAAAAATAAATCGGAAAATAAGCAGTTTGAATCGAAATACACCATTAAGGCTGTTCTCAACTGCTGTACTCAACAATCTCAAAACGTTTTGACACAATTACAAATTCATTTTTTATCGGAAAGATATACAATAGGAAAAAGAAAATGAGTGCGATTCGATAGTTTCTGAACAACAACACCTGCTACTCTCATGCCTTTCCGAACAAAAATAAATTAAAACTTATGTCCCAAAGTTGCCGTTTTTGATAACCCTTAAATAAAAAAGGGCAACTTTGAGATATAAGTTTTAATTTATTTTTGTTCTTTTGTATTGTAAATAAAATATTACAGCGGCAAAAAAGCAAAAGCTATGAATAAAATAAATATGAATTTATCAATTCCTAACACACGTGACGAAGACGTTTTTCACCCTTTCTCGAGTGATTGAACATTTTTTCCGCGGAAATTCGGTTTAAAACGCCCTCTTTGACACTCTTTTTTGGAAGATTTATTGCATTTGCACGAAAACGGAAGAAAACAGTTCATTTAGATAGTTTCTTGCATTTTCGAAAAAAAAAAAAAAAAGAATTAAAAGTTATGTCATAAAGTTGGCCTTTTTGATTTGAGAATAACCTTAAATCTTATGTGATAAAGTCGCCACTTAGGATTTGAGGACAGCCTTAAGGCAGTTCTCAACTGCTCTGCTCAGGAAACGCAAAATCTTTTGACAAATTCATTTTCGGACGAAAATATCTTGCACAATTATTTTACGATATTGAAAGAACAAATTTTGCTAAAAAAATAATATACTAAGAGCATTCCATTAATATATGATTAATTTTGTTAACGTTTCTTAACCTAGACTGCTTTTTAATTTGTTCTGGATGAAAAAAAAGTTTCAAAATATTCTTTGAAGACCAGCATTATACTTGCATGAAATGATAAACAAAATCTTCATTTAGCGACTTCTTTGCCTTTCGTTCTGCCGCCTGGCACTCCCGTAGTTTCAGCCCTGTGTTTGATGGCGCCCTTAATACTGTTCTCATCTGCTTTGCTCAAGAAGCACAAAATGTTTTGACACATTTACAATTCGTTTTTAACGAAAAGATATAAAATTAAAAGGCGTGACTAAGAAAGTGATTTGGAATCGAACTGTGTTTTCCATTTTTCCATAAAATAATTACCCGTCGAATTATATGCATTGGTCATGTGACAAGACGTTTTTCTCCCTTGGTTCACTTTCGCGCGGCAATTCGGTTCAAAACGCTCATTTTGACACCATCTTTTAAAAATCTATTGTGTTGGCAGAAAAAACAGAGTGGAAAACTCTGTTCGATTCCAAATCGCTTCCATGATCAGGCTTTGCAGTTTTATATCTTCCCGTTTAAAACTGAATTTGTAATCGTTTTCTGCTTGTTGAGCTGATCAGTTGAGAATAGCCATATACATTTTATAGAACCATTCAAACGCATTCCATTTTTACTTACCCATCATACGTAGTATAGGGTAAGTCTTGCAATCGTTTTGAAAATCGAAAAAAATTTTTTTTCCGGATTTACACGTTTCAGATACTGGAGATTACGAAAAACATATTTTTAGAAAAAAAATTTTGCCGTCCGTCCGTCTGTGTGTCTGTCTGTAACCGCTCTATCTCCCGAACAAACTGAGATAGAGACTTGAAATTTTGTATGCACTTAGTATGTAAAAATGGGAAGAAGCCTATTTAATATCAATAACCTCGATTATCCGGAACTATTTTTTCGGGCTCTCGAAAAATTCGTTCCGATGAAAGGTATATAAAAATTTTCGATTTTTTTTTATTTTAAGGAATGGACGTAAAATGCCATAAAATAACGCAAATTTTACATTAAGACCGAAGTCTATCGGATTATTAGTTGTTGAGATATTTGTCATCCCGTTTTCCACACTCTTCGATTTTTCATGAACCTGTATTTCATTTAAATTTCAATTCAATGATATATTTCAATTGGAAATGAGACGCTTAATCCGACGCAACAAATTGTTAGTTAATATGATTATTATTTTTGGAGTTATAAGGATGTTTCGTTTTCGCATTTCGGTACTACTGCTAGTTTGACGTTTTATATAATTTGTCGAAATTGATTCACCTGCAATACATTAACAGAGCATTACTGTATGTTAAAAATGTTTAAATAAACATTTAAATTTTGTTTTGGCATTGCAATGCAATTTATAGAGGTTTAACATGTTTTTTTTTTCATATGTTATATTATGCATAATTATGATGGGTAAGTATTACGGTGGCCTCCAACGACTTAGTTTTCCACTGCTAAAGGAGACCAACAATTACTGAGAAAATAAAAAATAATAAGCGTACTAATCCTGCAATTGATTACAATTCCTGTTTTCAGATTTTTTTTATTCCGGATACATAAATTTTCCTCGGTTGGGGGTGGGCAACACAGATTTAGTAACAAGCCTAAAATTAAATGCCTTATACAAGTTTTATGTTAAAAATAACTTTGTAATTTTATCATTTGTCCCGCCAGTGGCCGAGAGGTTCGGCTTTTGAAACTGGTAGATGGCAGATTCTGGGTTCGAACCCAATCGCGTCCGTTGGCCTAATCGTTCGAATTTTTCCATGATTTTCCCTCAAACATGGATTTCCATGAGTAAATACGGGTTAGGTTTCCTTCGAAAGACCCCACGATGGGCACCCTCCTCCCCCACACACACTTTCGGGGCCTATGTCCCGCTCGTTGATAATCGGCCGTCATAAAGGAAAACAATCCAAACTAATTTTACATTTAAAGCTGTTTCTTAAGGGTATTCTTAAATCAGAAAGGGCAAATTTGTGACACATGCATTAATTTATTTTTGTTCGGAAATGCATGAAAATAGCAGGTGTTGTTATTCAGAAACTGTCTAATTGCATTCATTCTTTTGTTTAAAAAAAAAAAAAAAAAAAACACAATAGTTTTTTCATAACAACCCTTCAAAGTTGACACTTTTGAGCCTATTTCCCGACGAAAGCAGAAAAATCGGTCGAAAAGGAGGAGAAAAACGGCTGATTGCGTCATCGAAATAGCTTATAACTGGATAGATAATTTAATTATCATAAAAGTTCAATTCGAAATCGCTTCCATAGTCAGGCTTTCCAATTTTATATATTTCTGTTACACTGTAAAAAAATTTTCCGTTAAAAAACGGAAATAGTACTGGTAATCTAGACTTCCGTTTTTTAACGGAAAAAAATTTCCAGGAATAGTTCCGTTTTTTTACAAAATATTTCCGTTTTTTAATATTTTAATGTAAAAATTTTCGTTTGAAAAGTTAAAAGAATTTTTCAAGGACAAACTAACACCTTTGTGATTTTTATTCTTTACTTTACAAAGGCACGTTAATATCAGGGACACATTATATACATTTAATTTAAACAACAGAGAAGAAATGTTACTAACCTTCCATGGTGTTTGAACTCACGACGTTGTCTGTCGTAGCCGGTAGTGTAAAACCATTACGTTATGATTTCATATAGCACCATTTCAAATACCTTTACTTATTTCGGAAACATTTCATGAAGTAAAGACAAGATTTTTGAACGCGGGTTTATTTTTTAGAGATAATATTTTTTTTTTTTTTTTTTTTTTTTTTTTTTGAAAGGACAGTTCTAAATCAAGTTTTACAGATTTTCTTTCTATAATTTCTAATAGTTAGCTTTTTAATTTTAGCTTTATATATAAAAAAATACAGTTTAACCTTTAAAATATTACATGCATAAATGAAAGTATTAAAAAATTTTGTTTTTCTTATTTTTTGGAATAGTTTTAAAGCTATTTTATTCATATTTATTTATTTATTTTATAAAAAAATACTAACACACTTAAAAAAAAAAAAAACATGTATTTTAAAAAATATTTTGTATGACGATCTATTGTAAACTCAATAAAGATAATTACTATGGGTTATGGGTTATTAAAATTAATTACATTTATTGATTTTTATAACTTAGGTAATCGCCAAAATGATAATAATTTCGGTAATATATTTCGATATATTTTAAATTTTAAGAGCAAATTTCTTAATTTGAATATAGTAAAATATGTATATATTAAAATTAAAAGTAGATTTTTTATCCACTTAAAACATCTTTCGCACTTTTTATATCATGATATAAATAAATTAAACATATTTAAAATTATACTGAAAAAAAAAAAACTTTTCTTAGCTATCTCAAACTTAAAAAGAATTAATAAATCTTATTATTATTTTTTTTTTAATTTGTAAAAATATGCTATCTTTTTAATATACTTTAAATTTTATGTGCGAACTTCTTAATTTGAATAGATTAAAAAATATATATATTGAAATTAAAAATAGATTTTTTTTCGACTTTAAATAACATACGCACTTTTTATATTATAATATAAATAAATTTAACAAAATCAAACTGAAAAAACAAAAAACTTTCCTTAACTATCTGAAACTTAAAAAGAATTAATAATAATAATAATTATTATTGTTATTTTAATATTGTAAAAATATGCCATCGTTTTATAATTAAAACAGAAAAAAATAAGAGAAATGCTGCTATGTTTTTCTATTTGTCATACAGATGGCGCCACGACACTTATCAGTTAAAAATACTCATAACTTGTGCTGTTTAAAACGGAAGATGTTCTGTTTGCGGTGAGATTTACGGAACAGTTACTGTATTTTTAATCTCAAAATAGCAAAAAACGGAAATACTGCTGTTTTCTTGGAAAAATCAAACTATTCCATAAAATTTTAGGGAAATTGTTTGTGTATATATAACGGATATTTTTACAGTGTAAAAGATGAATTTGTAAATGTGTCAAAACGTTTTTCGCTTGTTGAGCGGATCAGTTAAGAACACCCTCAGTTAAGAACACTTTTTTAATTATTTTTTTTACAGGTGTTTTGATGAGGCTACTTCAGTCAAGTGAAATCCATTGCTAGAAATTTATAAAAATATCTCTTCTACATTTCAATATTTTTAAATGTTTTTATTGTCTTGGGATAGCTGTGATCTTTTGGTACAAAGACCGTTTTGTACTTTTTCGACTTTTTTTAGGGGAATTTTAAAAAAGCTACTTCAGTCAAGTGAAATCCATTGCTAGAAATTTATAAAAACATCTCTCCTACATTTTAATATTTTTAAATGATTTTTTTTGTCATGGGATATCTGAGATCTTTCGGTACAAAGTTTTGTACTTTTTCGACTTTGTTTATGGGAATTTAAAAAAAACTACTTCAGTCAAGTGAAATCCAATGGTAGAAATTTATAAAAATATCTCCTCTATATTTTAGTATTTTTAAATGATTTTTTTGTAATTGGATAGCTGAGATCTTTCGGTACAAAAAGCGTTTTATTCTTTTTCGACTTTGTTTAGGGGAATTTTAAAAAAGCTACTTCAGTCAAGTGAAATCCATTGGCAGAAATTTATAAAAATATCTCTCCTACATTTTAATATTTTTAAATGATTTTTTTGTCATTGGATAGCTAAGATCTTTCGGTGCAAAGACCGTTTTGTACTTTTTTGATTTTGTTTAAATGTGTTTTGATGAGGCTACTTCAGTCAAGTGAAATCCATTTGTAGAAATTTATAAAAATATCTCTTCTACATTTTAATATTTTTAAATGATTTTTTTGTCATGGGATAGCTGAGATCTTTCGGTGCAATTAAAGAATCTTTTTAGAAATTAAACTTCAAATATATGAAAGAAAAATAATAAAAATTGTAAATGTGTTTTTATTCGAAATGAATAATGCTTTTAAAGTACATTTGAGATTGCATGGCCAGTTAAACAAACTTTTTTAAATCAACATTTATTTACATCATTTCTGATCCAATTTCTTGCGTGAAATATCATGAAAGATTTTTTTTATTTTTCTTCTTAGCCTACAAGTAACAAACAGCGTTTTACTAATAGCCAGAGGCAAGAAATTTCACCCACTTCCCTGCAAGACCCCCCCGTAGAGTAAATTCTTATCACCTTACACGCTAATGGGTTTTAGGGCGTTTCCCTTTTGGAGGTGGAGTTTTACGGCCTTTTCAACTTTTTAAATCAAAATGTTTCAACTTTTTATACAAATAGCATAGATTAAATTTTCTTAAAAATCAAAATAAAAAACATTTTCTGAAAGCTAAATAATTAAACTCTGCATGCTGTTTTACCAAATTTTGAAATGTCAAACAGATTTTTCGTAATAAGACATTAAAGGTGAATTTTAAAGATTATAAAATAACGTACTTGTATCGCCTTAAAATTGAAAAAAGAAATAAAATTTCAAAATGACGTGCATAGTTTAAACCTACAGGTTTTCAAAACAACAAAAATTATTAAATTTGAGTAAAATGCAAAGGAAGGAAAGTGATAAATTTCTTCCATTGAAATAACATTAGCCGTTCTATCTCGGAGCGTTACTGATGTAGGGCCTTAAGGGTGTTCTTAACTGATCCGCTCAACAAGCGAAAAACGTTTCGACACATTTAAAAATTCTTTTTTTTAACAGAAAGATATAAAATTGGAAAGCCTGACCATGGAAGCGTATTGGAATCGAATTGAATGTTCCATTTTTGGATCAATAAATTATACCTATTGAGTTACAAGCTTTTTTGATCACATGATAAGGCATTTTTCCTCACTTCGTTGACTAGTTTTTTTTTTCCCTCTCGCGCGGAAAGTCGGTCCAAAACGCCCATATTGACAGTATTTTCTGAGGGATCTCTTGCGTTTGCATTTTTTTTAAAAAAAGGGGGGCGGGAATGAATGCGATTAGATAGTTTCTAAATAACAACACCTACTAGTTTCACGCATTTCCGAACCATATAAATTAAAACTTGTGTCATAAAATTGCCCTTTTTGATTTTGGAACACCCTTAAGGCTGTTCTCAACTGCTCTGCTCAACAAGCGCAAAAAGTTTTGACACATTGACAAATTTCTTTTTTAACGGAAAGATATAAAATCGGAAAACTTGACTAGGGTATCGATTTGGAATCGAACTGTGTTTTCCATTTTTTTGATCAATCAATTACCTATCGAGATATAAGCATTTAATTTTTCCGAAGCGGGAGATTTATGAACGATAAAAAGGGTCATACTGAGAAGATAATTGTTTAGAAAATCAAATTCTAATGAATTGAGCGTAAAATGACATCACACGGCACCTTATACATCTCTTCAAGAACCCCCTCAGCAAGTTTCATGTTTCTACTTTAAAAAAATGTGTCTGAAATTGTATCGGAAAATTTCGAGTTGTTGAAGGTGGAAAAGCGTTTTTTCGAATACACCCTTAAGAAGCTTTTCCTTTAAAGATCCTCATCCTGCCTCATCCTGCAGGATGCTCAGTCCTCATCCTGCTCTGTAACTGCAGAAATCTCTCCCGTCAGAAACATTGGCGCACCCACTGGGTAAGCTAAATGAGCTGAAGTCCCTTCCAGGCCGCAAGACTAGACTAATTAAACTAGACTATAAAACTAAAATTTTATAAAATTATGAAAAGTATTTTTATTATCTTTAATGTGTCCTGCAAAATAGAAATTTTGAAAAATACTAATAATTTCACAACTTTTTTCTTATTGTTAAATTTTCTGATAAAATTTGGAATATTAGCATTTTGATATTCACGACTTAAAACAATATTTTCTTTTTATTTATAAAACAGGTTTAAGTCTTCAGAATCAGCCCCATCAAAAATTTTCAGATCCCCACTTCTAGGTTTCGTTGGCCTCCCCCCCCCCCCCCACACACACACACAGTCTTCACTCTATATCATGTCAACAGAAAAAAAAAAAAAAATGTATGCCGGGTTGGATACGTCTATTTTCAATGATATGTAAAAATACTAGACCGAGCTCGCCTGACTTTTAAGGATGTATTCGGAAAAATAGTTTTCTACCTTTAACAGCTGAAATTTTTGCGATACATTTACAGACTCATTTTTAAGGGTGTATTTCGATTCAAACTGCTTATTTTCCGATTTTTTTTTGACTTCATTATTGCTCTCAAATGCACCAAACTTTCAAAATCTCTTATTTGGAAAGTACACAAGGTGCCGTGAAGGTCGATTGTTTGATAAATGCAGAAAATATTGCAAAGAAAAGCAATCAAAAACGGTATTTCGAACCGATTTTTCCCAAGCGGGAGTTCTGGGAACGAAAAAAAGGGTCATCCAGGCCCGTAACCAGATGGGGGCCAGGGGGGCTGAGCCCCATCTAGCTACCTCTTGAGCCCCCCCTAGACATTTCACTTCTTTTTCAATAAAATGTATATTTTAACTAACGCTAATCTGAAGGGAAAAAACTATGTTTGCAAGAAAATTATTTAGATCTTTCAGTTGTTTTAAATGAAACGAAAAATACCAAATATTTTACAATCCGAAGGATATTCACTGTAATGCATTATTTTGCGATACAATTCTCAGAATGCTGGGGGGAAAACGAAAAAAAGGACATTCCGTCTTCTGAAAAAATTAACCCCACATGCACTAACAATCATCTTATGTTTTGGTACAAAATAAATGATCTTTTGAATATTGTGGGGAGAATCTATAATCCATTACCTCCGTTGAGTGGGACGGGTGAAACGGAAATAGACATATGTTATTCATCTTGATGGGTAATTAGTGAAGCAGTGGGTGAACCATGGTAATAGAACCCATACCTCCGTGGGGTAAACGTCTTCAAGCTGTTCAATAAAAATGTTTTTTTAAGAATTTCAATAGAGCTGTTGCTGGACAACATGTGTTTAGTTAAAAAAGAAAAAACTTTAAAAAAAAGTATATTTATACAAATCAAATAAGAAAAATCCTTGTTTGAAAGACATTCTTTCATGCCTTCGGTGTCGGCAGAGGATGCTGAAAACGGGGTAAGAGCATGTTTTTGAACTTTTATGATAATTGAATAAAATTTGCAGCTATGGTTATTCAAACTTAAAGAATTTAACTGCGTTTCACGTTAACCATACTGTTTTCATATCAAAATCAGCTACTTTCTGACATTTTTGCGAAAATTTTTTATTGATAGAGGCATAAAATTCGCAAGTAATCGGAATCGAGGTGTAAGGCAGAGGTGCACAACCTTTGGCCCGCGGGCCACTATAATACCACAATTCTTATGCAGGATAATTTTGCTTATCGTAATGACAGAAACTTTGGTATTAAAGAAAAGAAACAACGCTTTTCAAATATTCCGGTGGCAAACGATTTTCTGGTAAAAAGGTTGTGCATCACTGGTGTAAGGAATTGAACAATGGTTTACGTTTTTGTAAGCGGCAAACAGTCTATCTAAAAATAATGGTAAATTCGATGTTGGCTGATTTTCACATGACGGAATTGCGATCAAACAGGTAGGAATTGACTATGATTTAGATGCATGGGATTTACAGAAAAACAGATAACGGCTAATCTATTTTCAGATATATGAATGTGAGGGATTGAAATTGTTAGACGAGCAGGAAAGAAAATTAATTCTTGAATGTGTCAGGAAAAATCACATTGTTGACTCAGAAAAATATTTCTTGAGACCAGTGTTGAATCCAGGGGAAGGTAAAGGGGGGCCCGGGGGGGACATTTCACCCCCCTCGATAATTTGTACTTGAATTATGTGAAAATCTTATCAGTGATATGAAAGAGAAGTCTCAATTTACATAATAATAAAAAAATATGAATGGAATTTTTAGGCATCATTATTATACATATCCGTGTTATTTATTTATTTATTTTAATTATTAATTCAATCAGTTTTACAAAAGAACAAGAAATAATTAAGTTTCATTTTTAAATTTGTAAATGTATTTTGGAATATTTTGCATACTTTTTTTAAAAATTATTATGCGAATTAATTTTTTCATTGATTTTGCTCTACTCCGAGGGATGCAAGCGCTGCGCCATAAATCGCTGATTTCCATCACTAAATTTTGATAGTATTTTTCGCCTTATTAAATATAAGGCGAAGAATAATTTTTTCTTATTAAAATTCTTTTTAGATTTTTTTTCTTATTAAACATAAGAAAATCAGTCATTAAATAAGGTAAGGAATACTATCAAAATTTAGTGGTCAGCCATTTGTGGCGCAGCGCTTGCATTCTTGCACTCCTAAAATATCTACCATAAAACATAATATTTATAATAACAAATATTTAACTTATCCTCAAGATCATGTTATTAAATAATTTATTTTGAAAATTAACAATGTATATTTTTTCAATATTTTCCCCCTAAAAGTATATTTAACATTTCGTTTTACACTGAGTTTTATGCATGAAATGTTTAAGTTGTACTTTTATATGTATATGTCATAAGCTATAAATAAAAAAAGATGCATGTATACAAGTGAATCTAGGAAAAAAAGTGATCGGAAAAAAAGTGATATAAACTACAAAAGCGGAAAAAAGTGACGCGGAAAAAAAGTTACCAGAAAAAAGTGACAAGGAAAAAAGTTACCGGAAAAAAAGTGACAAAGAATTGATTTTGGGGATTTATTATTGATTTTGGGGATTCATTGGTTAAGTATGAAAGGGGGATCGGAGGGGGCTCATAGTTTATGTAAATGGGTTTTTCATGCTGAATTAACTGTTTTGGTTCAATTTTTGGGTATACGTTCATCCTGAAAAGACGCTTGCCTGATTAGTTTTGGGAAGGGACGATTACCCCCCCCCCCCCTCATCTGCCCGGGTTTTTATGCAGAACTGTCCAACGTGTGTCAAATTTGCATATAGGTTCTTTTCGATAAGGCTTATATATAGTATATAATGCCTGAAGAGATTTTGGAATTCTAATGGTTAAGTATAGAGGAGGAACGGGGGATAACCTTTCTTAAATTAAATTAATAACTTTTTAAGCATAATTATCCGATTTGCTTAGAATTTTGGACATAGGTTCATTATGATAAGACGTATGTCTGATTAGTTATGGGGTTTATCTGCTTATTATAAAGGGGGGCGAGCAATTATCTCCCCCTTAAACTAGATGAATAGGTTTTTATGCAGAATTATCCCATGTATTTCAAATTTTAAATATAGGTTCTTTCTGATAAGATGGATCTCTGAATAGTTTTAAGGATTTAATATCTAAGTATAGAAGGGAAATAGAATATAATCCACCTTAAATTAAATTACTTTTTACGCAGAATTATCGGATTTGCTTCAAATTTTGGATTATAGATTCATTATGATTAGGCGTATCCCTGATTACATATGGGGTTATTTTGCCGATTAAAAATTGGGGCGGGTGATTACCTCCCCCCCCCCTTAAATCAGATAAATTGTTTTTTATGCTCACTTATCCGATATATTTCATATTTTGGATATATGTTCTTTCTCATAAAATGAATCCCGGAATAATTTTAAAGGTTTAATGGCTAAGTAAACAGTGTGGGAACGGACGATATCCCCCCCCCTCTTAAATTAATAAATGGCTTTTTACGCAGAATTATCTGATTTGATTCAAATTTTGATTGTGCGTTCATTATGATAAGGCGAAGCCCTGATTAATTGTGGGTTACCCCCCGTTCATCGCTCTATACTTAGCCATTAAACCATTAAAACTATTCAGGGATTCACTTTATCAGGAAGAGCCTATATCCAAAATTTGAAATACGTTGGATAGTTGTGAAAGAAAAAAAAACAATTTATTTTATTTAAAGAGTGGAGGATTAATCGCCCGCCTCCCCTATTTAATTAGCAAAAGAACCCCATAATTAATCAGAGATACGCCTTCTTATAATGAATATACATCCAAAATTTGAAGCAAATCGGATGTTTCTGCGTAAAAAGCCATTTATTTAATTTAAGGCGGTTTATTCCCCGTTCCCCCTCTATACATAGCCATTAAACCCTTGAAACTATTCAGGAATTCACTTTATGAGAAATATCCTATATCCAAAATTTGAAATACATCGAAAAAGTGTGCATAATATTTTTAAAATCTAATTTAAGGTGGGGATAGTAATCACCCGCCCTCCTTTTTAATTACCAATAGAACCCCATAACTAATCAGAAATACATTTTATCATAATGAACTCATGTCCAAAATTCGAAGCAAATCGGATAATTCTGCATAAAAAGCCATTTATTTAATTTAAGAGGGGTTTCCCCCCTCTCTCCTTTATACTTAGCCATTAAATCCTTAAAACTATTCCGGAATTCACCTTACCAGAAAGAACCTATATTTAAAATTGAAATACATGGGATAATTCTGCATAAAAACCTATTTATCTAGTTTGAGGGGAGATAATTGCTCGTCCCCCCCCTTTATAATAATCAGAAGAATCCATAACTAATCTAAGATACGTCTTATCATAATGAACTTATGTCCAAAATTTTAAGCAAATCGTATAATTATGCGTAAAAAGCCATTAATTTAATTTAAGAAAGGTTATCCCCCGTTCCCCCTCTATACTTAATCCTTAAACTCCTAGAATCTCTTCAGGCATTTTACACTATACATAAGTCTTATCGAAAAGATCCTATATGCAAATTTGACACACGTTGGATACCCATTCATCTAATTGAGGACGGATGGGGGGGGGAGGGTAATCGTCCCTTCCCAAAACTAATCAGGCAAGCGCTTTTCAGGATGAACTTATATCCAAAAATTGAACCAAAACAGTTAATTCAGCATGAAAAACCCATTTACCTAAATTTTGTGTCCCCCCCCCCTTCGATCCCCCTTTCATACTTAACGAATGAATCCCCAAAATCAATAATAAATCCCCAAAATCAATTCCTTGTCACTTTTTTTCCGGTAACTTTTTTTCCTTGTCACTTTTTCTCCGGTAACTTTTTTTCCGTGTCACTTTTTTCCGCTTTTGTAGTTTATGTCACTTTTTTCCCGATAACTTTTTTTCCGGTCACTTTTTTTCCGTTTACCATACAAGTGTATAAATATGAAAAGAGTTTATATATATATATTAATTATGGGTTATCTATCATAAAGATAATTTAAAAAAAAAAAAACACTTATCTTGCTCACTCTGATAGTTAAAAAAAAATTTACGTAGGTAAAAAAATAGTTTTTTTTTTTCCGTTTTTAAATCTTGGTTGGCATTATTTTATTTTAATGGAAATATCAATGTTTTTTAAAAACCTACTATTTATATTGCAGAAAAAAATTGCAATCTAAATTACAATTGCTTGCTATTTTTACAATATTTCTGAATGGACTGAATTAGGTGAGATCAATAGCAAGTATTAATGTAATAAATTGTAAAGTGCAACCTAAATCAATTTTCAAATTCAGAAGTTGCTTTTCTTCTACCTTTGTTATAGTCTAAGAGCTAGCAACGTTTTCGTCACCTGATTTTATCAAGGCTCATTTTTTAATATGTTTTTCCCCTTTATGGTAGAATACGTTTGCAAGCGGTCTGGCAGTCGGGAGACGTTGCGTTTACCCGTGGCAGAAGGGGTTGTGCAGGTCAAAAAGCTTCAAAATCACGTCATTTTATCAAGGCCCATTTTTTAATATGTTTTTCCTTTTTATGGTAGAATACGTTTGCAAGCGGTCTGGCAGTCGGGTGACGTTGCGTTTACCTGTGACAGAAAGGGTTATGCAGGTCAAAAAAATTAAAAAATCCGCCATTTTATAAAGGCTCATTTTCTTATATGTTTTTATCAAGCTTAAAAATTACAAGATATTACTCTTTGGACAGCAGACAACATATAATTAATTTTCCAGACACAAATTCGGTTGCAAAGTTAATGCCAGACGTCTTTAAATATGGCAACGAAAGTGACTGTTCCAAGAGTGGTTTATAATTTAAATTTTATAAGACCTCTTTACGTCATTTTATCAAGCTTAAAAATTACAAGATATTACTATTTGGTGGGCAGACAACCTATAATTAATTTGCTAGACACAAATTCGGTTGCAAAGTTAATGGCAGACGGCTTTAAATATGGCAACGAAAGTGCCTGTTCCTGGAGTAGTTTATAATCTAAAAATTATAAGACCTCTTTCCGTCATTTTATCAAGCTTAAAAATTACAGGATATTACTCTTTGGATAGCAGACAACCTATAATTAATTTGCCACATACAAATTCGGTTGCAAAGTTAATGCGAGACGGCTTTAAATATGACAACGAAAGTGCCTGTTCCAAGAGTTGTTTATATTTCAAAAAATTATTACTCTTTACGTCATTTTATCAAGCTTAAAAATTACAAGGTATTACTCTTTGGATAGCAGACAATCTATAATTAATTTGCCAGACACAAATTCGGTTGCAAAGTTAATACCAGACGGCTTTAAAATGGCAACGAAAGTGCATGTTCCAAGAGCGGTTTATAATTTAAAAATTATAAGACCTCTTTACGTAATTTTATCAAGCTTAAAAATTACCAGATATTACTCTTTGGGTAGAAAACAACCTATAATTAATTTGCCAGATACAAATTCGGCTGCATTCGGCAAATTCGGCAATTTTTTTTTTTCGAATATAAAGTTTACTTAAAAAAAGCTCTTGTTTATCAAAATGTAAGTTTCTTTTTTTTTTAAATATTAGGGTGGGTGCCCCGGTTTTGGCCACACTGGAATTTATTTGTCCAATATTTAAGCTGTGAGTTGATGTTAACAAATTATATGAATTCTTACACCTTAACCTTTCTATGGGTGCACAAATTTTCATAACATGAAAAGGCTTGTCTGTAAGACTTGAAAAAATGCAACTTTCGTCAATCAAGAACAAAGTGCAGAAAAATAGTGAATCTAATCAATAAGACTCAGAAAAATCCAGGGTTTCAAATTCGGTTCAATGACGTAAAGAGGTCTTATAATTTGTTGAATTATAAACCGCTCTTGGAACAGGCACTTTCGTTGCCATATTTAAAGCCGTCTTGCATTAACTTTGCAACTGAGTATGTGTCTGGAAAATTAATTACAGGTTGTCTTTTATCCATAGAGTAAATCTTGCAATTTTTAAGCTTGATAAAATGACGTAAAGAGGTCTTATGATTTTTAAATTATAAACCACTCTTGGAACAGGCACTTTCGTTGCCATATTTAAAGCCGTCTGGCATTAACTTTGCAACCGAATTTGTGTCTGGCAAATTAATTATAGGTTGTCTTCTATCCAAAGAGCAATATCTTGTAATTTTTAAGCTTGATAAAATGGCGTAAAAAGGTCTTATAAAATTTAATTATAAACCACTCTTGGTACAGGCACTTTCGTTGCCATATTTAAAGACGTCTGGCATTAACTTTGTGTCTGGCTAATTAATTATAAGTTTTCTGCTATCCAAAGAGTAATATCTTGCAATGTTTAAGCTTGATAAAATGACGTAAAGAGGTCTTATAATTTTTTGAAATATAAACAACTCTTGGAACAGGCACTTTCGTTGAAATATTTAAAGCCGTCTGGCATTAACTTTGCAAACGAATTTGTGTCTGGCAAATTAATTATAGGTTGTCTGCTATCCAGTGTGTAATATCTTGCAATTTTTAAGCTTGATAAAATGACGTAAAGAGGTCTTATAATTTTTTGAAATATAAACAACTCTTGGAACAGGCATTTTCGTTGAAATATTTAAAGCCGTCTGGCATTAACTTTGCAAACGAATTTGTGTCTGGCAAATTAATTATAGGTTGTCTGCTATCCAAAGAGTAATATCTTGTAATTTTTAAACTTGATAAAATGACGTAAAGAGGTCTTATAATTTTTAAATTATAAACCACTCTTGGAACAGGCACTTTCGTTGCCACATTTAAAGCCGTCTAGCATTAACTTTGCAACCGAATTTGTGTTTGGCAAATTAATTATAGGTTGTCTGTTATCCAAAGAGTAACATCTTGTAATTTTTAAGCCTGATAAAATGACGTAAAGAGGTCTTATAATTTTTAAATTATAAACCACTCTTGGAACAGGCACTTTCGTTGCCTTATTTAAATTGTTGTTTTTATTGTCTGGCATTAACTTTTCAACCGAATTTGTGTCTGGAAAATTAATTATAGGTTGTCTGCTATCCAAAGAATAATATCTTGTAATTTTTAAGCTTCATAAAAACATATAAGAAAATGAGCCTTTATAAAATGGCGGATTTTTGAATTTTTTTCATCTGCATAACCCCTTCTGCCACAGGTAAACGCAACGTCACCCGACTGCCAGACCGCTTGCAAACGTATTCTACCATAAAAGGGAAAAACATATTAAAAAATGGGCCTTGTTAAAATGACGTGATTTTGAAGCTTTTTGACCTGCACAACCCCTTCTGCCACAGGTAAACGCAACGTCTCCCGACTGCCAGACCGCTTGCAAACGTATTCTATCATAAAAGGGAAAAACATATAAAAAAATGAGCCTTGATAAAATGACGTGATTTTTGACGTTGCTAGCTCTTAGACTATTAAGTAATCCGTTGTTTAAAACTTGTTATATTGTCAATTAATAACTTTTACTTATTGTATCAATTGTGAATATAATCAGGAACATTTTTACACCCCTCCCCCTTTCTATTTTCCAAACTATTTTCAATAAAGGGAAAGCAGTAAGTAGTTATGAGAATTTGAATTTTTTTCAAATACATATGACATATGTATATATATTTGAAAATATGTATATAATTTTATTTTTGAGAGCCCCCTTCCTTTTGTTGACCACAGAACAGATGCAAAAGAAATGCCAGTCAACATTTTTATAACTTTCAAAAGAGACTTTTTTTTTTTTTTTTTTAACAATATTTGCTTATAGAGGTCGTTTAAAATAGTTTAAAATGGTTTCATTGTACATAGTTTGCATAAGACACGTGGATTTTTAAAAAGTATTAATCCAGCCCCACAAAAATTTTTCCGAGCCCCCCCTGGCATTACTAGCTGGTTACGGCCCTTCATACTGGGGAGATAATGGTTTATAACTCAAATTCTAATGAATTGAGCGTAAAAAGACATCACACGGCACCTTATACGTCTCTTCAAAAATCCCCTCAGCAAGTTTCATGTTTCTGCTTTTAAAAATGTGTCTGAAATTGTATCGAAAAATTTCGAGCTGTTGAAGGTGGAAAAGCATTTTTTCGAGTACACCCTTAAGGCTGTTCTAAACTGCTCCGCTCAACAAGCGGTAAACGTTTTGACAGATTTACAAACTCATTTTTTAACGGAAAGATTAAAATTGGAATGCATGACTAGGGAAACGATTTTGAATCGAACTCATTTTTCCATTTTATGATAATTAAATTAACTATCGAGTTATAAGCTATTTCGATCAATTCATCACCCGTTTTTCTCCTGCTTTTCGTCCGGTTTTTCTGCTTTCGTAAGGGAAATGTGCTCAAAAACGTCATCTTTGAAGGCTTGTTATGAAAGATATATTGCGTTTTTTAAAAAACGGAAAATTGAGTGCAATTAGACAGTTTCTGAATAATAACATCTGCTATTTTCAAGCATTTCCGAACAAAAATAAATTAAAGCATGTGTCACAAAGTTGCCCTTTTTGATTTAAGAGCAGCCTTAAGGATGTATTTCGATTCAAACTGCTTATTTTCCGATTTATTTTTGAATTCATTTTTGCTCTCCAATGCACCAAACTTTCAAAATTTCTTATTTGGAAAGTACACAAGGTGCCGTGATGGTCGATTCTTTGATAAATGCAGAAAATATTGCAAAAAAGGCAATCAAAATCAAAAACGGCATTTCGAACCAATTTTTCCCAAGCGGGAGATTTGTGAACGTAAAAAAGGGTCCTACTGAGAACATAATTGTTTATAACTCAAATTCTAATGAATGGAGCGTAAAAAGACATCACATGGCTCCTCATACGTCCCTTCAAGAATCTCCTCAGCAAGTTTCGTGTTCAGGGCCATCGTTATCGTTAAGACTTTTTATTGGTGGGGGAGAAGACCTTAAATTGCCAAGTCAAATTTTCATATTTGCCAACTTGTTTCATATTTTTGCCAAGTTACCACACTTAGAAAATGTAATACAGTTGTTATTTGTAAAAATTTCAATAATATTCCCAATTAGAGTTGTAACTTTTGCAACTTCTACCTAAAAATAGGAAATATATTACAGTTTTTATTAAAATTTCAATGAAATTTGCCAAGTGTAACAACATTTGGGAATGTTTGGGGGGGGAGGCTCCCCCCTGTCCCCCCCCTTAGCGAGGCCCCTGTTCGTGTTTCTACTTTTAAAAATGTGTCTAAAAATGTATCGGAAAATTTCGAGCTGTTGAAGGTGGAAAAGCGTTTTTTCGAATACACCCTTAAAATAGTTACCGATTCGCGTAATAGATGGCAGCACTACAAATTTTATTTTAATAGTCTATAAGCCTACGTGAGAGGAGAAAAGGACATGATGCAAAAATATACCTGTCTCCCCTCTTGCCTAGAGCAGTTCTCCCCTCAAAATTCTAAGAAAAGAGCTTTCTACTCTCTTTTATTTTATTTTATTTTTACAGCAGGGCGAGTCCCCCTCCCCCCCAATCTGCCATTCGAGACTCCGCACCTGGTGTCGCGTAAAAAAGAGTAGGGACGGCGGCAGGTTTGTTTGTGCATTTTTATTTATTTTTTCTGTGGTTGATATATCGGGGTGGGGGGAACAAATTTAGAACACGGAGACAGGTGCGTCACTTCCGAGCATCAACAAAATCCATGTCAGGAGAAATTTTAATCGTCTATAATTCAGCTGAAAAAAAACAGGACTCAATTAAGGCTATTTCTCAAAAACTAAAAGGGCAACTTTATGACATAAGTTATAGTTTATTTTTGTTTGGAAATGTATGAATGTTTGTATTTGTGACGGCCAATTATCTGCACAGGGATATTGGTCCTAAGGGGAGCCCTCCATGATGAATCTTAAGGTCTACGCACATAGCACTAACTTCTTGCGCTATCTTTGATCTTTCGTGTCGGCACTTTGATGTATAAAGCGCTTTTTCAGTGAACTTTTTTGAATTTCAAGGGAGAAATCCAACTCGAAATCAGTTGACAGCTTTACGACTGAAGCAAGATGGGGGCGAGATAAACTTCCCCTTCCTTTGTCAATTCGGTAGGGTCAGTCCCTCAAAAATCATTTAAAGAGATTTTACCCTTGTTTCGTTCGGAAACAAAGAATGATTGATTGCTCTTTTAGTGTAATAAAAACTAGTGCTGTTCGCTCCCAGCCTTACTGATGGAACCTAATTCGTATTTACGCAAAGATATTGGAGGTTCAAAGAAACCCACGGAAAACTTCGAACGATTTGGCCGTCAGCCGCAATTGGTTCGAGCCCAGCACTTGCCGTCTACCGGTTTCAAGGGCAGAACCTCTTAGCCATTGCTGGTCAGCGCCGTGCGAAACGGAGGGCGCCAAATTGAGACTTTGTCCCGAGCGCAGTTTTCTCTTCGCACGCCCCTGTTGGTGGGGCTTGGAAATGCATGGAACTAGCCAGGAGGCGTGCTAAGAGAAAATATCGCCGGGACAAAGCTAGAATTTGGCGCACCCTCCTGCAATTTTTTCTTGTAATAGGCCAAAATGACGTTGGTAATATAAATTTAGCGCCCCAAAAATTTCCGTGCCCGGCGCGATCGCTCCCTTCGCCCCCCCCCCCCCTTTCGCACGGCGCTGGAACTACCAGGTCTAAAATGAATAGTGTACACGTGAATTACTTTTAACATGAATTGCTTTTACAATTCCCAAAAGAAATTAATACAAAGATTTGATACTGATGACATGAATTACTGTTAGGCAACATGAACAAAATTTTGATGTCCCTTGACGTTCATGTTAACGAGATTCAACTGTAGTGTCAAAGTGGGCGTGTTGAATCGAATTTCCGCACAAAAGAGTAATAACCACTCAGCGAAATAGCTAAAAACTTCTTTGTGCAAAATTGCTATAACTCAATAGGTAATTTAATGATCACCAAATGGTCGACCAAGTTCGATTGTTTTTTTTTCTGCTTTCGTTGAGAAATTCAGTTCAAAACGTCCACTTTGATAGTGTATCCTGAAACATCTATTGTTTTTAAAAAAGAAAAAAGAAAAAAAAAAAAAAAAAAAAAAAAAAAAAAAAACGGAAAAAATGAGTTTGATTTGATAGTTTCTGAACAACAACATGGCCAAATTTCCATGGATTGTCGGACAAAAATAAGTTAAAACTTATGTCACAAAGTTGCCCTTTTTTATTTAAGAACACCCTTAAGGGTGTATTTCGATTCAAACTGCTTATTTTCCGATTTATTTTTAAATTCATTTTTGCTCTCAAATGCACCAAGCTGGCAAATTGTCTTCTTTAGAAAGTACACAAGGTGCCGTGATTGTCGATTCTTTGATAAATGCAAAAAATATTGCAAAAAATGCAATTAAAAATGGCTTTTTGAACCGATTTTCCCCTAGTGGGAGATCTGTGAACGAAAAAAAGGGTCATGCTGAGAAGATAATTGTTTATAACTCAAATTCTAATGAATTGAGCGTAAAAAGACATCACACGGCACCTTGTACATCTCTTCAAGAATCCCCTCAGCAAGTTTCATGCTTCTACCTTAAATGTGTCTGAAATTGTATCGGAAAATTTTGAGCTGTTGAAGGTGGAAAAGTGTTTTTTCGAATACACCCTTAAAACCCAGCCCGTCACTGTGTTAGAAAGTTTCGCTCTTGTTCATTAGAAATCAGCCTTAATATGTAAATAGAACTATTCCTGTATTAGTTTTTCTAACTTTGAAAAAAGGTAATTATTTTCAATTTATAATTTTTACGTAACATCCCTCGCTAAGCAGGAGCATTTGTCCCCTATATAAGTTTATTTTGAATTAAAGTGGAAGAAAAAAACAAAACATGTAGATTAGCCCCACCCCCCACCGAAAAATTTTAAAGCCTCCTATGGCTTCGCATTGTAGCTCTGCCCTGATGAGTCTGTGTCATTTCCAGCAGGGGCTTCGCTAAGGGGGGGGGGGGGCAGGGGGGAGCCTCCCTCCCAAACGTTTGCACATGCTGTTACAGTTGGCAAATTTACAAATTGAAGTGGCAAATTAGTTCAAAACTTTAATAAAAAACTATAATGCACTTTCTATTTCTGATAGATTTAACGAAAGTTACCATTATAATTAGAAATAATATTAAGCTTTTTACAAATAAAAACTATATTACATTTTCTAGTTATGATAACTTGGTAAAATTATAAAACTAATTGGCAAACGCCCAGAACTATTTATGTTTATGTTTGCGTTTCAGTGAGTTGGCAAATACTGAATTTTGACTTGGCAATTTAAGGCTTTTTCCTCCACCAATAAAAAGACTTTGCGAGGGCCACGATCTCGAGTTGTTTCTAAAATGAGCCAGAAAGTAGAAAGTTTTCGTTTCAAATAAGTCATACAAATAAAAAAAACAAAAATAAATCGTCGTCAATAAAAGTGAGTCCCGTTTTTCCACGAAATATCGCAAAATAAATCACTGTACCCCCATCCATCCGCTGTGTAGACGGTAAATGCATTGTAAACACGGTTCCCACGCCTCCGACCAAATCTATCTAACAATCCCTCCTCCCTTTTTTTCAAAAAAGAAAGAAAAAAAGAAAACTTGGCGAGTACCCCGACTTCCCTCCTCATCCTCAGATACAGTACATCTAACAGCTGTTTTTGGATATAACAAAATAAAAATCTACTGCAGCAGTGACGTCATTTAAAAGGGGGGCTCTTGAAAATGGATTTTTTTTTCCCTTGCTCAACTCAACAACAAGAAACTTTTTCGTAATACTAATAATATATATTCTACATAAAAAATATAAGAATTTATATTATAAAAAACACTTTGCTTCTAAGACGTTGCATAATAACAAAAACATTTTAAAATATATTAAAAAATTTTTATTTACATTTTTCAACTCATTGTTAATTTTTATTTTTATATTTACATTCTGAGGATGATTCAATTAATAATGAGTTGAAACATGTAAATAAAAATGTTTTAATATACACTGCTCAAAACAATTAAAGTATATTTGAAGTTTTATATAAAATAAAGATATAAACTATTTTTTTTTGCCGAAAATAGAAGAAGAGAATCACAAATGCAAATTTTTCTGGTTTTCAAACTGTGGAGTATGCAAATTTTGAGTTCGACGTCAAAAACGTCGCTTCAGCGGCAGCGAATGAAATTTGACTTTCAACTGGATAAAAGAGAATGAAGACAAGGATGATCGGCATTCAGTGATTGCTTTGTTTCGATGAGTACGATGTCTCAGCGAAGTCATTTGACAGATTCAGAAGCTTGGAGAATTGTTGGTAGGTTAGAAGGGGGCCAAACTCAAGCCGAAGTAGCGCAAGCCATTGGAGTGTCACAAAGTGTCATTTCCAGGATCTGGAACCGTTTTTTGGAGAGTGGATGTGCAGGCCGAAGACCAGGGCAAGCTCATAGACGGGCAACAACGCCCAATGAAGATCGGTATTTAGCGTTAACAACTCGGAGACACCGAAACATGAACGCTACTCTTCTCCAACAACACCTTCGCTCGGCTACAGGCACCACGATTTCAACTCAGACTGTCCGAAACCGGCTCCATGCTGTAGGTCTGTATGCTCGCCGACCGCTGGTATGTGTTAGATTAACATCAAGGCATCGTCGCGACCGCAGGGAGTGGGCAACCGAGCATGTCAACTGGAGGAGAAATGAATGGAGCAATATTCTGTTTTCTGACGAGTCCCGTTTTTCTGTGCATCCGGATAATAGGCGTATTTTCATCTGGAGGGACCGTGGCAGTATTAATAATCCTGCGTTCGTGCACGAAAGTGTCAGATTTGGCGGTGGAGCAGTGTTGGTATATGGTGGCATCTCCATTGACGGGCGCACTGACCTCTACATCATTCGAGATGGAGCTCTGACTGGTCGCCGATATAGGGATGAGATCCTCAGACCTATTGTAGTCCCTTACGCTGCAGCAATCGGAGATAACTTCATTTTAATGGACGATAACTGCAGGCCACATCGTGCAAACCTGGTGGAGGATTTCCTTTTCGAGGAAGGAATCGTTCGAATGGAATGACCAGCGTGTTCTCCAGACATGAATCCAATCGAGCACGTTTGGGACGCTCTAGGAAGACGAGTTTCTGGCCGCCAACAACCCCCACAAACTCTCCAAGAACTGGAAAGAGCTCTTCTGGAAGAGTGGGGCAGAATACCCCAACTCGTCATTAATAGCCTCATTGAGTCCATGCCTCAAAGGTGTTCAACGTTGCTGGTCGCCCGTGGAAACCATACCCCCTACTGAAAATGATTTTCTTTGAAGAAAACACCTTTTTTTATTCTTTTTTTCTCATATGCACAAATTGTGTTTTTTTCCTTTTGTACACAAATACGCTATAAAATGCATTTTTTTTTCTGCCAAACATGTGTAATTTATTCTCATATAACCTACTATGTCTGTCGACCATGTACCAATCAGCTAAAAAGTTTCCCAGATACAAAATCCACCTAAAACTGCAATATCCTTTAATTGTTTTGAGCAGTGTATTTTAAAATGTTTTTGTTATTATGAAACGTCTTAGAAGCAAAGTGTTTTTTATAATATAAATTCTTATATTTTTTATGTAGAATATGTATTATTAGTATTACGATGTAGTTATTAATGGACGTAATCAAGACTTACTAATGTCATTTTTCACATTCATAAGAAACTTTTTAGCGGATTTATTTTTAAGGCCCTTGTCCCTGCCTGCGAAGACACTCGCGAGCTAATGCTATTCCTATGGGGATGCATTTTTCTAATAACTCTTTCGCGTTTTCACATTTTTAAATAATTTTCTTTTTTGCATTGGATAGCTGAAGTCCCTCTCAAGAGCGCTCCTTCATTACTCTTTCGATTTTGGTCACAGGTATTTTTTACAAAGTTACTTTCACTTTCTGAACCGGTTGTGAAAGTGAAAATAAGGATATAGGTATGGTAAATATTTTAGTATACATATACTTTTTTAAGAAATATTATAGTATTGTCATTTTGTCATATTGTTTTTATTTTCTTCAATGAATATCTTTTTTCCTAATTTGGTATAGTAAATAACTTCCAACCAGTCGGGTGCATTGTGGGACGAATTACTTAGCTTTTAGCACGTCCCATAACAGAAACTGGTTGGATGTTTTTGCTTTTTCATTAAATTATGCACCACTGACGAGTAGTTTAATGAAAAAGCCTTCTAATGTCCATTTATCTTTTATTATTTTGGTAATCTGCCTTCTATTTCACTTCAAACTTCAATTGTTTTCAATAAGATGATTGTAAAAATACTGGTTTTATTGGTTTATTGAATGGTATTGTCTGAATTACTTTGGTTGTATTCATAAAAGTATATATATTACAAATTTAAAATTTTTTCGCCAAAACTAACCTTTATACTATCTTAATTTTCTTATAATAATATTCCGTACTTACTTCAAATTGTTAAATTAAAATCTTGTTTCTAAATCTAATCTGTTAATCCTTATGCAGACGATATAAATTCTTAATTTGCCTTAAAAAACATTATTCCAGTATGCGTAAATTTAAAAAGATGGCTCTAAATTAAAAATATTCTTAATTAAAACTTTATTTCTTAATATTCCAAATAAAACTGATTTCTTCTATGTTTTTATCAACCCTTTTTAAGAAAGTCTTATTAAATTTATTCCAAAACCATACCTTTCAAAAAATATCATTATTTTATTTTATCTATTTATTTATTTTTCCTACGTCAACCTTTGATGTGTGCATATTAATAAATTCATTTTTTTTCTTTTTCTCTTAAAATTAATCATTTATAAAAATCGTCTGCCTAAGATATTTAAAATTCTGAGTCAATTATAAATTGGTTAAATAATATTTTTTTTTAAATAAATTTATCGTTTGTGGAAAATAATATCGTAGCTGGACAAGAATTCTGTTTACATAAAAGAATGATGGTTTGAGGTTACAGAATGTTCCAGAACTTTCTTTTTAGTTTAAAAAGGTGGAAGTCTCGAGATGAAAAAGAAGATTTCTTGGGTTGCTTCTTCGATGAGGACAGCTCGCTGAAATAATGATGGAATTTTTGCAAAAGGAGCTTTTCCTTCCTCATTATTACGAATTTAATAAATGAATTTACAGCAGCCCATGACTAATTATTGGATCTTCTACATTTATTTATTTATTTTGTTTTTTCCCTCGCTTGCCATGACTGTGTGTTTCTTTTTAACCAGTGGAAATAATTCGAGTTCTCCTTAAATCGTCACATATATATGTGTGTGTGTACTTAAAAATGTCAAAATTCGAAAGAGCTATTAGAAAAATGCCTCCCCATAGGAATAGCGTTAGCTCGCGTGTGTATTCGCGGACAGGGAGAGGACCCTTAAGGCTGTTCTCAACTGCTCTACTCAACAATCTCAAAACGTTTTGACACAATTACAAATTCATTTTTTATCGGAAAGATATACAATAGGAAGAAGAAAATGAGTGCGATTCGACTGTTTCTGAACAACAACACCTGCTACTCTCCATGCAATTCCGAATAAAAATAAATTAAAACTTATGTCCCAAAGTTGCCGTTTTTGATTTAAGAACACCCTTAAATAAAAAAGTTGGAAATTGCACGTGAATCGTAGCAAATGAGGTGCGTTCGTACGATAACGAAGTTTTAAAAATATTCAGATCTTGCTGATATAGTAGAGCTTACTCCGGATACAGTATAGTGGTCGAAATCTTTGTGTTTCTGTAAATATGCAGGGAGTAATTTTTATTATACCTCAGCAACGCATATCTTATTCATAAAATGTGAAATAGTTGAATATAATTAAAACACGCCCCAAACAGTGTTTCTCCGTATAGCATTAAGTAGTGGAATACTTTTGTGAGGCCCTGTAATTTAATAATAAAAAATATTTGCATCACAGATTGTACAGAATGTATATTTTAGTACATACTTCATAGATTCATGTCAATTCTATTATGTTCAAATGAGTGTAACACCATTAAAATGCACTTGAAACTTTTTTTTGCCATTGATCGTAATGTAACGGAATACTTTTGATTCTCCCTGTAATTGATCTATGCATCCGATTTTCATAACATTTGAAATGACTCCACAAAATTATGTAATAATTATACGTTTTAAATTTCAAACGATTAAAATGCATTTGAAACTTTTTACCCGATTGATCGTAATGCAACGGAATACTTTTGACTGTCCCTGTAACTGATCTATGCATCCGATTTTCATAACATTTGAAATGACTCGACAAAATTATGTAATAAATATACGTTTTAAATTTCAAACGATTAAAATGCATTTGAAACTTTTTACCCCATTGACCGTAATGTAATGGAATCCTTTTGATTGTCCCTGTAATTGATCGATCCATCCGATTTTCATAAAATTTGAAATGACTCGACAAAATTTTGTAATAATTATGTATTTTAAATTTCAAACGATTCGGTTGGGTAGTTTTTGCATTGTTATATGCGGACAGACGGACGGACAAAGCGACAACAATAGGTGCTACGTATTTACATAATTACGAACGCACCTAAAAAGTACAACTTTGTGACATAAGTTTTAATTTAATTCTGTTCGGAAAGGCATGAAACTAGTAGGTGTTGTTGTTCAGAAACTGTCGAATCGCACCCAGTTTTTTGTTATTTTGCAAACACAATAGATCTTTCAAAACAAGCAGCCAAAGTGTGCGTTTTGAACCGCATTTCTCGGCGAAAGTAGAAAAAGTAGTCTTACAAAGAGAGAAAAAGGCGTGATCAGGTGATCGAAATCACTTATAACTCGATAGGTAATTTAATTATCATAAAATGGAAAACAAAGTTCGATTCTAAATTTTATAAATGTGTCAAAACGTTTAATTTTTTAACAGAAAAATATGAAATTGTAAAGCCTGACTATGAAAGTGATTTGGAATCGAACTAAATTTTCCAATTTTGGATCAATAAATTACCTATCGAGTTATAAACATTTTTGATCACGTGACAAAGCTTTTTTCTCCGTTCGTTGACTGGTTTTTCGGCTTTCGACGAGAAATTAGGTTCAAAATGTCCACTATGACACTATTTTCTAAAAAATCAGTTGTGTTTAAAAAAAAAAAAAAAAAAAAAGAAAGAAAAAAAGAAAAAAGAAAAAACAGGAAAATGAGTGCGATAGGATAGTTTCGGAACAATAATGCCTGTTGGTTTCGAGCATTTCCCAACAAAAATAAATTAAAACTTACGTCATAAAGTCGCCATTTTCAATTTAAGAATACCCTTAACAGAAAGGTATAAAATTGCAAAATCTGACCATGGAAGCGTCTTGGAATCGAACTGAATTTCCCTTTTCTTTTATCAAGAAATTACCTATTGAATGAACAATGATTGTTATCAAGTGACAAAGACGTTTTTCACCCTTTCTCGAGCGACTGAACTTTTTTCTTGCGGAAATTCGATTCAAAACGCCCTCTGTGGCACTCTTTTCTGAAAGATCTATTGCATTTGCACGAAAACGGAAGAAAACAGTTCAATTAGATAGTTTCCGAACAACAAAACCTCCTAATTTCTTGCATTTTCGGAAAAAAAAAAAAGAATTTAAAGTTATGTTATAAAGTTGGCTTTTTTGATTTGACAATGCCCTTAAATCTTATGTCATAAAGTCGCCATTTTGGATTTCAGAACAGCTTTGAGGCAGTTCTCAACTACTCTGCTCAGCAAATGCAAAACGTTTTGATGCATTGACAAATTCATTTTTGAACGGAAAGATATGAAATTGGAAGCGATTTGGAATCGAACTGAGTTTTACATGTTTGCATCAATAAATTACCTACCAAATTATAAGCATTTTTGTTAACGTGACAAGGCCTTTTTTCCGTTCGTCGATTGGTTTTTCTGCTTTCGTCGGGAGATTAGGTTCAAAACGCTCAGTTTGACAGACTTTTCTAAAAAATCTATTGTGTTTGGGAGAAAACAAAAAGGAAAATGAGTGCTATTAGTTTCTGAACAACAACAACACCAAATTTCATGCATTTCCTAACAAAAATTAACTAAAACGTATGTCATAAAGTTGCCCACTTCGGTATTGAGAACAAACAGCCTTAATATAACCTTCTTTCTCCATTTATAGCGCCGTGCGGAAGGGGGCGGTCGCCCCGGTCACGGAAATTTAGGGGGCGGGAAATTTATACTATTTACTTCATTTTTTGACCTCTCACAAGCAAAAGTTGGGGGGAAGGCGCCAAATTGAAACTTTGCCCCGCAGTGGTGAATTGACGCTTTTCTCCGGGAGAGATTTTCGTGGCTCCGGGGGGGGGGGGGGTCATTATAGAGTTCCGGGGGGTGGTACTTTTTGACCATTGAAAACGTAAAACTTCAAATTTTCCGGAGGGGACATTTTATTTTTCCGGGGGAGGGGGAATGTCCCCCCCGGGCCACACCCTGATTTCAACACTGTTGCCCCGGCGCAATTTTCTCTTCGCACGCCCCTGTCCATTTATATACTATTTTTATTTATTATACGACATACACTAGCGTAATTGGCTTGCAAATCACTCAGAAAATAACACTCGGCCCGTCCCTGCTAGAAATTTTCAAACAAATATGTTTACAAAAAAGCGAAAGCGATTCCTGCTGCATAAACCAGTAATGCAGAGCTCGCAACCCCTCGAGATTGTTACAAGGTTCATCGCTAGAGTTAATTGTATTTTGTTGCGTAAAAAATCATGGCGTGTAACCTTCTTGGCATTACATTACACCCGCCAACATTCTTGTATAAAACATCACACTCCCCTTCCACCCACATTTGATGGATGATTCTCCATTTATTAGTAATCTAATACGACTGTTATTAACTTGACGGTTGCAAAAATCGCTCCCCTCATCCTATGTATACATATGTATCCGAATATGTTTACCTTTATACAGGGCCGTAGCTAGAAGTGAATAATACGGGGAG
Organism: Maratus speculifer; assembly: GCA_964019185.1. Classification (NCBI taxonomy): domain Eukaryota; kingdom Metazoa; phylum Arthropoda; class Arachnida; order Araneae; family Salticidae; genus Maratus; species Maratus speculifer. The sequence continues at coordinate 280,038,979 of OZ025300.1, read as the reverse complement.
AGGGGGGAGGGGGCTCAAGAAAATGTAAGGAGGGCTCATATTTTCTCTCTCTCTCTGATGCAGAAAGATAAATTTCTGCGTATTCACATTGTAGGTACTATGTTTCTTATTAAGGGTGTTCTTAAATCAAAAAGGGCAACTTTGTGACACATGCTTTAATTTATTTTTGTTCGGAAATGGATGAAAATAGCAGGTGTTGTTATTCAAAAACTCTCTAATGGCACTCATTCTTTTGTTTTTTAAAAAACACAATAGATTTTTTCATAACAAGCCTTCAAAGTTGACACTTTTGAGCCTATTTCCCGACGAAAGCAGAAAAACCGGTCGAAAAGGAGGAGAAAAACGGGTGCGAAAAACGTCATCGAAATAGCTTATAACTCGATAAGTAATTTAATGATCATAAAATGGAAAAATAAGTTCAATGGAGAAATTTCACGATTTTCATTTTCACTTTTATATTGAAGAGCAGAAAAAATCAAGAAAATTGATACCATTTTTATGTATATTTGAAGCTTTAATAATTCACTAAATGAATTTTAAAACTGCATTTTTTGGCTTGGCGCGAAAACGCTGCATCGCGGACGAAAGCGACTGTGACGTCATTTGCCATGTAAACACCGTAGTACTACGTTGCTGGCTTAAGCGTTTGATACAATTCTTATATGTTTTTAAATTTTCTATATTAAAAATGAGTAGCAAAGTGTGTTATAAATGTTGTATAGTGCCATGTTTCACGTATAGTACAGTAAATTCGCCTGATAAGCACTTTTTTTAGCGTTCCTAACTATTATGATAACGATAATTTATTCTGATGTTAACTTGATAGAAATGTTTTTGTAAACTTATAATCTGCTATTCTTCATTTGTATGTGTATTTATTGATTGAATATAAATATAATTTTAATAATTTTTTTTTCTGAAAATATGAAAGGGAATAATCGCTTATGGAATACAAGAAAAATACTTATGTATCATACATATAGTCATTCATTTTTATTTATGCATATTAAGAAGTGCCTTCAAGTAATCGATAGCTTATGTTTGAAATATATATATATGTTCATTATTCAATAATAATAATGCATTTTTTTTGGGGGGGGGGGGAACACCTCTAATTTTGATATCCATGTTTAATGTATATAACAAACATTAACATAATATGTAAAAAAAAAAAAAAAAAAAAAAAAAAAGAAAAAAAAGAAAAGAAAAGAAAAAAAGAAAAGAAAACAATCATTTATGAAACAAATTTTCAGTTAAACTTACATTCACAACGAAGCATTTTCAGACTTTTTAATAAGTATTTTTGAATTAGTAGCATATCCAGAAAAAAAATGAGGGGAGGGGAAGTAAGAAAAGGTTTGTTCTACGTTAATGTGCAGTAGCTTTAATACACTGAGGAATTCAAATTTTGGGGGATTTTTAAAGCAGATTCTGGCTCCCTAAATAACACTTTTAGCTAAAGTTTTTCTTTTTTTTTGGGGGGGGGGGAGAGGGAGGGGAGTTTAATATTATGTTTATGTTGTGTGTATAGAATTAAGTTTTTTTTTTTTTTTTCATGAAATTTATATTTTATCTCAATTGTAAAATAAAATTTCTACTACCGAAAATATAAGCTATTTTATGCCTAGATTTTTATTTATTTATTTATTTTATTTATAGTTATTATTTACCATTATATATTTTTAATGTATATATGTATTTTATGGAATTTCAAGTGAAAATTTATTATTTTCTGTAAATTATAAATATTAATTTTGATATCAAATGTCTAAATGTATTTAACTTTAGATGAATAAAAAAGGACAAATTATATATTTTTTTTTTCACTCTAACAAAAATAAAGCAAAAATTTTCAACTAGAAATTTAAAAATTGTTTGCTGATCCCACATGACATATAATCTATGATACATACATATACAATTATACTTCTTATAATAAATCGTCAGCTAGACTTACATAATAAATCAGAATAGATATATATATATATTTTATTTATATCGTTTTTATTTTCTTTTGAAGGCAAATACTAGCTAAGAAGTAATGCTCTGTATAGGAAATTTTTCCAAATTAATATTCTGTTCTGAATATTTTTGATATATGTCACCGATTGATTGTACATTTAGTAAATTTCAAAGTCAGTAATGATAAGCATTTTTCTATTTCATTATTTGACATATATTAATATTTAAAACTAAATATTAAAAAAGTATTCATTTTGTTACGCTTTTTCTTTTTTTTAAATAAAATCTTATGCATTATTTGAGACAAGTATTTAAAATATAAAAAGGTAGACAGTCTTATGAAAAAAAAAAAAAAAATCTTTACAAATTAAACACAAAGTAATCTGTAATTCCGCCAACATAAATGTCACTTTAAAAATGAAACAAGAAATTTTCATAAAAAAAAACAAGCGTAATTAATAAGCGTATATTTTCAATTAAAATGAAAAAAAAAAAATCAAAACATTAGCAATCTTGTTTCAAAAAATGTCAACACGAAGAATCGAACCCGGGCTATCTGGCCAGCTAGCCAACACTCTACGAGCACGCCACGGATTATTTAGACGATACTGCAAACTAGCTATTGAAATTTTAGTTGGAAGAAGTAACCTGTCACGACTACAAGATCAACTTTCTAAGAAAACTAAATTGTTCAAACTTAAACAAATTACACTTGGTTCTATATTTTGTTAATTAAAAAATTGAATAAATCTGAAAATTTAGATTGATTTCCTGTTCATTATTCGATGTTATATTAAAAAGTTGTACAATAGTTTTTAGAAAATGATCCATATCACAATGTTTGTCTGAACTTGAGCTTATTTTTTTCTCCGTGTAGTATGTTTTTAATAAAAGTTTTAAATAATACTTTCTATATTTAAAAAAAAAAAAAAAACATTAATTACTTTTATAATTATCATGACTTTTTTTTTAGTGTGAAAGGGAGGGGAAGGGATGAATTTTTTTTTTTTATATATATAACTTTCTATGGGGCAGATTTTACTGTAACAATTTTAATTTTCTCAGGTATTGTTATAAACTTCTCTTTTCAGCTTTGATAAAAAGTTTTGTAGTTTACCGAGAAAATTTTTACTCAGAAGTCAGAAAATACATATTAAGTATTAAATAAATAAAAAGTCTGTCTTATTTCTCAATATTTTATTTTATATCAAATATACTTTATCAGTATTGTAAAATAATTTAAACTTTATTTAAATTAAAATATACTGAAATAAGAAGATAACTCATTTCAAGAACAACAATCAAGAATCACGAACTACTGTTTTAGCTTTCAATCTTTCATTTCATTTTAATCATTATTATTATTTAGTAAATAAAAATAAAAGTAGAACAGAAATACATATCCTTTAGATTTTAATCCTCGTATTTCTGGGCCGATGAAATCAGAATCATTTCCTAAAAAACTAACATGGAAATAGAATCCCTTTTTGGGAGCCTATTGTCCGATTGCCCGAATCTACATTTCTAAGGCCGAAAATCTACATTTTCAAATTAAAATTTTAATGAAAATAAAAAGTAAACGATCTATTTTATATTAAGATAAGTTAAGTCTTACTTTTTTATAAATTTAAAGTTGCTAACGTTAAATAAATTTGTAGAAACTGATGAAACAAGGTTGCAAATATGAAAAGCAATGGGAAAAAGAATGCGTGCAAAACTGAAACATTTCGACTTCGTGGCAAATGACGTCACAACCAATCACGTCGCGTTTTTGTATCACGTGGTTTTGTTTATGTTTTTACGTTGTTAAAAACAGTAATTAAAAATTATTTAGAATTATTTTAACGATTCTGAGTGGATTTTTGAGAATTTCAAGATAAACTTTATCAGTTACACACAAAAGAAAACGTATTCCTCCAGGGTGAAATTTCTCCATTCGAAATCGCTTCCATAGTCAGGCATTAAAATTTTATAACTTTCTGCTAAAAAATGAATTTGTAAATGTGTCAAAACGTTTTTCGCTTGTTGAGCGGATCAGTTAAGAACACCCTTAAACTGCTGCAATAAACTTCATTTTATGTTAAGAAATAAAAGGATAATGAAAAATTCGAGTGTATAACTAGTGCTATATTAAACATCAAGTTAGCTTCATAGAGGCTCTTAAGTATGATTTCCCAGAAATTTTCATACACATATGGCTAACAAAAAAAAAAAAAAAAAAAAAAAAAAAGAGGAAAGAATTTACAAGTCAGTGGTGGTAGAGGTCGCAACCCTTGAGTTCATCATAAGGTTCATTGCGAAGGCTAATTATGTTTTTTGGCAACAAAAATGTTGGTAGGTGATCCCCCATAACCTCAAAATTACACAACACAACATTTTGAAGCATCCCTTTTCCATCTCATTTGATGGAGAATTTATCCGTTACCCGATATAGTAACTCGACTGTTTCAAAAAATCGTTGGTTTAAAGGTGTAATCGAAAAAAATGTTTTTCCACCCTCAGAAGCTCGTAATTTTCTGATACATTTTAAAAAAAATTTTATTTTACTTAAGAAAGCTGTTATAATAATTAAAAAAAAAATGACATTGACATGTTTCGGATCCGTTTAATAAGATCCATAATCATAATAAAAATAAAAATAAAATTTCAGAACATTTCACGGTCAATACAAATGACACGCGACAATGAGATATAAACAACAGAAAACAAAAATCACGCGCTCTATTGTAAAAAATTAAATTAAAATAGACTATGGTCTAAAAGGATTTCCAACATGGTTCATATCCCATTCAAGCCCTCACGAGGAATTTATTCATTAATTCTAACCACAACTTAGGAATAATAAAAGAAACGGTATCATTGCAAACAAAATTTTTACGCGTATAAATTTCTATGGACTCTCTTATAATAGACTTACGACAACAATTTGATATGAAACATAATTTGCCTTCTCTAAACAATATTTTTATCCTCTCATTTAAATATGTTCTAGATAAGGCAGTGTTAGAACGTCCACATTTAATGTCAGATTCATGCTCCCCTTTTTTAATACCAAGCTTTCTCCACAGTCATGCCTATGTAATAATTTAAGTCCCCATTTTCTGTAATATAATTACAGAAAAATTATTTTATTATTCCTAAATGAATCTGACATTAAATTTGGACGTTCTAACACTGCCTTATCTAGAACATATTTAAATAAGGGGATAAAAATATTGTTTAGTGAAAGCAAATTATGTTTCATATCAAATTCTTGTCGTAAGTCTATTATAAGAGAGTCCATTGAAATTTATACGCGTAAAAATTTTGTTTGCAATGATACCATTTCTTTTATTATTCCTAAGTTATGGTTAGAATTAATAAATAAATTCCTCGTGAGAGCTTGAATGGGATGAACCAAGTTGGAAATTCTTTTAGATCATGGTCTATTTTAACTTAATTTTTTACAATAGAGCGCGTGATTTTTGTTTTTTGTTGTTTATATCTCATTGTCGCGTGTCATTTGTATTGACCGTGAAATATTTTGAAATTTAATTTTTTTTATTATTATGATTATGGTCAATGTCATTTATTTTTAATTATTATAACAGCTTTCTTAAGTAAAATAAAATTTTTATTAAAAAGTTTATATAAAAGGTGAATCTTTTAGAATCTGGTGATTTAAAAAATCTATTGGATTAAGATGCGATGTGATGTCGTTTTTCACTCCGTTCATTAGAACCTGATTTATAAATAATTATTTTCTCAGTAAGACCCCTTTTTTTCGTTCCCATATTTCCCGCATCGGAAAAATCGGTTCAAAGTATCAACTTTGACACCATTGTTTTCAATATTTTCTGCATTTATCAAACAAACAACAAACACGGTACATCGTGTACTTTCTAAATAAGACAATTTGCCAGTTTGATGCGTTTGAGAGCAAAAATGAGACTAAAAATAAACAGTTTGAATTGGAATAGACCTTTAAACCTTGTTTCATTCTTCGCAAAATGTGATATCATTCTTGTATAATTTAAAATCTTCATCGCCAATCAACAGGACATTTCCTTGCTCCGAAGAAGGTAGGGTTGAAATTTCCTCGAACGCTTATTTACCTAATGGAAAAAATAAAATTTGAGAACACCGCCTTTAATTAGGTCTGTTCTTAAATCAAAAAGGGCAACTTCATGACATAAATTTTTAATTTATTCTTCTTCGGAAGTACATGAAACTAGCAGATGTTGTTGTTCAGAAACAAGCTAATCGCACCCATCCCCCCCCCCTTTTTTTTTTTTTTTTTTTTTTTAATTATTATTTTGCAGAGACAATAAATATACTTTTCAGAAAATACTGTCAGTGTTTGTTTTGAAATGAATTTCCGCACGAATAAAGAATAACCATTCAAGGATGGGTGAAAAATGTCTTTGTCACGTGATTAAAATCACTTATAACTGAATAGGTAGTTTATTGATTCAAACAATGGAAAACACAACTCGATTGCGCTTAGCAGAGCAGTTGAGCTTAAGGGTATATTCGAAAAAACGCTTTTCCACCTTCAACAGCTCGAAATTTTCTGATACAATTTCAGACACATTTTTAAAAGTAGAAACATGAAACTTGCTGAGGGGGTTCTTGAAGGGACGTATGAGGTGCCGTGTGATGTCTTTTTATACTCCATTCATTAGAATTTGATTTATAAACAATTACCTTATCAGTATGACCCTTTTTTTTTCGTTCCCAGATCTCCCGCTTGGGAAAAATTGGTTCGAAATACCGCTTTTGATTGCTTTTTTTGCAATATTTTCTGCATTTACCAAAGAATCGACCATCACGGCACCTTGTGTACTTTCCAAATAGGAGATTTTGGAAGTTTGGTGTATTTGAGAGCAAAAATGAATTCAAAAATAAATCGGAAAACAAGCACTTTGAATCGAAATATACCCTTAATTAGGTCTGTTCTTAAATAAAAAAAGGGCAACTTTATGATATAAATTTTTAATTTATTCTTGTTCGGAAGTACATGAAACTAGCAGGTGTTGTTGTTCAGAAACAAGCTAATCGCACCCATTTCCCCGTTTTTTTTTTTTTTTTTTTTTTTTTTTTTTTTTTTTTTTTTTTTAATTTTGCAGAGATAATAAATATACTTTTCAGAAAATACTGTCAAAGTGTTTGTTTTGAACCGAATTTCCGCACGAATAAAGAATAACCATTCAAGGATGGGTGAAAAATGTCTTTGTCACGTGACCAAAATCACTTATAACTGAATAGTTAGTTTATTGATTCAAACAATGGAAAACACAACTCAATTGCGCTTAGCAGAGCAGTTGAGCTTAAAAAAATGTGTCAGGAAGTAACTCCTTTAAGTTTGATTTATTTAATTCAAAGGAAAGATCGGAAAATGGCGACTTACTGTAAGCATTAAAGCCTAATTTTTGTTTCGTCCGAGCTGCGTGCGGTGCAGGCAAACGAGAAAGGCGCTGACAAACAAAACGATTCTGATTAAGATCTTCTTCATCTTTTGTTAAACAATGAACGTCTGTGGGTGCGCTGAGGTGTGAAAGAAGGGGACAATGGCTCAGTCTACTTTCCTTTTTGACAGCTGAGCACGTGTCAAACTGCCATTCAACTCCGTTTAACTGTTGTCCGATAACGCCATGACAAGGCATAACACGGCTACTAATCACCAAAAGGCGATTACTACCAGTTAGTTAACAATACGGAGCTGTTAGCTGTATACTGTGTTTGTATCTAATGTATAATGTCTGGCTTATTCTGAATTTGTCAATTAGGTTAGGTTGGAGCGTTCTTTACTATTTATATTTATTTATGCTATTTATAACTACTATGCCTTCGATATCGATAAAAAAAAACTTTCCAACATGTAAAAAAGTAATTGTGACTTTGGCTCGTCGATATGGCCCTCTAATTTTTGTAAATGTACTTGGGATTACCACTGTACGTTTATAAAAAATTATTCCAATGACATTAGTTTCTAAAAAAACAATACCTGTCAGTTTAATGCTTTTTCGAAAAAAAAACTGAATTAAAACCCACTCATAAAGTTTCCTCTTTGGATTTGAGAACAGCAAAAGAGTATTCTTAAAGCTGCTATCAGATGCACAAACTTTACGAGCTACGAACTTTTCAGCCGCTTTTAACCCCAACTTTTTCCCGTTCAAAGAGAGAAAAAGTTATATTTGTCTTTAAAAAGTTGGAAGAAAATCAGGAAAACCAGCACTGCTAGTATACCAACCGTTAATATTTATCGCCTATTCGCAGGGCCGTAACTAAGTGGGCGCTATGGGCGGCTCAGCCCCCCATAAAATATTTTGAGCACCCCCCCTCCCCTGGAAAAAGTTCCAAGGTCACTAAATGTTCCGAAAATTCAAATGAAATTCTGTTCAAAAATCTAATTTAGTTTTGAGACCCTTTCACAGTTTTGCAGAATTACTAAATTGTATCTAAAATAAGTGTTTCAACACTCCCTCGTCCTTTTGGTACATATGAAGCTAACAGGATGTTTAATTTTGCACCAGTTATACTCTCAAAATTTTCATCATCCTATACTTTTCTTAGCATAAAATGAAGTTATTACAACAGTTTAATGAGAAACATAGTACCTACCATGTGAATGTGTATCTAATATAAATCTATTTTTATAAATTATTCTTTAAATTTTGAAAATAAATGGATATTCACATTTTATTTATTTATTTATTTTATTTTATTAGAGAATGACAATTTATCTTTCTGCATTAGAGAGAGCACAAAAAAATATGAGCCCCCCCTACATTCCCTTGAGCCCCCCCCCCCTATATTCCCCTGAGCCCTCCCCATCGTACACTTCTAGCTACGGCCCTGCCTATTCGTATCAATCGCTTATCTCTGATTCCTTGAAACGTTCGATGTTGGATGAAAAGTCTCGGCTAGGGGAGACTTTTTTTGGAACGGCAGAAAAATTTTGGGGACATTGCCGTTTGCTATCACACTGGGTGTTGTGCGGACATCTCGCGAAAAGTTGGAGGGAATCAAGTGTTGGCTCAAAAGTCTCTGGAAATGTCGGTGAATCTGATAACAGCTTTAGGCTGTTCTGAACTGTTCTGCTCAACAAATGCAAAAGGTTTTGACACAATTACAAATTCATTTTTTAACGGAAACATGTGAAATTTGAGGGCCTGACTAGGCAAGCTATTTGGGATCGATCTGTGTTTTCCATTGTTTGATCAATCAATTACCTATCCAGTTATGGTAATTTTGATCACGTGACAAGTTCGTTTTTCACCCTTCGCTGTGTGGTTATTTTTCTCTCGCGTGGGAATTCGGTTAAAAACGATCCCTTTGACATTATTTCGTGAAAAATCCTTTGCATTTGCAATAAAAAAAGGGAAAAACAGTTTCGATTCGATAGTTTCTTAACAATAACAACGCCTGCTAGTTCCATATACATTTCCGAACAAAAATTAAATAAAACTCATGTCATAAAGTTGCCCTTTTGTATTTGAGAGCAGTCTTAAATTGCTATGTATGTTTTTTTTCTGTATATATTTATACAGTTGGCAAAAAAAGTATTTGTACACCCTAAATTTTTTTTATTTTTAACTAAATAAAAACAGATATTTTGTCAAAAATAGTTTTAATACAGTCTGTTTACCGTGTGTTTTAAATTACACAACAGAAAATTTCGATAAAGATGTAAAATAATTTTCTAATAGGAAAAGTTTAAAAATTTCTTGCAAAAAAAGTATTTGTACATTTCTCCATCCTGATATGTACTGTGTTTTATAGTGTTTATGGTTCAAAGGACTACTTTTACAGAAGCTGTTAATAATTTTTAAGTTCATATTATATTTGTCTGACATTTAATTTAATTTGCTCTTGAAGTAATTGAGTATAGAACCTAATACTAGAGAGGCACCTCTAGATATATGAAATCCTATGATTGAGCATAATAAAAATTTAAATTCGCAACAAGAATTTGTAAAAGTTATTAAATTACCATTTACAATATTGGATGTATAGTGAGAAACTATGAATAAATTAAAAGAATCGAAATTCAATGAAAACCAGGACTTCTTAGCAAACTAACAATGAGGGAAAAAGGGAGTGTTGTTAAAAAAGCTTTAAAAAATCCTGTGCGTTCGGTTCAAAAATTTGCTGGAGACCTTGCGACATCTTCTCGCATCAGAGTAATACCTCAAACAATAAAAAATATTCTTCTCAATGCAGATTTAAAAGGAAGAACCTCAAGGAAAAATCCATTCATCAGCGAAACAAATAGGCGAAAACGCATACTATTCGCTTTCGCATACAGAAGTAAATCATTGGATTTTTGGAAAAAAGTAAGTTTTTCTGTTGAGGAAAAATTCGGAATTTTCTTACTATCAAGCATTCGAAAAAATTGGCATAAAAATAAAACTGTTCTAGATCCAAAACGTATACTTCAAACTATCAAGCATGTTGGGGGGAATATTATACTTTTGGGGTGTATAGCTTCTAATGGAGCAGGACATTTAAAATTTTTTGACAATGGAAGGACAGGTTTAACATACATTGATGTGTCGCGCCATAATTTAATAAACTGTGCCAAGAAATTATGCATAGAGGAAGCTTTTCACTTTCTGCAGGATAATGACCAAAGCATACTGCTGTGATCACCAGCACATGCTTACGACAATACTCGAAGACGACTGGTAACTCCTCTAAAATCTCTAGACTTGAATCCAGTAGAAAATTTGCAGATGCTATTGGATGCAAAATTCTGAAAAAAAATATGTTTCAGTAAAAAACAGTTTTAAAGAAGCTCTTATTGTGTCATGGAATAACATTAACCAGACCACTACAAAAAAGTTGGTGGAATCTATGTCACACCATCTAGAAGTAGTCATAAACGCTAAATGAATTCACACAAAATATTAATTTGTATCATTTTACTAAATTTTCATTAATTATATTACATTAATATAGTGTACAAATACTTTTTTTGCATTATATTTTTGTATACTTGTTTATTATAATGCAAAAAATCGATTCGTTTAATTTTGTTTCTGCTTCTATAATATTATAATGCATTAAATTAATGTATTACAGTATTTTTTGCTTAAATCTTTTGTTTAATTTCATTATAATTTAAAAAAATGAAGTGTACAAATACTTTTTTTGCCAACTGTATACATATATAAAAATCGAATGACTGTACAGTTAGCTGCAAATTTTTAACCGAGTTGAGCAGTGGAATTGTTGAGCGGGAAAATAAAATATTTGAAACATCTCAAAGAAAGGGAACAGAGATGTATTACGGAGATGTATTACGGGAAGGTAACGGGAAGGGTTAGGGGAATAAGAAAGGAAAAAAAAATCGGAACGGAAACGATATAGGGTCAGGCGACAGGAAGTGCGGCTGAATAGCAGAGAAAGACGTATAGGGAGTTGAGGGAGATGAAACTGCTTCTGCATCTGGCATATTCCTGTCATGGGAGATACAAATTGCCATAAGCATCATTTTTATTTATTATTAGATTACTCCTGAATGTGTGAGGCCATATCCAAGAACAACAAATTACGAAAAAGTTACAAATGAAGAAAAAGTAAAATCTAGAATCTATACTGACACCCCTGAACAAAAAACGCATTGAAATTTTGGCACTAGAGTAATAAAACTTCAAATACATGCAAAGAAAAGGGAATTAAACTACAAAAATAATGAAGAAACTCCAAAAAAAAAGAAACTAAAATTTCCTTCTGAAATAGAAAACATTCAAGAAGATAACAATTTGGATCATGAATTTAGCAACATTATTGAGCAAAAGAAATTTTAAATATGAGAGAATAATGGCCAATGACTATGTGTTGGTGAAATTCTGCAAGAAGAAAAATATTCTATATAATATTTTGAGGGCAGAGTTGAACATGTAAATAGATTTAGCGATTTCGACGTTTAATTTTTGCTGAAAAAAAAGATCTAACATTTCATTTTATTTTTCCTGATATTAAAGATAATTGTCAAATAGAACGTCGGGAGATAATTGCTAAACTACCACAACCTGCTATTGTTGTCGGTGCAACTCGCTCCTTAAATCTCTTAGACTTCAACATTGACTTAACTAAATACAAAACTGGATAACATCTGCAACTGTTTATAGGTGATTCTACGATAAGAGGTAATTTGTACGGCAATCCATTTAAAACAGATTTTTTATTCTATATGTTGCTATTTTTTGCAATGAATCGCATCATCTTAATATACGTTATTAAATAACATCACGATTGAATGCTTAATTTAAACACATTTTTCTGAAATTTCTTACAAAGTCTAAAAAGTCCCCTCCCCTGGCATGTGCCCTTGCCGGTTTCAGTTTAACTTTCAAACAATACATATATTTTTTCCGCCAGATGCTTAGCTAAAGTATGTTTAATTGGAATTTAAGTAATTATACTTACGTATTATAAAATAAAAAATAAAATAATTTTGTTAATTTCAAATAATTTTTAAAATTAACTTTTGTCCCGCTTTTTTTGTGTCTCTCCCCTGTCAAATTTCGTTCCGCTGAAACAAATATAAATTCAAGGATGGCTATATTGGAAGTAGTGCTTAAGGACATCTATTGGCTTGAAGTTAGCAATACTAAACGTGCAAGCCATTTAAGCGTCGCCATTTTTAGTTGTTGCGACGCGACCGTGTTTTGTAGTGGTTTCGCACAGTGATTGTGTATCTCCCCTGGTAAGTCATAAAACTTATAATATTCATTTAATTCAATTGCATTTACTGCCCTAATTAAACAATACGGTAATACTTAAAGTGAAATACACAATTAACCGAAAAACTAATTCAGTCAGTTAAAAAGTTTGATTCTACACGAAAATGTCTCTCCCCTGCCGTATTTCCCCTGGCACGATAACTGCCAGGGGAGCGAGTCACTGACCAGAAAAAGTTATAAAATATGTATAAAGTGACTTGCCCTTATATGAAAAAGTAAATAAACGGGACAAAAATCATAATTTAAAGGTTTTTGATCAAACTCAAACTTTTCTTTTTGGCCGAATTCTCCATGTTTTTGAACCTCTTATCGTAGAATCACCCTTATAAAGATTTATTTTTAAACAACCTGTCCACACTAACCCCCAACATGGGAGTAGAGTGAAGACATGGATAAATGTTCAAAACTGTCATTAAAAAAAAAAAAAAAAAAAAAAAAAAAAAAAAATGTTTATCTGAATTTATCATCTTTTTTTTTTAGTTAATAAATTAAAAATATCATTCATCAATTTAGTAGAGTTTCGAAATTCTTCAAATGCGTTTAAACTTCAATAATATAAATTAAAATTTTTTGTCCACACTAACCCCTTTCTCCTGTATTTTTTTAAAAACTCTTTTCTTTTTTAATCGCAAATAACGCACCTAAAAATAAGTTTGACATCAACAATGTGATTTTAACATGATGATAAAATTGTCTTTGCCCGTTCTCTATATGTTACTGAAACTTGTAGACGTGTATAGTATATAGGGGATCTCTATGACACAGAACCCATGGGTCTGTACTTAGAGCCGCAAAACAAGACCGCAAGTCAGGGCTGTAGCTAAGGTGCTAAGGGCATGCTGAGAATGATTCAACCTCCCCCCCCCCCCGCCCCAATGATATATTTGATTTAACTTTTTTTCATTTTTTTTCTAATTTGTAATTATTTTTTTCATTAATTAAAATTATTTTTATTAATTGAAACTACCTTGCTTCTATGAAAGAAAACTTTAAAAAAATGTAAACTTTATCTGATTTTATTTTGTTAATTGCATAAATCCTGTGAAATTTCAAAAATTCCAAATATACCCACCAATTTTCCCAATTTTTCTACCCTTTTCCTAAAAATTGCAATTATAAGTATCCCTTAAAATCATTACAGTTTCCTATCTACAAAAGGAGGCTTATTACTATGTTCTGTGGTGTCGTAGCCAATGTTTCCACCCTTTCAGCATATATCTAAAAGACACAATTCATCATACTAAGTATCTTTCCTAAGTTCTTTATTAGAACTGCTAATTACAAAAAAATATACATTCAACTTCACAATCATAAGCGAGATAGATTCCATTCGTACACGATGTTACAATTCGATCATAGCCTCTCCCAAAAACACCCAAAGAGTCAATACCTCACTTCCACAATCTCGGAGAGAATAATCAACCTCTTCCTCCGAAGACTACACAGAGAATGCCGTCGCTTTTCTTCTCTGCACATCTGTTCGACCCCTTGCATTTCTCAGAATCTTAGCTCTTTCTCGTCTTTAAGTAACTGTCATGATCCATAATAGAATAGCCTTACTGACGTACCATTCTACTTTCCTTTCTCGTTATACAAAGGATTATAGTAAGCATTCACGGAGATGGGAAAATTGTTTTTTCTTCAGTTGGTTTATCTAAGACATCACAATTCCCATTGAGATAATTGAGTCACTTTACTTATTTTTTTTCCCTTTAAGCGGACGTACCTGGAATCAAGACTTTGACTTGGGCAAATTTCTGAAACTTACTTAAAACTTTGGATACTCTCTTAACTACGAGTTGAGTAGAAATCTACCTGCTGAAGTCTTCTTCTTATTTGAAATTGTTATTAATATATTATTAGAATTGAATTCTGCAAATAATTATTCTGCTTTTTCAAATGATCTTTTGGTAGAGAGGAAGTATTAGTGGCTGGGGTTGACGCCAAAATTGTAACCCCAAGAATCCATTACATTAAGCCCAAACACAACCTGGTGCTTTTGCATAAAAAAAGAAAACTTTTAATGATACAGTTTTTAATTCCTAATGCAATGAAATGTTACTTTAGAATGCTTAAAAGGGTATTCTTAAATCAAAAAGGGCCACTTCGTGACACATGCATTAATTATTATTATTATTATTTTTTTTTTTTCGGACATACATGAAAATAGCAGGTGTTGTTATTCAGAAACTGTCTAACTTGCACTCAATTTTCTGTTTTTTTTTTTTAACTCAATAGATTTTTTATAACAAGCCTTCAAAGTTGACGTTTTTGAGCACATTTTCCGACGAAAGACAAAAACCGATCGAAAGGCAGGAGAAAAAAGGGTGATCACGTGATCAAAATAGCTTAGAACTGGATAGGTAATTTAACTATCATAAAATGGAAAAATAAGTTCGATTCGAAATCGCTTCCATAATCAGGCATTCCAATTTTATACCTTTCCGTTAAAAAATGAATTTGTAAATGTGTCAAATCATTTTGCGCTTGTTGAGCGGAGCAGTTGAGAACACCCTTAAATTAAAGTAGATCATTTTCATTTAGAGAAAAAATCCACAGCTGATGTAAAATTTTTTTATCTCTGTTCCACGTGATTGTTTTGTTTGGGTCTAATAGGGGCATTTAAGGGTGTATTCGAAGAAACGCTTTTCCACCTTCAACAGCTCGAAATTTTCCGATACAATTTCAGGCACATTTTTAAAAGTAGAAACATGAAACTTGCTGAGGAGGTTCTCGAAGGGACGTATGAGGTGCCGTATGATGTCATTTTACGCTCCATTCATTAGAATTTTATTTATAAACAATTACCTTATTAGTATGACGCTTTTTTTCGTTCCCAGATCTCCGGCTTGGGAAATTTGGTTCGAAATGCCGTTTTTGTTTGTTTTTATTTGCAATATTTTCTGCATTTATCAAAGAATCGGCAATCACGGCTCCTTGTGTACTTTCCAAATAAGAGATGTTGAAAGTTTGGTGTATTTGAGAGCAATAAGGAATTCAAAAATAAATCGGAAAATAAGCAGTTTGAATCGAAATACACCCTTAATTGTGAGCGATAACGCGCATCATATTACAAGCCGATTTTATGGCATACTGCACCTCCATCAAGAGGTCTGCACGGGCCGATTTCCAATAACGGCATTCCGGCCGGATTCTGGTCTTTTTCTGAAGATTTGGGCCGGACCGGGCCTAGTCACTAATCTTTCCGGGCCGGGCTCGGGTCTTGCTTTTCTGGTGTATCGGGCAGTTTTTCCGTAACGAAGTTGGGACTGATTTCATTCTTCCTAGTCTTCACGGACCAAAATAATCATAGTCCAACAGCCGACCGCACAAAATTCTAAGTCATCGCGTACAGGAAATATTCCTTTATTTCATGGAAGAGTAGTAATAGATGAACCTAATGATCCATGTCGGCCGGAAGTGATGTGGTGCATAAGCCAGAAATTAATACCACTAGTGGTTGATTCGTAGGCTTAGCATTATGTTTTCCCGCACCCAGTTTTCCGTAATTTCATACTTTTGATTGTACGGCAAACACAATGCTAAGCCTACGAGTCAACCACTAGTGGTATTCATTTTTGGCTTATGCACCACTGCGCTTCCGGCAGACGTGAATCATTAGATTCCCCTATGACTACTCTTCCATAAAATAAAGGATTTTTTCTTGTACTTGATGACTTAGGGTTTTATCAAGGGCGGATCTGGAGAGTCCTCAAGGTGAGGGGGCGATTTTAGAAATTTGGAGATTCGACTTTAATGCGTGGGTCGGGGCTAATTTTTTCACTGTGGGTCATGTTGCTTTTATTTTTTTCTGCGGGTCGGGTCTAGGTCCGGTTGACTTCTAGTTTTTGCTGTGGGCCGGGTTTGGGTCCGTTGACTTCCTTTTTTTGCTGCTGGTCGGTTTAACTAATGTTTATGTTGTGGATCGCGTTAGCAGGATTAGCAGGTGTTTTTATTCAGAAACTATGGCGTTATCCATTTTTTGATAAGCAATTTAGGACTTACTGTGAAAATTATCGTTTTGAATAGAATTTCTAGAAGCGACAGCATGAGAAGGTAGAAAAATCTGCAATCATTTGGCGTGCGAAGAGAAAACTGCGTTCGGGGCAAAGCAAAATGTGGCGCCCCCCCCGACCCAACTTTTTCTTGTAACAGGCCAAAAATTACGCTGGTAGCATAAATTTGGCGCCCTCTAAATTTCCGCGCCCGGGCCGACCGCATCCTTCGCCCCCCCCCCCCTTTCGCACGGCGCTGCATATTGTCTGTCCTACACATCTTGAGAACAATTAAGTTTAGTTAAAGCCCGGCTCGTCTATATGTAGAAAAACAATGCAAGCTTGATCTCGGGCCGGTACGAGCCTGCTAAAAAATTATTAAATCCGGGTTACACACAATATAATTCTCCGATGCTGATCGCTACACTGTAAAAGTTACATTTCTGAATATGGACAATGGACATGTTAATAAAGTGTGTTTCATGAATAAATGCATGGAATCTGTAGAAAATACTATCTATTATCTGTCAAATCGAACAACATTTTTAAATTTTCAGTAAAAAATGCACATTTTTAACTATAACCATTTCATTCTTCATAACAAGCCTTCGTTATAGGCATGACAGAAAATAACTTCAAATTAAAATTTTTAAAGTTCAATACTTTTTTAGGAACAGAGGAAACACTACTCGATCGCAAGAATATGGTAAATACATTTACTTATGCGTATTTACTGCATTAGCAGAGATCCCGAAAGAAATGATAATTACTACAGTTATTTCTATATGAAAAGCGATTACGACTTGTATACGTTGCACACACTAGAAATTTAAATTATTCGGTAACCTCAGAATAAAATCAAAAGAAAATATTCTTTTCGTGTTATATGTCTAAATAATAATAATAATAATAAACGATCCAATTGCAAAATAATCTCTGCCACTAACAAAAACAAAAATCGAGCTAAAGACAAATTCATTATTCCCGCCTTTTTTCGTAGGCGCCTGATCGTCGTTTGTCGGCAATGCTTGAACATAAATCTATAAATGTAGATATGACTAATTGTTTTTATTTTTTTATTTTTTTAAATAGCATTCAAATACTAAAATAGAAAAAAAAATGTGCTTCACTTTCATTTTTATCAAAATAGCAAGACATTGATTTGAAAGGGAATAAGTACAAATTTTTAAAGGAGAAAAAAGTTTTTTACATTTTTCTATTCATCGATAAATAAAATTTCCAGATTTCAGAAAAAAATGAGTCCTAATCAGTAGACCAGTATAAAAACGGAGCACGATCTCGTTTCGGACACGGACTAAGTCTGAACCTGTGTCATCCCTAATGCAGACATCTAAGAAGAATGACTCCAGGCCAGACTCGATCTGGAAGAAAAATAAGGCAGGCCCAACCCAAATCTGCAGAAAAAAAATGATGAGATCATGATAGTATCAAATAAATAACGGCCGCGTTCTGAATGCGGTAAGCCCAGACACAGCCCGAGCCTCGCGAACTTAAAAAGGCGCGGCCCGGGGGGAGGGCAGCGCCGGATTCTAGTTAGGATCTAACTCATTTCTTGCAAGGATGCATGTATTTTTGGGGAACTTTCATTAGCCCAAGAAGTGAAGACGATCGCCCCCTCAGACCCGCCATTGGGCCCGACCCAAATCTGCAGAAAAATAATGATCACGATACGGCCCGATTCTGAAAGCGAGAACACCTGACCCAGCCGTTAGTCTTCAATTCATTTCCTGGAGGATGCATGTCTCTTTGGGAAACTTTTATTAGCCCAAGGGGGAGGGCGATCGCCCTTTCGCCCCCCCCTTAGATCCGCCATTGCTTCTCCCTCCCCCCCTTATGGTCTGGTTCGATCCCAGACCGAGCGTTTACCTCAAGGAATAACGAAATCCACGCCAGGTCCGCCCTGAAAAGAAAAGTGTGGCTCGATCCCGCTCTACAGGAAAAAGTAAGACTCGACCCGCCCCGGTTCTGAAAGTGTAAAGACCTGACCCAATCCCGAGACTTTAAAAAGGCGCGGCCCGAACCGGGCCGCACTGGTCTCGAGTTTAAGTCCAATCTTTTTTTCCGTGCGGGCATCTAAAATCGTTTTCAGACCCTTTATTGGGCTCAAGGGGAGGGGGGCGATCGCCCCGTCGCCCCCCCCCTTAAATCCGCCATTGGGTTTTGTGCTGTCGGCTCTTGGACTGTCAGTTCCGGTTGAATCATCCTGTATGAAAATCCTTTTCTGAACGTGGTCAAGTCTGTTCAAAAATCAGTAAAAATTGGCTTGCTCCAAACATTTTTGCAAAAAAGGCATATATACTTTTAAGTCATCATTATTCTATAATTAAACATTAGAATTTATTCTTTTTAAAGAATCGTAGTTTTTTAGGCCTTTTTAAGTAGTGTTAAACTCATGAAAAATAAAAATAAAAACTGCCTATAACAAATTTTTTTTAAACTGAAAATTGGAATTTTTTTTAAACTATTCATCTATGAATGCAAATGAAAATGAATGCAATATACGCGAGAAAAAAACATATTAAACATTTATACCTGCTAAAAAGGAACATATTTTTTTCTTTCTAATGCAATTCCGTCTTAGGCGATTATACTTTTACCTTATACCCATTTTTTAAATTTTTATGTCTCCATTACATGGAATATGGATTGATAATATTATAATTGATATATTATGATAATTGAAATATTTGCATACAACAAGCAAAGGTTCATTAAAAGCATAAATATCGCAGCTTAGGCACTTCTGCATAAATGGAGACAATAAACAATCAAACAAAAAAAAAGACTAAGCTAAGTTTTTTTGGTCAGAACTCTTCCGTAAGAGTAAAGATCAATGTTCTGTAGAAATTCACTCGGGTCGGGCCGAAATTTTAACTTTTTTTTTCGGGCCAGGCCGAGATCACAGGCCTTGTTTTTAGCTATTATATCTAGCCGGGTCGGGCCTCTACATTTTCTCTACGAGCCTGGCCGGGCTCGGGCCTGGAAATTTCGACCCGTGCAGACCTCTACCTCCATCTATCTTTTTCAGTGACTTAATTATCTCAGTGCGAACATAGTATTGCTTTCAATATTTTACGGTAAGTATTTTTAGCCTTTCGTGAGTTTCTTTATTAGCTTGCCATGTTGCCTCTACGTCTTGGAATCAACAACAAAAGTTGAGGGGTGCACAAAACGGATATCCGGCCCCTGTCATTACATAAAATTACATACAATACGAAAAATCGGATTGCATGTTTAAATTCAGTACAGACGAATTACTTGAAAATACCTAAGGTCCATTTATTATAAGGATAAAAAAGTTAGTTATTTGTTTCACTGTAATATTAAAGATTCAGTATATCTTCTTTATGCGCTCTAAATAAACAGACCATCATTAAGTAAAAAACAATGCTTTTTTACGAATCTATTATCTCGAACAAGTGTTTTAGGATTGTGCGCACGACCCTCCAGAAGAGATTAAAAAGTCTTTTTTACAATTAGAAACAACACCGAAAGGAAACAAACTTGTATAATAAAAAATGAAACAATGGCAGGAATTATTGAATCATTATGAATTTTTAAGAGAGCGATGAAGAAGATGGTAAGAAACAAAAGAAAGTGAGCCACGACGTAGCTTTAGCTTACGTTGAAGGCCTTACAGAAATATTTTGAGTAAGAAAATGACACATCACTTTGTGTTAAAATTGGTCTAATAGACTTCCATCCCAAATAAAAAAGGAATGTTTCAACAGTGGCGCAGCGAGGGGGGGGGTTTGGGGGTTAAACCCCCCCCCCCCAGAGCCATGACAAAAATACAAAAATTTCCACTTTTATGAACCGAATCATAAAAAAAAAACTAAAGTTAGAATTTTTTTTGTTTTGATTTCGAAATCTGCCGCTTTATTGAATCAAATTTTATTTAAAAATTTGACTCGTTTAAGCGGCAGTAATGTATTTTCTTTGAAAAATAGGGAAAGCACATAGCAACAGTATCAGTATCGAAAACTGGTCACTCAATTTCGGAAAGGGCCAGCATTCATTTATGCTATAGGAAATCAGCCGAAGGCTAAAGGGAATGGTCATTTCCTGTCGCTGCCAATGCCGTCTCAGGTTTTTCAATACTGCACCACTGGAGGGAGGGGGGTCTTAATTAGTTGCATCTGTTTCTTGCTCTTTTTTTGGAAACGAGAACTCTCGAATTCCAGGAAAAACACTAAAACACATGCTCGCATGCTTTGAAGGATAGACTTAATTCCACAAACATTGTGTTGTTAGTTGCTGTAGTGCTAGGGTTTTTTTTATTGTGCGTTTCGCTATGGAGGATATTAAATCCTCTTCAGAGAAGAAAATTATGAAAAAGATGGATATAAGAGATCATTTTTTTTAAATCTTTCAAGCATTCTTGAAATCCAGGTATGTTTGGAAAGTATATAATTCGTTTATATTTATGTTTCTGGAAAGATATTAACAGCGCCATGAGAAAGGGGGAGGGGAGGGCGGTCGCCCAGGGCGCAGAGATTTAGGGAGCGCCAAATTTCTAACTCCTTTCTACTTACTACTACTTTAAAGGGGCTACTTTCAGACAATTTTTTTAATTAATATTAATTCTTATTTAAAAAACGCCCGAAAAAGGCAAGTGGGTAAACGGGAAAAAAGTTACCTGAAAAACAGTTATTCAAAAAAAGGTGACATGACTACAAAAGCGAAAAAAATGTTACCGGAAAAAAAAGAAACATAGAATTGATTTTGGGAAATTATTATTGATTTTGGGAATTCATTATTGATTTTGAGGATTCATTGGTTAAGTATTTAGAAGGGATCAGGGAGAGGCTCTTAATTTAGGTAAATGGTTTTTTTGTGCTGAATTAACTGTTTTGGTTCAGTGTTTGGACATATGATACCCCCCCCCCCATCCGTAACCTCTCAAATTAAATCAATAGTTTTTTACGCAGATTTATCCGATTCACTTGGAATTTCGGACATAGGTTCATTATGATAAGACGTATCTCTGATTAGTTATAGGGTTCTTTTGCTTATTATAAAGGGAGCATGGTCAATTAACCCCCTCCCCCCACAAATTAGATAGATCGGTTTTATGAAAAATTATCTGATGTATTTCAAATTTTAGATAGAGATTCTTTCTGATAAGGTGAATCCCTGAATAATTTTAAGAGTTTAATGAGTAAAGGGGAGAGTGGACGGGGGGGGGGTAATCCCTCTTAAATTAAATAAATGTCTTTTCACGCAGAAATATCCGATTTGCTTCCAATTTTGGACATAGGTTCATTATGATAAAACGTATCTCTGATTAGTTACTGGGTTATTTTTCTTATTATAAGGGGGGGCAAGCAATTATTTCCCCCTCAAATTAGGTAAATCGGTTTTATGCAAATCGTTGTTTTAACCGATGTATTTCAAATTTTAAATATAGGTTCTTTCTGATAAGGTGAATCCCTGAATAGTTTTAAAAGTTTAATGGCTAAGTATAAAGGCAAAAACGAGGATAACTTCCCTTAAATTAAATAAATAGCTTTTATGCAGAATTATCCGATTTGCTTCAAATTTTGGATGTAGCTTCTTTATGATCAAGCGTATTTCGGATTAGTTATGAGGTTCTTTTGTTTATTAAAATAGGAAAAAGGACGATTATACAACCCCTTAAATTAGATAAATTGTTTTTTATGCATAATTATCCGATGTATTTCAAATTTTTGATATAGATTTTTTCTCATAAAGTGGATCCCTAAATAGTTTTAAGGGCTTAATGGCTATTTATAGATGGGGGAACTGGGGATAACCCCACTTAAATTACATAAATGGCTTTTTACGCAGAATTATCCGATTTGCTTCAATTTTGGATGTAGTTTCCTTATGGTAAGGCGTATAAGCTATTGAATGTAGTTAAAATGGGGAGGGATGCACCAGTTCCTTCAGGAAACTCTTTCGGGGAAACAAGCTTGCTTTCCCCATTCGACGGAGGGGGATGTCCGGTAGATATCGCGGGCGGCTAGTCTCTTAGGAAATTTGTCGATCAGGGGATTTCCCGGTAAAGGTTTGACGCAAAAATATTCAAGTAACATAAAAAAGCGAGTAGAATGCAATTGAACGCAAATAACAAATAAAAACAATTTTTCTTTCTTTTTTTATTTAATGATTGAAAACTATTATGTCAGAAAACATTATAACACATTTTACCTTTTTTTCTTATAATGATTAATTTCCATTCATTTTGCATTTAAAACTGGTTTATTTATTTATTTTTTTTTTTATTTGTGAAAAAAGTAATATACTAAATCATTTGTTGTAATTTTCATTTTAATTTACGCCAAATATTTATCATTTAAAACTGGATTTTTATTAATTAATGTCCCATATTACACATCACAAAATATAATATAAAACATAAAAAAATATATGTTAGAAAACTTTAATGTACAAACTATATTGTATGTCACGAACGAATGAACAAGTGAATTAATTAATTTGTAGTAATAAAAATAGTTTTTTTTTATTACTAGCTTATGTTAGTAATTAGAAAGTTAATTGTTTAAAAACCTGTAGTTCTTGATAGATCTTCAGGTTTGAGCGCTTAAAAAATAAAAACAGATTTAAATTAAAGGGAAAAAACGATTTTAAGAAAAACAGGATATTTTTTTCTTTGTTACTATATTTATAGAATACTGAAAAATGCTATGCAGCAACATAAATCACAATTTTAAATGCAAACAGCTATTGAGGATATATAAACAAACACTTAAAACTATTCAAGGATTCACTTTATGCGAAAGAACCTATAGCTAAAATTTGAAAAACATTGGATAATTGTGCATAAAAAATAATTTATCTAATTTAAGGGGGGGAATAATCGTGCCTCCCCCCTTTTTAATTAGCAAAAGAACCCCATAACTACTCAGGGATACCCTTTATCTTAATGAACCAACATTCAAAATTTGAAGCAAATTGGATAATTCTGTGTAAAAAGCTATTTATTTAATTTAAGAGAGGTTATCCCCCATGCACCCTCTATACTTAACCATTAAACTCCTAAAATTCTTCAGGCATTACATGCTGTGACGACGTACTGACAACTTTAATCGTGGCAGAAGATAGATAGCGAAGTCTTATTCTTAAAGTATGCATAGTTGAAAGTATCTTCATTCAAAAGCTCTTAAGAACAGGTTCTATTGACCTCAAGGGATATGCCTAGAAAATAATTGCACTGGTCTAGTGGCAATGAGCTGAGGGGGACACTGGGATTATTGCGCATCGAGAGGGAAGGAAAGTAGTTAAAAGAGAGACATGTGCTGGTAATGTACAAGAAAGTACATTGATGTAAGATGGCTTAGACGTGCTAAGCGAAATGTAATATTGGAGTGAGGCTCCTATGTAGTTGTAATGTCGCTTTATTTAATTTTTTAATAATTGGTTTATGGATCTAATAAAGAACTTGAGGAATTAAAAATGTGTTATTGATGAACTTAACAAATAAACCAATTTAGTAAAGAGAAACTCAGGGCGCGACACCACAATACTATATATAAGCCTCGTCAGAAAGAACCTATATCCAAAATTGTTTGAAATAACACGTTGAATAATTCTGCTTAAAAACCATTTATCTTATTTAGGGCGGAGGGGAGGGGGTAATCGTCCATTCCCAAAACTAATCAGGCAAGCATATTTTCATTATGAACGTATATTCAAAAATTGAATCAAAGCAGTTAATTCAGCATGAAAAAAACACTCACTTAAATTAAAAGCCGACCCCTGACCTCCCCCCCCCTTTCATACTTAGTCAATAAATCCCCAAAATCAATTTCTTGTCACTTTTTTTCCGGTAACATTTTTAGCTTGTCCCTTTTTCCCGATAACTCTTTTTCCTAGATTCAGGCAAGTAGATATGATTAAAAAGCTATGTAACTGAGAAATGTTCTTCATTCTTTGATAAGATCTTTCAGAAGACGATTCTCACAGTTGCCAACTTGTATGGTTTTACGCGCGGATAAAACAGTTGCGGAAAAATGCAAATTTGAAAGGATCGCCGAAAAAGCACACATTTCGTTAATATTTTGTGAAAAAAACGACAATTTCGTCAATGTTTTTGTCAACGAACTTTGTCAAAAGATTGCCGAAAAACGCGAATTTCCTGTGCGGATCGCGGAGAAAACGGCAATTTCACCAAATATCGCAGATAAAACGCTGATTTCGTCTGAAGACCGCGGGGAAAACGTCGATTTCGTCTAAAAATTTGTGATATAATGACGATTTCGTTAAAAAATAGGGGTAAAACCGCCGTTTTCGATAAAAGATTGCTTAAAAATATTTTGTCAAAAGATCATTAAAAAAAAAGGCCGCTTTCATCAAAAGATCACGGAAAAAATGCCGATTTCGTCGAAAGACCGCGGGAATAAAACGCCGTTTTCAAGAAAAGATCGCGTAAAATTGCAAATTTTGTCTAAAGATCGTCGAAAAAAACGCCGATTTCATAAAAAAAAAACTCTGAAAAACACCGATTTCGTCAAAAGATTGCAATAAATCGCCGATTTTGCTTAAATATCGCAGATAAATCGCCGATTTCGTCTAGAGGTCGCGGAAAACGCCGATTTCGTCAAAAAATCGCGGAAAACCGCCGATTTTGAAGAAAGATCGCAATAAATCGCCGATTTTGTCTGAAGATCGCGGATAAACCCTCTTAAATAGGGGGGGGGGAACTCGCGAAATCCCTCCCCCCCCCGCCAATTTCCGAAAGAAATTTCTACCAGAATCACCCCTGAAACAACTCTATCCCCCCCCAGAGCCGAATTCTGGCTGCGCCACTGGTTTCAATACAAGAAGAAAGAAAGAAAAATAAAATTAAAAGACACTTTTGAATTCTCAACGAAGCAAATCTACAAATTTGTAAAAAGCCCACAAAAAAAAAAAAAAAAAAAAAAAAAAAAAAAAAAAAAAAAATCCTGTAGAAAATCTGTAGGTATTTGGACCAAAAATCTGTAGATATTTGGCCCATTCCAGGCCCGTAGCCAAGATTTCCTTTCGGGAGGGGCTGAATTTTGAAATTTTTTCTGATCTTACAAAAGTAATTTGTATAAGTTACAGCAAAAAGTTTAAAAATAATCAAGGCTTAACCTAAAATGTATTCCTGCACTTGATAACCATGTCAAATATTGTTATTTCGTATTCAATTTTTTTTCAATTTCTGTTGCCACTTTTGACATTCAAAAGCACTTCCAGTTTCCAAACCGGTTCGGAAACCGGAGAGTTAAAAAAAAAAAAATCCTTGAAACCTAAAAATCACAAAACAACAATGAAACAACAATGTTTGAGATGAGCCTCAAGTAACCTATAAGAAAAAAGTTAAAAATATATTGAAATGCAAACAAGTAACATGAATTGATTTAAAACACGATTAATATTAGAGTGGAAGAGGCTGGCATTGCGAATGCGAGGTCTCGAAACTATTGATCCATAAATGAAATTAATTTCTTTTGCTTTATTTTTTCCAAAGAAAAATTAATTGCTATACCCATATTTAATCATAAAAATTATATTTGTATTTCACATTCTCTGACTATAATAATTATAAATGCAGTACTCTTAGTACAATAAATTTACTAATGCAACAGAAGCAATCGTTGTAATTTCTTCTTAGCCATGATGCTGATTAACTTATCAAGATCTACTGTAGTGTTTCAATGAATGGAAATGATTGCAAAGCTATCAGTATCTCTAATTTGCTTGCTTTTTTCAGTTAAACAAATCCTGGAAACAATAATGGGAAATCTCTTAAACTATCTTCATTCGAAATTAGATCTTTTAAATTTTGAATAAAGACTTCCTTCACGGAGAATAAAGACTTTGATACTGTAATATTCTTTAGCGGATGTAATTTGAGGGTTTATACGTGTTCTCTGTATAAATTTTAGTCTTCGGATCTTTATTTTAATTTGAAAGATGTCTTCCCGAAGTTTTGATGCACAATAAAATATGTCACAAAAGATTGCATTTTTCTCTATATTTATGTAAAACAATTAGGACATTTTAAACATAAGTTACAGCCGATATCATGTCACGAAATTTTTCTTGAAGAACTCACTATGACTTTGTCAGACAGAAAACCTTCTCACAAACAGACAGGCTTATGAGAAAAACATTCTTCTCCCGACTTCCAAAAAAGCTCCAGCTACCAAAGAAATCGTGCATGTGTTTTTCAAAATTTTTTCTGAGCAAAAGCAAATGTATGTAGCTCAACAAAAGTTAATATGCTTTCACGCCTCTCGATAAACTTTGTATCCCAAATGCCGAGAAGTCATTTTCTTTTGTTAAATGCGGAACATTATGCAATTGCTTCTTGAAACACTAAATTTGATTTTTAAAAACCTTTGCCACTGCTTTAACAAGTCCATGATTCGTATTATAGGAATCAGAATGCTGTTGGACAAGGCAAGATTTAACAGATGGCTTTCAAAGTTGATGCATCTAATTTTGGATACTCTGGAAATTTTTAAAATGGACCCCGCCAACATGATTAGACTTTTAGCTGCTTCACCATACGCCTTTGTAACGCATTTATACATGTCAAGGCATAGTTGATCACAATGTTGTAATAGTACTTTTTTTGAATTTTTGGCAGATAAGAGATTTATTGGAATAAAACCTAAAAGAACTTTCTGAATTATTAGGGTTTGTGAATATTTTAATAATCCACATATCTAACACAAAAGTCAAGCTGTTCTGCGCTTGAGTTTCATATGAGCAATTAAGCTACGCGTTTTATTTGCACTAACAAAACAGATCACGTTATTTATTTTGATAATTGATACTTTGGTAACTATATCTGAGGATATTTAAATGATTTTATTCTAAATGTCTTGGAGGAAGTAAATAGCATTTCTACGGATATTTATAATATCGTGTTTCAATTCATTCGCTCCAGACATTCCTCAAAATTTCAAAGAGCTCACAGCTAACAGTCTTTTTTATATAGATTTCTGTAACTTTAGAGTATTATCATCGTGGTCATCTCAAAGTGGCGTATTTTTCTCTACGCAAAGTAAGATTGTTTCAAGTATTAATTCAAGAGCTGCTCTGATTTCTTCTTTTCCTGAAGCTCTTTAAAACACAACAATAAAATATTAATTTGCTATATTCCTGAAGAAATTTTAATTTTGTTTGCTAAAATACGATACGGTTTGTGATAATTTAAATGCATATGTTATAAGAATTGCCTAAGAAAACACATTTCACCTTTTTCCAATGTCTGAAACATATGTAGAAATTAGTTTCCTTCTTTTTTGTCCCTATTTTTTCAAGAAAAAACAAAAAACAAGGCTTACAATAAATGCGTTTTGGTATATGTAAGAAAAGGAAATACTATTTCAGGATATTTCTTCCATTTTTGTTATTTTTATTTTTTTCCTACAGTTAATAGAAAACTACATGGTTGTTTGGAAAGCAGAATGAAACCAAAAATGTTTCTCTTCGTGACATCACCTAAGTCATCTCCAGTTACATTGCAATATCGAATCAAGTTCTTGCCATACTGTAGGCTCATATCGAGTACTTGACAACCCCCTCCTCCCCCTCAAATTGTTTCGAACGCTAGCAGACAAACAATCCTAAATTTTAATTTCTAAACAAGACTTGCTGCCAGAAAAAAAGTTGATATTATTGGAATTGGTTTCACGTAAGTTAGTTCAAGATTTAGTGCACCCATGGTGCTGTTTTATGATTTTGCAATTAAAAAAATGGTACACTCCTGAAAAAATATTTTTGCCATTTCATATCATATTTTCTAGTTACTTAAAATATTCCATTAACAGCATTAACATTTTTTTTCCATCTTATCTACCCAATTGACAAAAAAACTGTATTTTCCATCATTAAAATTCGCGGTTCAGAAAGTTCTTTTTTAGAGCCAGAAATTGTATTTGATAAAATTTGCTTTTTTGAACTCAGAATACTCTTAAATTTCAATTACTAAATTCAATTTCCGGCTGTAGACTGAACCACTGTTGTTGTTTAAATTTTTACTTCGTCCCTAGACACAATTCAAAATACAAATTAAATATTTGCAACTGAGCGAAAAATTGTCCAGGCCGGGAATCAACTTAAAATGTCTCTATACTGACTGTCTAACCCGTCAACACACACGTTTAGATTTGCAGATTGGCCTCACAGTGTAATTGGGGTAAATTTTATCCAAATACGTGTGCTGACGGGATCGAAAACTCTCTCGGTGGTAATATGAAAAACTTTTTTAAAAAATCTCTACATAGTGGTATATATCGCTGAAGTTGATAGTTCTGCAAAATACAAAGAAAATTGACCAGACAAACAAGCTACTTTACGCACATTTTCTTACTATATTAAAGATTCACATACAAACAATTCACAGAAAAGTTGTTCAGTGAAGAAACTGGAGATGCCGCCGTGACATCTTTTCGACACCATATTTTTTTCCCTCGCATCATTACTTTTCAAAAATGCATTCTAATAGTTTCTTTTTAATAAAAAAGTGTTTTACAGTTATAACATCATTATCAAAGATACTTTCTTAAAAATTATTTATTTTTTCACATATTTTACATTACAGGCGGGAATTAAAGTTTTTGGCTCCTTTCTCTGTAAAACATTTTAACATTGACACAGCTCTAAGTTTCGTTTATATCCATGAAGATAAAGGAAATTAAGGAAAATCAAGTAAATGCTTAAAATATGTCTCCTAAAGTTAGTACGCCATATCTGTATTACACTAATTTTTCTTAGTCAAATTAATGATACGGAATTACACTTAATCAAATTTCACTACGCATAAAGGTAGTTAAAATTGCATTTTAAAAAGAATTTATATTTTTTCTGGTAAATATCTATTAAAGAAAATATCAAAATAACCGATATAATGAAAGATTAATGTAACTGTTTTTGAATAAATGGAATTTTTTACAGCTAAAAATGCAATTGATTTTAATGAAATGGAAGATAAAAACAAACAAAACTTATTTTATTATCATAGAGATAATTTTGTAAAGTCTTTTCAAACTTTCGGGAGGGGCTTTAACCCCCTTAGCCCCCTCCCTGGCTACGTGCCTGGCCCATTCTGCAAATATTTTTAAGAATATCTGCAGATATTTTTAAGATAAAGTAAAATCTGCAAAATTTCTTCAGATTTCGGTAAAATTTCTGAAGAAAGTGAAAATTTCTTCAGATAATCTTAAAATAATTTTTAATGGGGAGAGAATAATTTTATTACTCCTTAAATATTAAGTATGTTTATGATACTTATTGCATATATAAATTGTTAAAATGTATTTTTATATTACTTATTGGATATATAAACTGTTCAAGTGCATATTTATGCTGATTTGTTCCCTTTTTTCATAATTTTGTGGATTATCCGCAAGGTATCCGCGCCACTCAGTTCCGCGGATAATCCAGAGTTTTCTGTAGTTACAATATATATGCCAATGGAGTAGATTACATTGCGAATATTACTTTACAGATATGCGTCTCTTTGCGCTGTCACAAATAGGTATTTTTAATCATTCGCAAGTTTCTTTATTAACATTCTATTTTGCTTCTTGTCTCAGAATTATAACTACATATGTTGAGGGGTGGCAGAATGCATGGGGCGCACAAAACGGATATCCGGCCCCTGCCATTACATAGAACCACACACGATACCAAAAATCGAATTTGAATTCAGTACAGACGAATTATTCGAAAACACCTAAGGTCCATTTATAAGGATAACAAAAGTTATTAGTTATTTGTCTCACTGTGATATTAAAGATTCGGTATCTTCTTTATGCGCTCTAAATAAACAGACCATCATTAAGTAAAAAACAATGCTTTTTTACGAATCTATTATCTCGAACAAGTGTTTTGGGATTGTGCGCACGACCCTCCAGAAGAGATTAAAAAGACTCTTTTACAATCAGAAACAACACCGAAAGGAAACAAACTTGTATAATAATAAAAATGAAACAATGGCAGGAAGTTTCGCAGAGGAGCGAGGAGTTAGTATAAACTGGGGAGTGAGTAGTAATACGTGCGGGTGTCACAGTCCGATGATTTTTAGAGATCATTTCGAACGGAAATTCGAAAAGAAGAGAGATGTTCCGCCAAGCATCACTAATGAAAAGAAAAAAAAAGAGTGAAGACAGTGAAGATTGTACTACATATCGCATGTCGCCGGAGAAACGCGTGCATTTGGATCTGCTGCATGTCACGAAAAATTAGATCCTTTTTAGATTTGACCGGGAGTCAAATGGCGTTATTTGGCCTCCGATAAAAAAAAAAAAATCGAATGGATTTACTCTTGGCTGCCCTCAACCAGTGGCGTGGCTAGGATGGGTAACACCCGGGGAAGATGTAAATGGTGTCACCCCCAGCCATCATGGTATCATCCCCCTCATCCGATTCATCACATTTTTTCAATCACATTTCTACGTTTTTATAACAAGTTACCATACCGTTCCTTATTTACTTTTTGTCCTCCTGCATAAAAAAAAAAACCCACAAGAGCGACTCATCCTCATCACTCAACCCATAGTCCGCATAAGTCAATGTGGGTGTCTATATGTAGAAGATAAGTCTTTCTTTTAAAATTTGCTTTTGCTACCCACTCGTCGGATAGGTAGGTTTTTGTTCCTTGGTGCATGTCTTATTTAGATACACCATTCTGTGCAAAATTTCACATTCTCATAGAAAAGAAAACTAACTCTTATTGCGTCGTGCGCTAAAAATTTTATTTTATTTCAGAATTCCTTTCCAAAACCTTAAAAGATTATATTTTTTATTTGCAAATAAAAATTGGGTGTCACCCCTAAGAGGGTGTCACCCGAGGCGGGCTGCCCTCTCCGCCTCCCGCTAACTACGCCACTGATGTTAACCAGTGCTGCGGAATCGGAGTCAAACTTGGGCCCATTTTTGAGTAGAAGAGTCGGAGTCGCTAAAGAACAAACCGACTTCGACTTTTTTTGTTAGACAGTTTGAAATGAAAGATTTCCAATATACTGTCCGGCGTATACAGTAGATGAAAACGCGTTTTTATAATTAAAAACTCCAGTAGATCATGAATTATTTCCGAATTAGTGAAATTTTCATTTTTATTTATCAATCGAAATTCTTCTATTCTGGAGGAAAGGGATTAGCATTAAAAATTGTATGGATTTCCTCTTTTCAAATGCACGGATCCGAAATAGTAAAATTTTTGTTTTATTTTCTAATTTAGATTTCAATAGTTGGATTATTTGAATTTGTGGAACACAAAATTAAAAAATTAGTAAAATGGAAGATATTTTTTTTCCTTTTTTCTTTCGAAGTTCTAAGAATTAAATTAATACCGAAATAGTGAAATTTTCGCCTTATTTTTATTGCGTTCTCTCTAATTTTAACCTGCAGCAACACTAGTACATTAGTCAGCCTGGAGTCGGAGTTGCTACCAAAGTCTTGTCGAGGTAATCGGTTAACATTCTGCGATGGCAATTTATTTGGCGGCTTCTTGGGTGAGTTTTCTATCGCTCTTGGGAGAGAGGGAATTACAGTGAAGGAGACTCCCTGACATGTTTATCACATTCCTTGTCTTTTGTTGATGATCACAGATCCTTAAATTGCAGAAAGTCCAGAGACATAATTTATCATTCATCTCCATAGAATTTTAAAATATGGTCTGAACGCAGATTTAACGGTTGAGGGACAATACTTACTTTATGTATGCTTTATTGGCAGCATTTTACAAGATTTGTCAATGAAAAACAATCGGAATAAATTTCATACTTTATTATTAGGACGTTTTAAGATGCTGCCTAACACAAATGCACTCATATAATGTGATTATTAGTGTGTCTAACAAAGCCTAGAATCTGTCCTTGACCAAACAACAGGAGTGGGAGATGGGACGACATACACAAAACTGCAGAACAGGGATGTAGTGGAGGGTATACGGGGGTATACGCCGCATACTTTCTGGATATTTTAAAGAAACACCGTATACCCTCTGTTTATCAAGAAAGCCATAGTATATTCACTCTAAGGTATACCTTCTGTTTTGAGTGTATATCATCTGCTTAGAAGAGCGTACACCCTCTGTTTTTTACGACTACACCACTGCTGCAGAAGGACCTAGAGCAAGGGCCTGATTCCCGCACAGACCAACTAGACCATGGCCTTGGGTCCACTGAGGAAAGAGACCCAAATTTAATAAAATGTTTTTGAAAAAAAATTGTTAAAATTGCAGTTTTCTGCAATTATTTTCTAAAAAAACAAAAAAATATTTTAGTTAATTTGACAACCATTTTATGATAATCCAATGATAACCCTTGGAATATTCTCGGGGGAAAAAATTCTAGCTATTATTTTGGTGCAAAAGGGGTCCTGAAATACTGCTGGGCCTTGGGTCCCTTTCTGCCTAAAGCTGCTATCAGATTCACCAACATTTAGAGAGACTTTTGAGCCAACACTAGATTTCCTCCAACTTTTCGCGAAATATCCGCACAACACCCAGTGTGATAGCAAACGGCAATGTCCCCCAATTTTTTTCTGCAGTTCCAAAAAAGTCTCCGCTAGCCAAGACTTTTCATCCAACAACGGACATTTCAATGAATCAGAGATAAGCGATTGATACGTATAGGCGATAAATATTACGGCTGATACTAGTAATACTGGTTTTCCTCCGACTTTTTCAAAGACATATGTAACCTTTTTTTCTCTTGAACGGGAAAAAGTTGGGGTTAAAATCGGCTGAAAAGTTTGTTCTGCGTAAGTTGGGGAACCTGATAACAGCTTTAATCGGTCGCTGCCTAGAGTCTCTTTTCGACTCAATTGGCCTAGGTTTTTTTTCTGACATGTTTGTTACATTCGCTTGATCTTTTAGTCTTACAATTTACAGAGTCTTTTATGCTCTTCCTCTATTGTTATTTTTATTCTTCCTTACAGCCTTACAAATTTTCCCATACAGTTACAGAATTACATGCAATTTGTCCATCTAACGTTGTAACAAATGGATGACTGAAATCTTTTGACACTCTGTTTTGTAACCGTATATACCATTGCCATTCCTCGAAATCCAATGATCGATTGTTTCTAGAAAAAAATAAATAAAATAAAACACACACACAGGCAGTGTTACGCCACCGAAGTGGCCTGTGTCACACAGCACTTCACAATGACCCTTATTCACAAAAGGAAGTTTTAACCTTGGGCGAGCGCGGGTGGCAGCACGATTACGCGACCTCTCTCATTGTTTCATTTCACTTCGTTTATTTGTTTATTGCCCTTTAAGTGGCGTTTTGTCTTTTTTAGGGGGGGATCACGTTGTCAGCCGCAACGCGATGATACGCTGGCTGATTTGACATTGAATGGCGAGAAAGGATTTTATTGTCGCTAGGAGATGAAATAATTACTGTATCTATCTAGACCAGACATTCTTTGTAAAAGAGGCCTGATAAAAAATAAATAAATAAGCATGTAAATAAAAAACAGAGCCCGAAAGTATTTTTAAAATTTAAAAGAAAGGATTCGAAAAGTAGAGAGAGGGAGGGGGGGGGGGGGGGGTTAAGGTTATTTCTCAAACCTAAAGAAGTAATTGTATGGTATAAATTTTAATTATTTTTTGTTCGGAAACGCATGATACTGACAGGTGTTGTTATTCTGGAACTATACAGCGGAGAGGCGTTTTTCCGGGTTTTTTTTCCTCCTTTGTAAATTCAATAGGTGTTTTATAAAATACTGTCAAAAGTGGGCGTTTAAAATCGAATTTGAGGGCGGAAGCAGAAAAAAACTGCGAAGGAAGAAAAACGTCTTGTCACGTGATCAGAAATTCGCTTATAGCTCGACAGGTAATATATTTACCAAAATAGTGAAAAATCATTTCGATTCTAAGTTGCTTCCTCATTCAGGCCTGCTGCTCTTTTACGTTTGAAAATGAGTCCGTCACTGTGCCTGAGAGTTTTGCACTTGTTGAGCAGTGAACTTGAGAACGTGACAGTATTCACACGGCACCTTGTACCGTCTCTTCCAAAAACCCCTCAGCAAGTTTCAAGTTTCTACTTTTAAAAATGTGTCTGAAATTGTATCGGAAAATTTCGAGCTGCTGAAGGTGGAAAAGCGTTTTTTCGAATACACCCTTAAGTAATCACATACGGGTCTAGGCTGGACAGAGATATGTAAAAGCGGACAGTGGTTATTTTCCTGTGATTGACCAAAAAAGGTCTACGATGTTCCAGTAATTGTTCTGCATCCATTTTCTGTTGGATAGAATTCCCTTCAATACAGTGGCCATTTTTTTTAAATGTTAATCCCCTTTTCAAAAAGAGTTCAACTTGAGATTGCTTCAAAATAGCTCTTCTAAAAGTCTTACAATCGGGGTCCGACTAGCAAGTTTCTGTGGCCAGGGCACTTTCAATTTTTCATGCCTCCTTATATTGGTTCATTTACTATACTACTAGTTTTTAGGTGCGTTCGTAATTATGTAAATACGTAGCATCTATTGTTGTCGCTCAGTCCGTCCGTCTGTCCGTCTGTCTGTCCCTCCGCATATAACAACGCAAAAACTATCCAACCGAATCGTTTGAAATGTAAAATATATAATTATTACATAATTTTGTCGAGTCATTTAAAATTTTATGAAAATCGGATGGATAGATCAATTACAGGGACAATTAAAAGTAATCCGTTACATTACAATCAATGGGGAAAAATGTTTCAAATGCATTTTAATGGTGTTACACTCATTTGAACATAATATAATTGACATGAATCTATCATGTATGTACTAAAATCTACATTCTGTACAATCTGGGATGCAGAGAATATTTATTATTAAATTACAGGGCCACACAAATGTATTCCACTAAATAATGTTATACAAGGAAACATTGTTTGGGGCGTCTTTTAATTATATTAACCTACTTCACATTTTATGAATAAGATATACGTTAATGAAGTAGAATAAAAATTACTCCCTGCATATTTAGAGGAACACAAAGATTTCGACCACTATACTGTATCCAAAGTACGCTCTACTATATCAGCAAGATCTGAATATTTTAAAACTTATAGTACGAACGCACCTCATTTGCTACGCTTCACGTGCAATTTCCAATTTTTTTTTTTTTTTTTTTTTTTTACACAATTTACACACTTATTTAAAAATGCCAACTTATAAATTAAGTTTCCCATAAAATTGAAAAACGGTTTTCTAAATGAAAATATTTTTTCCTTAATATTTATTCAAATGTGCTTTTAAACATATATACATAGTCTTTAGTATTTTTATCGTATTAACTTCTCAGCTGTCACATTTTTCATAATTCAGATATTTTACGGAAATTTAAATGAAATGATGAAATATTTTGTGCTCCTCAGAGATTTCATGCCCAGGCCACAGGCCCCGGGGTGCTCGTGGGATAATCAGGGTCTGCTTACAATGAAGTACTGAATTTTAGCAGCCTAAAAAGCTGTTTACCCTTGTAAATAAGGCTTGAATAATTTTTTAAAAGTTTTTTTTCTTTTTAAATGACATTAAACTGATGTGAATAGGTTTAAAAAAAGTTTCAAGCTTCTGCAGCTTTATGCGATTATACAGTTTTAAAACATTAAATTTTGAAAAAAAAAAAAAAAACTGATTAGAAACGCATAAAAATTTTTACGAATTTAAGGAATTTTTTTTTTTTTTTTTTTTTTTAAATCTTTGACTGCAAAACATGTTTCAACTAACTGTCAAGCAATATGATTGGACTAATACACGAAAATTCATCCCCCCCCCCCCCCCAAAAAAAAAAAAAAAAAAAAAAAAAAAAAATTGCTGTAAAATTGGGCAGTGGAGGGGGGGGGGGTATATACGGTATTTTTTTAATATCCAGCTTTGGGTTACCCTATACTAGATTGAAAGGTCAACGGTGCACAAATGCGGGACCTCTAAAAACATTTTTATCAGACGTAATTCTCGAAAAGTCCGTTCGGCAGCGGATTGTTTCATTGGAAAATCGTCGCCATTGTTTAACAATAGAACAATGCCGAGCAAATAGCCCTTTTATTATTATTATTTTATTTCTCTCTCTGAAGCCATTATCTTTGGATGCCTGGAATTTTTCGAAATGGTCCTTTGTTTTCTCGACATGTTGAAGCCGAAAGTGCCGTTTAATTCAAAACACGCCGTGAATAAAAAGTCACAGTTGAAAAGTTAGAACTTTTTCAATCAATGCAAATTGCGGTCTTAAATCACGATTTAAGAAAAGTCGGGTAAGAAATGACAGTATTTTCGTGCGAATCGATCATTTGTGAGATGGAAGATTCATATGCAAAAATATATGAAATACATCAACTTAGAAATAAGGAAAAAGGGGCATAAATTGGCGTTAAGCGTAGCTGGTATTTACAGCAGGGCTGTCCCTTTGACGATTTTTTTTTTTTGGCGCCCTTTTAAAGATTTCCTGTTACTATGATTTTTATAAGTAAAACTCCATTATAAAGATTTTTTTCTATAAAATCATTCTTTTTCCAGGAGAGATATTTTCAAAACCTGCGAAAACATATTAAAAACCAAAAACATATACTTTGAAAATTTAATCATGTATATTTTCACGATTTCTAGCTATTGTTTTATTGTTTATAAAGTGTAATTAAGATGGTTAAATTTGGTAATAATTGGTAGTAGCTATTTTTAATATTTAAGAAGTAACAGAAAAAAACATGTGCCTTTTCTTTTTATATCTTTCTGTTGTCACACTGTTTTTTATACAAGGAATAAAGGAGCTTAATTTTTTCTTCTTGATTTTGAAATTTTAAGCTTTTTCTTTTCAACATGCTTAGAAAAATTATTAAAACTGTGCAAAATAATTTCC
The DNA here is from genome assembly GCA_964019185.1 of Maratus speculifer. Lineage (NCBI taxonomy): Eukaryota > Metazoa > Arthropoda > Arachnida > Araneae > Salticidae > Maratus > Maratus speculifer. The sequence continues at coordinate 280,001,449 of OZ025300.1, read as the reverse complement.
ATCTAGCATTTCCAGACAATCTCTATGGAACCAATTATATGAATCGCTCACTATCATGCTTGTTTTTCTTTTTATAAAACTAAATTCTCGCCTTCAAAATTAGTTAAAACAAATTTTAACATTCTAAAAGAAACTTAGCAATATTTTTGATCTCCATGTTTATTTTTATTTATTTTTATTTTTTTTTTATTGTAGGCATGTTTAAAGTTATTGGTACCTTACCCTATACAAACATTTTTTAGATAGACCTTACGTAGAAAAATGTATAATTGGAAATTTAATATCTCAAACTTCAAAACCGTAAGTTTCTTTTGTCTATTACCTTGAGATTCATTCCTATATTGTTAAAATGTGTATATATATTAATACTGTGCAATAATACTGCCGCATGTTTTCAATCATAAGAAAAATGTCGCCTTTCATTGAATAAAAAGAGCTGAGGTGCGCCCCTGCTTACTGAAAGCTTGGACAGCTCTGCTATTACAAGGTGTCCACTCTCAACGGTGGCAAACGGCTAAATCCTAAACTGTTAGTCATAGACATGTAGTTCCCTATTAGAAAAAATGTTTTAAACGAGGTAAAGAAATGTTTTAAAAGCGATTTGGGCCAATAAAAACATTTTTTAAAAAAATTACGAAATTTAAATTTTTATACGGTTCCCCGGTCCTATTAGTGATACAGTAGACTCCCGTTAATTCGAAATCGGATAATTCGAATCTTCGCTTAATTCGAACTAAGCATGAATACCCGAAATTTTCAATGGCAGAATAACGCTAAAAACTTTCATTATTTCGAACTCGTTTTCTATTGACTTCGTTTAATTCGAACTAACGAGAATTCCGATTTTTCATTTTTGCTTTCTTTCTTACGGTTTTCAGATAATTTGAATAACTTTCTTCCTTTGATTTTTCTGAAAATTTTTCAGAAAGAGTATATATATAATCCAAAGCATTTGATATCCACTTTCTTAGTGCCCCATCTGTCCATCAGTGACACCTCAAAATTTTCTTCCATTGTGCTTGTTTCTAATCTTTTAATTAGTTTACGTATTTATACATTCTAATTTATTATTAAGTCATATTCTAATGATAACAGACGAAATACACTTAAAAAACACTATAACATTAATTCCTTTGTAATAGCATCATATTAAGCATGTTTTTATTTCATATTTTCCATAATTCGAACTTCGGATCATTCGAACATTTCTGGTGGTCCCGACGAGTTCGAATTAACGAGAGTCGACTGTATTTAGTAAAACTTTCCTATTACAATGACAAATAAGACAAAAAGAAAAAGAGTCCCGTTCATATAACACCAAACTCGACCGAGTTATGAAATTTTAAAAATGCTTGACTTATGCCACTTTTTCGCATTGAATACAAATGAGTTCAGTCATGGTTTAAGCGGACATATACCAAGTGATTAAAATATTCAAAGAAGATTTCATGTGTATCTGCGCTTTAAAAAAAAAATCCTACAAATATTGAGACTGAGTTAATTTCTAATTTATATGCATTTTTGGCACAGAATCCGAAAATTATCTTAATATTTAACCATAATGTCAGAATTCTTTCGCTAATTTTAAGTTGTCAAAGTTAAAAAATAACAAAAATTGATACGATAAAATAGAGAAGATGGCTGTGTTTTTTAATTTTTAATAATTGATTTTTATGTATTTTTTAGCACAGAGTTTGAAAATGACCTGCATTTTCCCAATGTTATTGAAGCCGAATGTGCCGTTTAATTCAAAACACGCCGTGAATAAAAAGTCACAGTCGAAAAGTTAGACTTTTTTTCAATCAATGCAAATTGCGGTCCTAAATCACAATTTAAGGAAAGTCGTGTAAGAAATGACAGTATTTTCGTACGAGTCGATCATTTCTGAGATGGAAGATTCATATGCAAAAATATATGAAATACATACATCAACTAAGAAATAAGGAAACAAGTTGGAAATTGCACGTCAAACGTAGCAAATGGAGTGCGTTCGTACTACGATTAATTTTATAAATATTCTGAGCTTGATGTATTAGCTGTTAAACTCTTATGCAAAAATGCATGAATATAAAATTTGATACGATTATATATCTTCAATTCAGAAATACGAAAATAATAGGATTTCATCTTAAATAGGACGTAATCAACATGGCAAACCTTGAATCATTATCTATCATAAGATATCGTAAAAATGCGTAACTCATTATTTGAAAACCACTTTTAAGGCATTTTCATTCATACTCTGTGACTCTTACAGATTCTGTTTGTTACCCTGTATATGATCTACAGAATTTATACACACAATGCAATATGCAAAAGTGTAGTTAAACTTAAAAACTCATATCGCAATTAAAAATGCACTTCCAGCAAAAATCTGTAACATACAGTATTTCTGATGAAGTATAGTACCCGAAATCTTTTGTGAGTCTCTCCCTGTGAATACTGTTAGCATTTTCTCTTATATAGGAAGTAAATTGTAATAAAACTCAACAACGTATATCAATTTTATTATACATGAAATAATTTAACATGATTGAAATACGCCAAAAACAATGTTTTCCCACATATCATTATGCAACGGAGTTATTTTGTGTAGCTCTGTAAATGAATAATAAACATTTTTTCACCACATATTGCACAAAATGTATACTTTAATACACTTCAGTAAATGCACATCAATTTTATCCTGTTTCAAAGGCCACCATTAAAATGAAACAATTTTTTCCATTGACTGTAATGTATCGGAATACTTTTGATTGTTCCTGTAATCAAACTATACATCCGATTTTCATAAAATTTGAAAAAGTTCGTCAAAATTTTGCTATAATTATATATTTTAAATTTCAAACGACTCGGTTGGGTAGTTTTTCCTCTGTTACATCAACACGTCCTATAAGACGTCCCTTTATAGGACGTGTTGGTTACATGCGGACAGACAGACGAACGGACTGAACGACGACTAGGTGCTACGAAATTACATTATTATGAACGCACCTAAAACATCGACGTGCAGCCTAGCTAGTATTGCTGTATTGTATAGTAGTAAAAAGACGTGCATACTTTTTTCCTTCCAAATTTATTTCTAACAAATTTCCTTTAAAGGTGTATTTCGATTCAAACTGCTTATTTTCCGATTTATTTTTTAATTCATTTTTGCTCTCAAATACACCAAACTTTCAAAATCTCCTATTTGGAAAGTACACAAGGTGCCGTGATGGTCGATTCTTTGATAAATGCAGAAAATATTGTAAAAAAAAAAAGCAATCAGAAACGGCATTTCGAACCGTTTTTTCCGAAGCGGGAGATATGGGAACGAAAAAAAGGGTCATGCTGAGAAGATAATTGTTTATAAATCAAATTCTAATGAATGGAGCGTAAAAAGACATCACACGGCACCTCATACGTCCCTTCAAGAATCCCCTCAGAAAGTTTCATGTTTCTAGTTTTAAAAATGAGTCTGAAAATGTATCGGAAAATTTCGAGCTGTTGAAGGTGGGAAAGCGTTTTTTCGAATACACCCTTAAGGCTGTTCTAGACTGCTCTGCTCAACAAGTGCAAAACACTTTGATACATTCACAAATTCATTTTTAATGGAGAAATATCAAATTGGAAAACCTAACTATTGAAACGATTTGGAATCGAGCTGTGTTTTACATCTTTTGAACAGCTTTAAGCCTAAAACCGCTCTTGATTGAATGATTCAAAGCTAAACTTAATCCTTGCCCACAATGTTAGAAAAAATAAATAATTAAAAAGAAACATAATCTAAATTTCATAAGATAGAGATAATCTTTGTATTAGATTAATTTTTAGCACAATTATTCAATTAGTAAATAAATCATATATTAATTTACATCTGGTATAATATCATTATACGTTTTTTGGAACTCAAAAAAGTAATCACAATTATAATCTATTACAGATTTTTGTGATCATTTCAAAGTCGATACATGGGGTTATCTCTAAGGCAACCCAATCCTCTTACGCCACTTGTTGAATTCCTGAACCGCGATCGTTATGAACACGTGCTGTGTGAATATTTTAACCAAGTATTATTTTAAACAAATATGAGTCGGATTTTGAAAGAGATTATGTGCAATGAGCCTTGACGAAATCAAGTTCTGTGTTAAAGTTCACTTCGAAATATAAAAGCTTATAAGATCAGTATAAGAATATTATATTTATTAGTCACTTATAAGATTTTTAATCACGGGACAAACACGTTTTTCACCCGTAAAGGTTTTTTCTTCATGCAGAAATTCGATTCAAAAAGCCCACTTTGACAGTATTTTCTGAAGGATCTCCTGTGTTTGGAAATAATAATAATAATATAATAAAATAAAGTCCAAAAATAAAAATAAATGAATAAAATGGGAAAATGAGTGCGATTAGATAGTTTCTGAACAACACCTGCTAGTTTCATGCACTTCTGAACAAAAAATGAACTAAAGAAACATACATTAAAACAAATTAAAACATAAACTATTATAGTCATAAAGTTGCCCTTTTAGGTTTAAGAACAGCCTTAAGTCTAGAGCTGCTTTTGATTGAAAGCTAAACATAATTTTTGCCTGCAGTGTAAAAAATAGATAATAAAAAAGAAACATTTTAGTCTAAATTTCATAAAATAGACAAAATTGTTTAAATTATTTTTTAGCATAATTTTTCAATTGATAAATAAATCATGTAATATTTCTGGTATAAAACCGTTATATGTTTTCACCACTCAAAGATGTAATCGCAATTGTAATCTTTTACAGATTTTTTTGTAATCACTTCAAAGTCTGTCTATACGTGGGGTTATCTGTCCCAATCCTCTTACGCCACTTGTTGAATACCTGAACCGCGATGGTTATGAACACACGTGCTGTGTGAATATTTTAACGAAGTATTATTTTAAACAAATATGAGTCGGATTTTGGAAGCGATTATGTGCAATGAGCCATGGCGAAATCGAGTTCTGCTGAAGATTCACTTCGGGCTAAATGTCTTTTTTCGGATTAGAGAATACTTTATTGTTGAATATTATTCCTGGAACAATAAGATGGTGCAACTTTCTCTCCCCATTTTTTTATCGGTCCATCCATCGGTGAGAAAATGTGCAAAAACGAGGAAAAAGTAAAGTGTTATCCATAAAATGCACAATGGACGTATCTTAATCGAATCATGATTATGAAACTGGATTAGTGATGGGCGATTTCGATTTTTTAAATCGATTTAATCGATACTACGGCCAACTCGATTTAATCGATTCTTTCAAATTTTTAATCGATTTCTCTGAAGGTAATCTAATTTTCATTTTCCTTCAAAAGTCGAAGATAAAATAGACGGATGTGCCAATTCCAAAATTTCAGTGTATTAGTTTCTAAGATAGAAGAATTAAAGAAACCTCAGAACCCCCCCCCCCCCCCACCCTGCAAAATAGCGTTTTTTTTTTTTTGAGTGATGTACACCAAAATTGATCAGGATCAATTTTTATTAAGTACCAGCTGAATCTGAATTTTGATGAAAATCCATGAAAGCGCGAGATACAGCTATTGCGAAATCATAAAAAATGCAGCATATCAGCGCCACCTGTTGGGCAATTTACACCAAGAACTAAATAACACTAATCAATGTCAGAGATTTACTGAATCTGAATTTTGATGAAAATTCGTTCTTGAGATAGCACTATTGCGTTAATCATGAATAATGCAGTATAGCAGCGCCATCTCTTAAGGGTGTTCTTAACTGATCCGCTCAACAAGCGAAAAACGTTTTGACACATTTACAAATTCATTTTTTAACAGAAGGTTATAAAATTTTAATGCCTGACTATGAAAGCGATTTCGAATTGAACTTTTTTTTCCATTTTATGATAATTAAATTACTTATCGAGTTATAAGCTATTTCGATGACGCAATCACCCGTTTTTCTCCTCCTTTTCGACCGGTTTTTCTGCTTTCGTCGGGAAATATGCTCAAAAGTGTCAACTTTGAAGGCTTGTTATGAAAAATCTATTGTGTTTTTTAAAAAACAAAAGAATGAGTGCAATTAGACAGTTTCTGAACAACAACACCTGCTATTTTCATGCATTTCCGAACAAAAATAAATTAATGCATGTGTCACAAAGTTGCCCTTTTTGATTTAAGAACACCCTTAAGCGATTTCCTCCAAATTGTAACTAGCATCAAATAATATCAAGGACTAATTGAATCTAAATTTTTATGAAAGTCCGTGCATTAGTTCTTGAGATAAAGTTAAAATGGAAACAGGGGCGTGCGAAAAGAGAACTGCGCCCGGTTCAAAGTTCCAATTTAGCTCCCCCTCCCCTATTAGCTTTTTCTTGTGATAGGCTAGAAGTGATGTTAGTAGTAAAAATTTGGCGCCCCCTAAATTTCCGTGCTCGGAACGACCGCTTCCTTTCGTCCCTCCCTCTTTCACATGGCGCTGAGTGGGAATTGTGAAAAATTCAGTATAGCAGCGCCATCTGAGAAGCTATATACATCAAAATGTAAAAAACATCAATTCATGTCAAGGACTAACTGGATCTAAAATGTGATGAAAATCCGTTCATTCGTTATTCAGATATAGCTGTTGCGAAAATCGCAAAAAATGCAGCATAGCAGCGCCACCTGTTAGGCTATATGCACCAAAAATTAATTAGATTCAGTTTATATCAAGGTCAAACTACATCTAAAGTTTTGTGGAATTCCGTGCATTTGTTCTTCAGATAGAACTGTCAGAAATTTTTGTCGTATACAGACTCACAGAGTGACACACACACACACACACAGACAGATATTTCTTAAAAACCATGAAATCGTGTTAAAGACCTTCTAAAATATATAAATCCATCAAAAACGGGAAGTCAAAATTTTTCACGAATCTAATACTCTCTTCTTGTAAAGTTACAAAAGAAAGTAAAAATGTAAAATCGATTCTGCCCGTAAGATCGATCTTTAGATTCGATGTCGATCTTTAGATTCGATTTCGATCTTTAGATTCGATGTCGATCTTAGATTCGATGTCGATCTTTAGATTCGATGTCGATCTTAGATTCGATGTCGATTTTTAGATTCGATGTCGATCTTTAGATTCGATGTCGATCTTTAGATTCGATTTCGATTTTTTTTTTCTTTTTTTTTCTAGGCTAAATCAGTGTTGAATGCAGTTATTTTTCTGCGACACCGGAGAAAGGCATCATGTTTTACAGCTCTGTAAGGGAGGGGGTATCGTAATTTGTGCATTAAAAAACATAAAATCTCATAACTTCTGGGGAGGGGGGGAGGGGTAATCCCCTGCGGCCACCCCATTAATTCGACACTAGGTTAAATCGTTATATTTTTATTTAAAAGTCTAGTTATTTGAAGTATTAGTTTATTATGTTTTATTTTTCACGCTCGTCTCTTCTAATCCCCCCTTCCACGTCAGTTTTAACCTACAGGGCCGTTCGAAATATGCATACAGTTTTAAAAATGTCCAATTCTCGGTCAATTTTATTTTAGATCCACATTTTAAATCCTTGACAAAAGATAAATAAAGGGTCGCCCTTCCGCCCGTTTGGGGTTTATCTGCGCCCCGCCGGGGGGGGGGTATATTTTTTTGTTTCTTCAAAAGAAACAAAAAATTTTTTGAGGGGGGGGGCTTGCACCCTCCCCCAATATACACCTTAAAATTTCGCTCATTTAATTTTCTACCATTTTTAACTTAAAAGTTTAAGCTACATGGCACCCCCAGAGCTGTGGATTCTCCCCCCCCCCCCAGTGTCAATCACCCACCTAATTTTGCTTATTTCTTCACTTCATTTCAATCTTTAAAAGGCCATAACTTTGCTTCTATAGGAGTTACAGTGATGAGAAAAATTCTAGTATAGCTAACCATTTCTCGCCGTTCTTTTTGCTTTTCCAGTTTTCCGGTTTTCCCAATAGGACCTTTTTTTGGGGGGGGGGGACAGAGGGGCTTTTTCTTGATACAATATGTCTATTGAAAGCTTATGCTTCATACAATACAAATTTAACAAAAGAAATTTTCTCCCATCATTTCAGGTCACATTACGGACCCATAATGTGTTAAAATTTTAATTTTTCAAACTTCTTCAAAAAAAAAAAACATTGATACATATCAGCGAAACTGGGGTCCGAACCCGCAATCGTTTGATTGCACACGTAATCCCTAAGCTTTTTGGCCACCGAGTACTCAGCAACACTATTGTTTCTTTAGATTATCATCTTTAAATTCGTAATATCTTTTGAATGGAATGTCCGATTTGAAAAATTCAAAAAGTAATCTACAGATATTGTAACAGGCATTAATACAAAATGATTTATTTGGATAAGGATTAAGTTATCGATAGTATGGTCTAATTTTGGTTGGTGTATTTATCGCGTTTTAAAGTATAAGAAAGTAGTTATAGTGAGTTAACTACAATAGCTGGACATATGGTATCGCGCGTTTTTTTTTTTTTTTTTTAATAGACATGAATATGTTCTTTAATATTATAGAACCTTTTTTTACTCATTTAAAAGTATTTCCTGGCGATTCAAAAATACACACGTAATTGTTCAAGGTTTCACTTCTATCGGCACTCTCAGAGTGCCACTATTTTTTTTTTTTTTTTTTCATGTTCGCCCGTCCTACCGCCCCCCCCCCCCTTCCTCACCAATCTTTACAGGTTCGTTCAAATTATGACTGAGATTTAAAAAAAGTCTAATCCTCGTTCTATTTTGTTATGAATCCATATTTTGAAACCTCAACAAAAGATACATATGGGCCGGGGTCGCCCTTCTATCCGTTTGGGACTCACCTTGCCCCCCTGGGTGGGGGGGGGCATATTTTTTGTTTCTTCCACACCATCTCATGTAACATATCGTTATAAAGCTTTTATCTCCTCGTTTTTTTTTCTGTTACTACCCCTCTCCCCACTTAGTTACATGCTCTTGGCACTTTTTATAGTTTCAAAGAGTGTATGTTCCCCGCGGGCCACCCCATGAATTCAACACTAAGTTAAACACTATATTTTTGTTTAGAAGCTCAGTTATTTGGGTTATTAGTTAATTATGTTTTTTTTTTCAAGTTCGTCCGTTCTAATCCCTCGTCCCCCCCCCCCCCCTTCCTCGCCAATCTTTACTATATGGGCCGTTCAAAGTATGCATGCAATTTTTAAAATGTCCAATTCTCGTTCTACTTTATTGTAAATCCTCATTTTGAAACTTCGACAAAAGATACATTTGGGCTATGGTCGCCTTTCCGTCAAGAGTGGGGGTTACCTGCCCCCTTGGGAATGGGACATATTTTATGTTCTTCCAAACTATCTCGTGTAACATTTGGTTGGCATTAGAAAAAAAAAAGTTTTTTTTTTTTTTTTTGGTCTATACTCCTTGTTCCCCATCCTAGTTACACGCTCTTGGCACTCTTTATACTCGGTTTAATGCCAAGTTATTCAGTGTTGTTATTAGTTGAGTTATGTCTCTCAAATTTGTCAAAGTTTTTGTGTAAGTGAAAACCATAAGTGACAATCAATTTAAAATTCTTATTATCCGACTCTAAAATCTGCAATAGCTTAATTCTATGCCTCCCTAAATGGGGATGGGGGGGGGGGGAGGCGGTAATTACGGTTCTGCTGATTGTCTAAGTTTTGGAATTAGTAATTTGAAGCTTCTCTGTGTGAACCTAAATATCGAAATATCGATTCTAGTATCGATTCTAGAACTGAGAAATCGATTCTTATTATGATCGATGTTGTTTTATACGATATCGATTTTAATCGATTCTCAAAATTTCCAGAATCGCCCATCACTAAACTGGATTATTCGATTCTTAAAGTAATATGGCGGTAGCTCTTCGTTATATCGCCGCATTGGTTATCTATATATATATAAAAGAAAGTTTGGATTTCGTATTAATCACAGCACAAAAAAATCTACCGAACCAAAAATCTTGAAAATTGGGGTAAAAATACTTCCTATAACGACGAGTGCCGTTAAGAAGGGATTTGCGAAAATTCCACCCCTAAGGGGGGGGGGGTAAAAAAAAGAACGAACTTTAAAAAAATTCCTTAAAAATCGGCTTTTGCAGTTATTTTTTCAACTGATAACATATTTTAGTGTATTTTTTCATGCTGAATCGAATGGTACTAAGCAAATTCTTTTAAATCCAGTAGTTCATGAGATACTTTACATTTTCCTAATTTGGCGATGTCTTCGGCGCAAAAACCTGACTATTACTACTGACAGTACTGACCTGACAATAAACCTGACTATTACTACTATTTTCAATCTATATATGTAAAAAAAGCTCTGGATTTCGAATTAATCAACGCACAAAAAGTTAATATGATATAAAAATTTAGTTTGATTCTAAGTTTCTTTAGAAAAACTGACCAGCGTAGCGGGCGAAGGCTGCTAGTGTATCTCTATTTCTAGTCTCCAACAAAATATAAAGAGAATTCTATTTTAAAGTTGCTCTTAGCTACTCCGTTCAACAAGCGCAAAACGTCTTGAAACTTTAACAAATTCATTTTTCGACAGAGATATATCAAATTAGAAAGTTTGTCTAGATAAGCGATTTGGAATCGAACTTTGTTTTCCACTTTGTGATCAATAAATTACCTATTTAGTTATGGGCGGCATTTAATACACGAGGATCACGTTTTCCACCTCAGTTTGACTGTTTTTTCTGCTTTTGTCGAGAAATTCGATTCAAAACGCCCACTTTGACAATGTCTCCTGAAACATCTATAGCGTTTGCCGCCTGCCTCCCCCTCCCAAGAAAAAACCCCGTGAAATTGAATGCGATTTGACAATTTTTGAATAACAACACCTCCCTAATAGCATGCATGGTCACAGTGACGTCACTGTGAGTCACTTTGGTCACATGACATCTGTGACCAAAATGCCACCACTCAGTGACGTCACATTGTGACTGAGATGTGACTTTCTTAAAAATCTTTAGAAATTTATAAATATCCTTCAAAACATGTTACTTACTTTTAAAAACATGTTTCCGGCAATTTAAATATCGTTGCTTTTGTCACAGTTTCGTCACAATGTTAATGTCAAATTAGTCACAAATGACACATTTGTCACATTGTGACCACTTTGTGAAACGTCACATAAGAGCTCTAAAACGGCCATAACGACTTCACATTTTAGTCACTGTGACTTCACATCGACGTCACGTGACTTACATCGACAATCGATGGTCACAAAGTCACAATGTGACTTTACAACGACGTTGCAGTGACGTCACCATGCTTTACGGGCTGCTAGTTTCATGCATTCCTGACCAAAAATGAATTAAAATTTATGTTATAAAGTTTACCTTTTTAGTTTAAGAACAACCTTAAGTCTAGAGCTGCTTTTGATTGAAAGCTAAACATAACCTTTACCTACAATATAAAAAATAGATAATCAAAGAGAAACACAATCTAAATTTCATTAGATAGACAAAATCCTTTAGATTCATTTTTTAGACAATTTTTCTACTGGTAAATAAATCATACAATAATTCTAATATAAAATCGTTATATGTTTTTTGGAACTCGAAAACGGAATCGGAATTGTAACCTATTACAGATTTTTGTATTCATTTCAAAGTCTGTCCGTGGACCATTGGGAGCAACCCAATCCTCTTACTCCACTTGTTGAATTGAATTCCTGAACCGTGATGGTTGTGCGCGCGTGCTATATATGAATATTTTAACGAAGCATTATTTTTAAAAAATATAGACGAAATTGAGTTCTGTTATAACTCACTTCGGGCTAAACATCTTTTTTCGGACTTTATTAGAGCATACTTTATTAGTTGAATATTATTCCTGGAACAATAGGATGGTGCAACTTTCTCTTCCCATTTTTTTTTTTTTTTTTTTTTTTTTTAATCGATCCATTCATCGCCATCGGTGAGAAACTGTGCAAAAACGAGGAAAAAGTAAAGTGTTATCTATAAAATGCACAATGGACGTATCTTAATCGAATCATGTTTATGGAGCTGGATTATTCGATTCTTAAAAGTAATATACGGCGGTAGCCTTTCATTATATCGCCGCATTGTGGTATGTATCTCTATTTCTATAGTTTTCAACAAAAAAATAAAAGAAATTCTATTTTGAGGCTGTTCTGAACTCTCCGCTCAACAGGCACAAAACGTTTTGACACATTTAGAAATTCATTTTTAAATGGAAAGATATAAAATTGGAAAGTTTGACCATGAAAGCGATTTGAAGTTGAACTCAGTTTTTCATTTTGTGATCAATAAATTACCTATTGAATTATAGGCGAAATTGATCACGTGACGATCGGTTTTTCTACCCCAGTTTGACTGTTTTTTCTGCTTTCGTCGGGAAATCGATTCAAAATGCCCACTTTGACGCTACTTCCTGAAACTTCTATTGCGTTTGCAAAAGAACGGGAAACTAAATGCGGTTTGATAGTTTTTGACAACACCTGTTAGTTTAACAGTTTTGAAACAACAACACCTGTTTGTTTCATGCATTTCTGAACAAAAATAAATGAAAACTTATATCATAAATTTACCCTTTTTGATTTAAGAACCTTAAGGGTTTACAATTCCAAATGGGCAATTTTATGACATAAATTTTATTTTATTTTTGTTCGGTAGCAGGTGTTGTTGTTCAGTTACTAGTTGTTGTCAGTCGAATTGTTTTCTGAGTTTTAATGCAAACATAATAGATCTTTCAGAAAATAGTAGATTGAGCGAAAAGTTCTGGGAAATTCTTAATCTAATACTAGTTACGAGAATTTGTATCGTATATTAGGAGTACTAATGGTATATCTATAGGAAGAATAATTTAAAATTTATATAAAAAAAAAGGATAAAAGGATAATTTTACTTTAAAAACCGATTCTAAAAGTATCTAATTATCTAATCTAAAAATATCTAAAATGATTCTGACAAGAAGAAAAAACCTTTAAACAAAATTGCAACAGTAAAAATGACTTTTGTGGAAATCTACCTCAGGTTATATTCTTACACACAGACAAGAAATATTGAAATGCAAATTAAATAATTTAAAACTTTCTCTCATACGATTAACATTAACAAGCGAATGTTTTCGCATGAAGTAACCTTTTAATCGGAATTTGTTTACGATGTACACATACCATATAGCAACCAGCGAAAGGGATTAATTCTTACAATCATACTACACTCATTCCAGGAATCTTTCTCAATGAAAAATATTCTCTAATCCGAAAACCATTTAGCCCCGAGTTACCTTTTTGTCGACCGTACGTACTTCGTCACGATTTACTGACTTCTCCACCCGAGATTAAAAAAATCCTCCGCCACTGATCGCCGAACGCCACTGAAGTGTGCCCGGATTAAACCTCGGCAATCTTTTAATCATCAACTTGGAATGCTGTTACATTATGAGCTGCTGTTTGTTGCTTGATGATGCTACGGCAGCATATGCGTAGCGGAACCGCCAGATGAGTTTGACGATCTTTCGCGAAAAACAGAACAAAGCGCCGAAAAAAACTAAACAATCGAAAAATAATACTATAATAAAGCGCAGACGCCCGGAGGTGGCGTTCTTTTCTTTTTCATTTCCTGATTTTTTGGACGTTTTTTCTAGCGTTACTGAGTGGAGTTGTTTTGTTACGTCACTTTTGGAGTAAAAGGGCGAAAAAATCGTTTGGCCTTTGGGGTGAAAGTGATTTTGCATAATACAAACACGGAAGAAAATGAGTGCGTTTTGAGACCGTTGGACTGTGAATGTTTTTGAGAAATACCAGTTATAAAAGTTGTTGAATTTAGAATACAATTCAAATTGACTAAAGTTTAATCCAGTTTTAGTATTACGGAAATTGCCTTTTTTACTCTCTGACAGTCCTGCAAAAGTACAAAACTGTGATGTTGATTTCTCTGCATTTTGTTTTAAATGTTAAAAAAAAGTCAGCCTTATATATATATAAACTTAATTACAAATATGAATGGAATCCTCGAGAGTTTTAATCATTGTTTTTCTATTTAAATTTAAATCCTCAAAATTATAATATTTTAAATATTACTTATATTGCAGTGAAACCTGGAGCTAAGTGAACGTATTAACACGGACTTGTTAGTAAAGGGGTAAAGAAAGTCAGAGTCAAAATTCTCAATAAATAAATAAATAAATAAATAAATAAATAAATTGCTTTGTTAATAAAATATTAAACAGTTAAATAAAGCAAATCATGTAATTGCATGATGATTACATCAACAGTTACAATATTGTTTATGTTATTTATTTGCCTCTTCCAGCCTGTAACTAAATTTTTAAGGAGTCTCAAGACTCTTGAAATTGAAAAAATGTAAAAAGAAAAAAAAAAAAAAAAAAGGACCAATGTAAACATTTGATATCATAAAATGTGCATGATTTTAAAACACAATTTTTATTGTGATGAAAGACATAAACATATTCTTTCATTAAAAAAAAAAAAAAAAAAAAGGGCAAGATGCAGAGTTTGCATTTATAATGAGCGGCTCCAAAATGTCGAGCATTTGACAAACAGAAAATTAGTATTACAACTTTAAGCTCAGGGGCCAAAATTACAAAATACATGCAACTAGAATGAACATTTTCGTACATTCCTGATTTTTTGGACGTTTTTTTCTAGCGTTACTGAGAGGGGTTGTTTTGTTACGTCATTTTAGAATAAAAGGGCGAAAAAAAAATCGTTTGGCCTTTGGGGTGAAAGTGATTTTACATAATACAAACACGGAAGAAAAATAGTGCGATTTTGAGACCGTTGGACTGTGAATGAATGTTTGAGAAATACTTGTTATAAAAGTTGTTTCAGTTTAAGGAACATTGAAAAATCGACTAAAGTTTAATCCAGTTTTTGCATTTACGAAAATTGCTTTTTTTTTTTTTTTAAACTTTTTGACAGTTTTGAAAAAGGGCAAAATTGTTATGTTGTTTTTGCATTTTGTTTTAAATAAAATAATGAATAATAATAAAAAACAAGTATGAAAAATCATGCGTTAAGCATAGATTATGAAGCACTTTCCAACATTTAATGAAATCTTTAACAAAACTTTGTTATTTAGGGAAATAATAGTGTATAGCCAAATATACCCAAATATGTATTCCAGTACATTAGAACAGCCCTGTATTTCATATGTCAGTTCATATAATGGGAAAATTTAGCTTAGCAAGAAAATACCCAGTAGCTTGAGATTTCTTTTTCAGCAATTCATACTATTAGATGGAAACATACTTGAATACTTTTGTTCAGCCCTGTAGTTTACATTGTACCTTTATTACACGTCAGCATTAGGCTAAAATTTATTGTAAACTAAAACACTTTTAAAACAACTGAAATCACATTCTCATAAATTATCATTCATACGCGTCCATGTACCGAATTCTTTGCGTGGCCCTGTATATCCTTTTATCTATATTCTGCAAACATTTCACAGTAAATTGAATGAAGCTCGGCGTAAAAATGCATAGCTTATTTAAGAACCACGTTTAAATAATTTACGCTCATATTCAGTAACGTTGGTGAGCTCTTTATGGGTAGCCCTGTATATCAACTATAACATTTATACACACCATATAATGTGCATATATTTAGCGCATATATAAACGCGTATATCATAATTAAAATGCATTTCATCCCTCCATCAGCCATTATCGGACACATATACGGTACTTCGGAAAAAATATACTATTTGAAATCTTTTGTGTGGCCCTGTAAATGCTATGTACTTCATATTATGCAAGACAGTAGCGTATAATTTATAGTAAGCTTCAGAGACATATATCAATTTTATTATACATGAAAAAGCTTAATATATTTAAAATATGTAATGGAAAACTTTTGATTCGCCCTGTAGATAAACTAATCATGGTAGAAACTTCATTTTCGATAGGACTTGTGCTAGGGTAAATGTCAATAACGTCCTAAAATTTCACGGCAATCCGAGTATATTAACGATTTTTCCCCATAGGCCGTAATGTAATGGGAAACTTTTGATTCGCCCTGTAGATAAACTAATCATGGTAGAAACTTCATTTTCGATAGGACTTGTGCTAGGGTAAACGTCAATAACGTCCTAAAATTTTATGGTAATCGGAGCATATTAACGATTTTCCCCCATAGGCCGTAATGTAATGGGAAACTTTTGATTCTCTCTGTAGATAAACTAATCATGGTAGATACTTCATTTTCAATAGGGTTCGTGCTAATGTAAACCTCAATAACGTCCTAAAATTTCATGGCAATCCGAGTATATTAACGATTTTTCCCCATAGGCCGTAATGTAATGGGAAACTTTTGATTCGCCCTGTAGATAAACTAATCATGGTAGATACTTCATTTTCAATAGGGTTCGTGCTAGGGTAAACATCAATAACGTATAAAAATTTCATAGCAATCCGAGTATATTTACGGGAGTTAGAACGCGGACAGACGGACAGACGGCCAGACGGACAGACGGCCAGACAAACCGAATGCATAAGCACTTTTCAACTTTGTTGGAAAGTGCTAAAAATATGATTTTTTCAACCTTATATATAAAAAACATAATTTCAAATATAAATGTAATCCTCGAGCTCATTTATCATTGTTCAATCTATTTAAATTTAGATCAACAGAATTATATTATTTTAAATATTGCTTATATTACAGTGAAACCTGGAGCTAAGTGAACCTATTTACGCAAGTTTGTCAGTGAAAAGGTTAAGAAAGTCGAGGTCAAAACTTTCTCTCTCTCTCTCTCTCTAAAAAAAAGTTTTTTTTTTTTTTTTTTTTTTTTTTTTTTTTAGATTAAAATATTAAACAGTTAAATAAAGCAAATCGCATAATTGTATGATGATTACATCAGCAGTTACAATAATGTTTGTGTTATGCTATTTGTCTCTCCAGCCTGTGAACTTTAAGACAGACTTTTCAAATTCATTTACAGCAGTGGGCCAAATTAAGTATTATATACAAAGCCGCGGGCCATATTAAAAATGGTAGGATAGGGCGATAAGGGTGTAAAAATCTCGGAGCCAGCGAGCAATCTCTCACCAATTAATTTTATTAGTTTTTTTTTTTTTTTTTTTTTTTTTTTTTTGGCTTAAATTTTATTAACATTCTTGCAAAAATATAAGACGAAAAATAACGAATAAAATTTAATGGTGTGAAACTGCCCACTGGCACTTAGATATTTACTCCTCTGATTATAACCATTGCACAGAATAAAATGTGTTAGTACAAAACACAGCCATGTTAAATACATTTCAGCGCAAAATTCCAAATTTATTATACATAGTTTATATTTTATTTTATTTCCCGAGAAACAAAAAATGCTGAAAATTATTTTTCAGTAAAAACCTATTAACTTTAACTGAATTTTTTTACATTACATTTATTTTTAAAAAATGATTGTGCAGACTAATCTTGATCTAGTATTAGGCCTCAGATGTTCCAAATTTTGGAATGATCCTGCTGTTGTTGGGCTCCCACCAGAGTTTGGAAATTTGTTTTTTGGTTTATAAAAATCATTTTATGCTCTTTAAGCATTTTCGATGGAAATTAAGCGTTTCGGTTCCACGTTGCCATTCTTTAAGCACCGAGTTGGCTTCGCTTGCAGTAAAAAATCACGTATTTAAAATGAAATGCTTTTTTTTTTCTTTTCTTTTCTTTTCTTTTTTTTTTTTTTTTTTTTGAAAATTATTTATTGAATAAACTATTTGAAAAATCTAATGCTATCAAATAACAAGATACCAATATAAAATTTTCTTTGAAGGTGAAATTTACTTAAGTGCTTTTATTTTCAAATGAAAATTTCAAGTACTTTGTTTATTAGTGCTTTTTTTTTAATATACTTTTATAATTTTTCAATTTCAAATGAAAATTGTTACTTTTTCTTTTTATAATAATTCGAAATATTCGAATGCATGTCTTTCGAAATGGGTCACTTAGCCCATTATTTCTATCTCTAAGACCATTGTTGGTGCAAGTTTATGCGTGCAAAGTATATTTTCAGAGCATGTACTTTCTAATAATTAAATTAAATATAGGGAAAATGCCGAAGGCTTTGCGGGCCACAAATAAATTGCCTGGCCACGTGTTTGAAATCCCTGCTTTAAGGAATTTCAAGACTAAAAAATGTAAAAAAAAAAAAAAAAAAAAAAAAAAAATCATTTTCAACATTTAATATCATAATATATTTATGATTTTAAAACACAATTTTTTTGGAATAAATGATATAAGTATGTTTTTTTTATTTTATGTATTTAAAAAATTACAAGATGCCGAATTAACATTTATAATGAGGGGCTTCTAAAATGTCGGGGCTCAAGCCCCTTCCAGACCGCGAGAAGAGACTAACTATTTAAAATTTTCTAAAATTAAGAAAGTATATTTTTATTATTTATAATAGATCCTACAAAATATAAATTTTGAAAATTAATAACCTTTTCGCATTTTTTTTCTTATTTATGAATTTTCTTATGAAATTTTTAATATTCACCATTTAAAACAATATATATTTTTTTACTTATCAAAGAGGTTTAAGTTTTCAAAATTAGCCCCATCAAAAATTTTCAGAGCATCTCCCCAAGTTTTGCCGACTGTCTTAACCCCTTCCATCATCCTGTCTTCGCCCTGTATTAAGTAAGTCAACAGAAAAATGTATGTCCAGATTAACACATCTCGTCCATTTTGAATCAAATGTAGAAAAAGAAAAAAAGAAAAAAAATCGGATTAAGGGGATTTGACATTACGGGCCATATCAGGAAGACCTCCAAGATATGCTAGCTCCCTCCAAAGCTTAATCCGGGGTGAACCACTATAATTGTTGCATAATTTTGTCGTGTCGTTTCAAATTTTATGAAAATCAGATGTATAGTTAAATTACAGGGACCATCAAAAGTATTCCGTTACATTAAGGTCAAAAGGAAAAAAATAGCTTCAAGTGCATTTTAATGATGTTACACTCTTTTGAACATAATAAAATTGATAATGCATTAATGAAGTAAATAGTAAACTATACATTCTGTACAATCTGTGGTGCGAAGAACATTTGTTATTAATTTACAGGGCATCACAAAAATATTGCATTACGTAATAGTATAAGGCCAAACGTTGTTTGAGACGTGTTTTAGTTATATTAAACTGCATTATGAAATTAATATACTTTGCTGAGGTTTACTACAAGTTACTACCTGTACTGTCAGAAAGCAGAGATTATTTACAGGGATACACAAAAGATTTTGAACGTTTGATGTGCAACTTCCGACTTGTTTGATATTATCATATTTACAACAGAGGTAAAAAACTATATTGATTGAAAAACATTGTGATATATATATATATATATATATATATATATATATATATATATATAATACCATTAAAAGTAGACAAAATTCACCAATAAATTTTATCAATAAAACAATAAACCAAAACGAAGAATTTGAATAAATATAATATATATAATATTCATGATGAAACGATTTGCAACTCTTAATGGAAATCCTATAAAGTGGTAACAGAAAACTACATTGTAGAAATCACACAGACGATACACAAAGGTTATGCGGATAGCAGCAATTACCTATGCGCACCATATTTATAAAATTGCTGATTAGCAACGGATGTTATATATAAATTATATATAAGATACCACAATAGGAAAAAATTCATTATGACTATTCAAAATGAAAAGATATCAATTAAATATCAAATTGTATACATTCATAATTACACGCGCAGAGCAGCATGATAATTTGAGTGCTAATATAATACCATTAAAAGTAGACAAAATTCACCAATAAATTTTATCAATAAAACAATAAACCAAAACGAAGAATTTGAATAAATATAATATATATAATATTCATGATGAAACGATTTTCAACTCTTAATGGAAATCCTATAAAGTGGTAACAGAAAACTACATTGTAGAAATCTCACATATATATATATATATATATATATATATATATATATATATATATATATATATCAATGGTATTTTTTTATTATCTTGATGTCTATACTATCATTTCTCTGAATTTGTAAATCGAATTCGAAAACACCCATATATTGCACACACACAGTGGAGTTTTTTCCTTTTGCATTTCTTAATTTTGTTGACGTTGTTTTCCTTTTTAGCGTTACTCAGTGAAGTTGTTATGTGTTACGTCACTTTTGGAATAAAAGGGCGAAAAAAATCGTTTGGCCTTTCGAGTGAAAGTGATTTTCCACAATACAAACACGGAAGAAAATGAGTTTAAACGTTTCGAAACCGTTCGACTGTGAATGTTTGAGAAATACCAGTCTTAAATCCTGTAGCAGTTTATTTAACAATGCAAACTTACTTTCGACAAAAATTTAATCCAGTTTTAGTATTACAGAAGCCGCTTTTTCAATCGAAAATTGGAATACAGTAGAACCCCGATCCATCGTTTTTCAAGGGGTGCGGGAAAAAAACTATGAATGCGGGAAAACGATGAATGCGAATTAACTTCAAAATACGAAAAAACACAATATTTTTGCCTTACTAATGTATGCAATTTATACAGTGTACTAATAAATACTAATTTGTTGCTTACTAAACTGTAAAAGGAATAAATCGAAGTTATAGAAAATTAATATTTATTTGAAAAAATCAATACATTTTTTGGTTTTTTGTTCATTTTTTTTTATAAAAAAATAAATTTTCAAGATATGCAACACTTTTCTGGTCATTTTCTGTAATTTCATATGTGTATATAAAATTTCATACAGTTTCAAAAGCCGTAATTGCATCATACAGAGTTAGAACTATGATAGTTCAGCTTTCTTTGACATGAGCGTTATCTTCTGCTTCTTTGCAATTATTTTAATTTTTTGCATTGTCACCCATTTCTCCTATGTTTATGACACCAAGTGTCGCTAAATCTTGATCAGTGGAAACATAACATTATCAACACAAACAACTCAAATGACTTATTTTAGGATAAAAGAAGTAATTCCACTTTGTGTTTCATATGAATTCGCATGACTTTGAATTTCATTTCGGTGAGGAGAAAAATTTTACAACGATGAATGCGGGAAAACGACTTTTTGAAGAACGATGAATGCGGGTTTCGTTAACATTATTTCAGTATAATTTGTGCAGGGATCGTAGAAATAAAAGATCAATGCGGGAAAACGATGGATGCGGAAACGATAGATCGGTATTTTACTGTATTTTCATTATCTGAAAGTTTTTGATTATTTAGTGTGTACATTTATGAAGATGCTATCAGTCTTCATCCGCTACGCTGCTCTGTTTCTCTAGAGGAATCTTGAATCGAACGAATTGCATCAAGTATAGATTAAAAATATATATATAGTATATACCTAATATATAGTATATACCTAATATAGTATATACCTAAACAAACATCATGATTGCTGTCTTATTCGTATAATCTTACATTATCCTGTTCAACGTCGATGTTGACGACATAATAGAAAAAATAGCTATAATATGACTAATATACCCATGTTTAACTATTTTTAGTAGGTGTGTTAGCGTGAATTTCCCGCTTTTACCTAAACCTACTGCTGAGATATGAAAAAAATATCATAAACGTACGAACATCCCATTAAATTCGCTTAGGTGGATTTTCAAAATAGATTAAATACGTGTTTAAGTTTATTTTAGTAAATTAGGTAACCTCAAATTCATGTCTCTATTTAAACTTCTGCTGAGGTATGATGGAATCGCATATATTTCCGTACCTCTTGTTGATCCTTTTGGATGGGAGGAATTTATAAAATCGCTGGAATAAATGTTTAATAATTTTTTAATAGGTTTATTGCCTTGAATTTCACGCTTTTACCTCAAACTGCTGCTAGGATATGGCTAATGATGGACGATTTTAGAAAATTTACCAATCGAAAAAAATCATCATCATAAAAACACAATCGATAAAGTCATCAATTATTTCCGAGAATCTATAATCAAGATGTCCCACAATCTATTATTAAAATAATTGCTTTTACATGCTTATAAATAATTTTAGTAGATACATGGCAACTGAAAATGGATGGAGTTAAAAAACAACACAGCGAAGAAAAGCTAAAAAGGAACCACAATAGTTGAAAAAGTTGTGTGACAGTATCTAATGGTTGCAAAGAGTTAAAAAGGCGCAAATAAGGTAATTTAAGTATAAAAAATTAGAATTTTTCGACAATTAGCAGCAGAAAAAAATAAATAAATAAAAATAAAAAATAAAGACACGCGCGTTGGCAAAAACAGTTCTAAATGGATGGTAAATGGGATCAGCATTTTTTTATTGATTTTTCCGAGTCATTCAGATCAGTTTGAAAATTTTCCCATTATTAGAAAATTTCCTGATGGAATACAAAAACTATACCCCTCGAGATGGACAAATTATGAGGAAAGGCACGGGAAGTGCATAACATGAATAAGTAATCACTGGGCTTTGGTCATCGACTAAATTTAGAAAACTGCCCCCCCCCCACTTGTGGGGGCAAAGTGAGAGGAGATGCGTTGTAAGTGTATAATTCGAAATAATGGTCAGAAGGCTTCCCAGTGATATATCACATGAGAGGTGTAAGAAATATTTATAAAATGGTGGTCCAAAGTTCCAACTACCACGACTCCCCTGTATAAAACCGTACCCTCTCTTTCAAATTTTCATATATTATAAATAATATTTATCAAACGGGCCCGTAAGAAATCTGATCTGTAATGATAAAATGTTACAATTTCAAAAATTTTCGAAAACTGCACCCCCGGGGGGGGGGGAATCGGAGTGCGAGAAAAAAGGTTCATAATATGAAAGAGCGGTCCGAGGGCTAACCGATATATGTCACTTGACGAGTCCAAAAAAAGTTTAGAATTTTTTGTCCCCCCACTTTAACCCTCTCAGGGATTTAAATTTTAAAATCGCCAGAACATATCTTTAATTATTATTATTTTTTTTTAGATTTATTTTCTGCCGTTTCTAATTAAAAAGACTGCTGAGATCTGCTAAATGTTCTACCTTGTTCGACCTCATTTTAACCCCCTCAGGTGGACAATTTCTAAAATATCTGAAATAAAAGTTTAATTTTTTTTTTTTTTTTTTTTTTTTTTTTTAGTAGATTAATTTTTTGAAATTTCATACTGTTTCCTTAAATGGTTGCTGAGATATAGCACGATGCTCCAGAATTTTCAAAAATTCTATCTTAGTGCACGCTTACATCTTAAGGCCCCACACTAGGCACAGAAAAAGACCCGGATGATAATGTAAAGTCTATGGGGGCGTTCTTTTCTAATATCTCGCTCAAATTTTAATATTTTTACATGATGTTTTTTCTTGCACAAGATAGCTGAGGACGATCTACAACCGGACTAGTTTTTACTTTTTCGGTTTTGCTTACATATTTTTTATATTATGATAATTTCAATTTAAGAACCGGTTTAAACCGGTTTTGAAATTTACAGTAATTTTTTTTTTTTTTTTTTTTTTTTTTTTTTTAACCAAAATTGAAAAAGTAAAAACTAGGCCGATTGTTGATCGTCCTCATCAATCCTAGGGAAAAAAATGTAAAAATATAAAAATCTGAGCGAGATATTTGAAAAGAACGCTCCCATAGACTTTACATTATCATCCGGGTCTTTTTCTGTGATTAGTGTTTTGCGCCTTCCCTCATAGCATGCATGGTCACATCACATCTGTGACGAAAATGCCACCACTCAGTGACGTCACATTGTGACTGAGATGTGACTTTCTAAAAAATTTTTTAGAAAATTACAAATATTCTTCAAAACATGTTATTTACTTTAAAAAACATGTTTCTGGCAGTTTAAATATCGTCGCTTTTGTCACAGTTTCGTCACAATGTTAATGTCAAAGTAGTCACAAATGACACACTTTTCACAAATTGGTCACATTGTGACTTCACAAAGTGGTCACAGTGTGACGTCACAAAAAAAGCTCTAAAACGGCCATAACGACTTCACATTTTAGTCACTGTGACTACACATCGACAATCGGTGGTCACAAAGTCACAATGTGACTTCACAACGACATTGCAGTGACGTCACCATGTCTTACGGGGATGCATATTTTCCCCGATTTTCATGCTTCTGGGTTCAGTATTTTGGGCTGTGCGTTGATTATCAGACAGTCAGGAGAAACTATTTTATGTATGTATAGATAGATTAATGTGGTTCTCAAATTCCCTCCTCAACAAACATAGAGCTTTCTGACTCATTTTTAAACGTAAAAGACATGATATTGTCAGGCGTGATTATTTGATCAATTTGGAATCAAATAACATTTTGCAATTTGACAATAAATCAATTATGTACATAGAATTATAATCGATTCTTGTGTCACAACTACAAATTTATACTCTTTCTCGTGCTGTCACGATGGGAATTCGGTTAAATACGCCTATTTTGACAATATTTTCTGCCTTTAGCAAAAAATGGAAAACAGTTTCTAAATAAGAACACTCGTGTCCATTTCCGAGCAAAAATGAATTAAAAAATGTGTCAGACTAAATTGTGTTGTGTTTATTATTATTATTATTATTAAGCGAAAAACATTTTGAAACATTTGTAAATTCTTTTTAACAGAAATATATAAAATTGAAAGGCCTGACTATGGAAGCGATTTCGAGTCGAACTTATTTTTCCATTTTATGATAAATAAATTACCTATCCAGCTCTAAGATATTTCAATCACGTGATCACCCGTTTTTCTCCTGCTTTTCAACCGTTTTTTCTGCTTTCGTCCGGAAATGTGCTCAAAAACGTCAACTTTAAAGACTTGTTGTAAAATATCTAATGCGTTAAAAAAAAAAAAAAAAAAAAAAACCAGAAAATTGATTGCAATTAGACGGTTTCTGAATAACCTGCTATTTTCATGCATTTCCGAACAAAAATAAATTAATGCATATGTCACTAAGTTGCCCTTTTTTTATTTAAGAACACCCTTAAGGGTGTTCTTAACTGCTCCGCTCAACAAGCGAAAAACGTTTTGACACATTTACAAATTTATTTTTTAACAGAAATACATGGAATTGGAATGCTTGACTATGGAAGCGATTTCGAATCGAACTTATTTCTTCCCTTTTATGACAATTAAATTACCTATCCAGTTCTAAGCTATTTCGATCACGTGATCACATGTTTTCAACCGGTTTTTCTGCTTTCGTCGGGGAATGTGCTTAAAAGTGTCAACTTTGAAGGCTTGTTATGAAATATTTATTGTATTTGTAAAAAAAAAAAAAAAAAAAAAAAAAAAAAAAACGGAAAATTGAGTGCAATTAAACAGTTTCTAAATAATAACACCTGCTATTTTCATGCATTTCCGAACAAAAATAAATTAAAACTGGTGTCACGAAGTTGCTCTTTTTGATTTAAGAACGCCCTTAATTAAATTACCTACCGAGTTATAAGCTGTTCCGATCACGTGATCACCCATTTTTCTTCTGCTTTTCGACTGGATTTTCTGCTTCCGTCGGGAAATGTGTTCAAAAACGTCAACTTTGAAGGCTTGTTATGAAAAATCTACTGCGTTAGTAAAAAAAAAAAAAAAAAAAAAAAAAAAAAACAGAAAACTGAGTGCAGTTAGACGGTTTTTGAACAACAACACCAGCTAGTTTCATGCATTTCTGAACAAAAATAAATTAAAACTTATGTCATAAAGATGCCCTCTACCCTTAAAATAAATATTAATGTGAACGAAAAATAAATTCTTAAACACGTTAGGCTTTTCGAAAGAACTGAGTCGTTCCTCGCCAAGCACAAAGACCAAGCGAGCCTTTCTTTCGAAAGGCCTAACGAGTTTAAAGTTTTTTTATGGTGTTTTTAAGAAGCATTTCAGTTTATATAGATTCACACCAATTTCAACTTAATATCTTTAGATATTTATGTATTTGTAAGAGAGAATGTGTAGGAATATAATTTAATAAAATTATAATAATTTAAAAATTTGCTTAGAAAAAAAAAGAAAACATAATTTAATTTCGAAATATTTTCTGCAATCATTTGCTCCTCTCATCCTTTATTACATGTATACACAATCCTTTTTGTATTGGCTCGGTTTTTAAAAAAATATAAAATCAATAAAATATAAGAAAATATCAATTTCTACTGTACATATATAACTTTTCACAAAGTTATTATATCAATCACTTTTTTGTTTCCCCCGTAAAACATCTCTTCGCTAAAAGAAAAACAAAACCTCGGCAATCAGAAGAACCTGTCATTAGAAATGATACATCAAGTACATTAGAGATACAGGTAATGGAACTTCCGAAAATGTCATCTTTAAAAAAATAAAAAAAAGTACAAGACCAGCTGCACGCCATACGATCGTAAAAAGTACATCACTTTTGGAAAGGTGACACTGTCATTATAGTAGGTAAGGGTAACAGTATCCCCCTTTTTAAAAATCACTACATCGGCATGTTACTGGCTCCCCATAGGAAACTGGCTCCCCATAGTTAAATGGCTCCCCATAGGAATAGCGTTAGCTTTCGAGTGTGTTCGCGGGCAGGGATAGGACCCTTAAGGGTGTATTCGAAAAAAAGGTTTTTCCCCTTCAACAGCTCGAAATTTTCCGATACAATTTCAGGCACATTTTTAAAAGTAGAAACAAGAAACTTGCTGAGGGGATTATTGAAGGGACGTATGAGGTGCCGTGTGATGTCTTTTTACGCTCTATTCATTAGAATTTGAGTTATAAACAATTATCTCCCCAGTATGACCCTTTTTTTTCGTTCTGAAATCTCCCGCTTGGGAAAAATCGGTTCGAAATGCCGTTTTTGATTTTTTTTTTTTTTTTACAATATTTTCTACATTTATCAAAGAATCGACAATCTGTGTACGACCTTGTGTACTTTCTAAATAAGACAATTTGCCAGTTTGATGTATATGAGAACAAAGGTGAATTTAAAAATAAATCGGAAAATAAGCAGTTTGAATCGAAATACACCCTTAACTGTGTCCCTATGCTATGACAACAAAATTCTTTATTTAAGGGTGTACTTCGATTCAAGCTGCTTATTTCCCGATTTATTTTTAAATTCATCTTTGTTCTCATATACATCAAACTGGCAAATTGTCTTATTTAGAAATTACGCAAGGTGCCGTGATTGTCGATTCTTTGATAAATACAGAAAATATTGCAAAAAAGGCAATCGAAAACGGCGTTTTGAACCGATTTTTTCGAAGCGGGAGATCTGTGAACGAAAAAATCGGTCATATTGAGAAGACAATTGTTTATAAATCAAATTCTAATGAATGGAGCCTAAAATGACGTCACAAGGCACCTCATACGTCTCTTCAAAAATCCCCTCACCAAGTTTCATGTTTCTCCTTTTAAAAATGTGTCTGAAATTGTATCGGAAAATTTCGAGCTGTTGAAGGTGGAAAAGCGTTTTTTCGAATACACCCTTAACACATCCTAATCCCTGATATCTGTTCTAATTTTGGATTGTTTTTAACCTTTTTATGTCCCGACGCGGTACTTTAAAGTACCATCAAAATAACTTGTTATAAAATTTAATTTTAAGGTTGCTCTCAACTGCTCTGTTCAACAAGAGCATAAAATTTTGACACATTGACAAATTCATTTTTGAACGGACACATAGAAAATTCGAAGGCCTGACTAGGGAAGAGATTTGGCATCGAACTGTGTTTTCCACTTTTCGATAAAATAATTACCCATCGAATTATAAGCATTTTTGATCACGTGACAAGACATTTTACCCCTTTCGTTAACTGGTTTTTTGCGTTTTCACGTGGAAAGTCGAGTGAAAACGTCCATTTTGACATTATATTCTGAAAAATCTAATGTGTTTGCAGGGGAAAAATAAAGAAAACGGGGAAAATGAATTTTAATTTCGGTCGATTTTGTGAGCGTTTAAAAATTAGTCAGACAGTTTCAAATTTGTTGAGAAAGCGAAACTTTTTACGTAGGCACAACTTTGGCAAGGCTGACTATGAAAGCGTTTTGGAATCGAAATGAATTTTCCATTTTTTGATCAGTAAATTATTTATCGACTTATTAATGGTGTTCTTAAATCAAAAAGGGCAACTTTGTGACACATGCATTAATTTATTTTTGTTCGGAAATGCATGAAAATAGCAGGTGTTGTTATTCAGAAACTGTCTAATGGCACTCAATCTTTTGTTTTTCAAAAAACACAATAGATTTTTCATAACAAGCCTTCAAAGTTGACACTTTTGAGCCTATTTCCCGACGAAAGCAGAAAAACGGTCGAAAAGAAGGAGAAAAACGGGTGATTGCGTCATCGAAATAGCTTATAACTCGATAAGTAATTTAATGATCATAAAATGGGAAAATAAGTTCAATTCGAAATCGCTTTCATAGTCAGGCATTAAAATTTTATAACAGAACAGAAATATATGAAATTGGAATGCCTGACTATGGAAGCGATTTTGAATCGAACTTATTTTTCCATTTTATGATCATTAAATTACCTATTTAGTTCTAAGCTATTTCGATCATTGGATCACCCGTTTTTCTCCTGCTTTTCGACCGGTTTTTCTGCTTTTGTCGGGAAATGTGCTAAAAAGTGTCAACTTTGAAGGCTTGTTAAGAAAAACTATTGTGTTTAAAAAAAAACAAAACATTGAGTGCAATTAGACAGTTTCTGATTAATAACACCTGCTATTTTCATGTATTTCCGAACAAAAATAAATTAAAGCATATGTCACAAAGTTGCCGTTTTTGATTTAAGAACACCCTTAAGTGATTTTAATCACATGATGAGAGGATTTTTCTGCTTTTTTTCTGGCTGAGTTTTTCTTCTTTCACCCGGAAATTCGATTCAAACGCCACGTTGACAATATTTTCTGAAATATTTTTTGTGTTTACCAAAATGTAGAATTACGTCTTTCGATCACATAGTTTCTGAACGACAACATCTGTTAATTTCGTGCGTTTCTGAACAAAAAATGATTTAAAACGTATGTCATAAATTTGCGCCTTTCTACTAAGGGTGTTCTTAACTGCTTCGCTCAACAAGCGAAAAACGTTTTGACACATTTACAATTTTTTTTTTTTTTTTTTTTTTTTTTTTTTTTTTTTAACGGAAATACATAAAATTGGGATGATTGACTATGGAAGCGATTTCGAATTGAGCCTATTTTTCCATTTTATGATAATTAAATTACCTGTCCAGTTCTAAACTATTTCGATGATTTGATCACCCGTTTTTCTCCTCCTTTTCGACCGGTTTTTCTGCTTTCGTCAGGAAATGTGCTCAAAAGCGTCAACTTTGAAGGCTTGTTATGAAAGATCTATTGTGTTTTTTAAAAAACAGAAAATTGAGTGCATTTAGACAGTTTCTGAATAACAACCCCTGCTATTTTCATGTATTTTCGAAAATAAATAAATTAAAGCATGTGTCACAAAGTTGTCCTTTTTGACAAATCCAAAGGAGCAATTCAAATTGGCTACATTTTACCATTACATTTTAAGGGTGTATTCGAAAAAACGCTTTTCCACCTTCAACAGCTTGAAATTTTCCGATACAATTTCAGACATATTTTTAAAAGTAGAAACATGAAACTTGCTGAGGGGATTCTTGAAGGGACGTATGAGGTGCCGTGTGACGTCTTTTTAAGCTCAATTCATTTCGAATTTGATTTACAAACAATTATCTTCTCAGTATGACCCTTTTTTTTCGTTCCGAGATCTCGTACTTCGGAAAAATCGGTTCGAAATGCCGTTTTTGATTGCCTTTTTTTTGCAATGTTTTCTGCCTTTATCAAAAAATCGACAATCACGGCACCTTGTGTACTTTCCAAATAAGAGATTTTGAAAGTTTGGTGCATTTGAGAGCAAAAACGAATTCAAAAATAAATCGGGAAATAAGCAGTTTGAATCGAAATACACCCTTAACCCAGTTTTGTTCGGAAATGCATGTAATTTGTATCAGAAACTATGTAATCGATGAGTATTTTTCCAATTTTTGATAAAAGAAAAAGCCTTTCAAAAAATGTGGCGTTTTCAATCAAATTTCCGGATGCGAGAGTGCAGGGAAGGAAAAAACTGTTGTCGCGAAACAACAATCGCTTATAACTCAGTATGTTATTAATTTAAAGCTATTCTCATATTCAAAGGGTCTAGTTTCTGAAGTATTTTTTAATTCATTTTTGTTCGGTAACGCATCGAATGGTCGGCGTTGTTATTCAAAATTTATGTAATCGAAAGACATTTTTTCATGTTTTGGTAAACACATTATATTTTTCAGAAAATACTGTCAACTTGATGTTTTAAGCGTGTATTAAAATCCAAAAAGTTTATTTTATTATTTATTTTTAAATTCATTTTTGTTGTGAAACGCATGGCAGATTTTCTTAATCAGAAACTTTATTAGGTGCCGTGTGCTTGTCAATATTTTTTTTAACAGAGACAGAATAAACGCTGTCAAAGTGGTCGTTTTGAACCGAATTTCCCTAAGAGAGTGAGCTGGGGACGAAAGTAATGGCCATACTGAGAAGATAATAGTTTATAAATCAAGTTCTAATGAATTGAGCAAAACATGAAAACACGCGGCTTCTTACAGTACATCTCTTCAAAAATGACGTCAGAAACTTTCATGTTTTTACTTTCAAAAATGAGTCTGAAAACGTATCAGAAAATTTCGAGCTAATGAAGGGAGGGAAATATTTTTTTAATACACTCTTAAAACGATTTTTTTTTTCCTGCGAACTTTCAAGTGGGCTCAGGGGTTAAAAACTTTTTTAAAAATTGATTTTTTTTTTATGATCTAGTTTGATTATTCAATTAATTCTTAACTCAATGCAAAAAACTGCATAAAAATATTAGCATTTTTAACGGAGTTATAAGCATTTATGTATCAATACTTACATAGCCGCATCCATATAATTTCAACTTTAAGTTGTGTTTTCTCAAAACTTGATTTTGACGACTAACACCAAAATTTAAAAAAGAAAAACTATTTGATTGAATGGCTTAATAGTTTTTTTTTTTTTTTTTTTTTTTTTTTTTTTTTTTTTGCATGCATATAACATCATAATCTAGATTATGAATTAAGGATATAACTATCACTTAATAAAAACAGTATTAAAAAATCTCTCAAAGTTGAAAATTTAAAAAAAAACTAAAAAATACAATTTTTTTTCCATTAAAAATACTCAAAATATTAAACTATCTAAAATATATTAATTCATAATCTAGATAATAATGTTATATGCATGAAAAAAAAAAAAAAAAAACTCCGTTAAAAATGCAAATATTTTTATACGGTTTTTTGCATTGAGTTAAGAATTAAATGAATAATCAAATTAGATCATTAAAAAAATCGATTTTTTGAAAAGTTTTCAACCCCTGAGCCCCCTTAAAAAGATATTTTCCACCTCATATATGAAATAAATAAATATTATTTAGAAATCAGAAATGTCATTAGAACCAGTAAATACATCAATAGATCTGATTACCAGACGACAGATACAGGTAGAATTTTCGAAAATGTTCTTCCTACTTCTTATTTTTGGAACAGATACTACAGCTGCACACCATACGATCATATAATAATGGTACATCATTTTGAGAAAGATGACATCTGTCGGACGCTCCTCTCAGTCCACAAAACTTCGATGAATGTCCTAGGTAGTTTTAGCTGCCACCACCGATATTAATGGGTGATATCGGTCACCTGCTGTGAGGATTGGGTAAAATAACACTGACGCTGTTAATGAACTGAACTAACAGTTTATTTAAGATATAGATATGTACACAAGAAACAATATTTACAACTATCTACAATTACAACTCGGATATAGATGATCCGGTTCAACATTAAATTAACTACAATAAACGTTGGTTGTGTACCGTTCAACTTACACTTTCTTCCTCACACTCAACGCACGTTGGATACGCTTTATCAGAGATTACTGCAGAATCTCAATACACAAGGGTACTAGGCCTCACTTCTCGGCCTATAACACTATCCACCGGGACGCCTTGTCCCACGCTCAAAATATACACTATCCAACAGGACCACAAATCCTGAGCGACCTATCGGTCTCAACGCCAAGCGAGAACTGTCTCCAACCTCTCAGTCCAGAGTTGACCTTGTCAGAGATCTTCCTTCCCCCAGCAGGGCCTCTTAGAGTTCCTCCATTGGTTCAATTCCGCATACCAACCTTGAGTCATGACATCTCCTGTTTACACATCACTCCAATAGCTAGATGACAGCTGAGGCACGCCCCGCGGCCATCACTTTCATTCATCAACGAGTGCGTCATCTGCACACCTGTGTCAACATCTGTCATTCGTTATTATAGAAAAGAAAGAAAGGTATTTCGAGCTTCACGGATACACAACCCACAATACATAAAATATTCAGATAAGGAAATATCCTTCCTTTCTAATTCAGGGCAGATGTCTTCTAGGAACCTGACACCCCCCACCTTAGCGGAAAATATGCCTCTTAGGGGCTAATTTTCCCCAAACATATAATAATATTACGGAGGAGTTCAATAGTCTCTTTGCAGATTTCTTCATTCTAAATATTACATAGGCATTTTCAGGTGTCTGAACATTCTCTTCTGACATCTCTACTGAACCTTATACTAATACTACTATTGCATAAACAATACACATGCTAATTTACTATTATAAACACAAAACAAAAAAAAATATTTACACACACACAAAAAAAATTTAGACATGTGATGACATCCTTTAAGGTTGTCTACTATTTTGACATTGATACTGATGGGCTAGTAACTGGTTGTTCTTCCCAGCTCTTTCTCTGTAGCCTCGAAATTGCATCAGCATTCAAATGTTGAACTCCGGGACGATGAGAAATGCTCAGGTTCCAGCGTTGCAAGGCTAGAGCCCACCTAGTGAGTTTGGGCGACCTTGGGGTTGTTTCCGTGAGAAATTTTAATGGATTATGATCGGTAATGACCTCAATTTGAGATCCATAAGTCCACTTTTCAAACTTCCGCAACCCGAAGAGAACACTCCAAGCCTCTTTCTCTATACTCGGCCAAGCACGCTGAGCCCCTGACAATTTCTGACTGGCAAAAGCTATAGGTTTAAACTGACCCTTTTCATCTTTTTGAGTAAGACAACATCCTACTGCAAGGTCGGAAGCATCGGCGTGAAGCTGATATTCCCGGCCTACGATAGGTGTAGCCAAACTCGTCACTTTACACAACTCATCTTTAAGAGTATTAAATGCTTTTTCTGCCCTTTCATCCCATGGTACAGTATTTTTGACATTTCCTTTGGTTAATTCGGTTAAAGGTATAGCTATCTCAGCATAATTTGGAATATAAGATCGGTAGAATCCCATTAATCCCAAAACTGATCTAACTTCCTTTTTAGTCTTTGGTCTCTTTAAGTCCCTTATTGCTCCGATTTTCTCCTCATCAGGTGCATGAGTTCCACCCCCAATAACATGACCTAAAAACTTAGTCAATTTCTCTCCAAATTTACATTTGTCTAGTCTAATCGTAAAATTTCTATTTTTCAACTCTTCAATGACAGCCCTGACATGCTCACGATGCTCTTCCCAGGTATCGGAGAAAATGATGACATCATCAATATATGTTTCTGCATACCTCCGATGACCTTGGAGAACCTCATTCATGTCTTTTTGAAACGTAGCAGCAGCCCCTGATAATCCAAAAGGCATTATACGCCACTGATAAGTTCCGTTATGCGTCGTAAAAGCTGTCAGAGGTTTACAATCCTCAGCCATTTTAATTTGCCAATAACCCCTCAATAAATCTATTGAAGATAAATATTTAGCCGCCCCTGCGGTATACATAATTTCTTGGGAATCTTTCATCGGGAAGGTGGGAACCTGCATTACAGAATTTAAAGCTCTGTAATCAATACACATTCTGACAGTTGCATCTTTTTTCGCAACGCAAACAATTGGATGGCTAATTTCAGCATTCGACGGTTCGATTAGATTTAATTCTAATAACTCCTGAATCTGCCTATCAACTTCCTCTTTATAAGCTACCGGCACGCTATATAACTTTGGTTTTTTCCTTTCTACACCCGGTTTCAGATCAATACGATGTTCCCCTACTTCCGCTGGTCGTACAGGACCCATAAACACTTCTTTATTTTCCCTCAAAATGGACTTTAAATCTTTGACTTGACTATTAGATAGCCCTTTTATTTCAAACCTCTCAATATCCCGTTCTATCTCTTGATCCCGGTTCAAAATAGGAATTTCCCCAACTTCTCCAAATTCCTCATCACCTTCGAAAACAATATTAACTATATTACATTTAGCGATAAATTCTCTTATCTTATTTTGGTGCACATGCTTCCTACTCCCGTCGGCTAACTCAACAATAAACGAATGCTGGTTTCGTTTTTCTACAATAGTTGCCGGCCCTTGCCACCTAGAATATAACTTATTAGTCGAATCGGGGATTAACAGTATAACTTTATCGCCTACCTCAAACGTTTTTTCTTTTGACCTTAAATTATAATGATACGCCATTCTATTTTGTTGAACCTCAGACGACAATTTTGCCTCATTTGCGGCTCTTTCTAAGCGGTTCTTAAGTTTATCCAAGTATTCATGAATCGGCGTAGTATCTAACTGCGCTCCCTTATTCTCTCCTGCCCATGACGACTTAAGAATCGATAACGGACCCTCCGGCGCTCTACCATATAATAACTGGAAAGGTGCGATTCCCGTCGTAGAATTTGGGACTTCCCTATACGCCCATAATATAAATGGTATTTGTTCATGCCATTTTTTTCCTTCTTCCCTAATCGTATGATGTAGCATACGTTTAAGAGTCTGATTAAATCGTTCCACAAGTCCGTTGGACTGTGGATACTGTGGAGTCGAAAATCTTGGACTAGCACCTAACCTTTTCTCAAATTCTTTCGTTAAGTCGGCAGTAAAATTGGTTCCATTGTCGCAGGCAATTACATTAGGAATTCCTGTTCTCATAAATATTTGAAGTAACGCCTCACACGCGGTTTTAGCAGTTAAACTTTTTAGAGGGATCGCATCCGCCCATCTGGTATGCTGATCAATTAAAGTCAGTATATACCGATGCCCTTGTGAACTTTTAGGATCAATAGGCCCAATTAAATCAACATTAACAACCTGAAATGGAAGTTCCGGCCGCGACACTGGGGAAATAGGAGCTCTATCATTTACTTTAACCCCTCTAGTCAATTGGCACTCTAAACATGATTCACAAAACTGTTTAGCTTCTTTTGCCATTCCTTCCCAATAAAAAGAATACCTTATTCTCTGCAACGTTTTCTTGGCTGCATGATGCCCTCCAAATACCGATGAATGCGCTAATTTTAAGATTTCTTCCCTTCTTACCTTGGGTACTACTAATTGCGCTATAGTTTCGCCTAACAATTTCTCTTTATGATACAATAATCCGTTTACAATATAATAATCCCCTTTTTCCTTTTTAGCTAATTCCCAAGCTTTCTCTAATTCTTTACATTCCAACTGGGATTTCTTGAACATATCTGAGTTACTAACAATAGATTCATTATTTTCCTCCATTTCAGTTTTTTCTGGATCCTGACTTTGTACATTTTGCGATCTCGCGTCTATTACGTAAACATTACAGCTATCGTTACTTACATCTTCCTTTTCATTCGAGTTATCAATAATAATTTCGGAACTTTTTAATTCTTCGGACTCTATCAATGGCTCCTCAAGATTGACACCTGACAACTCATTAATCACCTCGGGATGTAAAATTACTTGCTCATTAATATTATCAGTTACTGCGCAAAGTACTTCCTGATGAATAATATTAGTTTGTCCGAATTGCGGAATAGCTAGCGGTAGTTTAACTAACGGTGATTTAACAGCTTCACCAAATAACCCTTGTAAATAAATACTACCCGCTCCCTTTAATTTCTCTTCCGGTACTAAATCTTTATGAACAACACTAATCTCACATCCAGAATCAACCAATCCCTTTGCTTTTTGCCCATTAACACTAACTTCAATTTTCTCAAGTTTATTTAATTTCTCACCAATAACATTAGTTTTCTGCTCGGCCTTTGCCGATATTCTAGCCACAATAGCCCCATTAGGTAACTCTTGATTTTCTTTCACCATAATCTTATGAACACCTGCTTTCTGGTCTCGCCCTTTATTGCCATTATTAGTTCCCTCATTACCCACTTTATTACAAAAACGTTGGTAATGACCTCTCAAACCACACTTAAAACATTTAGGCCCTGAAGCATCATTCGTCTTCTTAAGGCCCTACATCAGTAACGCTCCGAGATGGAACGGCTAATGTTATTTCAATGGAAGAAATTTATCGCTTTCATTCCTTTGCATTTTGCTCAAATTTAATAATTTTTGTTGTTTTGAAAACCTGTAGGTTTAAACTATGCACGTCATTCTGAAATTTTATTTGTTTTTTTTATTTTAAGGCGATACAAGTGCGTTATTTTATAGTCTTTAAAATTCACTTTTAATGTCTTATTACGAAAAATCTGTTTGACATTTTAAAATTTGGTAAAACAGCATGCAGAGTTTAATTATTTAGCTTTCAGAAAATGTTTTTTATTTTGATTTTTACAAAAATTTAATCTATGCTATTTGTATAAAAAGTTGAAATACTTTGATTTAAAATAGTAGAAAATGATGTTTAACTCCGCCTTTAAAAGGGAGACGCCTTAAAAGTAATTAGGGTGAAAGACGATATGGGTTTACCTCCAGGGAGTCTTACAGGGACGAAGGTGTAAAATCTTGCCTGTGGCTATTAGTAAAATGTTGTTTGCTGGTTTAGGATAAAAAATAAAAACATCCTTTCCTGAATGCATGATAGTTCGATCAGAAATGAATTTCAGAAATGATGTAAATACATGTTGATTTCAAAAAACATGTTGATTTTTTTTTGTTTTGTTTAACTAGGCATTCAATCTCAAATGTACTTTAAAAGCATTATTGATTTCGAATAAAAACACATTTAACATCTTTATTATTTTTCTTCCATATATTTAAAGTTTAATTTCTAAAAAAGATTCTTTAATTGCGGACAACATCAAAATGAAATATTCGTTAATTTATAAAAAATAATAGAATTAACTTTTTGTCATCTGCAGACGACAAAGGGAAAAGAAGAAAGGGCAGAAAGAAAATAACAATGGTTCTGACATTAAAAATGAATAGATATATTCGCGAATAAATACATTTGTATTAAATTTTTCTTATCATTCTTTTAGACAATTCTTAATGAATTAGTTTAAATGTTCCTTTTCATAAATATTTCATAAATATTTCTATTTTAATCAATAAAAGTTTGCAGTATACCCACTCTAAAATATAAAGTAATTATTATGCAATTCATGATTAAATTGGATAACACTAATTTAAAAAATAGAAATATATTTATTTTGACACTTCTATCGAAAATTATGACTAATTTACAATACTTTAGAAAATATATTCTGTTGCGGTAAAATTCACATCCGTAAATGATATATTTATGCTTAATTGTATATAAATTGTCTTTCCTTTGTTTTTCCCTTTCAGAAAGATAAACGAATGATTTTTAAAGTTCTTATACTATTTTAACTAAATAATACGCATATATTCCAAAGCCTGTCATAGTCTAACTGATCTAAGTTTTAGAATAGCGGTTTTTTCAGTCACGCAAAAAGACAAACTCAATTATACTAAACCTATGGAAGATTTTTTAAAAGATACCATATTTTCATTCCAATTTTTAATTATTTTTTTTTTCTGCATAGTATAGCTGACGATGGTTTGTATAGAGGCCGCTTTTTACTTTTTTCGATACTGACTGTAGATTTTAAATATGAGGATAATATCACTTTTGAAAACGGTTCCGAAAATGAAACTATCCTGTAAAGAAAATTAAAAAAGTAGAAAAAGGCCTTTGAAGAGATCGCTCTGAGCTATTAAAGGGGAAAAATATTAAAATGCAGACGAGACCTATTTATAAATTTCGACCGTTGGATTATCGTCGAAAGAATTATCATAAGCTAGTAAATTGTTTCGTTTAATTAAAGTTTATATATATATATATATATATACCCGTAAAATAAATCGAAAAAATAGAAAATGGCCTGCAGACGATAAACTTTTATAAATTTCTTTCATAGCATTAGTTTTAAAGCGAAGGCATTGTTTCGCTTAACAGCAGTAGCCTCTTTAAAATAAATGAAATCGTAAAAGCTATTCAATGTAAGAGAAAAAAAATATTTTTTTTTTTTTTTTTTTTTTTTTTTTTTAATGTAGGCGAGATATCTTTATAAATTTCTACAATGGGATTTCGTTTGACTGAAGTAAGTCACTTTAAAATACCTGTAACGAAAGCAAAAATTGTAATACCGCCTTTGTACAGAAAGATCTCAGCTGTTCAATATAAAAAAGATTATTAAAATATAGACGAAATATTTCTATAAATTTCTGTGATAGGATTTCGCTTCATTGAAGTAAGCCCCTTTAAAATACCCGTAAAAAATCGAAAAAAATATAAAGCGGTATTTGTACAGAAATATCTCAGAAATTCAATGCTAAAAAAAATATTTTAAAAAATTAAAATGTTGACGAGATATCTTTATAAATTTTTATAATGGGACTTTTCTCTATTCAAGTAAGCCACTTTAAAATACCCGTAAAAAATCGAAAAAATGTAAAAAGGTGTTTGTACAGAGAAATCTCCGATATCTAATGCCCCCCCCCCCCCGAAAAAAAAGTTTAAAGACAATTAAAATACAAACGAGATATCTTTAAAAATTTCTAAAATGTGATTTAGATCTATTGAAGTAAGTCACTTTAAAATACCCGTAACAAAATCGAAAAGATATAAAACGTTCTTTGTAAAGAAAGATATCAGTTATATGATGGAAAAAAATTACAAATATTAAAATGATCTTTACAAATGACTTTTAAATGATCTTAAAGATATCTTTATAAATTTCTACCATGGGATTTTCCTTGATTGAGGTAATCATCAGTTTATATTTACTTGTAGACGAGATATCTTTATAAATTTCTAACATTCAATGCTAAAAAAATCATTTAAAAATATTAAAATGTAGAAGAGAAAAATATATATTTATATGAAATTCAAAACTTCATAGGATTTCGCTTGATTGAAGTAAGCCCCTTTAAAACTCCCATAACAAAATCAAAAAAATATAAAACGGTCTTTGTACCGAAAGATCTCAGATATCCAATGCCAAAAAAACATTTAAAAATATTTAAATGTAGAAAAGATATATTTATAAATTTCTACTAAAGGACTTCGCTTGACTAAAGTAGCCTCTTTGAACACCTGTAAACAAAACCAAAAAAGTACAAAACGGTCTTAACACCGAAAAATCTCAACTATCCAATGACAAAAAAATCATTTAAAAATATTAAAAAGTAGAAGAGATATTTTTATAAATTTCTACCAATGGATTTCACTTGACTGAAGTAGCCTCTTTAAAACACCTGTAAACAAAGTCGAAAAAGTACAAAACGGTCTTTGTACCGAAAGATCTGAGATATCGAATGCCAAAAAATAATTTAAAAATATTCAAATGTAGAAGAGATATTTTTATAAATTTCTACCATTGGATTTCACTTGACAGAAGTAGCCTCACTAAAACACCTGTAAACAAAATCAAAAAAGTACAAAATGGTCTTTGTACCGAAAGATCTTAGCTATCTAATGACAAAAAAATCATTTAAAAATATTAAAATGTAGAAGAGATATTTTTATAAATTTCTACCAATGGATTTCACTTGACTGAAGTAGCCCCTTTAAAACACCTGTAAACATATTTAAAAAAAGTACAAAACGGTCTTTGTACCGAATGATCTCAGCTATCCAATGACAAAAAAATCACTTAAAAATATTAAAATGTAGAAGAGATATTTTTATAAATTTCTACCAATGGATTTCACTTGACTGAAGTAGCCTCTTTAAAACACCTGTAAACAAAGTCGAAAAAGTACAAAACGGTCTTTGTACCGAAAGATCTTAGCTATACCATAACAACAGAATCATTTAAAAATATTAAAATGTAGACGAGATATTTTTATAAATTTCTACTATTGGAATTCACTTGAATGAAGT
Source organism: Maratus speculifer (assembly GCA_964019185.1). Taxonomy (NCBI): domain Eukaryota; kingdom Metazoa; phylum Arthropoda; class Arachnida; order Araneae; family Salticidae; genus Maratus; species Maratus speculifer. Next base: position 279,961,405 of record OZ025300.1, on the reverse strand, counting down.
AGCTTTTTTAAAATTCCCCTAAACAAAGTCGTAAAAGTACAAAACGGTCTTTGTACCGAAAGATCTTAGCTATCCAATGACAAAAAAACATTTAAAAATATTAGAAATGTAGAAGAGATATTTTTATAAATTTTTACCATTGGAATTCACTTGACTGAAGTAGCCTCACTAAAACACCTGTAAACAAAATCAAAAGTACAAAACGGTCTTTGCACCAAAAGATCTCAGCTATCCAATGACAAAAAAATCATTTAAAAATATTAAAATGTAGAAGAGATATTTTTATAAATTTCTACCAATGGATTTCACTTGACTGAAATAGCTTTTTTAAAATTCCCATAAACAGAGTCGAAAAAGTACAAAACGGTCTTTGTACAGAAAGATCTGAGATATCGAATGCCAAAAAATATTTTAAAAATATTAAAATGTAGAGGAGATATTTTTATAAAGTTCTTCCATTGGATTTCACTTGACTGAAGTAGCTTTTTTAAAATTCCCTTAAACAAAGTCGAAAAAGTACAAAACAGTCTTTGGGCCGAAAGATCTGAAATATCCAATGCCCCCCCCCCCCCAAAAAAAAAAAACCATTTAAAAACATTAAAATGTAGAATTTTTTATTATTATTATTATTATTATTATTATTATTATTATTATTATTACTGCCATTTGATTTCAGCTATCCAATGACAAAAAAATCACTTAAAAATATTAAAATGTAGAAGAGATATTTTTATAAATTTCTACCAATGGATTTCACTTGACTGAAGTAGCTTTTTTCAAATTATCCAAAACAAAGTCGAAAAAGTACAAAACGGTCTTTTTACCGAAAGATCTGAGATATCGAATGCCAAAAAATCATTTAAAAATCTTTAAAAATAAAAAGATATATTTATAAAATTCCACTATAGGATTTTGCTTGAATGAAGTAGCTTCTTTAAAACACCTCTAAACAAAATCGAAAAAGTACAAAACAGTCTTTGTACCGAAAGATCGCAGCTATGAAATGCCAAAAAAATCATTTAAAAATATTAAAATGTAGAAGAGATATTTTTATAAATTTCTACCATTGGATTTCACTTGACTGAAACAGCTTTCATAAAATTCCCTTAAACAGAGTCGAAAAAGTACAAAACGGTCTTTGCACCGAAAGATCTCAGCCATCCCATGACAAAAAAATCATATAAAAATATTAAAATGTAGAAGAGATATTTTTATAAATTCCTACCATTGGATTTCACTTGACTTAAGTAGCTTTTTTTGAAATTCCCCTAAATAAAGTCGAAAAAGTACAAAACGGTCTTTGCAATGAAAGATCTGAGATATCGAATGCCAAAAAATAATTAACAGATATTAAAATGTAGAAGAGATATTTTTCTAAATTTTTACCATTAGATTTCACTTCACTGAAGTAGCTTTTTTAAAATTCCCCTAAACAAAGTCAAAAAAGTACAAAACGGTCTTTGCACAGAAAGATCTCAGCCATCCCATGACAAAAAAATCATTTAAAATATTAAAATGTAGAAGAGATATTTTTATAAATTCCTACCATTGGATTTAATTTGACTGAAGTAGCCTCTTTAAAACACCTGTAAACAAAATCAAAAAAGTACAAAACGGTCTTTGTACCAAAAGATCTGAGATATCGAATGACAAATATATTAATTTACAAATATTAAAATGTAGAAGAGATATTTTTATAAATTTCTACCATTGGATTTCACTTGACTGAAGTAGATTTTTTAAAATTCATCTAAACAAAGTCGAAAATGTAAAAGACGGTCTTTGTACAGGAAGATCTAAGTTATCCAATGACAAAAAAATCATTTAAAAATATTAAAAAGTAGAAGAGATATTTTTATAAATTTCTACCATTTGATTTCACTTGACTGAAATAGCTTTTTTAAAATTCCCCTAAACAAAGTCGAAAAAGTACAAAACGGTCTTTGTACCGAAATATCTCAGCTATCCAATGACAAAAAAATCATTTAAAAATATTAAAGTGTAGAAGAGATATTTTTATAAATTTCTACCATTGGATTTCATTTGCCTCTTTAAAACACCTGTAAACAAAATCAAAAAAGTACAAAACGGTCTTTGTACCGAAAGATCTGAGATATCGAATGCCAAAAAATCACTTAAAAATATTAAAATATAGAAGAGATATTTTTATAAATTTCTTTCATTGGATTTCACTTGACTGAAGTAGCTTTTTTAAAATTATCCTAAACAAAGTCGAAAAAGTACAAAACGGTCTTTGTACCGAAAGATCTGAGACATCGAATGCCAAAAAATCATTTAAAAATCTTTAAAAGTAAAAAGACATATTTATAAAATTCTACTATAGGATTTTGCTTGAATGAAGTAGCTTCTTTAAAATACCTGTAAACAAAATCAAAAAAGTACAAAACAGTCTTTGTTCCGAAAGATCACAGCTATCCAATGCCAAAAAAATCATTTAAAAATATTAAGATGTAGAAGAGATATTTTTATAAATTCCTACCATTGGATTTCACTTGACTGAAGTAGTTTTTTTAAAATTCTCCTAAACAAAGTCGAAAAAGTACAAAACGGTCTTTACCGAAAGATCTGAGATATCGAATGCCAAAAAAAAAAATTTAAAAATATTAAAATGTAGAAGAGATATTTTTATAAATTCCTAGCATTCGATTTCACTTGACTGAAGTGTCTTTTTTAAAACATATGTAAACAAAATTAAAAAAGTACAAAACGGTATTTGGACCGAAAGATCTCAGCTATCCCATGACAAAAAAATCATTTAAAAATATTAAAATGTAGAAGATATATTTTTATAAATTTCTACCATTGGATTTCACTTACTGACTGAAGTAGCCTCTTTAAAACACCTGTAAACAAAATAAAAAAAAATACAAAACGGTATTTGTACCTAAAGATCTCAGCTATCCCATGACAAAAAAATTATTTAAAAATCTTTAAATGTCGAAAAGACATATTTATAAAATTTTACTATAGGATTTCGCTTGACTGAAGTAGCCTCTTTAAAACAGCTGTAAACAAAAACAAAAACAAAAACAAAAACAAAAAAAAAAAAAAAAAAAAAAAAAAAGGTCTTTGTACCGAAAGATCTCAGCTATCCGATGACAAAATTCATTTAAAAATTTTAAAATGTAGAAGAGATATTTTTATAAATTTCTACCATTGGATTTCATTTGACTGAAGTAGCCTCTTTAAAACAACCGTAAACAAAATCAAAAAAGTACAAAACTGTCTTTGTACCAAAAGATCTGAGATATCGAATGAATAGTATACAAATATTAAAATGTAAAAGAGATATTTTTATAAATTTCTACCATTGGATTTCACTTCACTGAAGTAGCTTTTTTAAAATTCCCCTAAACAGAGTCGAAAAAGTACAAAACGGTCTTTGTACCGAAAAATCTGAGCTATCCCATGACAAAAAAAAAAAAAAAAAAAAAAAAAAAAAAAAAAAAAATCATTCAAAAATATTAAAATGTAGAAGAGATACTTTTAGAAATTTCTAGCATTGGATTTCACTTGACTGAAGTAGCTTTTTTAAAATTCTCCTAGAGAAAGTCGAAAATGTAAAAAACGGTCTTTGTATAGAAAGATCTCAGCCATCTTATGACATAAAAATAATTTAAAAATATTAAAATGTAGAAGACTTATTTTTATAAATTCCTACCATTGGATTTCACTTGACTAAAGTAGCTTTTTTAAAATTCCCCTAAACAAAGTCGAAAATGTACAAAACGGTCTTTGTAGAGAAAGATCTATGCTATCCAATGACAAAAAAAAATCATTTAAAAATATTAAAATGTAGAAGAAATATTTTTATAAATTTCTACCATTGGATTTCACTTGACTGAAATAGCTTTTTTAAAATTCCCCTAAACAAAGTCGAAAAAGTACAAAACGGTCTTTGTACCGAAAGATCTGAGATATCGAATGACAAAAAATAATTTAAAAATATTAAAATGTAGAAGAGATATTTTTATAAATTCCTACCACTGGATTTCACTTGACTGAAGTAGATTTTTTAAAATTTCCCTAAACAAAGTCGAAAAAGTACAAAACGATCTTTGTACCGAAAGATCTCAGCTATCTAGTGACAAAAATTCATTTAAAAATATTAAAATGTAGAAGAGATATTTTTATAAATTTCTTCCATTGGATTTCATTTGACTGAAATAGCTTTTTAAATAAACAAGGTCGAAAAAGTACAAAACGGTCTTTGTACCGAAATATCTGAGATATCGAATGCCAAAAAATAATTTAAAAATATAAAAATGTAGAAGAGATATTTTTATAAATTTCTTCCATTGGATTTCACTTGACTGAAGTAGCCTATTTAAAACACCTGTAAACAAAATAAAAAAAGTACAAAACGGTCTTTATACCGAAAAATCTCAGCTGTTCAATGCTAAAAAAAATCATTTAAAAATATTAAAATACAAACGAGATATCTTAAAAATTCCTATCTTGGGATTTCGCTCTATTGATGTACAGTCCACCCGTAACGAGAAAGACCGTGAACAATATCTCTCTCCCCGTGGTCACTATAGAAACGGACTCGTCCACTTAATTTTAAGGTGATCGCAGTACTGTTGACTTATTTTGTATATTCTAGGAGCGAAAAAAGGGGAGATTATCGCAGTCTTCGGATTTCAAACCACCTCTGTCAGTTGGTATCTTCCGAAGAAGCAACCCCTCTCAGAGTTTTTCTCCTGACGGTAGGTCTGTAAGCCACTATAAAATACTCGTAACAAAATCGAAAAAATATAAAACGGTCTTTGTATAGTTCAATGATCTCAGCTATTCAATGCTAAAAAAATCATTTAAAAATATTAAAATGTAGAGGAGATTCTTTGGAAAATGTTTAATGTGCAATCTCTGACATAATAATCACGATCTGTATGTTGTCTTTTAAAATTACATATAAATTTCACTTGAAACTATCTAACAAAAAAGGTCAATGTCGACTTGTTTTAAAAGGGATCCGACTGTTTTGGTCAGAAATGATCTCGAAGAAACTATCCAAATGCACATATCCCTCGGGCTATCAGTATTGAAAAGGTGCGAGAGTTTTTAGCATTTGCTAATGACTTTTTTTCTTCCTGGGGTATCTTATCCCCTTTTTATCGCCTGGAGGTAAAGGGTGGCGTGAGATGACCATTTTCTTATTAATTACAAGCTTGGAAAATATCATTGGTCTTTTAAAGTGTCAATCGTTGGGTTCGGGATACGCCTTCCTGGTGGCAACACGCATAGGTTTGTGATCGGTTTTTGAGTTTCGGTTTGACTGATGCAGGCTCTTAAACTCTGTTTTCCTATCCGGAAAAGAATTACACTCATTACTACCATTTTGCCTCCAACTACCACTAAATTTATTATCCTCCCTCGGTCTCATTTTTCCATTGTTTACGTACTTATCTTTACCTTTAAAGCTTTTATGCGTAACCGCATAAGACTTATGTTTAGCATCAAAATAATTATCACACTCTTTAGCAATTTTAGGAGCTTCTAACCATTTACCCTGGTGAGTAAACTAATGAGGGAACTAATAATCCGTTTACAATATAATAATCCCCTTTTTCCTTTTTAGCTAATTCCCAAGCTTTCTCTAATTCTTTACATTCCAACTGGGATTTCTTGAACATATCTGAGTACTCATTAGCTTATCAGTAACTATTAACTGGTTGACCTTTTCATAAGTGTCCGCACCTCTAATTTTACAATAATTTTCCCACGTAGCTATTAAACGCGATACAAATAATACATGGGTTTCGTTCGGATTTCTCCTAGCTTTCCGGAAATTTTCTAAACATGCCTTCGGGGTTGGCTCATGTTCCCTTAGGACTAACTCCTTTAATTCCTCATAATTCTCCATTTGTTCCTTAGTGGTATAAATTAACAAATTATCCGCCTTATCTCCTAACATATTTAGTAGAATTTCGGCCTGCTGGTTTTCAGGTACATCTTTAGTTTGGAATGCCCTTTCTAAACTGTTGAAAAATAAATTCCATCCCTCAGTCCCTTCTGGTACTTTGATAGATAGAGTTTTAACACTTTTGATCAATTTTTCGATGTTACTTTCATTACTAGATTCCCTAGATCCATTAGAGTTATTTGCTGAACCTTGAACTCTGAGCCTTTCCATTTCTAATTCATGTCCCATCCTCAATTTCTCCATTTCTAACTTTTCCTGTTTTTCTAACTTTTCGAGTTCTAACTTTTCGCGTTCTAATTTTTCCTGTTTCTCTAACTTTTCGCGTTCTAATTTTTCGCGTTCTAATCGTTCTGCAACAATAGTGTCTGATAATTCCTTAATAACCCCCTCGTCATACTCATCACTGTCCATTATCTTTTTCTTAAGCTGAATTCTGGTATCATCTTCCGCGAATTCAACACCCAATTCTTCGGCTATCCCCTGAAGATCAACCTTTTTTAGTTTTAATAAGAAAGCCATACCTTCACCGATTGTTATTAACACCCCACAAGAATAGTTAAACCTACCAAATTAATATTTCCGAAATTTCTAACTTAGTACAGATATTTCTCCACTTATTAAACTAATTAATACCCTTCAGATAATCAATACATTTCATTTCTAATTAACCTACTGAATACTCTAATTTTCCTCAACCATTGATATCACACAATATACTTCCAATAAAACAAAAGGTAAAAGAGTAATTCGATTTGATTACTATGCAATATAGGTCTCAATGTATACACTTAGATAACAACATACAATTTACATAATCATACTGATACGTTGATATTGAATAGAAGTATTGATGTCAATCAAGAAATCCACATAAAGAAAAATTGTACAACATGCATATATAAATTTCTACAATTATCCTCATAAAATATTTCCGAACTCAATACTGGTTCTTACACTCAAAACAAATATACTGAAAATCTTTACTTTTACTTTTACTCACTATGGCTCTCTTTTGAGCCTTTTTTTTTTTTTTTCACTATGGCTCTCTTTTGGGCCTTTTTTTTTCACTATGGCTCTCTTTTGGGCCTTTTTTTTTCACTATGGCTCTCTTTTGGGCCTTTTTTTTCACTATGGCTCTCTTTTGAGCCTTTTTTTTTCCCTCACTAGTATTGGCCAATTAAAATTTTCATTTGCTTAGAATTTTGATAATGTAACTCTTAAAATTTAAACAGTATTGCTTCATTTAACAATTACTTTAACAATAATTTAGATTTAATGCATTAATTTAGTTCACTAATATCATTATAAATAGCATATCATTATCATCTCAAATTATTATGACCTTTCTTTAAAACAATATCAATATGGTTATTAATTCTTTACACCTATCTGAACACAATTATTTCATTGCACATAAATTACATAGACAATTTACTTAAATTACTATTAATTATACAACAATACCATTTGGTTCGAGATGTCAGAAGAAATGAATGATCAAAACACCTTACCTTATACTTTATTTGGTGGGGTACTCTTCTATTCACAGATAGCTCCATGATGTAGCGGTAATATGGCACAACAGTTCAGTTTAGTTCTTTCTAATAAAGATACGCACAACACTTTAGTCCACACTAGACGATATGGCACAATACTTTATCACACACTCGACGATCCGGCACGATACTTTAGCACATACTCGACGATACGGCACAACACTTTACACACATTCGACGCTACGGCACGACACTTTACACACATTCGACGATCCGGCACGACACTTTAGCATACAATCGACGATCCGGCACGATGCTTTAGTACATACTCGACGATATGGCACGACCACACGAGAATTCCACTGGATACTCTGGCATTAACAGACTGCAACACGGCTCGCTGGTCACTGGTTTCAGGCGATTCTATCCCTCCGCTGCCAACAATTTGTCGGACGCTCCTCTCAGTCCACAAAACTTCGATGAATGTCCTAGGTAGTTTTAGCTGCCACCACCGATATTAATGGGTGATATCGGTCACCTGCTGTGAGGATTGGGTAAAATAACACTGACGCTGTTAATGAACTGAACTAACAGTTTATTTAAGATATAGATATGTACACAAGAAACAATATTTACAACTATCTACAATTACAACTCGGATATAGATGATCCGGTTCAACATTAAATTAACTACAATAAACATTGGTTGTGTACCGTTCAACTTACACTTTCTTCCTCACACTCAACGCACGTTGGATACGCTTTATCAGAGATTACTGCAGAATCTCAATACACAAGGGTACTAGGCCTCACTTCTCGGCCTATAACACTATCCACCGGGACGCCTTGTCCCACGCTCAAAATATACACTATCCAACAGGACCACAAATCCTGAGCGACCTATCGGTCTCAACGCCAAGCGAGAACTGTCTCCAACCTCTCAGTCCAGAGTTGACCTTGTCAGAGATCTTCCTTCCCCCAGCAGGGCCTCTTAGAGTTCCTCCATTGGTTCAATTCCGCATACCAACCTTGAGTCATGACATCTCCTGTTTACACATCACTCCAATAGCTAGATGACAGCTGAGGCACGCCCCGCGGCCATCACTTTCATTCATCAACGAGTGCGTCATCTGCACACCTGTGTCAACATCTGTCATTCGTTATTATAGAAAAGAAAGAAAGGTATTTCGAGCTTCACGGATACACAACCCACAATACATAAAATATTCAGATAAGGAAATATCCTTCCTTTCTAATTCAGGGCAGATGTCTTCTAGGAACCTGACAACATCATTATTAGAGTAACGGTAAAACACTCCTCTCCCCTTAATCTAGAAAGATTTTTCATCTTTTATTTGTAAGTTACTCTGAGTTAGAGATCAGCACGGGCCGGGTTCGAGCCGATTTCCATTAACGGCATTCGTGCTGGGCCGGTCTCGGGCCTTACTTCTGAATACCCGGGCCTTAATTTTTTTTCCCCTGATGTATCGGACCCGGGCTTAACGTATTTTTTCCGTACTAAGCCGAGACTGATTTCATTCTTCCTAGTCTTCACGGACCGAAATAATCAGTTCCTGTTGAATCATCCCGCATGAAAATCCTTTTTTTTTTTTTTTTTTTTTTTTTTTTTTATTATTATTATTTTTATCATTGGTCAAGGAATATAAATGTTTAATGCATGGCTTATACATAATATATGACTCGTTATGATCATCCTTAAATGATGTTTATTATTATTATTATTAATTTAAACATGGAATTTATTTATAGGTCTTTAACATTTTAATCTTCGAAAATATCATTTTCCAAACAGTCATTGTAATTTGCTAAATTACAATTTTGTCATTTTTTATACTGTTATTGTAAGTAAAAAAAAAAAAAAAAAAAAAAAAAAAGTGAGGTTATTTTATGTATTGTTATTATTAATATTACTTTTCCATGCAATTTTCACACTAGATCGGTTGGATCACATCAACAAACTCACGAAAAGGAATGCTCGGATGAACGTCAACTGAGATATCGATTCCAAGAAAAAAAAAACCAATTATCTGGTCAGTGGACGGTTTCGATACCACTACGACGTCGGGCAACGCAAAAAAGCGGAACAACCTGCTACTAATTATACGAAAAAAAGAAATAAAAAAATCTTAAAAAGGTCACCGAAAACAACATAACCCTTTCGGGTCTGATATATATTTTTTTTCAATTTTTAGAAAAAAATTACTTTTACGTTAATAAGATAAACACTTAGCTATCCAAATAGATTAAGGGTGAATTTCGATTCAAACTGCTTATTTTCCGATTTATTTTTGAGTTCATTTTTGCTCTCAAATACACCAAACTTTCCAAATCTCTTATTTGGAAAGTACACAAGGTGTTGTAATTGTCAATTCTTTGATAAATGCAGAAAATATTGCAAAAAAAGCAATCAAAAACGGCATTTCGAACCGATTTTTCCGAAGCGGGAGAAAAAAGCGGAAAAAAGGGTCCTACTGATAAGGTAATTGTTTATAACTCGAATTCTAATGAATTGAGCGTAAAAAGGCATCACACGGCACCTCATCCCCTCAGCAAGTTTCATGTTTCTACTTTTAAAAATATGTCTGAAATTGTATCGGAAAATTTCGAGCTGTTGAAGTTTCGAGCTGTCATACGTCCCTTCAACAATCCCCTTAGCAAGTTTCATGTTTCTACTTTTAAAAATATATCTGAAATTGTATCGTAAAATTTCGAGCTGTTGAAGGTGGAAAAGCATTTTTTCGAATACACCGTTAATTAGTTTTTAACGAATATTTCACTATCTGAAAGATAACGAATACTATTCTATTTTGCGTGCTATTCAATTCGTATTCATATGACAATAGGCTAAGGAAGAATAATTGGATAAATTTAGAAAATATTGTAATTACAACAAGATTTAACTTGCATTACAAAGTTTTGCTAGTTTCTGAACAACAACACCTGCTTAGTTTCATACAATTCCGAACAAAAATAAATTAAAACTTGTGTCACTAAGTTACCCTTTTGAATTTGAGAGCATTCTTATGAAAATAGATTGTTTTTAGAATTTTGGAAAATGTTATCTATGTGGTTACGCGGGATTTACATGTCTTCTGATTGGTGTGTTGAAACAAAAGAAAGAAAAGTTTCTATTTGTAGTTGAAATCGCAAAAGTGAATCTTTTTCTGCCCTCCCCCACTCCCCCAATCACCGGTTATTGGCTTTTTACGCAAAAGTGTCTAAATTTAGTTTCCGTCCTTTCTTTCTTGTCCACTCGAATCGAAATAAATGGATTCGATGCACGCGACGGAACAAAAAGAAACAATCTTTCGATTCAGTTTGATTTACGATCGTGTCGAAAACTTTTCTTTCTTTCGTGCAAAGAAAAATAATAAAAAAAGCATGAGAAAACCGTCGTTTAAGATTATCGAAATATAGAAGAAAGTAAGTAGGATAGATCGGCGTATCTTAATATTAGTTGCTTCTTGAACTGAAGCCAGAATTTAAGGTCCAAACACACGAATCCTTCTACTCGCGGCCTTTTTGTTCTTGTCAGGAGAAGCTTTGTTGTGATAAAGGCGGTGCTCATCTTTAATGGCTACCTTTACAAGGAGATTGCTGGACAGGGGCCTCGCTAAGGGGAGGGGGACAGGGGGGGAGCCCCCCCCCAAACATTCGCAAATGTTGTTACACTTGGCAAATTTAATTAAAATTTTAATAAAAATTGTAGTACATTTTCTATTTTTTGATAGAATTTGCAAAAGTTACAACTGTAATTGGAAATATTATTAAACTTTTTACAAATAAGAACTGCATTACATTTTCTAAGTGTGGTAACTTGGAAAAATTATAAAACGAGTTGGCAAATATGAAAATTTGACTTGGCAATTTAAGGTCTTTTCCCCCACCAATAAAAAGTCTTAGCGATGGCCCTGTTGCTGGACATTGATCAGGCGAAAAAAGTTTGCGTCCAGTCCGATCTAATCTTCTTATCTCTTTTGCATAGTTGTATCTGCTTTTTTATTTTTTTATTTATTTATTTTTGTTAAAAACCACGTTAAGATATAAATTATTTGCGATGGAAATAAAAGCGAAAAACATTTATCTTTCATTTAAAAATCGGTTTTCCGATCAAATAAAAAGTTATTGGTGGATTTTCTCTATTTATCAAATTTGTGAAAAAGAATTTTATTTTACGTATATGTCCCAATTTTCAAATCTCTATCTGAGAACGATTTTAAAATTTCAACATACCCTACAATTTCTGATTGTGTTTTTCATCTAATGATAAGGAAAACAAGTGACTGTCAGTTTTAAATATATTTTCTATACAAAGGTAATTGAATATCATATGGATAAGTTAGAAAATGCCCAGTCTCCTACTTTTCTTGCGAACCTGTACTTTTTTTGCTAACCAGGACCGTAGCTAGAAATGAACAATAGGGGGGGGGGGGGGAGCTCAAGAGAATGTAGCGGGTGGGCTCACAATTTTTTTTTCTCTCTCTCTGACACAGAAAGATAAATTAGTGCGTATTCACATTGTAGGCAATATATTTCTTATTAAACTGTTGTTATAACTTCATTTCATGCTGAGAAAAATGTATGATGATAAAAATTTTGAGTGTACACTGTAAAAAAAATCTGTAACCTTAGTAATCTAAATTAACCGAAATCTCTTATGCTTACTAAAATTTTATGTGTACACTGTACTAGAAAATGATGTCAGTCTACAAAACTTGTAAGCAAAACTAAAACCATCTGTAACTTTACAAAAGAATTTACTAAAATTTTGGTAACTTTACTAAAATTTTATCTATAATGCTCGTTATCGTCACTTAAAAAGTTCTTGGAATACGATTTCCCAAAAAAATTCTTAGTAACCTTAAAATTTGTTTGATTCAAAGTGCAAATCTGTATCTGTTACATGAATTTTTATTGTTGCCGTTACATAAAAAGTTCTTGGAATACAATTCTACTAGAAAAATTTTTGTAACTTTCCCAATTTTTTTTTACAGTGTATAACTGGTGCAAAATTAAGCATCATGTTACCTTCATATGTACAATTAGGATAAGGAAGTATTAAAACACTTATTTTAAATACAATGTAGTAATTCTGCAAAACTGTGAAAGGGTCTCAAAACTATATTAGATTTTTGAACAGAATTTCATTTAAATTTTCGGAACAAAAATTCATTTAATGACATTGGAATCTTTTCCAGGGGGGGGGGGGGAGCTGAAAATATTTTAGGGGGAAGGGCTAAGCTGCCCATAGCACACCCCTTAGCTACGGCCCTGTTGATAACCCTTCCGCCTTCTTGAAGAACCGTGCAGGTATGAGCTCTTGAAATAAAATGTGATGTTTTTCTTTCGTATTTCCACTAATTTAATTGCTTTATTTAACTTTTTCATTAATAATGTGACTTTAAACATTAAAAATCCGACTCTCTGGTGCATAGGGACACATCATAGGGTATACTTACACAAATTTTCACCCTTCTACGTACGGTAGATTTTTCTAACCATCGCACATAGACAGACACACTATATGGATAGAGCGAAACTTTCTTTTATCAATATAGGTTAAAATTGACCTTGTTTTTATTATTACAATGTAGAACCCGTCGAATGTCGACGAAAGAAAATATTTACGAGTTAACTGTTTCATTGACTTATAAAATACTTACAATAAAAATTTATCTAATATTGGTTAGTGTAACTCTCAAACACATATTATTTTAACCTAACGTTAACAAAATACTATCTCTATAAAACTCTGTTGTCCAAATTATTAAAATTAAATTTCAATCGTAATGTAAGTAGTAAAATATAATAAAGATCTGTTATTATGACAAAGTTATCAATTAAAGCTCTTATGCTTGGTAGTACAAAATGAAAAACAGCAAAATTTATTCCACTTCAATCATAGAATTTTCCCCCCGTGAAATCTAAACCCGACATCATTTTCAGCACCTCAATACTTACCTGTCATATCCATATTTAGCTTTAAAAAAAAAAAAAAAAAAAAAAAAAAATGGTATTCTAATTTGATCAGCAATCTGCTTTTTTTCCCACTTTTAATAAAGATGGAGTAGTTTTGTTGCCACAATTACAAAAAATGGTATTAAAAACAACAAAAAATTAATATCTCAAAAACTAAAGAAGATACAATTTTCCAACAAATTGTATTTAAAAGCAAAAATTTTTTTTCTCCATACGATGATGTAAAAATGGAAAATGTGGGATGCTTAGAAATTTAAAAATTTGTAGTAGAAAAATCCTAAAACCGAAATTTCATTTCAAATTTCATGTTGCCATTCGTAAAATGACGCATGCGTTACGCACAGATACGTTTGGCCTTTATAATATAGATATAGATAGTTATTAATATTATCATTATCAACATTAATATGCTTATTATTCTCCTCAATATTATTATCATCATCATAATCAACAACAACTTTATCATCAATGTAATTGTTATTGTTATTATCATTATTATTATTGCTATAAATATTATTGAAATTACTGTTATATTCCTCTTTAAAATTATCTAAAATTAAATTTTAAATGGGGTTAGATTTACAGAATAAACGACTTTTATGAAGTATTGCAAAACCTAGAATCAAGATACTAAAAACAAGTTGGAAATTATGCGTCAAGCGTGGCAAATAAGGTGTGTTCGTACTGTAAGTAAGTTTAAAAAATATTCAGATCTTGGACTAATAGTATACAGTACTTCAGATACTGTACTTCAGTATCAGAAATATTTTCTATAGCCTTCTATTATGCTGTCTTCTATTATGCAAGAACTAATTTGTACTAAACCTCAGCGACGTATATCAATTTCATAAAATGCGAAATACTTTAATGTTATTGAAACGCGCCCTAAACAATGTTTCCGCCTATACCATTATGTAAGGGAATACTTTTGTGTAGCCCTGTAAATGAATAACAAATATTCTTTGCACCACAGATTGTACAGAATGCATATTTTAATATGTGCTCTATATATGCATATCAATTTTATTACATTCGAAACAGTGTAACATCATTAAATTGCACTTGAAACTATTTTTTTACATTGATCATCACGTAACGGAATACTTTTGATTGTCTTCTTCATTAAACTACGTATCCGGTTTTCATAAAACTAGAAATGACTCGACAAAATTATACAACAACTAGCGCACCCGACAGACGTTGTCCTGTCACCGACAGACGTTGTCCTTCTTGGCACCGACTCCAGAAAATCAAATAAATGTACGTAAATATGGTAATACGCAGGATAAACACTACGATCTTAATTTAATTTCTTATTACAATTATGTAAGGAAATTATTTTTCACTCTTCAGTAATTTTTGAAGTCGGTTCAATCTTTGATAGAAAAGTTTATTTTTCTCTTTTTAGTTAAAAGTTAACGATTGTCTCAAATCGGTTAATCAAAATTATAATACAGGAAATATTATTGTAAAGCATACACGTTTCACTGAAAAAAAAAATATACCGCCTTCAACTAGAACGAATAAGTAGTCACTTTCTAAATCCCTGAACTAGAAATATAGAAATCGGAGTTATGCGTATAAGCTGCAGAAATAAACCAAATCGACAAAATGTCCGAGAATTTCTAATCTAAGATTTTCTTGGTGATTAAACGGTATTTTACTATAATTAATCGTTTGAATTGCGAGAAATTATAACTTGATTTTTCGATTAGATTTACAGAATAGACTATAGTTATTGAAACTGAATTCTCGTGTTCGCATTTATTTGCAGAGATTTTTAAATAAATTGCACAACGAAATTATGGGAAAGCGCTCTAGAAAATGAGGGGAATACAGCGACCTGTTTACGAGAATATTCGGTTTGGTTCCTTCCTCCGGAAAAATGAACGTCCAACTCAACTCAATTGCGTAAACAAATGGCGGGCGAGGCGAATGCAGAAGAAAGAAGGAAGATATTTGTTGTTCTTTATCAAATAGCTAACTTATAATTGAGAAACTTCAAGGTATGTGCAAGTTTTACATGAATAATTGTTTAGCAAGCAAATTGATATTTTGCTTGTTCTTAGTATTCATTTTTTAAATTAAATTTCTAAGTTCGTTATATTTTCGTGTTCTCTTGTGGAATTTATTCTCACTAATTACAGCGTGTATTTTTAATTTAATGATCAAAATTAAGTCATTTTCAATTATATTATCACATTTTTTAACAGAAACAAATTTAATATGAAATAAATCTCGTTAAAATATTTTCATTTGTGATAAAGTTGTAAATAAAAAATTTAGTTCTAGCTTGTTTCTCATGCAATATATTTAAATGAATTGCGATATTGTTTCTTGTTAAAATTCCTTTTGCCTTGGTCATATTATTCTGATATAAAGTTTGTTGTAGGATTTTAGGAACAACCTGAATATTTACAATCTAATCTCCGAAAAAGATCGAAAACTTCAAACACGGTTGTAGGATGCATTAAAAACTTCCTTGCTAAATCAAAAGTTGAAAAGTTATTCTTATTGACTTGTCAACAATTGACTTTATTTTAGTCTCTCCCTGACAAATAAACAATAGGATCATTCCATAATAACTTACGTTACATTTTGAACAACTCGCAGTAATTTTAGTGATATAACACACAAAAAATTTTCTCAAAATGCAAATTTGATGTGGTTTGCTAATTAAACTTATCCAAAACCTAATCTAGATTAAAATTAGCTCATTTTAGTATTATTTCTTATATTTTGGTAGTTTTATTTACTATGGTAATTGCCATTACTGAAAAAGAAATGTAAGTTATCATATAAAGTGTAATTTTCACTATCATTTTTTAGGTAATCTTCATCCAAATTGGTTCTTATCTCCTTCATATATTTTTTTGCCATTAGTCACTTATTTGTTTTTTAGTTAGTACTTTTACTAAAGCAAAATTTAATTTTCCGAATAAACTCAAGGTGTATTATTACATCTTGATCGATTTATCTAAAAGGATTTTGGCAATAAAAATTAATTTACAGAACGAACTTTTTGGTAATTTGGCAAACATTGTGCTTTTGAGAAGGGGGGGGGGGGTAGTAAGCAGGGTTGGATTTTTGACATGACAAAGGTTTAAACCGATTAAAACCGTCAAAAACCCAGAGTCACAATCTGCTGCGGTACATTAGAGTTTGTTTAGGAAACAAATTTTAAAACTAGTAACAGTTGCCATACATTATGTTGAAATTTAATTATATTATAGTTAATTAGCAGGTCTTAAAATATTTTTAATTAATAAAAATTAAGGTAAAAATGACAATAATCTCAGAAATTTTATCTCAAAATGGAGATGCAGAAATATTTACCCAAAAATTATGTTAAAATATCTTGTCTGTTTATTAATTATTATTATTTTAATACTTTAAAAAATGTAAAATTATTTAGTGTGCATTTTGACATAGTTAATATTTATAAGGAAGAAGTTAAGTGTTACAAATACAGGATTTTCAAAAGTGTCGAACTTGATACCGACACTTAGTGTACAAGTGTTTAATACATAGATACATAGTGTTTAATATATATGTTTTTTAATGCTATACACATTATATACATAGTATCCAGTAGATTAATTTTAATTTAAATATAATGCATATTTATATTTATTATTATTACGCATCATTATAAACCATTTTTATCTCTAACCCCCTCCCCTCCCTAACACACATATTAATAGTACTACAAATACAAATGTCTACTTTGAAAGCAAGATAAGACAAGAAGTAATTTTTCAACAACTGAATACTTAAGTTATTTAAAAAAAATTTATAGTATTCAGTGGGAAAAAAAAAATAATAATAACTATTTGTATAAGCTTATTTTTCAGCGTAGTAAATAAATAGGCTGAATATTGTAAATAGATATTCAGATATTATAGAAAAGAGTTAATTTTTTATTATCTTTATGTTAGTTAAAAATTCCAAAAATGACTGACGATTTAAAATTTACCGATTTTTCTGAAAAACTAACAATTGTAAAAGTCAAAACAGAAAAAATATTACACTGATCTATGAAATACTTCTATAGCACAAAATATTATGTCGTTTTTTTTATTATTATCTAATTAAATACACAATTAAAAAAAACATTCATTAAATATTTCCAATTAATTTGATTACATAATCAAAATCAATCCAAATGAAAGTTATCAAAGTAGAAATTTAGTTCAATAATCAAATTCATTTGCCCACGTAGCATACGGTAGCACATAACCAGTTTTGAACATTTTTCTGTTCCTTACCAATAATAGAGTTTTGAATGAATTAGTCCAAAATTGGAAAACATTTGTTCTATTGCAGCAGAACTGGCAGGGCATGATAAAAATTGTTCGGCTAATTCTACCAAATCAGAAATTTGACCAGACTAGAAAAATTTGCATTTGTTTATAACCTTCTAATATTTTGTTTACTATTCAAAATGCTTCTTCAAAAATTTTAATTTATTTTTTCTAGATCATATTTAGAAACATTTTCTTTATTAAAAGCAAATAAATTTTACTTAATATATGTAGATATACATATGTAAATAAATATTTTTATTTACATATAAATATAGGTTTTTGACAGTTTTTGACATGACGGTTTAAACCATGGTTAAAACCATCAAAAACTGTCGCATATCAAAAACTTGCCAACCCTGCTAGTAAGGCATTATGCTAATATTCTTCATTCCACAGTTTTTCTTGCTTGAAATTTGTCATAATTTTACCATCAGTATTATTACTGATAATGCCTTGAAATATCCTTTTGGTTAATCTCATGATCTTCTCTTAATCTGCTTTATTAAAACCAATATTTAGCTAGATTGATTTCTATTAAGATGCTTTTCAGTTTTTTCGATTTATGACAATTGAAGGCCAACTGCTTTGACTGACAACTGTCACAAAAAATTCGTAATTGCTACTATTTGGAGCTATATAAACTATGATGTTACGAAAATCAGTCTTAAAGCTAAGGGATAGTATGTATATGTATTCATTTAAGGGTCGAGGAGGTCTGACATATGATATCAAAAGATATCTCTTGGGGGGGGGGGGAAGGGGGATTTGTCTTTTGATATTGTTATCCTTTTTAATCCACTCAAAAATTTCTTTTTATTTGTAACTTGTTTTGATAGAAAGTAGCACATTAACTTTTTTTTAGTCTGTTGTGCATTTTTTTTTTTTTAAATATAAAGTTATTATTAAAATCACTAAATTATTATGGAATTTATTTAATTCTGATGATAAAAAAAATGTTAATTGTGACCAGTGATGCCGCTGGACTTGAAAAATCCTGGGTCCTGGGGACCCAGGACTTCTAAAATTCTGGGTCCCTTTTTCAAAAATGCGGGTCCCACTAATAAGTCATATTTTCAGACGCAAAAATTTAACTTGTTCATTTGCAACAGAAAAATTAAATGCAATAATTATTGTTTTAGCTAATGTATAAATAATTAAAGTCAATATATTTTTTAAATTATTAAGAGACATTTTCTTTACTTTTTTAAAAAATAAATGTGCAAGATACAAATTAAATTATAAAATAATGCTTATTTGAGTGTAGAAGATTTCAAGTATCACTATTGTTCACATTTTTTTAAAAAAAGGGTAAAACTGGTTTATTGAAAAAGACATTTTTCCTAAAAAAAAAAAAAAAAAAAAAAAAAAAAAGAATACTTTTCAAAATAATCGAAACAATGAAAAACAGATTGTGAAGCAGGAAAATCTGTTTTTGGAGCAGCAAAAAAAAAAAAAAAAAAAAAAAAAAAAACTATTTGGAAGCTGGGAAGTTAGTTTTTGGGACAAAAAAAATTCTATCCTGTCATTTACTTTTTTTCATACCCCTTTGACGAAAATTGCGTTTTAAAGCTGTTTTTTCACGAAATTTGTCTTTTTTTCGCGATCTTTTGACGAAAATTGCCGTTTTTTCGCGATCTTTTAACGAAATGGGCCGTTTTTTCACGATCTTTTGGCGAAATGTGCCATTTTATCACAATTTGTTGATGAAAATTGCTGTTTTCGCGAATTTTTGACAAAATTTATCGTTTTATCGCGATTTTTGGATGAAATTTGTCATTTTTTCGCGATTTTTTTTTGAGGAAATCTGTCTTTTTCGAGATTTTGTAACAAAATTAGCTATTTTTTGCGAATCTTTTGACGAAATTCGCCGAAAATTATTCGTTATTTCGCGATTTTTTAACGAAATTTGCCTTTTTTGCGATTTTCTGACGAAATGTGCCGTTTTTTCGCGATCTTTTGAAGAAATGTGCCGCTTTTTTGCAATCTTTTGACGAAATGTGCCGTTTTATCACGATTTTTGATGAAAATTGTCGTTTTTCGCGAATCTTTCTAACAAAATTTGCCATTTTATCACGATTTTTGACGAAATTTGTTGTTTATTCTCCATTTGTTGTTTATACTCCATTTTTTTGCGTCCCGTCGCCGATTTTTTGCGTATTTTACGCGCTATAGCGCGTCCACGGCATCCCTGTGTGACTGTGGGAGGAAAAGACTGAATATTTTAAAATTATTGCAGAAAAAAAACCCACAAATTTCGTTAATTTACTGCACGTATGCTTTTCCATTTACCAACATAACACCAAAATGACATGATCCCGGGCACAGAATCGGTGCAACACTGCGACACACGTCACAGACTCTTGAAAATGTTTGAAGATTATTTTTCAACTGTTAGTTTTTTTTAAAAAATGCTAGAAATCATTTGCTATGTACCAAAATTTGTCTAGGTACCCATAAAAAATGCAAATAATCACAAAAATATCAAATTTCATCAAAATACCCCCCCCCCCCCAAAAAAAAAAAAAAAAAAAAAAAAAAAAAAACACCTGCAAATTTTGTAAATAGATGTGGAAAAAAACAGAAATTTCATCAAGTGAATGCAAAAAACAACAAATTTCTTCAAAAAATCTCAAAAAATTTGTCAAAAAACTGAAAAAAAAAAAAAAATGTCTCGGTATCTTAAATAAAACAAATTTCGCGAAAGTATTGCAAAAAATTAAAATTTTGCCAAAACATCTAAAAAAATGGCAATTTCTATGAAAATTTTTTTTTTAAAAAAAAGGCAAATTTTGACAAAAAAATCTCTAAAAAATGGCAAATTTGTAAACATATTGTGAAAGAAATTCAAAATATTGTGAGAAAACAACAAATTTTGACAAATGATTGTGAGTAAACAATAAATTTCGTCAAAGGATTGGAAAAAAAAGCCTCAAATTTCATCAAATAATCACAAAAAAGATAAATTTAGCAAAAAAAAAAACAAATTTTGCAAAAAGATCTTCAATAAAACGGCAAATTACATTGAAAAATTGTGACAAAATGACAAATTTCATCAAAAGAACTCGAGAAAACGATAAACTTTACCGAAAGACCTCAAGATGACAAATTTTATCCAGGTTTCATAAAAGACGCGAATTTCGTCCAAAGATCTCAAAAATCACATATAAAATTTGTCTAAAAAGGTAAATTTAGCTAAAAATAGCAAAAAAAAAAAAAAAAAAAAAAGACAAATTTCTCAAAAAACAAACGAAAAATGACAATTTCGCAAAAAAAAAAAAAAATCATGAAAAAAGGATAAATTTGATAAAACGACAAATTACAGTGAAAGTGAGAAAAAAACGACAAATTTCACCAAAAATCCCTGAGAAAACAAATAATTTTGTCCTAGTATCATAAAAGACATGAATTTCGCCGAAAGATCATGAAAATACTTTAAATTTGTCTAGGTACTTCAAAAAATGCAAATATTGGTAAACAGATTGTGAGAAAACAACACATTTTGTCAAAAGATGAAAAAAAGAGGCACATTTCATCAAAAGATCACAAAAAAGGTAATTTTTGCAAAAAAAAAAGGTGAAAAAAAATGACAAATTTCTGAAAATAACCAAAAAAAAAAAAAAAAAAAAGAAAAAAATCACGAAAAAAGGATAAATTCGATAACACGGCAAATTACATCGAAAGATTGTGACAACAAAACGACAAATTTCACCTAAAATCCCCGAGAAAAATAATTTTGTCCTAGTATCATAAAAAACATGAATTTCGTCAAAAGATCATGAAAATACTTTAAATTTTTCTAGGTACTTCAAAAAAACGCAAATATTGATAAACAGATTGTGAGAAAACAACACATTTTGCCAAAAGATTGAAAAAAGAGGCACATTTCATCAAAAGATCACAAAAAAGGTAATTTGTGCAAAAAAAGTGAAAAAAATGACAAATTTCTAAAAATAACGAAAGAAATGTAAAATTCCACAAAAAAAGCACGAAAAAAGAATAAATTTGATAAAACGGCAAATTACATCGAAAGATAATGAGAAAAAACGACAAATTTCACCGAAAATCCCTGAGAATACGAATAATTTTCTCCTAGTATCATAAAAGACGTGAATTTTGTCAAAAGATCGTGAAAATACTTTAATTTTGTCTAGGTACTTCAAAAAACACAAATATTGGTAAACAGTACATACTTAAAACAGTAGCGATCTTTTTTCAGCACAGCTAAAACTGGTCTCTACGCATACGCGCTTGCGCAGAAATCTGACAACCTATCGGAGAAGACTGTATTTACTCTCTGTATACACATTTGCAAAGCGCCTTGGTAAATATGGCATAAGACTGCATTTTTGCTATCACTGTTTAATGCAATGTTATGATAATTATATTTTTTTTTCTTTACTTATCTTATAATGATCGAAATACATTGGCTTTTTTCACTTTACATAAGTTATTTTATTTTCATTTGTATTCTTTTTTTGTGTTAAACGCTATTCCCTCCTTCAAACCTTGTGATGTTAGGCTTAATGTAAAATTGAAACATTCAATAGTTAATGATTAAAGTGTTTATGTTCTTAGCCGATAAAGTATTTTCTATATTGTATATCATGATTGAATGCTATGCAAAAAAAAAGGGATCTCTTCTGATAATTTTATTTTTCTTTCTTGATTATACGGATCTTCATATTTTTTGAAAAACATTGTTAAGAGATCAAGATCAAGCGATTGGGGAAAAAAAAAATAGCAAATTTCATCCAAATATTCCCTCCTCCTTCTCAAAAAAACAGCAAATTTTCTCACGAGAACACTTTTAAAAAAAAGGGAACTTCGAGTCAACAAAAAGAAAGTGAAACATTAAAGAAATATTAATGATTTACAAAGCTGTTTATAACTGGGATTATTTTCATTTCATATGCAATTCTCTATTATTCGGCGAAAACAATGTAATGTAAATACTTCCTAAACCTTATGAATTTGCTCAAAAATGAAATTATAAGGGGGAAAAAATAACCGTTTTTTGACATGAGTATGATAAACTGAAGCAAAAAATAAATAGTGATTTTGATTTGCGAATCTGTTTACATCCATGAAGTCAAAATATCTGCCGAAAATCGCACCATCAAAACACAAACAAAAAACAATGTGATTTCCAGCCTTTTTTTTGTATATACTTAGTATAAATTTGAAATAAAATGATTTATCGGCCAAGAACGTAAATAAACACTTTAATCATTAACTATTATTGAATGTTTCAATTTCATATATATGAAACATTTCTACAATTAAGCGTAAGATTGCCGGCAATAACATTGCAAAGTTTGAAGGAGGGAATAGCGTTTAACATGAAAAAAGAATACAGATGGAAATGAAATAACTTACGTAAAGTGAAAAAAACAATGTATTTCGATCATTATAACATGAGTAAAGAAAAAAATATAATTATTATAGCATTGCATTAAACAGTGTCAGCAAAAATGCAGTCTTATTCTTATCCCATATTTACAAACGCGCTTTGCAAATGCTTTTACAGACAGTAACTACACTCTCCTCCGATTGGTTCGGAGCGATTTCAGTGCAAGCACGTATGCGTAGAGACCATTTTAAGTATGCTGACTTTTTTTTGGCTACTGCTTTAATTAATATATATGATAAGTAAAATCCAGGGGTGCAAAAATTGTTTCTACTCCCAACATTTCTCCCAATCCACATGAAAATTTTACAGTGTATTTATAGGAAAATTCTGTATTACGTAGGTGTAAAAAAAAATTTCATATTTCTCATATATTCCGTGACCTTTTGATGACATTTGTATTTTTTATTTGTGACTTTTGGGGAAATTTTTGTAATCTTTCAATGAAATTTGGGGGAGGGGGAGGGGGGGGTTCTGCCCCTATTGACAGAATGTTTGTTTTGCAATCTTTAGATGAAATTTGTGGTTGTTTTGCAATCTTTTGATAAAATTTGAGTTTTTTGCAGCCTTTTGAAAAAATTTGCAGTTTTTTCATTATTTTGTGACTTAATGTGTGTTTATTTTGCAATCTTTTGACAAAATTTGCATTCATATCATGATTTTTTTGATGAAAGTTTGGGTTTTCTAATAATTTTTGGGTTAAAAAAATAAATAAAATAAAATAAGAATTGGAAGTTTTAAATCTGAATAAAATTCAGAACAGAATCGCCCTCGAATAAATGATACACATTAATCTGAGATTGATTTTGTGAAAGTAGCCATATGGATCTTTTTATTTGTAGTGAAAGTTGTGTAACTAAGGGAATTATGACAGAATTAATTGTTAAAATCAAAATCATTTGTATATATTTCTATAAAATTCCTCCTGATCGTAGATCGCTGGATTGGACATATTCTGTACTAAAAAGCACCTTAACACTTCACAAATGAATTACCTCTGCTCAATATTCATTACTAGATTTTATCTTTTTCCTTTCCAAAATACTTTATTGATGTGAATACATTCTATATTTATTTACACAATAGATCACAATTCTAAATTTTATTATTCTGAAGTGTTAAAATTATCTTTGCTTGGTATTTACGTATTAAGGCCTCTGCAGTTACAGATTTGGCGATTTTTAATCTACACCTAAATTTTTTGCGACAAATCATAAAATAAAACACTTTATTTAAAATTAAAACACTTTCGAAATTCAAAACACTATATTTAAAAACAAAGTAGGTATGTACCGAATATTCGGTATTCAGCCATGTTGCCGAATATTCGGTTTGGCCGAATATCGAAGTATTCAGCCGAATCCAATACTTAATAAAGCCTTTTAACCACTTCACCGTCTGCCCCGAGATAAGTCGGGGGTAAAAGCACTGTTTTCCCATACTTGTCGCCAGTTAAGTGGTTAAAATACATTAAAAAAAAACTTTTCACAATTTCTACTTTTAACTGTCAGATTATTAATATATTTAAAATAATAAGAAATAAAATAATATTTAAATAATATAGAATGTTTTTACAATATTTATTTGCTGTTTGTAAAGTTTAACTTAAGAAAATTAATCATGAGAAGGATTAAAATTAGAATTCTCCTTAGGAATAAATGATGCAACTGCAGATGCAAGTTCCTAAATTCTATTTAGTAAATAATCTGTTTCTTGCTTTTCCCAAAAGTCCTTAAACAAGAAAGGAAAACTTTTGAGATTAGTAATAGCTATCAAGGCAGACAATTTTTTGTTTATGAAATCATAATCATAATCAACTTATTGAATCATAAATACATTGTACTTCATCTCATTCTAGATCAAACTTGTGTTTTTGTTTGTTGCATTAACAATAAATAAGATACCATAACTGTATTTTCATATTTTCAACTCACATGTTTTGATTTCTGTAAAATATGATACGATGGGAAGGATGGAAAATGCCACTATTCAGGGCCGTGCTTAGGACTTTGGCGGCTCTGGATGAAATATATTTTGGCGGCCTGGTCACTGGTCGAGATAATTCGATCTTTCGTAAATAATACTCTGTTTTAAAACAGAGCAAATTAGCTTGTTTTTAGAGTCTCTATAATATCTAATCGGCAGTGGCGCGAGTACTTTTATACGAGGGAATTTCTACGTATTTGTATCATCCTTACTTCCATGGGTGTACCCAAGGATGTGCTGGGGGAGGAGGTGATAGGGCTAAAGCACAGCCCGAAATTTTCGAAAGTTATATAGAAAAAATGCTGATAAAAAAATCAGCATTTTTTTTTTTCAGCTTTCTTTTTGAGAAAAATTTGTAATTTTTTCAAACATACAGTGGATTAGCCATTCTTATTAATCTCATTTTAATCCACATTGTCATGAATAAAGAGAAAGGAAGGGATGATGGGATTACAGCCCTTTTCTTTTTGAAAATTAAATGAAATAAAAATTCCTTACTTTTTTAGTTAAATCTAAGATCGACATTTTTTTCTTCTGTTTTTCAGCGAAATAGCCTTTCTCGTTAACCCCATATTAGTCCACATTGACATACAGCATACCCAAAGATGGGAAGGGGGTGATGAAATTAGAGCCCCCTTACCTTGAAATAGTCGATAATAAAATTAAAATTTGTGCAGATTTTTTTTCTTTTGCTTGAGAAAAATTTCTATTTTTTTTTTCCGTATCATTCAACGGATTAGCCGTACCTAGAGGTCTGCACGGGCCGGGGTTGGCCCGTACCCGGCCCGGCGGAATCCTTTCGAATTTTATAACGAGCGGGCAGATATAGAATAGTTTTTTCAACGGATCCGACCGGGCCGACAAACAACTTAAACGGGCCAGGCCGATAGTTTTCGGGCCTACCGGCCCGTTTTGAAGTTTTCAGCAGAGACTATAAAATATGAGCTTTTTTCAACGAAAATGGTTTTAACGAGAATAAGTATAAATGTGCGTTATCCTAACAAATGTAATCAATTCTAAATCCTAAACAAATGTAAAAAATATAAATTTTTTTGCGGCCCCCAAATTTTTGCGACCCTGGGCAAATGTCCGGCTTGACCCTCCCTAAGCACGGCCCTGCCACTATTCATAAGAAAAGAACTATGAGCTAGACATTCCTTTATTCAGAATTAAGTTGAAAGTATTTATACTTTATTTTGAAAAAAATCTGCCTTGAGTTATTTAAAAAGAATAAATATGAGACTGTACAGTTTTTCTTCAACTATTTTTTCATTATTTATCGTTGATTTCAAAATGTTTGTTTCAATTCGTAGAAGAAATGAAATTTATAATTTTACTAATTGAAAAAGTCTCATAATTATGCTTCTTAAATAAAAAAAAAGACAGATTTTTTTCAATACCGAATTTCTTATAAAAAGCTCTTATTTATCAAAATATAAATTTCTCTTATTAAATATCATGTAAAATTGTTTTAAAAAGTAACATTTTAATACTTTTAAACTTTGAAATATAAAAAGTATTTGGAAAGCCGAATATTCAGTATACTGCCGAATAGTTACTATTCGGCTGGCCGAATATTTGGCATTCGGCCCAACAATTACTATTTGGCTAGCCGAATATTCGGTATTCGGTTTAGCTGTTGGCCGAATATTCAGTATTCAGGCAAAATCACTATTCGGCGCATCCCTAAAACAAAGTAACATATCAGATTTTGGTGGAAAATGGGCCGATATAGAGTCACTTCTGCTGCGGTGGCATTAATACTCGAGTACCTTTGCTTTTTACCAATTACTTGCAATAAAAGAACTATCTATAATCGATTGACAGAAACTTAATGCTATGAAATCCTAACTGATATTATGCATATCTCCATATGTACTTATCATTAAAAAATTATATGTAGTTATATATTAGTTTTATAGGCTAATGAAATTTAAACAATTTGAAAATTGTTCTGTTGTAATCAATACTTCATATATGATTGATTATTTTATCTATTTTTTAGGTGAACTTGAGTCTACTGTGGCAGTTTTCAGGTTTCAGCACATGGCTCGTTTTGGTCCAGTCATCGAATTCGATAAATTCTTTCATATTTCTCCCTTATGTGGTTTAGTCACAGTAGAAAGCAGAGAAATGAACAATGGATCAGGGGATAAGGAGTTTGATCCTACCGGAAGGAAAAATTTCTCTTTTGCAGGATACCAGTCCCCTTACTGTAAATGTCATTAGAGATAGAAAATACTATATCGCCACAATAAAAAGGCTTACAGTAGCCGACAGTTGTATGTTGATGTAGTTAACGTCCACAACATGGATGATGATTGGAACTTCCAACTTTGTTTCAACTATAATAGTAACTTTTATTTAAAAGAGTTACTTCATTTTAACATTTTTTTAACACTAGAATTGAAGGCTTTGTTTTTATGTATGTTTTTGGAATGTTAATAAATTTAATATTTTACTCTGTATATCGTTTTTTAAAAAAATTCTTTAGTTTATTTACATGTTTATACTTTTTATTTTTAGCATTTTCCAACAAAGTTGAAAAGTACTTATGCACTTGGTTTGTCTGTCTCGGTCGTCTGTCTGCACTCTAACTCTCATAAATACACTCTGATTGTCATAAATTCTTTGGATGTTAATGGTGGTTACCTGAGCATGAACCCTATTGAAAATTAAGGTTCTGCCATGATTAGTTTATTTACAGGGATAGTAAAAAAATTTTCCATTGCATTATGTCCTATAGGGGAAAATCGTTTCAAATGAATTTTAACGATGTTGCACCCTGTCAAACATCTTCAAATTTATATGTATCTACAAAGTGCATTAAAATGTACATTTTATAAAATAAACAATAAAAAGAATAGTTATTATTCATTTACAGGGCCACACAAAAGAATACCAATACATAATATTAAGAGAATTATTTGAGACATATTTTTTATGGTAAACGATTTCATATATAATCAAATTGATATACATTGCTGAGGATTAATACGAGTTATTTCATTCATAATACTAGTGCATAGCATTTATAGGGACACACAAAAGATTTCGAATAGTATATTCTACCCGAAGTCCTGTATATTATGGAAGATGGCTGTTGGATGGATGAAATGCATTTTAATTATGATATATGCTTTTAAGTTTCACTTAGATGTATGCATATTATATGGTTTATATAAATGCTAATTGTTACACAAAAGTTCTTGGAAAAGTATTGAATATGTGTGTAATTTACTTAAAGGGGGTTTTTAAATATGTTATGCCTTTTTACGATGAACTGCATTTAGTTTACTAAGAAATGTATCGATAAAATGATATACAGCATCCTGCAAAGAACTGGATACATGGTCGTCTTTGGATGATAATTTTTAGAAATTTGATTTTAGTAGTTTAAAGAAAATATATTTTACAGGCTAAACAAAAGTATTCAAGTATGTTTCCATCTATTGATA
The DNA here is from genome assembly GCA_964019185.1 of Maratus speculifer. NCBI lineage: Eukaryota > Metazoa > Arthropoda > Arachnida > Araneae > Salticidae > Maratus > Maratus speculifer. The sequence goes on along the minus strand of OZ025300.1, from coordinate 279,932,804 downwards.
TAAATTGCTGAAAGGAAAATTTCAACCAATTAGGCGTTTTCTTGTTAAACTAAATTTTACCATTATATAGTCTATATATTAAAAGACAGATCAAATACAATACTTTTCGAAAATATTGGAATCGATACTTGGATATGAACAATCATTACAGTTTAAAGATTATAGGGGGGGGGGGAGAATTACATACTTTTTTTAAACTGAATGTTTATATATATATATGAGTAAATAAAATTTAATAAATATTAATGTTATTTGCTGAGAATTTTATAAAAACCTATATTTATAGAAATTCATTCGCTCAATTATTCCGGAGTCTGTTCCAAGATATATGTATAAGGAAATGAGTCATCTTTCAGTAAGGTACATTTTGAATTTCACATTGCAATTTTTGTTCAAATAAAATTTTCGCTTAGTAGCATTTCCGTTTTGGATCAGACTCCAGAATAATTAAGAGATGTTGGCATCTATGCAATATTATACATTTAAAATTTATTGTATCCTTCAGTGAAGTACGTACTCAAGCTACTGATGCTATGCAAAATCATGCATAAATGTTGCCCTCTTAATTTAGGAATCCTTTCATTTGATAAATTTTTGCCATTGGTTCTGTCACCAATATTTTCGAATTACTTACAAATTTTAATTTGAAGATTTATATTTCATATAAACAATTTTTGTAATAGGTATCCAGGCAGTATTGGTTGTGATCTTATTTTATGTTTTAGAAAACAATATTTTGTAATAAAAGTTTTTTTTTTTTTTTCTAAAATTTACTTTTGAATGACATGGTATAGGAAATTCTGGTTTAATAAATCAGAACTTCCTATTCCCTGCTAATTTGGTTTAATAAACCACAACTTATAGTTATGCAATTCGGGCCTTTTTCAAAATCTCGCTTCAACCCCCCCCCCCCCCCCCCGTTTTTTTTTTTTTTTTTTTTTTTTTTTTTTCCTTGTTCAAGAAACCAGAACTCAGCAATGAAACTTAGGTCATTATAAAAATCTAGCCTAAAAACTATTTTTTCTAGTTCGGTAAACTCGAATTTACAATTTTGTTAAGATCTTTTTATAAATCTAGCCTAAAGCCTATTTTTTTTCTATTTTTAGTCCTAGCCTATTTTGAGTTTGTAAAACCAGAATTTTCAATTATGACATTGCTTTCTGCTTCAGGAAACAATATTTTGTAATCAAGAGGTCTTAAAATTCCAGTTCTAATATCTATCTTTGAAAGTCAGGGAGCTAGAAATTCTGATTCATGAAACTAGAACTTAGTTGCGCCATTTTGAAAATCTAGCCCGAAGGCCGTTTTTTCTGGTTCTGGGAACGAGAAAATTCTGGTTTACTCAATCAGAATATTAACTAGAACACGCTAGCGAAGGGAACTAGAATTTATAGGGATGACATGGAACTATTTTTTCTAGAGCTACAATTTATTTTCTAGATACCAGTGGCATATTTTTTTTTCAGTGTTGTCAGGAGTGGGGTTCGAACACATGATCTCTTTCTTCAAGAAGCTGAGCTTAAATCTGGCATCTAAGACCGCTCGGACATTCCGTCCGAACTCTATTCATCGAACTTATTCAATAGTTTTAATTAGCAAAAAATCACTAACTATTAGCTTTTGTCTAATTACTAAAAAAGTACTGAATAAATTTCGACGAAATGTGAATCTAAACCATTCTCGAATCCACTGGAACGCACACACAAAATTTCATTAAAATCGGAAAGAGGAGTTTGGAGGAGTTCAGTTACATACACACGCACAGAAGATTTTTATATATAAAGATTACACATTTTAAACTTCAAATGATTCGGATGGGGTAATTTTTTCATTGTTATATGCAGACGGACGGACTGAACGACGACTATAGGTGCTACGTATTTACATAATTACGAACGCACCTAAAAAAGAAAAAAAAAATTCGTTTTGGGAATTTTTTCCGAAAGAGTTTTTTACTACGCGGTACTTAAGGTACCAGATGCGAAAGAGTTCGGATGATATTATAAATCGCATTGAATTATTCAGAAAGAAGTCCTGGTTGCATTACATGTATTATGAACATCCCATTGTTCTTTAAAAACGAATTACATTACATCCATGAAAAAAACGAAATGTGAGTTCTAATAGCTTTATTTTTATTTTTAGACAAGAAAAAAAAATATCTTGGATACATAAAAAAAAATGAAAGAGGTGTCGAAAAAATGTTGCGTTATTGGGAAAAAAATATTTGCGTGCTATCTTGATAATATAAATATGACTTTTTAAAATTTTTAAATAAGTTCTCTTTTTATTATTGTTTGGGCTTTTGGGGCATCTACTTGAAAAAAAAAATTGCCTAGATCAGACTTGCCTCATAAAGGATTTTCTCCGCAGACGCTGACTACAGCCGAGCTACAAAAGACATGCATTAAATAAATAAATAAATAAACTAACCACATGGGGGAAAAAAAACAAAAAAAAAACATAGTCTACATTAAAGAAGTCACTGTAGCAATTCTATTATCATTAAAGGTATAGTGGTTTAGCCTAAGTATCGTCTGCACGGGCCAGAATTTCTATGCCCGGGTACACAGCCTACCCCGGCACGTTCAAAAAACGCCACCATGTACAACTCAATTTTCGTTTCAACTCAAAAAATTCCGTTTTTTTTCTTAAAATACATTTAGGATTCTTTTTTAAAATATTACATGCATGCTTATGGAAACATTTCACTACAGGTTTTAGGTTTCTAAATTTTTCAAGGCAAATCACAAGTAATAACACTATTAATAATCACTTAGATTCACTAGTCTCTTGCATTCAAATAAAGGTTTATTACAAACATTAATTTAGTACAGAATGGAAAAAAAAAGGAGGCTGTAAGGCTATTCATAAATCAAAAAGGGCAACTTTATGATATAAGTTTTAATTTATTTTTGCTCGGAAATATGCATGAAATTAGCAGGTGGTATTGTTCAGAAACTATCAAATCGCACTCATTTTCTCGCTTTTTTTTTTCTTTTCAGCCTCCGATGCTATTTTTTTCAGTCAAGCTAAAAAGTGTCGTGTCAAAAATTGTGGCGCACTTTTCCATAATCTGGCCGTTAAAACGAGACATTCATACAATCTATATATTTAAAAGACCTGGCTGTTTTTTTAGTCATCAGCCCTGAATTTTCTACTCAACCGATTTTGATAATTATTTTTTTAAATGGAAGCTATTTATTTGTAGTTATGCCCATTTTCGCTATTTTTTAATTTATTTCCATTTTTATATTTTAGTTTTAGTTTTAAATACTTTTTACGATATTTCTTCAAAATGGTGGCAACTCAGTTTAGCTTTTCTCTCGATAATAAAAATTTATTTTCCATTATCACTTTTCCCCAGTCAGAAGCGTTATTTCATCAGTGAACATGTCCTCGCATTTAAAAGAAAAAAGTTAATTATTTTCGTAAAATTTAACCACAATAAAATGATTGCGTATAATTATGCAATAATCGAGGTAAAAAAATATATATTTATTTACTGAGAAATAATATTAATAATGTAAATAAAATAACAGAAAATAATTTATGATAAAAATTAATGTCTAAAGCAAAATAAGAAAAATTTCAAATGAGGAAAATGATGTCATTCAGCAACCCTATAAATGGGAATTACAATATTATTACGGATGCCTTTTTCATATTACTAATAACAGTAACTTTTAAAAGAGAACTTTTGAAGAGAAAATGACGTCACTATTTAAAACATCGCATTTTTACTCATAACGATATTATATTTCAATATTTATTTTCATTATGGACACTGAGATTGAGATTTTACTTTCAGATGACTTCAGTTAATGAAAATAATGTCATAATAAAAATGAAATTAGTTTTTTTTTTTTTTTTTTTTTTTTTTTTTAATAAAACTATTTTTTTGTGAGTGCATATAAAATAAAATTTCTGGATTTCGCCAGCACTCAGATTACAATTTTAACTGAAGATGTGCGAATATTTGCATGCAAAATTGTAACTGGCAAACTTGACATTAAGTTTGGAAATATATTTATTATATATTGATTAAATAATGTAATTACTTTTGCTTTTTTTTTTTTTTAAACCAAATCGATCGGGTCTTTTAAACATTTTATTCGTCGAATTCGACGGGATTCCACTCGTTTTATTGTTAAAATGCATTTCCTTTTTCTCAGAGTTTATAAAAAAGCGTTTAAACTAAAGAAAAAATCCGCTTTTGATGAATCTAGTCAATGAAGAAGTAGCATGTCAAATTGTATCTCTTTATTATTCTGCAATTCCAATGTCTTAGAGAGAAATTGCTAATCAATTAGGTATTTCACGCCATTCTGTTTACTATTATACTGATAAACATAAGAAAAATGAAATTAGTTCATTGCATTCTAAACGGGGTCGCCCTTCTAAAAGACCTCTATCGATTTTTTTTTCTAATCGGAGGCAAAACTAAATTCTGCAATGACAGAATCTACATTCAACTTGAGTTTTATTTTCATTGGAACTGAGAAAAAAAATTTAAATGTGACATGTTGCTAAATTACAACCCCAGGTAAAAAGTAAAACTCCTGAGACCCGTTAAAATGGTAAAATTCTCATTGATTTCGCCTCGATTAATACCGTATTTACTCGTGTATAGGGCGCACACGTGTATAAGGCGCACCCCTACTTTAGAAGTAAAAATGGCGATTTCTTAAAATCTCGTGTATAACGCGCACCATAAATTTGATACGCTAATGAAGTAGGACTAAATGAATTTCAGTAAAATAAAAGTCGAAACAAACATTACACCAGACCGCAGAAAACAAGACGAAAATGCATTTTTAGACTTCGGTTAGACTCTTAACTACATTATTCCATGGGAAAAAGCAGTGGCGTAGTTAAGGGGGGGGCAAGGGGGGCGGTTGCCCCGGGCGCCAAGCTCAAGGGGCGCCAAATTGAGAGAAGTTTAAATTGAAATTATCTCATATACTTCGACAGTAAATTAAAAAAAATATTTTTTTCTATCTATCTATCTTTTTTTTTTTTTTAGCATCCGATGCTATTTCTTTCAGACAAGCTAAAAATGTCGTGTCATCAGCCCTGAATTCTCTAGTCAACCGATTTTGATAATTATTTTTTTAAATGAAAGCTATTTATTTGTAGTTGTGCCCATTTTAATTATTTTTTAATTTATTTCCATTTCTATATTTTATTTTTAATTTTAAAAGCTTTTTCATGACATTTCTTCAAAATGGTGGCAACACAGTTTAGCTTTTCTCTCGATAATATGTATGATTGAAATGATTGCGTATAATTATGCACTAATTGAGTTTAAAAAAAATATATATTTACTGAGAAATAATATTAATAATGTAAATAAAATGACTGAAAATAATTTATGATAAAAATTAATGTCTAAATCAAAATAAGAGAAATTTCAAATGAGGAAAATTATGTCATTCAGCAACCAGATAAAAGGGAATTGCAATATTATTATGGAGGCCTTTTTCATAAACAGTAACTTTTAAAGAACATTTGAAGAGAAAATGACGTCACTATTTAAAACATTGTATTTTTACTCATAACGATATTAGGTACTACTCTGTTATCCCGTCGACCAATTTCGCCAAATTATACAAATCGCCACATTAATAGCCAAACTATACATATTGACATAATTTTTATTTTAAATAACGAAAAAATAAATAATTAGTAGAATATTAATAAAACACAATGACATTTTAAACACATGAATCGTATTTAATGTCATTGAATGTGACATTCACGATCATCCATTATTGGCATTTAATCTTATAGTTTGGCGATAATTTTTTGGTCGATGGGATAACCTAGTAGTACCCGATATTATTATTTTTTATTCGAATATATGAATGCAAAATTGTAACTGGCAAATTCGACATTTACTTTGTAAATATATTTATTATATATTGATTCAATAATGTAATTACTTTTGCTTTTTTTAAAACCAAATCGATCGGGTCTTTTAAACATTTCATTCGTCGAATTCGACGAGATTCCATTCGTTTTATTGTTAAATTGCATTTCCTTTTACTCAGAGTCTATAAAAAAGCGTTTAAACTAAAGAAAAAATCCGTTTTTGATGAATCTAGTCAATGAAGAAGTAGCACGTCAAATTGTATCTCTTTATTATTCCGCAATTCCAATGTCTCAGAGAGAAATTGCTATTCAATTGGGTATTTCACGCCGTTCTGTTTGCTATTATATAGATAAATACAAGAAAAATGAAGTTAATTCATTTCAATTTAAACGGGGTCGCCCTTCTAAAAAACCTCTATGGATTTTTTTTCTAATCGGAGGCGAAACTTAATTCTGCAATGGCAGAATCTACATTCAACTTGTTTTTTTTTTTTTTTTTTTTTTTTGTATGTGTATCGGGCGTATAAAAATTTTCTTTATTATATCCAAATAATGAAGAACGAAATGTTTCTAAAAGGATGGCTGAACGCACTTTGTATTTAAGATCTGTACCTGGATTCAGGCGCAAAAGGTTTAAGCTGGCGCCAAATTCAGAGGAGCTTTAAACCGAAATTATTCCCCATATTTTGACAATAAATAAAAATTGTCGATTTTTTCTTTTGTGCGTGTGCGTGTGTATGTAAATGTTTTGAAGGAATTCGATGAAAGTGCGGGAAATGGAGTGATTCTTATTTGTTAATTATTGATGGAGATTTTTAACTGTTTAGCCTCCAGTTTATAAATCAAAAAGCCTATTGGTAACTTGTAGTCATATTTTTAATATGAAAAGAACATTTTTCATTTATTTACCAGTCACCCACCCGATGATTTTTCCAAATGAATCGCGAATGTTTAAAACCTCTATTCATATTTATTCATATTGAAATTAAAAAACAAACAAAAAAAAAAGAAGAAATGACCCTCTCAAAAATGAATTTCTGGTATGTATTCCCACTGTCTTCGGCAGCGTGCACTGTAAAGAAATAAAAGGACGATTTTGCGGAAATTTTACTGGAAATTTGGACGCCAGTGCAATTTACTGCTTTTTAACGGAATTTAATTTTTTTCCCCTGAAATTTAAAGAAATGTCTCTGATAAAAACAGTAAATTGTATTGGCATCCCGATTACCAGTACAATTTCTGTAAAGTTGTCCGTTTTTTTGCAGTGTAGATCTAGCGCGCTACGCACGCATTTGTAACCACTAAAAACATCCATTTAAATTTATCTCTTTCAAAATGAATCTCTTGAACTGGCCCTTGCTGCCTACGTTCTGCACGGGTCGGAATTTCCGTGCGCGGTCCCGGTACCGTCTTAAAGAAAGTTATTTTGACCCGGCCAGGCGCGATGTAAAATTCAAAAGTTCGACCGGAGCCCAGCCCAGCCCAGCCCAGCCCGTTTATATTTTTACATTTTTAGGCCAATCTCGTTCAACACAATTTCTACTATTTCGAAAAGATTCAGAGTTTTATCACATAATTAAGATTTTTAAAAAAAATACTGCATATATATTTATAAGATGATTTTACAGTATTTTTTATAGGAAATACACAATAGCGATATTAATTATTACTTAGATTCTTAGACTCTCAACATCCAAATAAAGATTCATTAAAAATTTACTATAGTTAATAAAAAAAAGTTCTGCGCGGGCCTAACCGAAGGACAATAATTTTGACCCGGCCCGGTGAAAAACTAAAAAGTGCCCGGCCAGATCTGGTCCGACATAATTTCTACCATTTTGAAAAAATCAAATTTTTATCATATAATTAAGATTCCTTTAAAGAATACTGCATACATATTTATGAGATAATTTTACAGTATATTTTACAGAAAATACACAATAGCAACATTAATGATTACTTAGATTCTTAGACTTTCAACATTCCAATTAGAGGTCTGAACGGGCCCGGGGCGGGGCTTCCAAGCTTCCAAATTTTGTAACGGCCCGGGCCGGCAGGATTAGAATAATTTTTTCAACGGGCCGGCAAAAAAATTTAACGGGCCAGGCCCGGCCGATAAAAAAATTTTGCGGGCCTGCGGCCCGTTATAAAATTTCCAGCAGATACGATAAAGTATGAGTTATTTTCAATGAATATGTCTTTAACGAGAATTAGTATAAATGTGCTAATTTGACAACTAGTTGATGGCACTAATTTGACAACATCAATACAGAAGTGTAACTTGTATAGTGTAGCGATCGGAATCGGACAGTTACATTGTGTATAACTTGGGCTTAATATTTTTTTAGCAGACTCGTGATGGGGCGAGATCAGGCTTGCATTCTTTTTCTGCATATATAGGAGCTGAGTCGGAACTAGACATAATTGCTCTCATGATGTGTTAGGGCTAAAATTATTTGTAAAATTATTAATAGCGCTAAAGAAGTTATGTTAACGTAATCTTTGGATATATACTCCTGGGTGTTTCTTAAATTCCCTTCTCAATAACGCGAAAGTTTGACACATCTTCTAACTAATCTTTAACTGTAAAAGTATAAAATTGACAAGCCTGACTTTTGAAAGGATTTGGAATCGATTAGCCTTATTCATTTTTGATAAATAAGATACTTGCATAATCTTGTTGAGATATAAGAAATTCCTTTCAGATGGTTGCGGATTTTTCTCCCTTTCCATGCTGTCGCTTCCGGAAATTCTGTTTAAAACTCTAACTTTGACAGTATTTTCTTAAATTGCTTGTATCAAAAATGGATAACGCTATTCGAGTGCATAGTTTCAGAATAGAAATACTTGCTAATCTTATGCATTTCAAATAATAATAATAATAATAATAATAATAATAATAATCATGAATTCAAAAATGTTTAAGAAAGTATCTCTTTTGGATATGAAAATAAATTTGAAATCTTTAATAAAATAATATAGAAATATTTTCATAAATCTACTTTTATAACCATTTAACAAAAAAATAAAGCAGCACGCGTTTCGAGCCACAACAATAATAGCTCTTCACCAGTTGAACCAACACGAGTCCGTATGGATACAGAATAGCTCGAAACGCATTCTGCCTTTGTTTTTTCGCTTAATGGTGATTTTTACAAAGAGTATTATTCTGATTATTAATTATCGCCAGTGTTATTGGTGTTTTTTCACTACTTTTATTACAGTTTCAAGAGTTACGATGTTTTTAACTTTCTTTTTTTTTCTTTTATTCTAAAAAATATTAATTTTTTAATGAATGTTTATATGAATCTTGAAAGGCTAAAAATCTAAGTAATCATTAATGTTGCTAATGTGTATTTCCTGTAAAATGTAATGTAAAATCATTCCATAGATATGTATGCAGTATTCTTTAAAGGAATCTTAATTATATGATAAAAATCTCATTTTTTAGAAATAGTAAAAATTGTGTCGGGCCATAACGGGCTGGGCCTGTTTTCACTAATTTCTGTACAGGCCAGGCCGGACCCGGGCCGAACATTTTTGTTTGACAACGGGCCGGGCCAGGTCGAAAAAACTTTCCTCGGGCCGGGCAGAAATTCCGGCCCGGGCAGATCTCTAATTCGACTAAAGATTCATTAAAGAATGAGTATGGCTTTGAATAAAATTTTAAAAAAAATTAAAACTATCATAACTTTTGAAGCTGTACAGTAAAAAGTAGATTTATGAAAATATTTCAATATCATTTTGTTTAAGATTTTCTCAAAAACCAAAGGATCTACTTTCTAAAACATTTCTGAATTTATTTCTTTTCAAAAATGCATAAGATTAGCAAGTGTTTTTATTCAAAAACTATGTAATCGAATGATGTTATTAATTTTTATTTTACAGAAGTAATTTAAGAAAGTTAGCGTTTTGTATCGAATTTCCGGAAACGACAGCATACGAAAGAAGAAAAATGTGCAACCACGTGACAAGAGTCACTTATATCTCTACAAGTACATACAAGTATCTTATTTACCAAAAATGGAAAACACTATTCAGATTCCAAATCCTTTCAGTAGTCAGGCTTGTCAATTTTATACCTTTAACAGTTAAAAATTATTCAGAAAATGTGTCAAACTTTCGCGTTGTTGAGCAGCGAATTTGAGAACCACCAAAAAGTATATCTTCAAATATTATGTTAACATAAGTTCTTTATCGCTATCAGTACTTGTACAAATCATGTTATCAGACGCCCTACACATTTTGTAAACAATTAAGTCTAATTCCTTCCCGGCTCGATTATGTGTAGAAAAACGATTCAAGCTTGATCTCGGCCCGGCACAAGTCTTCTGAAACGATATTACTCCTGGGTAATATCGTATCACAAAGTAATTGTCCGATGCCAATCTCTACACTGTACAAGTTTCATTACTGTATTGATGTTGTCAAACTAGGATCGGCTCGAGACGTACACTTATGCTTATTTTGATTAAAGCCATTCGTTGGAAAAAGGTTATATTTCATTGTCTTTGTTGAAATCTTTATAAAGGGGCCGGTAGGCCTGCTAAATTTTTTTATCAGCTCAACCTGGCCTGTTAGAAAATTCGGAACCATTTCTCCGGGCCACGTCTAGGCCCGGTCCCGTGCAGACCTCTGTCCTACGTCCCCATATAGAAGGCGTGCTGCACACGCTCCGAAAAATCTGTAAAGAATCGTAAGATGAGTTGACAGAAACAGTGTTGCCAGTGGGCTACATTTTTTAATTCGGATTTCTTGATTGCCACCACTTTTTTTGAAATTGTAAAATTCGTCTTACTTAATGACATGCTTATAAAGGCGAAAACAAGGGGAATTTTACCATTTGAAAAATTGGTGTCAATTAAGAAATCTGACTTTTGGAAAAAATAGCCCATTGGCAACTTTGTCCAGAAATCGGACCCATGAAACTTCAGATAAAAATACCCCCTGGCGGTAAAGGAAGAATTAAAAATTGTAGGATAATTCAAAACCAAGTTGGATGAACAAAACCCATTTGAAATTGGGTCTGCAAATGTGCCCCTTGTACTGGAAGGTGAGCTAAAAACTGGAAGAAAATCATATGCTAATGAATGAATCAATCCTCGTTGAAATCTGGCCCACAAAATCCGGGCCCACAAAAGAACTCGACGTTACTTTTGATTAAAACATAAATAAAATTCGTCGTTAACAGAACACACTAATAATTTTCGATTAAATTGATAAAATGCTTTTAAATTATGTTTATAGTCTTCATTTTATAAAAAAAATAAAAATAAAAAACCTGTTTGGTTACTTGGAGTCGCATTCTGATATCAAACGAACATCTTTCATTTGTATACTAGCTGACCCGTCCGTTGATTTTTCCAAACGAAATGATTAAATAGGGGGTGCCAAATTGAGAGGAGCTATAAACCGAAGTTATTTCATATATTTTGACAATAAATAAGAATTGTTGACCTTTTCTGTTGTGTATGTGCAACGTTTAATAATTAAGTCGATTGCATATATGTCATATAATGTCTGATCCACCAATTTTTGGAAATTCCATTACTTTTTGACTTTTGTCAATTTTCTATTGATTTTATAAGCACTGTATTTTCAGCATTGTAATAAAATGTGGGCGACTTAGACTCTAATTCTCATTTCTTAAATCATATAAAAAAGAAAATAGGATTTTTCAGCCTTCTCAGTACAACCAGTATAAATGGCTGTTTCCGTCATATTAAAAGTTAAATATATTTGATATACACTTTAATTTAGCGCATATGCTTTAGAAAATACTATTTGCTATATCTATCTATGTAAGGAATAACTGGGAAAATAATGGATGAAAATAATTTTACTCTGGAACCTCTATGGTCACCGAACTCGTTTATTTCGTTGCTGCATCTTAAAGTCATCTTTGCAAGTTCGATCGGAGGTCCCAAGAACCATTTACGTGAATCTCGGGACCTACATAGTCATAGGTTGTGCATTGTGTATGCATCTCAAATGGGCAAAATCTATTTTTTTTTCTTGCGGGTTCTTGTTAATATGCTCAGAATTGTAATATTTTTTCCATCTGGGCACGAATGTGTCAATTTGGCAGGAACATCGAGTTTAATTAGTTTATTAGCTCTTGATTGACAATTGTTCAAGAATCGCACAAGCTCCGGGATCTGTGATGTGCACGGTTTACCGATTGAATAATCGTGCTATAAATTAATCTAATATAATTTTGTATATATCATTTTCTGCAGTTTTATATATTAACCTTCTATTGATTCTGTTGATCTGATTTCAAAATATCAGACCAGATTGTGTGATCGTTAAGGTTGGTTGGATGAATGAATCCTCCAATATTCGTCCGGGAAGGCTCAGTTGGAAGAGCATTGGCAATTTTAGCCAATATCCCTGGTTCGAATCGATGCCCAGACTTTTATCACCCACATGGAGAATTTACATTCTGCGAAAATTATAAACCTTTAATAATCGGGTTCCACACATTTTAATTTCGTATGTTTGTGTAGTCAGCTGAATTGATACAAGGAAGAGTGAAGACTCCTTACAAGCCCAAAAAAAGGTATTTTCTACTGCCAAGGGAAACTAATGAAAATATTTCCTTTTTTTCGGGGGGAGGAGGGGGGGCGCAAAATTTCTTCTTGCCCCGGGCGCCAAAATACCTAGCTACGCCACTGGGAAAAAGTAATCAACCTGACTTATTAGCATCCTGCAGCATTTTTTCCCCTTTTCTGAAAACAAATCGTGTCCTTGGGTGAAAGTGGCGATTCAATTGAAATAAAAAAAAATTAAAAAAAGAGAGAGAAACGAACTTAGCATTTCCTGCTTACAGGTAAAAACAGTCTGGAAAAAAATACGTAAGTGCGAAGGGCATTAAGGCGTGGGTTTATTATATTTTGAAATTGAAAGCTGAAAAAACTCATTTTCGTGTTCGTGAGAGAAAAAAAAAATTAACATTGAATGGATTCTTCTTTTTTTCTCGATTTATTCCTCTAGGTTGCTTTTATGAGATGTATTTTAAACAGCAAATTGAGCCAGCTGTATATCGTTGGATGACGTCACAAAAGACGGCTTACGTGAGTTGACGTGAGTCCGACAGCGTAACAGATAGGCAGGAAAACTTGAATTTCGCCAAGAGTACTCATAAAATGCACTATTATTTTATTAAACAAGATTGAAAATTCGTGCGTCATATCCACATACAATATAATCTGTGAATGGAATTCAGTTTTAGTAAAAAAAGTTTCATGGTCTCGACAGAAAAAATACAATGCAATTATACCCAGTGCCTGATTTACGGTGGGGCATTCGGGGCACGGGCCCAGAGTTCCTGATTTTCAGGAGCCCCCAAATGTTGCTGAATTTTTTTTATTATTATCCAAAATATAATATAGTTTGAAGAATTTTACATTTCATTCTAAGTAAAAGATATATTGTAAAATTACAAATAAAATTTATTGAATATATATAAATAATTTTAATTTTTTTAAAAATATATTGTAATTTTAATTCTTATTTAATCTTGTTCCTGTTCTCGTTATCTCAGCTAGGAGGGGGTGAGAATAGCTTGAAAGCAGTAGAGCTCCTTAATATTTTATCAGGGTTGGGTTTCTTTCAGGACAGTTGAAGAAACTGAAAAAAAACCAGAAGAAACTGGAAGAAATGGAAAAAAACTGGAAGAAATGGAAGAAACCACCAGAAATCAAAACAAATGCTCAAAATTAAAGTATATTAATTATGTAAGAATTAAAATATAATTACATGAAATTTAAATTGGAAAATTTAATTATTAAAATTATTTTTGCAATGATAAGTTCTTTTTTCTTTTTTTAATAACAAGCTTCAGGTTCAGCAGACATTTTTATGTGATGGATTTTTAATAGTCTAGAGGTAAAGGGATGTTTTTTCTTAAATTATTATGCCATTTATGTAAAAAGAGAAAAAAATTACCTACAAATTGTTTATTTTTCATATAAAAATATATTTTCATACAATGCAAATAGAAAATGCATTATTTGCATTATGATAAATGCATTATTTTAAACTGTGCAACATAGCAAATAATTTTTTTTTAAATTATTTATACTAACATCAAGCATGAACATCTCAATGCTGATTTTAAAAGATTAAGATTCTAGAAATATCTATGGGTATGTCTAAATGCTTTTAAACTACCCTGAAATGTAGACTTAAAAAAAAAAAATCTTCATGTTTAGCATTCATCCAATTTAAGTTGAGAAACAGTTTGCAACATCCTACTGCTAAAAAACTTTTTTGCTATACTATTCTGCATTAAACGAAGAAAAATGAGGATTTTAATATTTTTTTTTTAATACTGAGGATCGACCGGAACAGGTTTTTAAGGCCAAAACTGAATTTTTGTGACCTTAATGCTTTCAGCCGAAAACGAAAACTTCCAAATCTATTTTTTAAATGATTAAATTGTATGTTTTATAGTAATTAACACATAATTGTAAATTAATTATATGTATAGTATTTATTAATTATGCACAGCTGTTAATTATCCAAAAAACTTTATTTTTATATTCAGTAAAACTTAATTCATCAATGACACAGAAAATTTTTCTAATTATACAAATTTCATTTAATTAAAAAATATTTATTTTAGATATACACATCTTGATTTTTCTTCTATAATGATTTTTGTAAAAGATTATTTATTATTTTAGAATTTTTTTAAAAGAATATTTGAAACACTAATGCAGTTTAAACTAAAAATTTTCTTTGAGATGATTGATAATTATAAACAACGAAGTTTGTTACAATATACTCATTTGAACCAATACAGTTCAAATCAATGATTAATGTTGAAAATTTCCGAAGGAAGAAACAAGATTTTTGGAATACTAAGAGTTTCGGTCTGGCTGAATTTTCAAACACGTTTTTGACAAAACTTGGTTTTGGGGCCAAAAATGAAACTGTATTTTTGGTCGATCTTTATTTAATATAGTAATTATCGAACACTACTTACATTAATAAAATTGATGTTATTTAAAAGGTTTTATTTAAAAAATTTCATCCTATCATTAGTAAAGGATCCCTACATTTTACTACTAGTTTCAGAAACTTATATAATTAAAACATATGTTGGTTAAATAGAAATGAATAACATTTAATTGATTTTGTGTTTTTTTTTTTTTTTTTCCATCTAGCCAAGGGTTGAAGATCTTTAGACAAGCGTTGTGTGTGATCTTGGCTTAAAAACTGATATAATTATTAATTTAGCATATATACTTAAATTTGTTTTGCACCAATGGAATTAATTTATACTATAAGACTATAGGAAGAAGATATTTATTACATCTTACAAAATTTAAAGTATATGGTAAATTCTTAAAGAAAAACAGTTTCTTCCATTTCTTCCGGCTGGTTTTTTCCACTGCGGAAGAAACTTGCCAACCCTGTATTTTGTATAACTGCAACTTGATGTTGTCGAAAATTTATTATTAGCTGTTGTATATGTATGTTCTATTATTCCAGATATATAGACTTGCATAGGAAAAGATAATCAACGCCACACAATTAATTATAAAACCTCTACACATTTAAATTTCAAAACTGTGAAATAATAATTTAAAAGTAAATTAATGATTATCACGTTTAATTTTTTAATGGATATTTTAAAGTAATTATTAAACTCAATAACTGTTATCTTAGTAAGTAGGGGGAACTGAGGTACACTGATTCAGTTTTTTTCTAAGAATTTTTTTAGTGTCCAGAAAGTAGAAATTTCAAGTTATTTTTCCATGTGGTGTCAGCAAAACTTGTGTAGCATATTATAAAAATATACAATCGTTGTTTTATATAGTATTTTTGCATGTAATTAAAAAAGAAATAAAAAAAAGTCATTTGTATCAATGTGCCCCATCCCCGGGGCAGATTGATACATTTCATGTGGCACTTTGGTACGTTTGGGAAAAATGGAGACACAATAACACCAAAGCATATTTTTCATAGAAAATTTGTTAGCAAACCATTTTATATTTAATTATAGAAATTCAAATCACCCACAATTTATTTGTAAGTAATATTAAAGCAATCAAAGATAACTCTCTCGGGCATACGGACCTCATATGAGGTCGTATAATTATTGCATTATTAAGCAAAAACATTTTGAGGATTCATTTATAGAGATTTGATTTTTGGACAGATAATATCTAACATGCAGTACAATAACAAAATTATTTTATTATGGTTTCTCATTTATCAAAAATGAAAATTTTTTGTGAATAATGAAAAATATTGAAAAATAATCTATGCTCGAGGGGGTTAAATGATTAATGACTTGGTGTTTTGGCTGTTTCTTGTCTGATTGTTGGCTGTGGTAACTTGTCATATCTGGCACTTCAACCACAGCATAAGAAAGATAAAAAAATTACCAGGTTTTCTGTTTATAAATCGGTTTATAAACAGAAAATAAAGGATAATTGTACTAAAAATTCCGTTTACAATATAATTAATTATCCTTTGCTGTTCTGCAGCTTGTTTCTCTTACTTAACATTTCACATCTCGAAAATACTTTTTTTCTCTGGAAAATCGATATAAATTCGACATTTGCCAGGCTGCTGTCCTTTTCTTTTGTTAGTTCTATATTAACACTAGATGTTGGGTAAATGCGCACGACTTCTGTTGCAAAAATACTATAAAATGTTCTAATATAAAAAATTAGAGCTATTTCAGTTCAATAAAAAGTAATATTAGAAATTTTTGGCTATAAAATGCTTAGATTAAGGAGTGTATGGTAAAAAGAAAATAATAAAAGGTAATGAAAAAATGAACTATCAAAGGATTTAGGATGTATCAATGTACCCCGACATAGACTGTGACCCATAGAATGTGCCCCATACTGCCATTTTGAATAAAATGAGTCTCACATGCAACACTTCATAATTTACCTAACAATAAAGAATGAGGAATTGATAAATAGTAGATTTATTTACCAGGGAGAGTATTCTTTTCGGTTGAAAATACTGGAAAAGTTGTATAATACGATTTCAGTTGTACAACTCAAATTTACTTTTGACTTACAAAAACAATAAATTAAGTAAGCACTCTCTCTCCATGTTAGAATTAAAACTTCCGACACTATCATTGGAGTTTAAAGGTATGTAATGTCGGACTCATATCCGACAAAGATCAAAGTTATCAAATTCACTGTATAAAATGTGCCTGTGTATCATTATAGTTCATTTACAGGAATACACAAAAATTACATTACGGCACATTATGGTCTATGGGGAAAAATCGTCAGCAGTGCATTCTATTTAAATATCTATTTCACAAATCTAGTTTAATATCTCAGTTTTATGTGTGGAGAAAATGAAAATTAATTAAAAAAAAAACTACTGTCTGAAGTGTTTTTTATTTAAATCTTCCGTTTAAATGTCTGTTGGGAATGTGTTTCATTACCAATGCCTATTTCTTGTTTTTTCATTCTTATAAATAGTATGTAAAAAAATTATCCCAATTAAGATGAACGGTATTTCGATGCCCTTCGGTCAAAAATGCAAGTTCCTTGCATCTGACGGACTAATTAATCACTCTCCATGTTAGAGTTAAACCTTCGGACATGATCGTTCGAACTAAAGGTATGTATAATATCAGACCCACATCCGACAAAAGCAAAGGAACTATTATGTAATCGATTGTTACATTCCATCGGCGGTTTTTAAATGAGGTTCTCAAAACATGTTTCCTATCTCCTTCGGGCATAGGTAAAGTACTATAGCGGTAAAAGATGTTTGAGATAGTTACACAGAAATAAAAAATAATAAACAAAACATTGACTCGAGAAAAAGCACGAAAAACAGAAGCTTTATAAGCCATTCAGGCACGTAGCCAGGGAGGGGGCTAAGGGGGCTGAAGCCCCTCCCGAAAGTTTGAAAACACAAAATTATATGTATGATAAAAAATAAGTTTGGTTTGTTTTTATCTTTCATTACATTAAAACCTATTGCATTTTTAGCTGTAAAAATATCCTTTTATTCAATTACATTTACGGTAATCCTTCATTATATCGGTTATTTAGATATATTGTTTTTTTAATAGGTAAGTACCTCTAAAAATATAAATTCTTTTTAAAAAGTAATTTCATTTACTGTCTTTATGCGCAGTAAAATTCGATTAAGTGTAATTTCTTATCATTAATTTGACTAAGAAAAATTATGTATAACACGCATACGGCATAAGATAGGTCAGGAAAAATTAGGAAGACTATTTTCTACATGTTTCAGTAATTGGAAAAAGGCTAAAATGTTTTTCTTTAAACATATACAATTAGATTATCACAAACCGTATGTTATTTTAACAAACAAACTTTAGATTTATTTAGGAAAATAGAAATAAAATAATTTCATTGTTGAGTTTTCAAAGAGCTCCAAAAAAAAAAAAAAAAAAAAACAAGTTGGAAATTGCACGTGAAGCGTAGCAAATTAGGTGCGTTCGTACGATAATGAAGTTTTAAAAATATTACTTTCATATATCAATCTCATAAAACTGTAAATAGTGAATTACAATTAAAACTGTCATCAAACAATGTTCTCCCTATACAATTATGTTATGGAATACTTTTGTGTGGCCTTGTAAATCAATAACAAATATTCTTTGCACCACAAATTATGTAAGATGTATATTATAATATGTACTTTATAGTTGCATATAAATTTTATTAAGTTCGCATGACTGTAACACGATTAAAATGCATTTGAAACATTTTTTCCCATTGACCGTAATGTAACGGAATACTTTTGATTGTCCCTGTAATTGATCAATGCATCCGATTTTCATAAAATTTGAAATAACTCGACAAAATTATGTAATAATTATGTATTTTAAATTTCAAACGTATAGAGTATATTTGAAACTTTTTCCCCATTGACCATAATGTAATTGAATACTTTTGATTGCCCCTGTAATTGATCTATGCACACGATTATCAAAAAATTTGAAATAACTCGACAGAATTATGTAATAATTGCGTATTTTAAATTTCAAACGATTAAAATGCATTTGAAACTTTTTTCTCCATTGACCGTAATGTAATGGAATACTTTTGATTGCCCCTGTAATTGATCTATGCATCCGATTTTCATAAAATTTGAAATGACGCGACAAAATTATGTAATAATTATGTATTTTAAATTTCAAACGATTCGGTTGGGTAGTTTTTGCGTTGTTATATGCGGACGGACAGACGGACGGACTGAACGACCACTATAGGTGCTACGTATTATATAATTACGAACGCACCTAAAAAGAAGAAATTAGAGCAGCTCTTGGACTAATACTTGAAACAATCTTATTTTGTGCAGTACAAAATAGCCACTGACCACGATGACGATCCTCTAACTTTAGAGAAATTGGTATAAAAAAGACTGTTAGCTAAGAGTTCTTTTAAGTTTTGAGCAAAGTCTGGAGCGAATGAATTGAAACGAGAAATTATAAATATCCTTAGAAATGCTATTTACTTTACCCCAGAAACTTTTAGGCATATTTGTTTTAGGCCAGAAATATTCTGGGATACAGTTACGGAAATATTAATTATCCCTATAAGTGAAAATGAGTATTGCGATCTGTTTTAGCTTAATTGCTGATGAAACTATGGATATTTCAAGTGCATAACAGCTTGCCATTTGTGTTTGATATGTGAACTATTTAAAAATTCACAAAATCCAATATTCGGATTTTTTTTACGTTTTATTCCAATAAATGCCTTTTATTCCAAAAATTCAAGAAAAGTAATATTACAACATTGTGATGAACTACTTCTTGGCATGTATAAATACGTCGCATAGACGTATGACAAAGTAGCCAATAAGTTTGGTCATGTTAACGGGGTTGATTCTAGAATTCTTCAGAGTATCTAAAAAATTAGATATGTCCTCTGTGAAAGACACTGATTAAATCTTGCCTTGTCCAACAGCATGCTGATTCCCGTGATTCGAAAATATCATGACTTGTTAAAGCAACGACAAAAGTTTTGAAAAATCACATGAAGGCAAATTTAGCGCTTCAAGAAGCAATTGCATCATATATCATAGAAAACAAAAGAAAATGACTTCTCCGCATTTGTGATACAAATTTAATCGACAGGCATGAAAGCATATTGACTATTGTTGAGCTACTTAAATACTACATTTCTATTAGCCCAGAAAATATTTCGAAAGACAAATGGAAGATTTTTTCAACAGCTGGAGATTTTTTGGCAGTCAGGAAGAAGAATCATTTTCTAATAAGCTTGTCTGTTTGTCTAACTTGTCTTTCTGTCTGACAGTCATAGTGAGTAAAAAAAAAAAATCTTGTTATATAATATTGGCTGTAACCCATGCTAAAAGTGCCTAATTGTTTTACATAAATATGCTGAAAAATGTATTTTTTTGTGAGATTTTATTGTGTATCAAAACTTCGGAAAAACATCTTCTAAACTGAAATAAAGATCCCAAGACTAATATTTAGACAGACAACAGGTACAAATCCTCAAATTACATCCACTGACAAATATTACAATATCACGGTCTTATTTCCCCATGTAGAAAGTCTTATTCAAAATTTAATTTATCGATTCCTTTCGAATAAAGACATTCTAAGAGATTCCCAGTTACATCTTCAAGATATGCTTCACTGGAAAAATCAAGCAAATTAGAGAATCCCATGCAATATTTTCAGGATAAAGTGTCAATTTAGCAAGTGAAAGCTGAATATGAATTAGGTTGCAAACAAATTGCTAATGTTGACACCAACACAGAGGTTTTTAAAGATTTAGTACTGTAATGTGACGTATTACAATAAAATCAAACAGTTGCTGACAGTTTTGGCTGAAAGCTGAGTAAGAACAGTCAGTGCTGAAAGTTATTTTTCGGCAAAGAAAATAATTAAATCTTTGACTCAAAGCGTTATGGTCGATGACAGATTGAGAAGCTTTCCAATAATTTCCATTCATTGGGAAATTACAGAAAATCTTGATAAGTCAATCAGCATCATGGCTAAGAAGGAATTATGATGATTGCTTCAGTTGCGCTAGTAAACAATTTTGAATTCAGGGGGTGTCCCGGGGGGTGTCATTCCCCCTCCCCCGAAGCAATGTGATGTCTCCCCCCCAGAAAATTGGTGATTATGTGTTTTCTATGGTCAAAAAGTACAATTTTCTCCCGGAACACTATAATGTCCCCCCGGAGCCCCAAAAATCCCTCCCGGAGAAAAGTGCTTGAATTCAACACTGCTAGTAAATTTATTGCTCCAAGAATATAATTTATAATTATTATAATCAGAGAATTTGAAGTACAAACACAATATTTATGATTACATATTACTGTAGCAATTAATTTTTCTTTCATAAAATAATGTGTGTAATTTATTTCATTTACGGATCAATAGTTTCAAGACCTCGCACTCATATTGTCAGATTCTCTCACGTTAACATTAATCCTGTGTTTTAAATCAATACATATTACTTGTTAGCAATTCAATATTTTACAACTTTTTTTCATAGGATACTTGAAGATCATCTCAAATATTGTTAGTTTGCATTTTAAGTTTCGCAGAAAATTTATCCAAAAAACTCTCCGGTTTCCGATCAGGTTTGGAAATTGAAAATGCTCTTAAAAGTTAAAAATTGCAACAGAAATTGAAAAAAATTAAATATGAAATAACAATATTTAACATAGTTAACAAGTATCCTATGTAAAAACGCACATTAGGATAAGCCTACATTATTTTTAAATTTTTTACTGAATATTATTCAAATTATTTTTGTAAGAATAGAAAAAATTCCAAAATTGAGCCCCTCCCGAAAGAAAATCCTGGCTACGGGCCTGAGCCATTGTTTCTCAAATGTATATAAGTACACGTACGCTGATTTTGGATACACTCATACAACGCCGTGCAAAATGGGGGGCGAAGGGGGCGGTCGCCCCGGGCGCGGAAATTTAGGGACGCCAAATTTATATTACCAACGTCATTTTTGGCCTGTCACAAGAAAAAGTTGGGGGAGGGTGGCGCCAAATTCTAACTTTGCCCCGGGCACATTTTTCTCTTCGCACGCCCCCGCATTCATATAAAGTAATTTTTTTTCGCAAAAGCATAATATTTTCAGGCATTCTTCTTCAGGCATGAAGAAAGTGTATTTCATAATTTCTTATTCAGGTGGTTCTCAAATTCGCTGGTTCACAACAAGAAACTTTCTGACTCATTTTTAAACGTAAGAAAGCAAAAAATTGTCAAGTCTGGATATTGCAGAAATTTTAAATCAAGTCCCATCTTTTTTTTTTTTTTTTTTTTTTTTTTTTCACGTGATGATACATATTTTTTTAATTTTACACGCTGGTACATCGGGAATTCGGTTCAAAATGCAAACTTTGACAGTATTTTTTGGACCATCTTTCACCTTTACCAAAAATTGAATAACGATGACATGGAACATTGTGTCTGAATAAAAACACGTGCTCATGTGTTTTCTAACAAAATTGAATACATAATCGTGTCTGAAAGTAGCTCCTTTGGATTTGAATGCAGCCTGAAAAATGAATTCAGAGATGTGTCTAAAAGTAGCTGCTACTTTGGATTTGAGAACAGCCTAAAAATGAATTCAGAGATGTGTCTGAATGTAGCTTTTTTGAATTTGAGAGCTGCCTTAAAAATGAATTCAGAAATGTGTCAGAAAGTAACTCCTTTGGATGGGAGAGCCTGCCTTAAAAAAAATCCAAAAATTTGTCTGTAAATGTCTGCTTTAGATTCGAGAGTAGCCTAAAACTGAATTCTGATATGTGCACAGATCAGAATTCATTGAAAGTAGCTGCTTACTTTAGATTTGAGAATAATCGAAAAATGAATTCAGAAATGTGTCTGAAAGTATTCGTAGCTCTGTTATGTATAAAATCAGCTTAAAAATGAATTTAAAAATTAGCTCTTTTTGCGTTTGATCGAAAAATAGATTCAAAGTGATGTTTTAAGTCGTTTTTCAGGCAATATTATGATCAAGTCTTCATTAGGGACTAATCAATTATAATTATGATTTATTGTATTTGCAGGAAAATAAAAACGCTATTCGATTTCAAAACACTTCAGCATTTATATTAGTTATGGTCTCATACATTTACTCATAAAAATAATTCGGTGAATATCTCAGAAATTTTCACGTCGTTTGTGGGAACATAAACAAATCGAATACCACAATAATTGTTCCCTCTCTATAATTTTATGCATTCAAATTATCAACTTAAAAGGATTTTTCAGTCAAATAAAAAGACCCGTTCGCTATTGATAAGCCTATGGAAGGAATTTATAAAATCTCGTTTGCATTCCAATATTTTTATATGATTTTTTTTTTCTTATATTGTAAAGCCGAGATTGATCCGAATGCAGGCCGTTTTTTGCTTTTTCGATTTTGGTTGCAGATATTTTTTATGAGGGTGCTTTCTCTTTCCAAGCCAAGATATCTTTAGAAATTTCTTCCATAAGATTAGTATTATTGAACAGGTCTTTTCATTTGACTGAAGTAGCCTCTTAAACTCTCAAACATGATTATTCACGACGTGATTATGATTTGAACATGATTACTTACGATTCGCAAGTCGATTGACATTCGGACATGATTATGATTATAGCATTGGATCACATCCGCCAAATAAGTAACAAGCAAAAGGCAATAGAAACGAAACTTCCTCATGTATATGCAACGATTGTTACATTCCATCGGCGGTTAAATGAGGATTTCGTAACATGTTTTGCATCTCCTTCGGGCAGAGGCAAGTGCTAGCGGTTAAATTATTATACAGAAAGAAATAATAAACAGCACAAAATTAATAGGAAACCAGAAGGGAAACTTACTCACAAAAACATTTTTATTCTTATAATCCAAGAGCCGACCGCACAAAACCCTAGGTCATCGAGTACAAGAAAAAATCCTTTACTTTATGGAAGAGTAGTCACAGAGGAAGTTAATGATCCATGATTGCCGGAAGCGAAGTGGTGCATAAGCCAAAAATTAAAACCACTAGTGGTTGACTCGTAAGCTTAGCATCATGTTTCTCTGTACCCAGTTTTCCATGTTTTTATACCTTTGATTGTACGGCAAATGCAATGCTAAGCTTACGAGTCAACCACTATAGCGGTATACATTTTTGGCTTATGTAGCACTACGCTTCCGGGGCAATCATGGATCATTAGATTCCCCTGTAACTACTCTTCCATAAGTTGAAGGATTTTTCTCTTGTGCTCGATGACTTAGTGTTTTGTGGGGTCGGCTCTTGTCTGTGGCATTACATTGCAAATTTTTTATGCACTTTTGCAACACTAATTGAACATACTAATTAACGCTTCAGACTAAAATCGTTTTTGATTGCCTTGTTAATGTGTTGTACCACCTGGAAAAATATTACCGTAAAATCCCGTTAATCCGCCCTTCCCGATCAAACGCCCCCCTCCCCACTTTATAAAAAATTTGAAATTTTCAAAAAATCCCGAGAAAGCGCCCTCCTTCTCAAAAAAATTGCTAAAAACGGATCGCTTGAGAACGGGTTGAATCATGATGAAATGAATGAATCATGAATCTTTGTGAATAGTGCGTTTTTTCGAGATTTTTTAATTGATTTCATTCTTTTTTTTAAAAAAATTCTCCTTTTTTCTGCGTTTTATCGACAGAATTTACGTTTTTTTTTTCTTTTTTACTTACCCATCATACGTAGTATAGGGTAAGTCTTGCAATCGTTTTGAAAATCGAAAATTTTTTTTTGACGGATTTACACGTTTTAGATAGTGGAGATTCCAAAAAACATACTTTTAGAAAAAAAAATTTGCCGTCCGTCTGTCTGTCTGTCTGTAAACGCTCTATCTCCCGAACTAATTGAGATAGAGACTTGAAATTTTGTATGTAGTTAGAATGTAAGAATGGGACGAAGCCTATTTAATATCAGCAACCTCGATTATCCGGAACTATTTTTTTCGGACTCTCGAAAAATTCGTTCTGATGAAAGGTATATAAAAATTTTCGAATTTTTTTGTTTTAAGGAATGGACGTAAATGGCAATAAAATAACACATATTTTGCATATAGAACGAAGTCGGTCGAATTATTAGTTGCCGAGATATTTGTAATCCTGTTTTCCACATTCTTCGATTTTTCATGACCCTGTATTTCATTCAAATTTCAATTCAGAGGTATATTTTAATTGGAAATAAGACGCTTACTCCGACGCAGTTAATCGTTAGTTAATAGAATTATTATTTTTGGAGTTATAAGGATGTTTCTTTTACGCAGTTCGGTACTACTTGAGTAGTTTGGCGTTTTACATAATTTGTCGAAATTGGTACATCAGCAGCTCTTTAATATAGCATTACTATGTATATTAACAATATTTAAATTTTGTTTATGAATTGCAATGCATTGTATAAATAGTTTTCACATGCTTTATTTTCATATACATATCCATGATGGGTAAGTATTACGGTGGCCCCCAACGACTAGTCTTTTTTTTTTTTTTTTTTAACGCAATTTTTTTCAAGTATTGCTTCAAGTATCAAAATTCATGATTCATTCAAAGATTCACGACTCATTCATTTCATCATGATTCATCCCTGCAAATTTTGTGAAACTATCGCGGAAAAATCCCGTGTAAGCGCCTCTCTCTAATTATTTTACGATTTTTCGTCACGTTTGGGGGGGGGGAGGATTAACGGTATTTTACGGTATGCAAAACGCCTTTTTTGAAATTACATAATTTTTCCAGAAATGCAGTTATAGATATTTAGTGGTAAAATTAATCAACTCGTTCAATAATCTCCTGCAATTATTATTATTATTATTATTATTTTGATAAAGCAAAGCTGTATTTCCTTTTTAAAATTGTATAATTCTAAATCATCCGTAGAAACTGTTTTGAAAGTGTTTGATGTGTTAAGTTTTATAATGTTCTAAATTGTGTGGTGTTTACAATGTGTTGTTAATGTTGGAAATGTATTAAAAAACTATGCCTTATAGCGCTTTGCGCCACATAAGAATTTTTGTTTAATATCGTTTTATCAAATTTAATTCATGATATTATATATCTTTCAATAATAATAAGGCAAGATAATCTTACCTTTCATTCTTCTGGTTCTTCAAAATATTCCATTCTTCATGGCCTCCATTCTTTTGGAATCTTCGATTTAACGTCAGCTTTTTATTACTTATTAATTACTTAAATATAGCTGAAATGATAAATATTTGATTAAGTACTGTTCTAAATGAAGTA
This sequence comes from Maratus speculifer, assembly GCA_964019185.1. NCBI lineage: Eukaryota > Metazoa > Arthropoda > Arachnida > Araneae > Salticidae > Maratus > Maratus speculifer. Next base: position 279,906,684 of record OZ025300.1, on the reverse strand, counting down.
ATGGGCTCGACGCATAGTTTTAAATTGAATAATAATATTATATTGAACACGAATTACATAGCTGCTTTTAGCAGCGAAAACAAAAGACGTTTACATGACTTACGTCCACAGAGAACACTAAACAAACGCTGAAAATATTAGAATGTCAAAAAAGAGTTCTAAATGTTCCTTTTTTACTTACCCATCATACGTAGTATAGGGTAAGTCTTGCAATCGTTTTGAAAATCGAAAAATTTTTTTTGACGGATTTACACGTTTCAGATACTGGAGATTCCGAAAAACATGTTTTTAGAAAAAAAATTTTGCCGTCCGTCCGTCTGTGTGTCTGTCTGTCTGTCTGTAACCGCTCTATCTCCCGAACAAATTGAGATAGAGACTTGAAATTTTGTATGTACTTAGTATGAAAGAATGGGACGAAGCCCATTTAATATCAGTAACCTCGATTATCCGGAACTATTTTTTTCGGACTCTCGAAAAATTCGTTCTGATGAAAGGTACATAAAAATTTTCGAATGTTTTTATTTTAAGGAGTGGATATAAAAGGCAATAAAATAACACAAATTTTGTATAAAGAACGAAGTCGATCGGATTATTAGTTGCCGAGATATCTGTAATCCTGTTTTACACATTCTTCGATTTTTCATGGCCTTGTATTTCATTCAAATTTCAATACAAAGATATATTTTAATTGGAAATGAGACGCTTAATTCGACGCGGTAAATTTTTAGTTAATATGATTATTATTTTTGGAGTTATAAGGCTGTTTCTTTTACGCAATCTGGTACTTACTTGAGTATTTTGGCGTTTTGTATAATTTGTCGAAATGGGTTCATCAGCAATTCATTATAGAGCATATATATATAGCTATGTATATTAAAAGTATTAAAATGCATGTTTAAGTTTTGTTTTAGAATTGCAATGCATTTTATAAATAGTTTACACGTTTTATTTTCATATTTTATATTATGCATATCTATGATGGGTAAGTGTTACGGTGGCCCCCAACGACTAGTTTATTTTGTTTTTGGTCGTTGTCACGTGACTTCACTGCAGTAGAAAAGGAATAAGCGTCCTTGAATGAAACAGTTTATTCGTTGTTGAATTGTTCCGAAATAGGGAAAAAATAATTTCTTTTGCTTTTTTTTATGACAAAAAATGAAATCTTTTTATTGTAAATAAATCTAACTTGATTTTATTCAGCTGAAATAGTGATTAGTTTATTTCAACACCCTTCCTTAATCATTTCAGATGAATAACACTGTAGGTTCATAGATTCTCGATGTTTTACTAATTGAGGCTTTGGCAGGGGTTTTGTAAGTGCGTCGGCTATCATATCTTCAGATGGGCAATATTCTAAATTTTTTATTTTGTCTTCTTTGAGTTGTTTAATGGCGTGGAATTTTATATCAATATGCTTCGTATATTTCGAAAACTTCGCATTCTCTACCAATTTTATCGCACTCTGATTATCTTCGAAAATCGTTATAGGTTCGTCTTGTTTCAAGTCTAAGTCGTTCAATAACTTCTCCAGCCAAATAATCTCTTGGGCTGCTGCGGCTGCTGAGATAAATTCAGCTTCTGCCGAAGAATATGCAATACAGTTCTGTTTCTTCGTGTACCAATTAATAGGTGTTTTTCCTAGAAAGAAAACATTTCCTGTTGTTGACTTCCTTGTTCTGGTGTCGCCTCCCCAATCGGAGTCTGCATAAGCTACCAATACGGGTTGGTCGTCTGTGCTGATAGTTAACCTTAATTCTCTTGTGCAGTTAAGATAGTTGACCACTCGTTTTGCTGCTTTCCAGTCCATCTCACGGGGCGTTTCGCATCTTCTGCTGAGGATATTAACTGCGGCTGATATATCTGGACGTGTGTTAGTGGCTATGTATAACAAAGATCCAATGACTTTTCTAAAATTTGTATTGTTAGGCAGCAAATTTTGTTCGTCTTCTATTTTATAAAAGCCGGGGTCCATTGGAGTTCCTACGGGTTTAGCTTCTTTTAATCCTAGTTTATTTGCCAGTTCTTCAATTTTTGATTTTTGGCTTAGAGTATATCCGTTTTCTGTTTTCTTTATTTCCGTACCGAGAAAATACGCTATATGACCGAGATCTTTAAGCTCGTATTCTTCTTTGAGTAGTTTCACTATAATGTCAACAATTTTTTCGTCACCGGAGAGTAATATGTCGTCAACATATATAATTATGTAAGTGTAATTTTTATTTTCTTTTCTGGTGAACAAGCAGGGATCAGCTATACTTTGATTAAAATTCAGTTTTTTTAAGGACTGTTCGATTCTTTTGTGCCAAGTTCTGGCTGCCTGTTTTAGGCATATATTGATTTTTTCAGTCTGCAGACTTTGTTTTCAGAATTCTTTTCTATGTAGCCTTCCGACTGTTTCATATACACTTCTTCCTCGAGCTCAGCATACAGAAAGGCGGTGTCATTATCTATGTGTCTAACGTTTTGTTTGTGATATGCGGCTGCTGCTAAAAATGCGCGAACTGTTGTTTGTGAGACGACAGGGGCAAATATCTCATCATAATTTTCACCGTATTTTTGACTATAGCCCTTCGCTACTAGGCGTGCTTTATATTTTTGAACATTTCCGTAACTATCTAGTTTCTTTTTAAATGTCCATTTTGATCCTATAATTTTTTTGTTTGGTGGAGGATCCACTAATTCCCATGTGTTATGTTTTTTTAGCGAATTGATTTCCGCTTGTGTGGCTTTGAGCCAATTTTCTTTTTCACAGGGATTATCAATTTCCTGTATGTCATTCCAGTTAGTGGGTTCATTCATTTGGTTATTGTTTACATAACAGACGTATCTGTCTGGTGGTACCCCCTTGTTTGATCTTTGCGATCTTCTAAGTTCAGTGGTGGGTTGTTTGGACGAGGTTGGTTCCTCGATTGTGTTGTTTATTTCTGCTTCGATGTAATTTTTATCATCATATGAATTTTCTGCATCTTTACTTTCTTTTAAGTTAATTTTGCTATTCTCTAGGAATTTTACGGTTCTTGCTATTACTATTTTGTTATCTTTAGTGTATACGCGGTATCCTTTTGAATTGTTATCGTACCCTACGAATGTCCCTTCCTGAGCTCTATCGTCTAATTTTCCTCGATGTTGTTTGTTAACATATACGTATGCTTTGCAGCCGAATGTACGTAAATAGTGCAAATTTGGTTTGCGTTTAAACCAAAGCTCGTACGGGGTTTTATTCGTTGATCTTGTTGGTAAGCGATTTTGTAAATGATTTGCGGTATTAATTGCTCTCCCCAAAATTTTTGCGGTAAATTGGCTTCGCGTAATAGACTTCTAGTCATGTCTAATAGTGATCTATTTTTCCTCTCAGCCACGCCGTTCTGGCTCGGACAATATAGCACAGATAGTTGGTGTTTTATACCTCTTTTTCTTAGGTAGTCATTTGTTTCTCTACTCATGTATTCTCCGCCATTATCGGATCTTATTGCTTTCGGATATGAACCGACTTGGTTTCGTACCATAGCTATATAGTCGATTAATTTATCATGCACTTCGTCTTTATGGCTTAATAAGTATATTACTGTAAACCTAGAGTAATCGTCTATGAAGGTTACAAACATTGTTTTTCCGCCAATTGTGGGGGATCCTATGGATGTGCATACGTCCGTGTGCACTAGATCGAGTACTCTACCTGTTTTGTTTTTATATGTTGTTTTTGGATAAGGAGCATCGCTTATTTTTGTTTGTATGCATGTTTCGCATATTGTTTCATGACTACAATTATTTAGTTCTATTCCATAGGTTAAATTTTCTTTAATCATTTCCTTTATGGAATTGTAGTTTCTGTGACCTAGGCGTTTGTGCCACAATTCTATGCAATTTTTATTTTTGCATTCATGCGCAATGTTTACTGTGTTAGATTCTATATTCTCTAACAATTCAACCTCATATAGATTGTTTTTCATTTTTGCTTCCAAGTATATTTTCCCATTTCGGGATAGCGTGCATTTATCTTTATCAAAAACTAGTTTATAACCGTTCTTTGTTGCCTTACTTACTGAAATTAAATTTGATTCTAAATCAGGTAGGTATAATACTTCCTTTAATGTAATCAGGGGCGTATTTAAGTAGAATTCATTAGGGGGGCGTAAATGACGATTTTGCCGACTAACTTAAAATATATATGTTTATATCTTTAAAAGTATGTTTCTGTATTTGTATATATGCATCTACCGGATGTCCTAAAATTGACTGACTGATTTTAAAACTCAATAACTTGCAAATTGTGGTAACTGTAAAATTAAATTCCTACAAGAGTGTTATGTAAGTATGTAAGATAGCAGGAGATTTTTTTTTCCGCGAATCTCAATTTTAAATTAAGCGGGGATAGATAGTACTGTTAGCAATAGGCGCTAAATCTGAGCCTTTCTGGCCTCTTTTCTTAATAATGGTGTGAAAGAAAGGATTAAATATATGCATTAGAGTCCTAATAACAAAATTACATTGGCAACTACGAGTCACTTCATATTTTTAATCTCCTTCTATCGCAACAAGACTGAGAGTGAAGAGAAACAAAATATCGGCCCCCAATGCTTGCAATATCATGTATTTCTTCTATTTTAAACTAAAGTCGAGAACCGCTGTAAAAAACACTCCTCACATCTTATCTAACCCTTCTGCAAATATTTTTTAAATAGCTGCGACCATTTGTAAGTTATTGAATTATTAAATCAGTAAATTCTCTTTAAGACACCCTGTATGTTCTATATAAAATTCAACATTATTAACCCACCGAGATTAAATAATTAATGCCTAGCTTCCCTCTTTAGGAACAATTACAAAAAAGACAAAAAAGCACTTTTCACACCATTAAATAGAAAGATAAATAAGTACTATTTTTTAAGAGACCTCAATAGATTAATATCAACGTTATTCTTCTTTTAAAAGTGGTGGGAAACCCAAAAATTTCATTTTTATTGCAGAAAATAATTTGGGCATTAATGGGTTAAATTTTTCACTTTAAAACATCGAATATTTTACACTTATTGAGGAGACTATAAGATAGATTTAAAGATGGACATTCTGTACTACCCCTTACGTTATATTGCTATAAATATTCCAGTTAAGTATTTTGATATTAATGAAAATTTGTTTTTTTTTTGCTTAGTACAGCCGGAAATTCGAATCCAAATTAATTAAACAAGTTGAAATTTTTAGTAAGAAGTTACTTGGAATTTATTTACAGTTAACTTATTTAAATTTATATTAAAAAGGATTAAATCAAAATTCATTTTATTACTCTTCCTAGGTCGGGTTGGGATAGAGGCTTACTTTTTTCCTGAAAGATCGGATCAGGCCGGCCCTAACTTATTTTTTCCGTACCAAGCCGGGACTGATTTCATTCTTCTTAGCCTTCACGGGCCAAAATATTTTGTCCCAGTTTTGAGCCAGTCTATATGAAAATCATTGTCTCGGCGTAGCCAGGTCTGTTGAAAGGTCAGTAAAATTTGGCCTGACCCGAAAATTTATGCAAAAAAGTATACAGTTTAAAATCGCCTTTATTCTACAATTAAATATAAAAAATTATTCTTTTTAAAGAATCGTAGATTTCTAAGCTCATTAAAATGTAGTAAAATGTATAAAAAAAATATTTGCCTATGACGGAATAATGTTTTAAATTGAAAATTGCGTTTCATCCATACAAAATGAATACAATAATATGTGAGGGTAAAATATAATACATTTTTATACCTGTTAAGAAGGAAACATGTCTATAACGGGTTTTTTTCCTATGCGATTCCGTTTTAGAAGATTTTACTGTATACCATTTTTTAGATATTTATGTCTCCAATACATGGAATACGGATTAATAGTATTAAGGATAACAGAAACATTTACATACAACAAACAGCGGTTCATTTTAAACATAAAATACGTCATTTCTATATAAATAAAGATCATAAACGTTAGAAAAATTCTAAGGTATTTTTTTTAACAGAACTTCTCCATGCAAGTAAAAATCAGTATTTAGTAGAAATTCAATCGGACTGGGTTGGAATTTTGCGGGCCGGTCTCGGGCGAAATTTCAACTTCTATTTCGGGGCGGGCCAATATTTTTTTCAAACGGGTCGAGCCTGAAAATTTTGGCCCGTGTGGATCTCTATCTCTAGTCTCTAAAAGAGATAAAAAACATTTTATTCAACAGACTGGTCATTTTTTCAATAATCGACTAAATGATTCAATTATTAAACCCATTTCATTGAACTTAACCTATGTAACATCAGCTGCGGATATCTAGAAGAAAACACCATCAGACTGAGAATCAGCTGCACAGATCATCACCACATCGAATTGACGGCTGAAATTTCAAGATTCGCATGTTAAAATGCAACTGGTCTGCCAAAGTCATTCTTAGTGCCACCTGCAGACCTGATATTCGTCAATGATCGATAGGTTTATCATCGAATTTTCCTGTATTAGAGCCAGAATTTCACTACGGGCCAAAATTTTCAGGCCCAGGCCCAGCTCGAATGATAGTTATCCTGGACCGGCCTATCCAGTGTAAAAATTTAAAGTTTGGTCCGTTTATATTTATAGTACACAGCCCCACCCTGCGCAATCTGGCCCAATTCAATTTCTATTTTTTTTTTTTTTTTTTTTTTTAATCACAATTTTATCTTAACTACAATTAAGATTCCTTTAACAATATTGCATGCATATTTATATAATAAATTTACAGTATATTTTACAGTATATACTGTATATTACGATGCGTTTGCACGACAGAAATTTTTAAGCAACAATAATAAATAACAATAATAAATGTAATAAAAGCAACATTAATGACTACTCTTCCTAGACGTTTCAACATTCAAATAAGGATTCATAATAAATAAATAAAAGTAATAATAATGCAGTTTAGAATACTTTTGAAGCTGTCAAATAAAAAGTAGAATTGGGAAAATATTTCTCCGACATTTATTAAGGTTTTCCCAAAACAAAAGGGCTATTTTTTGACACACTTCTGAATTCATTTCTTTTCGGAAATGCATAAGATTGGCAAAGTGTTCTCATTAGAAACTATTTAATCGAAAGATGTTATTTATTTCTTGGTAAAGACAATGCATCTCAGATAAAATAGTATTAAAGAAAGCGTTTTGAAACGAATTTCCAGTTGTGACATCACGAAAAAGGAGAAAAATCTGAAGCCGTAACAAGAATCTTTTATTGTCAACCTTATTTATACATAAAAAAAATGGAAAACGCTATTGGATTCAAAATCGCTTCAATAGTCAGGCTTGTCAGTTTTAAGCCATTACAGTTAAAAGCAGTTTAATAATGTGTTGTTTAACAATAGATTTGACCACCTTACGATATATTTCCAAAGATTACTTTAACCGAACATTATCGTTTTTAATATTTTTACAAAACATGTTGCCTGCGCTATACATCCTGAGAACAATTAAGTACAGTTCCAGCCCGTCTCGACTTCATTGAGAAAGAAAGCAACCTTGATTTCAGCACTGCACGAGTCTGCTAAAGAAAAAAGAAACTCAGCTCAGACACCATGCCTGATGCCGACTTCTATGGTGGACATGCAACATTTCTGTATTGATTTGTCAAACTAGCATCAATTCATGACAACATTTACACTTATTCTAGCGAAAATCATATTCATTGAAACTGGCCAATATCCCGGTTTTGCTTACTCTTTTAAATCGGGCCGGCAGGCCCGCTATTTTTTTTTTTTTTTTTTTTTTTTTTTTTTTTTTTTTTTTTTTACCGGCCTAGCTGGTCCGTTTATTTTATTTGCTGGCACGACCAGTATATTTCGTTTATCAGCCTGTTGATAAAAATGTCTTAATTTTGCCGACCCGACCCGTTTGAAAATTGTCTTTATTTCGCCTGGTCGGGTGCGGGCCTCGGATCAAGCGCGAACCTGGTCAAGTCCCTATGAAGTACCCTAAGGTATGAAAAACATGGACGACTGGGAGCAGGAAAACACAATGATAAACCTTCCAGTTGATCACTAAAATAGAGTTTTTGCAAGTTATTTCCACCAAGTTATGACTTTGGCTGATCAGTTGCATTTTAATATGATAAACGAGTTCTGTCCAATCCTAGAATTTTAGCCACAAACTCAATGAGGTGATTACCTGCGTACTGACTTTCCTTTCCAATAGGTATGAAGAACATTTTTACTCAACTTTCCTTTCGTCCAATAAACAATCTTTTTCGGACGGTACATAACATATTCGCCGAAGTGTGATTGTTGCCACTCCTGGGTTAAATCCTTACACACGAAAAAATATGAATATCTTCACCGAAGTCGTCGTCATCTTTAATGCTAGTTGATCTACTAGAACTCTACTCATCTACTGCGAATTCTCAGAAAAAGTAGTCTTTCCCGAATTTTTTTTAAAATTTATTTTCAGCAGTCACGCGAAGTCGAAAAATCGTGATGCAAATTTCGGATTTTCGGAAGAAATTCTTTAGAAAAATGCCAAGGATTGGTGTTTTTTAGTGTATTTTTTAAGTAAAAACATGTAAAATTGGAAAAAAAAATCAGTTTTATATTTGTATCGATTGATACTGGCTACCTAGAATTTGCCGACTGTCATCGAAGTTGCCGACATTAGGGGGGCGAGACGCCCCCCTACGCCCCCCCAGTAGCTACGCCCCTAAATGTAATTTTGTTTACACCTCCATCGGATGTTTTTGTCATAAATGTGGTTTCTCCCACACCATGCGAATTTAACGATTTTCCGTTTGCAATAATAACGGTAGTTTTTTCGGTGTCGTTTAATTTAGTAAACAAGTCTTTATCGTTTAAAATATGTGTGGAAGAACCAGAATCAATAATCCATGTTTGTTTTCCAGTTTTCTCAATTAGAAAGGCTGCGTCGCTGCTTCGATCTGTTTTTAGTTGTGTTTTGTAATTTGGCTTATATTCTTGTTTACGATCATTAAATTCATTTTGATTATACGATTGTTGATAACAGAGATAACGTTGTATTGTTTTTGTTTTTGTATGTTTGTTGTTTTTGTGTATTTGGGTGAGTTTGTCTATTTTTCAGATGCCAACATTCCCTGTAAGTATGACTTTTCAATTTACAGTACGTACAATATTTTTACCTTTTGCTATTATCATTTGGGAACCTTTTTTGTGTTTTAAACGCTTTGGTAGAATTGTCACCCTGATCCGCGTTTTCAACCCTTCTGTTATATTCATCAGTTAGTTTATTTATAATAAATTCTGGTGTTAAATCGGTTTCATCGCGAGCCTCAAGTGCTACAATCAATGTATTATAGCTTGGGGGTAATGAGCACAGCAATAATGCTGAAAGGTGCGAATCGTTAATAGTTTCCCCAATCGCTAATAGTTTATCTTTTAATTCTAAAATGTACGTTATGTGTTTAATTAAGTTACCATTTTCTGGCAGCCTTGCCCCATATAATTTTCTTAATAAATGCAATTTACTAGACAAATTCCCCCTTTCATGTATGGCTTTGAGCGCGTCCCAGGTCTGTCGGGCAGTATTTAGCCCTTTTACATGCACTATCTGCGAATCTTCAATTGCAAGGTTTATAATTGCTCTTGCTTTATTATCCTTCTTTTGCCAATCAGTGGTAATCGGATTTGGTATTGTGTCTGTTATTACCTCGAAAATTTCTTCTCTTATTAATAACATTTCTATTTTAAATTTCCATGTTGAGTAATTGTTTTGATTTAATTTTTCTATTAACTGAAATTCTTTCGATGCGGCCATAATGGATTTTACTTATCAGTTAATTTGGTGACAAAGTTTTGTAAAGCAAAAGACTATTGTAAGAAAATAATTTCATCTACACTATTTTCAACACTATTCTTGGAACACATTTCTAGATAGCAACACTTTTGAAACATATTAAGAATACAATCACAATGCAAAAAATATTTTGTGTATGAAGTTTTCTAATTTACAGAACATTAAATTAATGTGTGGTAAATTTGGTGACAAAAAATGTTCTAAGATGTGTTTATTTTTATGTGTTGTGAGTTTGCTATGTAGAGAAGGGAATTTGCAACTTGCCTTGATTATGCAATGCATCCGCATACGGTATATTGTACCCATATATGATATGCTGCAAGTTTAAAATAATAGTCATAATAACAATAAACATTTCCTCATGTTTATGTATTGATATTGTTACATTCCTCCGATGGTTAAATGAGGGTTTTGAAAACATGTTTTAGTACAATTTCCCTCGGGCTCAGGTAAAGTGCTAGCGGTAGATGCTGCTTTTAGATTATTATACCGAGTCATAAACAACACAAAAGACTGAGAAATAAAAAAACAAAAACACGAAGAAAATGGAAGCTTTATTATAGGGTCGGTAGGAACCGGTTCTGGATATTGCGCCTTCGGAGGTAAAAAATCTTTCGTAACGCTTTGTTCGGCAGACGATCTTCTCGTCAATGTTTAGAGATAAAGTGGTCATGAAGATAGCGCTGCTATCTAACGGTCAGCTTTTCTTTTGTCCATCTTCTTTTAGATAACTGAAAATATATATAAAAAGAAAGAAAGAAAATGTATTAAGGCACATCATTCTAAAAGCTAAAATATTTCTATGGGGAAATCTGATAAAAATCTTTGAATTGTAATCTGTTTTCTTTGCATAAACAAATCAATGGTAATGAAGAATAGCGTTTAAAAGATCTTTTAAGAAGTGGAAAGATGTGAACTTTTAAAAAACGGTTTTTAATTTTTTGCGGAAATTATAATAACAATAATAGCATTGTTGCAGACAATTGTCTTCTGTCCATCATCTTTTGAATAATTAAAAATGTTAAAAAAAAGAAGAAATAAATAAAATAAAGTAAGCTACATCACTCTGAAATATGATAAAATCTTTAAATTGTAATCTGTGAGTTTTCTTTTCTTAAACAAATCAATGGTAAAGAAGAAGAGCGTTTAGAAGAACTTTTACTAAACGGAGAGATGTGAACTTTCAAACAAAAAACGATTTTTAAATTTTTGCGGGAATTATAATAACAATAATAGTACTGTTGCAAAAAATTCCCTTTTGCCCATTTTTTTTTAGATAATTAAAAACATAAAGAAAAGAATAAATAAATAAAATAAAGTAAGGTAAATAAATATAAAAACATATGATAGAACACAATTTTCTCCTTGTTTTTAAAACAAACTATATAATATGAACTTTAGAAGGTTCAGATTTACTTAAAGGCGATTAAAACAATCAAATATAGATGTTAATAGTTTATTTTATTTCAAAACATCTCAGTACTTTCTAGCCTTATGCCTTAGTCAGGCGCTTTCTCATAGAATTTAATTATTAACATCTATATTTGATTGTTTTGATCGCCTATAAGTAAACCTGAACTTTTTAAAGTTTATATTATACATTTTGTAAAAAGTACATCATTTTAAAAGCTAAAATCTGATAAAATCTTCGAATTGTAATTTGTAAGTTTTCTTCGCATTAAAAAAATAATAATAAAATATAATCGATGGTAATAAAGAAGAGTGCTTAAAAGAATTTTTAAGAAATGGAAAGAAAGTGAACTTTCATAAAACGGTTTTTACATTTTTGCGGGAATTATAATAGCAATAATAGCACTGTTGCAGAAATTTTTCTTTTGTCCATCTTCTTTTAGGTAACTGAAAATATAAAAAAAAAAAGAAGAAATAAATAAAATAAACTAAGGCACATCATTCTAAAAGCTAAAATATTTCTATGTTGAAATCTGATAAAATCTTGAATTGTAATTTGTTTTCTTTGCAAAAACAAATCAATGGTAATGAAGAAGAGCGTTTAAAAGAGCTTTAAAAAAATGGAGAGACGTGAACTCTTCAAAAAACGGTTTTTAATTTTTAGCAGGAATTATAATAACAATAATAGTTAATAGTACTGTTGAAGACAATTCTTTTTGTCCATCTTCTTTTAAATAATTGAATATATATATATATATATACATGAGAATAAATAAATAAAATAAAGTTAGGTGCATAATTTTAAAAGTTAAACTCTGATAAAATCTTTGAATTGTACTCTGTTTTCTTCGCATAAACAAATCAATGGTAATGAAGAATAGCGTTTAAAAGAATTTTTAAGAAATGGAGATATGTGAACTTTTAAAAAAATGGTTTTTAATTTTTTGAGAGAATTATAATAACCAGGGCCCGACTTAGACAGTGGGGGGCCCTGGGGCAAACATTATTAGGGGGGGCCCCTTTTATCTTAAAAATTTTCGCAAATTATGCTATACAATAGTTATGAATTCAAGTGACTAAAACTGAAATTCATAACTATTGTATGTGTACATAAATTTCGTACCAAATTAAGTACTATTTACATCTATATATATAATAGCAAAAGATAGACAACTTAAAAAAATTATAGAATACAATTTTTTTTTCACGATTACAGGAATACGAGGATAAATGTGAGGCCTTAAGGTGGCATTGGGTACGGAGACAGAGAGGATAGGAGAAGAGTGACCCTTAAAGTTGAAAAAAAAAGAGTTTTGGTCACTTTTGACCATTTTTTATCATTTGACACCCTTTTAACAAAAAACTTATATCTGTCTTTGGGGGCCCCCTTAAGTCGGGGAAGGGGGGGCGGGGCAATTGCCCAGCATGCCCCTGCCTTAGTCAGGCCCTGATAATAACAATAATAGTATTGTTGCAGACAATTTTCTTTTGTCCATCTTCTTTTAAAAAATTAAAAATGTAAAAAAAGAAGAAATAAATAAAATAAAGTAAGGTTACATCAGTCTAAAATCTGATAAAATCATTGAATTGTAATCTGTAATACCGTATTTTCGGGTGTATAGTCCGCGGCTTATACAAGAAAAAAACCTTCCAAAAAGCCGCTGCGGCTTATACACGGTGCGGGTTATACAAAGATTTTTTTTTTTAAAATTGGAAATCGTGATATTTTTTCTACAACTTTTAAACCTCAAAAAATTTGAAAAAAACATCAAAATTTGTAAATTTTTTTCGCTATGCCGCGAATTTTAGAGAGTTCTCCCATGTTTGTAAAGGCTTTTTTTACTGCTTAAATACAGTTATTTCTGGGTTTGGAAGAACTGTCGCAACTATCGCCAAGTATTGCACCGATAGATTTATAATAGCTACCGTATATACTCTCGTATAAGTCGTGAAATTTTAGACAAAAAAAAAAAAAAAAAAGAACTTCAAAGTGGGGGGTCAACTTATTCGCGAGACCTAAAAAAAAAAAAAATCTATAAATCAAATATCAGAAAATAATTTGCTAGTGAATCGGTGCTGCAGCACCCCATTGTGTTTGTAGAGTACAAAATAACAAAATCCGGAACCCTTCCAACCTCGACGATTCTGAATTTAAGATCATTTAAGATTTAGTTTATTTTTCAAAAAAATTAATCTACCCTACCCAGTTGCAAAGAACAAAAAAAAGTGTGTGATTTATGTCATTTCTAAACGATTCAAAGCAGTCGTTCTTTCCAAAACGATTCCAAGGAATCGTTCCTTTACAGAGTCGTTTCATTTCAGAACGAGTTCAAGGAATCGAACTTTTTCGGAGTCGTTTCATTTCAGATAGAATACAAGGAATCGTTTCTTTTCGGAGTTGGTACCCTACCCTGTTTCAAAGAACAAAAAAAAAAAAAAAAAAAAAAGTACGTGATTTATGTCATTTTGGAACGATTCAGAGCAGTTGGTCTTTTTCGAAACGATTCCGAGTAATCGTTCCTTTACAGAGTAATTTCATTTTGGAACGAGTTCAAGAAATCGAACTTTTTCGAAGTCATTTCATTTCAGACAGTGTCCGTTGGAATCGTATTTTTTCGGAGTTGGTACCCTACCCTATTGCAAAGAACATAAAATGTGCGTGATTTATGTCATTTCGGAACGATTCAGAGCAGTCGGTCTTTTTCGAAACGATTCCGAGGAATCTTTCCTTTACAGAGTTGTTTCATTTCGAAACGAGTTCAAGGAATCGGACTTTTCCGGATTCGTTTTATTTCAGATAGAGTACGAGGAATCGTTCCTTTTCGGAGTTGGTGCATTTCTGACCGATTCCGAGGATTCGTTCTTTTTGGGAATCAATGACCTAAGATACGTATACATTTTATGTCCGAAATTTTGAATTTATCACCGATTTTTTTTTTATTTTCGGAAAAATTCAGAAAAAATATCACGCTTGTTTGAAAAAAAAAAAAAAAAAAAAAAAAAATGCGCGTAAACACTGCATCGCTTAAAATTTTACCTTAAAGCACGTAAACGTCATGGCGTTTCTTCCGAAAATTACGGTACTGATAATCTTGATTTTTTAGCCGAATTACTGTAGGTATTATGCATCAAGAAAAAAATTGGCAAATTTGTGTTAAAAATTATGACTAATGGCTTCTAACTTCGAACCCTGATCGAAATATATGTTCGTAAATGGTGTATAGCCCGCGGACTATACACCGATGCATCTCCGCGGGTTATACACGAACTTTTTTTACTGTACTGCTTGATTTAGGGGTGCGGGCTATACACCCGAAAATACGGTAATAATAATTATAATAATAATAATAACAATAATACTGTTGCAGATTTTTTTTGTCCATTTTTTTAAATTAAGAATGTTAGAAAATAAAGAAGATATAAATAACATAAAGTAAAATACATCATTTTAAAAGCTAAAATCTGATAAAATTTGAATTGTAATCTGTAAAAGTTTATTTGCATAAACAAATCAATTGTAATAAAGAAGAGCGTTTAAATGCATTCAGTTTACTAAGAAATGTACTATGTAGAATATAGATAAAATGATATATACAGGGCCTCGCAAAGACGTGGATACAGGGTCGCGTATGGATGATAATTTCTGGATATGTAATTTAAGTTAGTTAAAAGAATATTTTTGTTTGAACTAAATTTTAGAAAATTACTTTCGTGTAATAAAGGTATTGGGTAAAATACAAGGTTGAACAAAAGTACTGAAATATGTTTCCATCTATTAGTAAAAATTTTTAAAGAAAAATTTAACTAGTTAGGTTTTTTTCTTGCTATAAATTATATTTCCCCATTATATAGTATATATATCAACCGACAGATCAAATACAGGGCTGTTCAAAAGTATTGGAGTACATACTTGGCTATGGAAAGTAACACCTTATTTTCCTGGATAACGAAGTTTTGTTAACGATTTCAGAAAGTGTTGGAAAGTGTTTCATAATCTATGCTTAAAGCAGGGTTTTTTTTACTTGTTAAATTTATTTTTGATCTGAACTGCATCCATTTGTCAAATTCTTTCATTTAGAAACTATATTATGTACCGTGCTTGTCGAATTTTGATGAATGCAGAAAATATTGCGAAAAATGCTGTCAAAGTGGGCGTTTTGAACCAATTTTCCAAAGCGGGAGATCTGGGAACGAAAAAATGGGTCATACTGAGAATATAAAGGTTTATAAATCAAATTCTAAAGGATTGGGCAAAAAATGAAATCACACGGCTTCTTATAAGTCTCTTCAAAAATCACTTCAGCAAAATCCACGTTTTTACTTTTATAAAATTAGTCTGAAAATGTATTGGAAAATTTCGAGCTGTTGAAGCTGGAAAAATATTTTTTCGAATACATCATTAAGAAGCAGTAATATCTGTTGGTCAAGCGAGGAAGGAATGGGGCGGAATTACAGCATTTTCCAGCTGGTGAAACATTTAGAAAAAAATGTTAGAATTGTAAATATTTTCATGCATTTATTATGTGCATCTTATTTCGCTTTGCTTACTTTTAAATGTATTCGATTTCAGTTAACTCAACATAAACAGGAAGTACTTTATAATTTAGTCATAAGTATAAATTAATATTTATATGCCATGAGACGATATTTTATTTTGCAGAGATATCAAATAACAATAAACATTTTAAAGGCTAAATAATTATACTAGTATTAAACTACAAATATTCAGATTAAAGCAAACAAAACAAAACAGCAATAAAAATAACCAGATTGTTTGACTGAGAATTTTTTGATTTTGTATCCGTGAAAGTATTTTATAAAATGTTCTGATTCAGGTCTTAAGGGGGTACTTCAATTATCCGCTCGCTAATGCTATTTCTATGGAAGTAATTTATAAAGATATCTCAGTTGCATTCCAATATTTTTTAACTGATTTTTTTTTTTCATTGGGTAGCTAAGATCGACATGTATAAAGAAAGTTTTTTAATTTTTAAATTTTGATTGTAGATTTTTTTTTTTAATGTTTTTGAAATAAATTTTGAAAGCTATCAGTATAAATTTTTTCCACAAGATTAATATTAGCGAATGGACCTTTTCACTTCCTAAGGATTTATTCAATTATATCTCAAATTTCCTTTGTTAATGTTAAATGTATATCCATATATTTTAAGGTTGTTCTTAACGATTCTACTCAACAAGCAAAACATTTTAACACATTTATAAAATCAATTTTTATCGCATCGGAAAGTTATGAAATTGCAAAGTTGGATCATGGAAGTCATTTGGAATTATGAGTTTTCCGTTTTTTGATCACTAAAATATCTATTGAGTTATAAAAATTTTTGATCAGGTGACAAGATGTTTTTCATCCCCAGTTGGAATGGTTTTTCTTCTCTCGCGCAGAAAGTCGGTTTAAAACACCCACTTTGATCTGTTTTTTTTATAAATAAAATCTTTTGCGTTTGCCCCCCCCCCCCCCAAAAAAAAAGGAAAGTGTGTGCGATTAGACAGTTTCTGAACAACTACACCTGCTGGTTTCATGCGTTTCCGAGCAAAAATAAATTAAAACATATGTCATGAAATTAGCCTTTTTGATTTAAGAACAGCCTTAATTATGGCAAAATCATCATAAAGATATTGAAGAATTAAAAATATATATTAATCTTAATCTCTCTGAAACAAATAATAATTAAAGAATTCGGGATTTATTTATTTGTTTTTGTTTATTTATTTACGTTTCTTCTTTTTTTTTTTTTTTTTTTTTCTCCAGCAAAACCTTTTCAAACCTCTTTTCTCTTACGGCGGATGGAAGCATTTTCCACACTCAGCGAAGCATCCTGCTCTGAGCATCTCCAGTAGCATCTAAGGAGTATCATCCGTTGAGTTCGAGGAAGGCACACCGGGGGGAGAGCGTTCTTATGTTTCCACTCCAAAACTACCTAATTTCCACCCAACTCATTTCAGAAAGTGGCTAGTTTGCGAAACAAACGACACATTATGATGAGGTTGCGACACTAAGGACTGGCAAGATCCCCGGAAGTGGAACGTTTGAAGAATATAAATACTTTCCAGTGGTGCTCTAAAATCATTACAAAACATAGCGGGCGTTTCTGAATAACGAGCCTGCCTGACACGTGATATAGTCAACATAGAATTTACACATTTACCGAGTATCAGGGTCGAATATGCCTTTGCAACCTCCAAATACGGCTAAATAAGGCCTAAGTAAGGCTGTATTCAACTGTTCTATTTAACAGGCACAAAATTGTTTGACACATTTACAAATACATTTTTAACGGAAAGAATTAAAATTGGAAAACTTGACAATGGAAGTGATTTGGAATCGAACAGTATTTCCCATTTTTTGATCAATAAATTACCTATTGAGTTATAAATGAATTCGATCATGTGTCAAAAACTTTTTCACCCCCAGTTAGAGTGATTATTCTTCTTTTGGGCGAAAATTCGGTTCAAAACGTCCTTTTTGACTCTAGTTTCTGAAGGATTCTTTGCATTTGCAAAAAAATGGAAAAATGAAATCGATAAGATATAGTTTCTGAACAGCAACAGCTGCTAGCGTCATGCATTTTCCGTACAAAAATAAATTAAAACTTATGTCATAAAGTTACCCTTTTTGATTTGAAAACAACATTAAAGTTTGAAGGGGGAAAAATGAATGGAAAACTCATTTACATTCTAAATTGCCAAGAGGTAATGTATAGATCAAAAATTGGAAAACACGGTTCGATTCCAAATCGTTACTCTTTTTGATTTAAGAACAACCTTTAAAAATCATCATGAAGGAAATAGCAGAATTAAAAAGTATGTATTAATCTTAATCACAAATAATCTATACATATAATAAAACAGTAGGACCCGGTGTGTCTGTACATTGAAGATAATTGACAAAAATGGAGTCAGGGCGATAAAAGAAAACCAATGAAACACAAAAAAAATTTTTTTGAATTTTTTGTCTGTCTGTCTGTCTGTCTGTCTGTCTGTCTGTTTGTTCGAGGTTATCTTCGTAACTACTGAATGGATTTTTATGCGGTTTTCACTAATGAAGAACAAAAAGAAACAAAAGAAACTATTAGGTGCGCTGCTCACGTTTTTTAGTACATAACGTTTTTTAGTACATATAAAATCCAATAGATGTCACTGTGCGATTTTAAAACGCGCTATCGTTATGTTTTCGCCAGTCTACTTAAGTATGAGAAAGTTTCAAGCTGGCTGTCGTTCCATGTGGTTTAGTCGGTAGAACGTCAGTGCGCCACACTGATGGCCCGGGTTCGATTCCCAGCATGGAATTTTTTTTCACTATGTTGGCATTAACGCCTATAAGCAATTAAAAGAATTTGAAATATTGTATTCAAGGCGAATTTTCTCTCTGGGAAAATTTCCTTGCATTAATATGTCAGTGTAATTTTTTTTTCGATTTAATTTTTTTTTTTCGAAACTTTGTTTTTCTTAAAAAATTACAGTAAATATTTGATATTTCCCAACGTTTTTTGAATGATCGACTTGCTTTTTTTTTTTTTTAATGTATGTCTGAACCTTATCTAACTACTTCTTCAAGATTTCTTTAGATAAACCGACCAGCGTAGCGGGCGAAGGCCGCTAGTAATAATAATAAAATAGGTATTTTTCTATTTATTTTTAGTTTATTTAATTAATTTTCGTTTTTTCTATATCTCCAGCAGAACTTTTCCAACTCTTTTTTTCCATATGGCGGATGGAGGCATTTTCCGCAGTCAGCGAAGCATCTTGCTCTGAACATCTCCACAGTAGCATCGAGGAGTATCATCAGTTGCGTTTAGAAGAAAAGACACCCCGGAGGGACAGCGTTCCTGTTTCCACTCCAAAACTACCCATTTTTCCGCCCAAGTAATTTTAGAAAGTGGTTCGTTTGCGAAACAAACGACACTTTGCGATGAGATGTTGCGACACTATAACAGGCGAAATCCCGGAAATGGAATGTTTGAATATAAATAGATTTTAGCGTTGCTCTAAAATCATTACAAAATATATAGCGGGCGTTGCTGAATAACGAAACACGCAACATTGTCACCGTAGGATTTACACAGAGTGTCAGCGTCGAATATGCCTTTGCACATACCCTCACACCATCCCATACTGATTATTTGTAGTAAGATGAAACAATCTCTGTGCATGTATATTTTATATAGCTACTAGCAGCCTTCGCCCGCTACAGCGCTCGATATCTCTATAAGAATCTCGAATCAAACGAAATGTACCTACAAGGGAAAAAAAAAAAAAAAAAACACTTTATTCTAATTTTAACCAATTCTCTGTTTTGCCCGTCCGCGGAATCGTGATTTTTCTGTACCAAGTTCGCGCCTCCATCTCTAATCATAATTTATTACCCTTACCAGTACTAACATTTTATTGTAATTTTTTGATTATTTAATTTGAGCATTTTTTTTCTGATTCAAGTAGGCAAAAATTTCTGTTTTGAAAAATCTAGGATAAACTATTAAAAATTCAGTTAAAAAAAAAAAAAAAAAAAAAAAAAAAAAAAAAAAAAAAAATCATGAAAAAGAAATATGCATTATTTAAAAGTTTTTTTTTTTTTTTTTTTTTTTTGATCAGTTAAGGGTGTTTTTAAATCAAAGAGGGCAACTTTGTGACACATGCTTTAATTTATTTTTGTTCGGAAATGCTTGAAAATAGCATGTGTTATTATTCAGAAACTGTCTAATTGCACTCATTTTTCTGTTTAAAAAAAAAAAACACAATAGAGTTTTCATAACAAGCCTTCAAAGTTAACACTTTTGAGCATATTTCCCGACGAAAGTAGAAAACCCGGTCGAAAAGGAGGAGAAAAACGGGTGATGACGTCATCGAAATAGCTTATCACTCGATAAATAATTTAATTATCATAAAATGTAAAAATAAGTTCAATTCGAAATCTCTTCCATAGTCAGGCATTAAAATTTTACAACTTTCTGTTAAAAAATGAATTTGTAAATGTGTCAAAACGTTTTTCGCTTGTTGAGCGGATCAGTTAAGAACACCCTTAAGTGGTTAATATAAAAATACACAAAATCATTTTGTGAAAAATCAGTTAATCCTTCCTAGCCTCTCCTATATTCATTAACGTAGAAATATATATATATATATATTCCCCTTTGAAAAATATGTTAGACTTCTTTGAAAAATAGGATTGAGCCGAACCTCACCTGCAAGAATCAGCTAACTAGACCTTTGGATAAAATTCTGACTCAAATCTGAAGAACATGTTGCACGCGAAAAACTTTCTCATAAGGGTGTTCTTAACTGATCCGCCCAACAAGCGAAAAACGTTTTGACACATTTACAAATTCATTTTTTAACAGAAAGTTATAAAATTTTAATGCCTGACTATGGAAGCGATTTCGAATCGAACTTAGTTTTCCATTTTATGATCATTAAGTTACTTATCGAGTTATAAGCTATTTCGATGACGCAATCACCCGTTTTTCTCCTCCTTTTCGACCGTACTTGAGCCTATTTCGTCGGGAAATAGGCTCAAAAGTGTCAACTTTGAAGGCTTATTATGAAAAATCTATTGTGTTTTTAAAAAAACAAAAGAATGAGTGCAATTAGAGAGTTTCTGAATAACAACACCTGCTATTTTCATGCATTTCCGAACAAAAATAAATTAATGCATGTGTCACAAAGTTGTCCCGTTTCATAAGGTATATGCGTGACGCACGATAATAGCATTCGTGATGACTGAATTCGGACTTTAGAAAATAGCGGATGAGTCTGATACGCAGTTCTCAAAGTCCAGAGTAAAGTTAAATTCTGATATGAGCGATCTCCGTGATAAAAAAGGTTGTACTGTGCATGAATGTAACAGAAGCATCAAAATAAATATGACGTCAGACTGAAGTGTATAACTTAGATAAAACTTATTATTGCACTTAGAAACAGACAGAATTTATTGTCGGAGAAAGCCCTTTTTCTGTCTGAAAGGTAGCCTAATGGGAGAGTAGAGTAACTATAAAATTATACAGTTACAGTTGGCGCATTCAGGATTAAGATTTGGAGGGAGCTAGCATGTTTTAAAGGTCTATATTTTCTTAATATAGCTCGGAACGTCGAACGAGCTCGGTCCGCTTTGTACAGTTGATTAAAAATGGACGAGATCGGACATACGTCTTTTTTATTTTTTAAAAAAGGACTATTTTACGGAGACTGTACTATACACTTTTTTTTACGGAAAAATTCTCTTAAATTTCAAGAAAATTTCATAAAAAGCGGAAAACTTTTTGGAATTTACGGAAATTTATCCGTTAAAAAACAGTGAATCGTATTGGCGTCTCGATTACCAGTACAGTCTCCGCAAAATAGCCCTTTTTTATTTTATTTTACTTATTTAATTTACAGTATTGAGTTTATACAGTTTATACGTTTTGCGCTTGTTGAGCAGAGCAATTCAGATATTCAAAACAGTCTTAAGTACTTTAATTTTTTATTCTTTGTTTTTATTCTCAAAGAGATCATTCATGTATCACATTCAACCGGCTTGAGAATATATAATCTGAAAAATATTGTGCATTAAAATTTTGTATAAATACGTGAACGATATTCTTAAAAAAAAGAAAAAAATCAGTATAATTTAATTTTAGTTAAAAAATGTCAGCATTTTTTTTTTTCTTTTTATTGACTTGATTCGAACCAGAATAGACATGATTTGATAGATTTTTGCTTTTATGTGGGGCAGTGCCTGGTCCGGGACTGAAAATTTGGACAGGTGCACACCTGTACCCTACATCCAGAACTTTCGTCACACCCTTATACAAATTTAAATATTTGGGGTCATTTTTGTTGAACCGGTGTTACAAATAAGCCTACGCAATGCACTCGGCGACAGAACTTGAAAAAGAAACACGGAAATATCATCGACTGGCAAATCATTTTTTTTCTTTCTTTTCTGTCTTTCTTTCCTGACATGCTGTCTACTCGCGGCAGATAGTTGTTAGCTCTTCTCTGAATCTGACACTTG
The DNA here is from genome assembly GCA_964019185.1 of Maratus speculifer. Classification (NCBI taxonomy): domain Eukaryota; kingdom Metazoa; phylum Arthropoda; class Arachnida; order Araneae; family Salticidae; genus Maratus; species Maratus speculifer. The sequence goes on along the minus strand of OZ025300.1, from coordinate 279,884,469 downwards.
TGTATTATTTATTTTTTCTTTCCCTTTTAGCTTCTGGGCTTCGTTGCTTAGTCGGCTGCAACCAGTCGGCAAACTACAATCGAAAAAGACCAAAATGATGATAACGGCTGTGAGGAAAGCGATTTTTTAAATTATATAGTAAAAGGCTGTGTTATCAAATCTTTCTGACAGATTTACAAAGTCTAGGGCCGAAACTAGCTTTTTTTGCTTCTGGGGCAAACATGGATTTTGGAGCTCTCCTTTCCTTCCTTTGCAAGACATATTTACAAAGAGAATTTTACTAATTTTTTAATAATCGACTTTTTTTAAAATTTGAAAACATGTAATCATAATATATGTAATACTGAACTATGTAATCTACTTTGTCAAATGTTAATTCTTTAAAATCTAAAAAAAAAAAAAAAAAAAAAAAAAAAAAAATAACAATAAACTGCTTTATAAAGGATCCTATAGTAGTAATTACTCTTTTTTTTTTTTTTTTTTTTTTCAGTATTATCCTTAAATTCCTCGATAATTTAGCTTTAGCTTAGTTTTGAATTCAGGGGGTGGTCTGAGGTGGACATTCTCCCCCCTCGGAAGTTTTCAGATTTTTAGTTTTTCATCATTCAAAAGTGCATTTAATCCCCCCCCCCCTCCCCGGAATTCTACAATCTCGTTCCCGAAGCTACAGAAATCAGTTCCAGAGAAAATTGTCTGAATTCAACACTGATTAACATATCCCAAACAGAACGATTTTAATAATACCGTATTAAACATTAAATGGGAGAATGATCGACAAACAAAATTTTCATTTGGCGCCTCCCACTAGTTTCGCCCCTAACGAAGTCTTCTTCTCATCCGCTCTGTACATGGGCGTAACCAAAGTGGACTGGATTGGATGGGGCCACAGCGCTGCTCCCGAAATTGTCGAAAGTGATATGAAAAAAATGCTGATTCGTTTTCTTTCTTAAAAAAATACATATACATATTTGTATATAAAATATATATATAAATCCATTACGCATTACTACAATTCAGCATCCCATATTAGTCTACATTATGACACGAAAGAAGACAAAGGGGGTCTAACGGAATTACAGCCCCAAGATAGTCGAAAATGAAGTGAAAAAAAAAATAGTGATGATTTTTATTTTTCTGTTTGAAATAAATTTGGATTGTTTCCCCTATCATTCAACAGATTAGCCGTTCTCTTCTCTGTAGTTAGTTGCTTGTTAATGCAGAATGACATCACCATTTTATACCCAAAAAGGTAGAATAGGGCTAATGAGATTACAGTCTCCTCCCAAAATAATCAAAAATTGAATAAAAAAGTTCCGATTTTTTTTCTTTTCAAAATAAATAAATAAATAAATAAATATTAATTTTGTTTTTTGAAATAAAATGAACCAGCCATTCTGGTTAGTCCCATATCTGTACACAGTACACCCAAAGAGGGGAAAAGGACTGATGATCTTACTAGTCTCCTTCCGGAATAGTCGAAAATGAAATAAAAAAGGTGCTGATTTTTTTTCTTTCTGCTTGAGATAAATTTGTAATTTAGCTTTCTATCTTACAGTGAATTAGACATTCTCGTTACTCCCATGTTAAGGGTGTATTCGAAAAAACACGTTTCCATCTTCAAGAACTCGAAATTTTCCGATACAATTTCAGACACATTTTTAAAATTAGAAACATGAAATTTGAAGAGACGTACAAGGTGCCGTGTGATGTCATTTCACGCTCCATTCATTAGAATTTGATTAATGAACAATTATCTTCTCAGTATGACCCTTTTTTCGTTCCCAAACCTCCCACTTCAGGAAAATCGGTTCAAAATGCCGTTTTTGATTGCTTTTTTTGCAATATTTTCTGCATTTATCAAAGAATTGACAATCACGGCACCATGTGTTACTTTCCAAATAAGAGATTTTGAAAGTTTGGTGTATTTGAGTGCAAAAATGAATTAAAAAATAAATCGGAAAATAAGCAGTTTGAATCGAAATATACCTTTAATCCACGTTGACACTACAGCATACTTAAAAAAGGGGTAAGAGACTGGTGAGGTAACAGTCCTCCCCCTAACCACCCCTTTTCCAAACTTGTCAAAAATGTCATGAAAAAAGTACCGATTTTTTAAACTTTTTGTTTGATAATTTGTAATTTTCCGCCCTCTCCAATTATTCAACGGACTAAAACATCATTTTTCTTTAGTCCCACGTTAGTGCACATAGGCTGAAAGAAAGCTAATGGGGCCACAACTTCCTCAGGATATAGTCGAACATAGAATGTTAAAGTGCTGATTTTTTCCCCTTTTTGTTTGAGATAAATTCTAATTTATTTTTCTGTGTTAAAGCAAATTATCTATTCTCGTTAGTTCCTTATTAATCTGCATCGATCCCAAAATAGAGGAAGGAGATAATGGGGTTACAATTCCTTTCCCGAAATAGTAAAAATTGAAATTAAAAAAGTGCTGTTTTTTTTTTTTTGTTTTTTTTTTTTCAGTTGAGATAAATTTGTACATTTTTTCTGTCATACAGCCATTCTAATTAGTCCGACATATTAGTTAGTGCACAGTGACTCCCTAGCATACAATACCTAAAGAAACCGATGGAGATGGAGGTTAGGAAATTACAGCTCATCAGAAGAGATCGCAGTGAAATGAAAACTGGGGTTGATTTTGTTTCTTTCTTTTTGAGGTTTTTTTTTTTTTTTTTTTTTTTTTTTTTTTCTGGCGTGCAACGAACTTGTCTTTATCTTTAATCTAATATCCTCTTCAATTCTGTGATCGAATTTAAGAGAGACTACAAAATCTATTTTCAAATGACTGAATGGTAGCTCCATCCATATTTTACTGGATAAATGAATACATGTAAGCTCAATTCAAGAGACGCACATTGTACAAGTAAATTCTACATATCGAAAAGCAAATTCAATTTAAAGAATTTTTTAAGGCTGTTCTTAACTGCTCTATTTATAAAATCAATTTTTAAACGGAAAGAAATAAAACTGCAAATCCTGACCATGGAAACGATTTGGAATCGAATTGAATTTTCCATTTTTTGGACAATAAATTACCTATTAAGTTATAAACGATATTGATCAGGGTATTGATGACGTTTTTCAGCCTTCCTTTAGTGGTTATTTTTCTTTCGTGTGAAAATTCGATTAAATTCGCCCACTTTGACACTCTTTACTGAAAAACATTCAATTAGACAGTTTCTGTACAACAACACCAGCTAGTATCCCGCATTTCTGAACAAAAATAAAATTAAACTTACGTCATAAAATTGTCTTTTTGAATTTGAGAACAAACACCCTTACTCCGATTTTATTCGAGATTCCACCATAGCAGGAGTCACTCTATTTTCCCACCCTATTGTCGTCTGATTCGACGAATATTTTTCTCTCCCTATTTTCAATCATAAAATTGCTATTGTCTAATTCTTTTTTTCAATGCAAGGCGATTCTTAAAATTATTTTTTTTCTTCTTCCTTTTCTGATATAAGAGAGAGTATTGGCTTACAAGTGAACGGTCGAAGGTCACCTTCTTTGTTTTGTGGTCATTAAAAGGTCTTTTGTGCTGTCATCAAAAAAACGGAGACACTGTCACACAGTCATTTCCAGAAGAAGACGCGGAGGCGTTTGAACTCCAACACAAATTCGGCTCCTAATCAAACGGCGGCGGTTAATAGCTGATTTTAAACAAGTTATGAGGCAGGGCTGTAGGTAAGGGGGAGCTAGCTAGTGGAGGGTATACGGGAGTATACGCCGTATACCTTCTGGATTTTTTAAAGGAACACCGTATTCTCACTGTTTCTCAAGAAAGCTATAATATACAAATTCTCGGGTATACTCTCTGCTTTAAGGGTGTATTCGAAAAAACGCTTTTCCACCTTCATCAGCTCGAAATTTTCCGATACATTTTCAGACTCATTTTTAAAACTAGAAACATGAAACTTGATGGGGTGATTTTTGAAGTGATGTACAAGATGCCGTGTGAATTAATTTTTCGCTGAATTAATTAGAATTTGATTTATAAGCAATTATTTTCTCAGGATGCCCTTTTTTTCGTTCGCAGACCTCCCGCTTCGGAAAATTTGGTCCAAATCGCCATTTTTGACAGCATTTTTTTGCAACATTTTCTACATTTATCAAAAAATCGACAGACACGGCACCTTGTGTAGTTTCTAAATAAGAGAATTTGAAAATTTGGGGCATTTGAGAGTAAAAATAAATCGGAAAAAAGGCAGTTTGGATCGAAATACACCCTTAAGCGTATACTCACTGCTTATAGCGTATATCCTCTGTTATTTTTACGACTATCCTTGCTAGGGAGGGGGGGGGAGGCTAAGCCCCCCCCCTAAAACATTTTGAGACTCCCTTGGAAAATATTCCAAAGTCACTCAATGAACTTATGCTCTTAAAATTCAAACGAAATCCTGTTCAAAAATCTTAATTTTGAGGCCCTTTCTCAGTTTTGCAGAAATACTAAATTCTAACTAAATTAAGTGTTTCAAAACTCGCTCTCCTATTTGCACATAAGAAGCTAATATGATGTTTAATATTGCAATAGTTATACACTTGAATTTTTCATCATCCTATTTTTTTCTTAGCATAAAATGAAGTTATTACAACAGTTTAATAAGAAATGTACTACCTGCAATGTTAATATGCACTCATTTATCTTTCTGCGTCAGAGAGAGGGAGAGAAAGAAAATATGAGCCCCTCCTACAATTTCTTGAGCTTTCCTTATTATTCACTTCTAGTTATAGCCTTGCCTTTTTTAGAGAGAGGGGGAGAAAGAAAATATGAGCCCCCCTATAATTTCTTGGGCTTCCATTATTATTCACTTCTAGTTATAGCCTTGCTTATTTAGAGAGAGGGAGAGAAAGAAAATATGAGCCCCCCTACAATTTCTTGAGCTTCCCTTATTATTCACTTCTAGTTATAGCCTTGCTTTTTTAGAGAGAGGGGGAGAAAGAAAATATGAGCCCCCCTATAATTTCTTGGGCTTCCCTTATTATTCACTTCTAGTTATAGCCTTGCTTATTTAGAGAGAGGGAGAGAAAGAAAATATGAGCCCCCCTACAATTTCTTGAGCTTCCCTTATTATTCACTTCTAGTTATAGCCTTGCTTTTTCAGAGAGGGGGAGAAAGAAAATATGAGCCCCCCTATAATTACTTGGGCTTCCCTTATTATTCACTTCTAGTTATAGCCTTGCTTATTTAGAGAGAGGGAGAGAAAGAAAATATGAGCCCCCCTACAATTTCTTGAGCTTCCCTTATTATTCACTTCTAGTTATAGCCTTGCTTTTTTAGAGAGAGGGGGAGAAAGAAAATATGAGCCCCCCTATAATTTCTTGGGCTTCCCTTATTATTCACTTCTAGTTATAGCCTTGCTTTTTTAGAGATAGGGGAGAAAGAAAATATGAGCCCCCCTATAATTTCTTGGGCTTCCCTTATTATTCACTTCTAGTTATAGCCTTGCTTATTTAGAGAGAGGGAGAGAAAGAAAATATGAGCCCCCTACAATTTCTTGAGCTTCCCTTATTATTCACTTCTAGTTATAGCCTTGCTTTTTTAGAGATAGGGGAGAAAGAAAATATGAGCCCCCTTTTAATTTCTTGGGCTTCCCTTATTATTAACTTCTAGTTATAGCCTTGCTTATTTAGAGAGAGGGAGAGAAAGAAAATATGAGCCCCCCTACAATTTCTTGAGCTTCCCTTATTATTCACTTCTAGTTATAGCCTTGCTTTTTTAGAGAGAGGGGGAGAAAGAAAATAAGAGCCCCCTTTTAATTTCTTGGGCTTCCCTTATTATTCACTTCTAGTTATAGCCTTGCTTATTTAGAGAGAGGGAGAGAAAGAAAATATGAGTCCCCTACAATTTCTTGAGCTTCCCTTATTATTCACTTCTAGTTATAGCCTTGCTTTTTTAGAGATAGGGGAGAAAGAAAATATGAGCCCCCCTATAATTTCTTGGGCTTCCCTTATTATTCACTTCTAGTTATAGCCTTGCTTATTTAGAGAGAGGGAGAGAAAGAAAATATGAGCCCCCCTACAATTTCTTGAGCTTCCCTTATTATTCACTTCTAGTTATAACCTTGCCTTTTTTAGAAAGAGGGGGAGAAAGAAAATATGAGCCCCCCTATAATTTCTTGGGCTTCCCTTATTATTCACTTCTAGTTATAGCCTTGCTTATTTAGAGAGAGGGAGAGAAAGAAAATATGAGCCCCCCTACAGTTTCTTGAGCTTCCCTTATTATTCACTTCTAGTTATAGCCTTGCTTTTTTAGAGAGAGGGGGAGAAAGAAAATATGAGCCCCCTTTTAATTTCTTGGGCTTCCCTTATTATTCACTTCTAGTTATAGCCTTGCTTATTTAGAGAGAAGAAGAGAAAGAAAATATGAGCCCCCCTACAATTTCTTGAGCTTCCCTTATTATTCACTTCTAGTTATAGCCTTGCTTATTTAGAGAGAGGGAGAGAAAGAAAATATGAGCCCCCCTATAATTTCTTGAGCTTCCCTTATTATTCACTTCTAGTTATAGCCTTGCTTTTTTAGAGAGAGGGGGAGAAAGAAAATAAGAGCCCCCTTTTAATTTCTTGGGCTTCCCTTATTATTCACTTCTAGTTATAACCTTGCTTATTTAGAGAGAGAGAGAGAAAGAAAATATGAGCCCCCTACAATCTCTTGAGCTTCACTTATTATTCACTTCTAGTTATAGCCTTGCTTTTTTAGAGATAGGGGAGAAAGAAAATATGAGCCCCCTTTTAATTTCTTGGGCTTCCCTTATTATTCACTTCTAGTTATAGCCTTGCTTATTTAGAGAGAGGGAGAGAAAGAAAATATGAGCCCCCTACAATTTCTTGAGCTTCCCTTATTATTCACTTCTAGTTATAGCCTTGCTTTTTTAGAGAGAGGGGGAGAAAGAAAATATGAGCCCCCTTTTAATTTCTTGGGCTTCCCTTAATATTCACTTCTAGTTATAGCCTTGCTTATTTAGAGAGAAGAAGAGAAAGAAAATATGAGCCCCCCCCTACAATTTCTTGAGCTTCCCTTATTATTCACTTCTAGTTATAGCCTTGCTTATTTAGAGAGAGGGAGAGAAAGAAAATATGAGCCCCCCTATAATTTCTTGAGCTTCCCTTATTATTCACTTCTAGTTATAGCCTTGCTTTTTTAGAGAGAGGGGGAGAAAGAAAATAAGAGCCCCCTTTTAATTTCTTGGGCTTCCCTTATTATTCACTTCTAGTTATAGCCTTGCTTATTTAGAGAGAGAGAGAGAAAGAAAATATGAGCCCCCCTACAATTTCTTGAGCTTCCCTTATTATTCACTTCTAGTTATAGCCTTGCTTATTTAGAGAGAAGAAGAGAAAGAAAATATGAGCCCCCCTACAATTTCTTGAGCTTCCCTTATTATTCACTTCTAGTTATAGCCTTGCTTATTTAGAGAGAGGGAGAGAAAGAAAATATGAGCCCCCCTATAATTTCTTGAGCTTCCCTTATTATTCACTTCTAGTTATAGCCTTGCTTTTTTAGAGAGAGGGGGAGAAAGAAAATAAGAGCCCCCTTTTAATTTCTTGGGCTTCCCTTATTATTCACTTCTAGTTATAGCCTTGCTTATTTAGAGAGAGGGAGAGAAAGAAAATATGAGTCTCCTACAATTTCTTGAGCTTCCCTTATTATTCACTTCTAGTTATAGCCTTGCTTTTTTAGAGATAGGGGAGAAGGAAAATATGATCCCCCCTATAATTTCTTGGGCTTCCCTTATTATTCACTTCTAGTTATAGCCTTGCTTATTTAGAGAGAGGGAGAGAAAGAAAATATGAGCCCCCCTACAATTTCTTGAGCTTCCCTTATTATTCACTTCTAGTTATAACCTTGCCTTTTTTAGAAAGAGGGGGAGAAAGAAAATATGAGCCCCCTATAATTTCTTGGGCTTCCCTTATTATTCACTTCTAGTTATAGCCTTGCTTATTTAGAGAGAGGGAGAGAAAGAAAATATGAGCCCCCCTACAATTTCTTGAGCTTCCCTTATTATTCACTTCTAGTTATAGCCTTGCTTTTTTAGAGAGAGGGGGAGAAAGAAAATATGAGCCCCCCTATAATTTCTTGGGCTTCCCTTATTATTCACTTCTAGTTATAGCCTTGCTTATTTAGAGAGAGGGAGAGAAAGAAAATATGAGCCCCCCTACAGTTTCTTGAGCTTCCCTTATTATTCACTTCTAGTTATAGCCTTGCTCTTTTAGAGAGAGGGGGAGAAAGAAAATATGAGCCTCCTTTTAATTTCTTGGGCTTCCCTTATTATTCACTTCTAGTTATAGCCTTGCTTATTTAGAGAGAAGAAGAGAAAGAGAATATGAGCCCCCCTACAATTTCTTGAGCTTCCCTTATTATTCACTTCTAGTTATAGCCTTGCTTATTTAGAGAGAGGGAGAGAAAGAAAATATGAGCCCCCCTATAATTTCTTGAGCTTCCCTTATTATTCACTTCTAGTTATAGCCTTGCTTTTTTAGAGAGAGGGGGAGAAAGAAAATAAGAGCCCCCTTTTAATTTCTTGGGCTTCCCTTATTATTCACTTCTAGTTATAGCCTTGCTTATTTAGAGAGAGAGAGAGAAAGAAAATATGAGCCCCCCTACAATTTCTTGAGCTTCCCTTATTATTCACTTCTAGTTATAGCATTGCTTAGAGGTCTGCACCGGCTGAAATTTTCAATCCCCGGTTGGCACGAATGAAATCTGTCATGGACCGGCCTGGTGTCAAATCTAAAAGTTCTGGTCGAGACCGGGACGTTCAAGTTCCAATATCAGTGAAATTGAACACGGGCCTTGTAAAAATCAATGAAATCATGCCTGGCAAAACAAGACTCAATTTTGTAAAAAACTTCAAATTTTCTTTAAGGCTATTTTCAAATCTGAAAGGACAATTTTATGACTTGCTTTAATTATTATTGTTTGGAAATATATTAAACTGGCAGGTGTTGTTCAGATAATATGCAATCCAACTAGTTTTTCCATTTTATTTTTTCTGCAAACGCAATAGATTTTTTAGAATATAGTGTCAAAGTGGGCGGTTTGAACGGAATTTCCGCGCGGACGAAGAATAACCACTGAAGAAAGGGTGAAAAAGTCTTTGTCACGTGATCAAAATTACTTATAACTCAATAGATAATTAATTGATAAAAAATTAAAAATCACAGTCCGATTCCAAATCGCTTCCATAATCAGGCTTTGCAATTTTATACCTTTCCGTTAAGGGTGTTCTTAACTGATCCGCTCAACAAGCAAAAAACGTTTTGACACATTTTCAAATTCATTTTTTAACAGAAAGATATAAAATTTTAATGCCTGACTATGGAAACGATTTCGAATTGAACTTATTTTTCCATTTTATGATAATTAAATTACTTATCGAGTTATAAGCTATTTCGATGACGTAATCACCCGTTTTTCTCCTTCTTTTCGACCGGTTTTTCTGCTTTCGTCGGGAAATAGGCTCAAAAGTATCAACTTTGAAGGCTTGTTATGAAAAATCAATTGTATTTTTTAAAAAACACAAAAATGAGTGCAATTAGACAGTTTCTGAATAACAACACCTGCTAGTTTCATGCATTTCCGAAGAAAAATAAATAAAAGCATGTGTCACAAAGTTGCCCTTTTTGATTTAAGAACACCCTTAAAAAAATGAATTTGTAAATGTGTCTAAAGTTTTGCGCTTGATGAACAAACAGCCTTAAGATATTTTTTAACACATGAACACAAACAAAAGAATTAAAATTTGTGCTGCACGGGAGGTCATAGAAAAAAAGTCAGCTTAATAACAACAACAACAAAAAAAGTATACTTCATCATTAGAAAATTATGATTGTTTGTAACATGCATATTACGGATGAAGTTATCTTCCTGATATAATCAGCTTCTGGTTATAATAATAGATCTTTGAAACATGCTCATAATTTTCTAAGCAGGGCGACTTATTCATTATACTGTCGCCGCATAATATATATGTCCTTCTTTGAGCGTTTTTAAAACTGCTTTCCAAAAAAATAAATATAATTAGATATTCGTCGAAATTGGACATTGTTAAACATGGAAAGGACTGTTATTAAATGCAATCAGGAAGGACAAAATCATCACGAAAATCTACTTCTCTCTTGTTAAAGATTTCATTTTATTAATTTACGTAAAGAAAATACACCGCTTATAATTTCTAAGAAGATCAATTTGCTGAATTTAATTCAAACTTCTTATATAAATGAAAAATTCGAAAAAAATCTAATTATAAGGTAACCACAAACAAGATTTTTTCCCGCTTTAAGCTGGCTTAACCCAATGGGGACGAGCACACGTATATACGTGGCGCAAAAAGGCTTAAGAGGTCATATGACTGTTAAAACGTCAAAAAATTCGATTTAAAAAAAAACAAACAATTATATGAAAGATCAGCCTTTTCTGCATATTTTAAGGTGTATTCGAAAAAACGCTTTTTCGCCTTCAACAGCTCGAAATTTTCCGATACAATTTCAGACATATTTTTAAAAGTAGAAACATGAAACTTGCTGAGGGGATTCTTGAAGGGACGTATCAGGTGCCGTGTGATGTCTTTTTACGCTCAATTCATTAGAATTTGAGTTATAAACAATTTTATCTTATCAATATGACCCTTTTTTTCGTTCACAGATCTCCCGCTTCGGAAAAATCGGTTCGAAATGCCGTTTTTGATTGCTTTTTTTACAATATTTTCTGCATTTATCAAAGAATCGACCATCACGGCACCTTGTGTACTTTCCAAATAAGAGACTTTGAAAGTTTGATGCATTTGAGAGCAAAAATGAATTCAAAAATAAATCGGAAAATAAGCAGTTTGAATCGAAATACACCCTTAAGACAATCCGCTTGAAAAAATTCCCAAATTACGGAAGTTATGATTAAAAACGTGTTAGCTGTTTACTGTAATCAGATTTAAAGGGCCAGTACAGTGAAAGTGATTTATCTCAAATGTTTTTTTTTTTTTTTTTTTTTTTTTTTTTTTTTTTTTCCCCCACATAACGCACATGTTATTTCTAAAACTATTTAATATTTTTGCATGAAATTTTTACAGATGATGCATAATGCCATTTTCTTGAAATTGAACCTAAATTTGCTTTCAGATTGCTAAAGGATAATTTCCAATGCATAGATAAAATTAAATTTTTTAAGGGAAAAAATACACTATTTTCAGTTTAATTTTAAAAATAGAAATAAAGTTTAAATATACAAATTTAGGTTCAAATTAAGCTTTAGTTTTTGTAGTATGTGTAAAAAACAAAACTTTTGTTTTAAATTCAATATAATTTGAGTATTCAAGTGCGTTATCTTTTATATCACATTTTTTTTCACAGCAAACTGCTTATTATTTGTGATTCTCTAAAACAAATTATTGTTAATTTTCAAAAAAGAATGAGGTATATGTGTATACATAAAACATTCATCTATTAACATAAAAAAAATATGATTTTAAGGCTTATACTTTTTAAGATATAGAATGTCGAAAAAGATATAATTTTTGTGATTTTTCGACTTTTAATAGTCGTATGACCCCTTAAGGGTGTATTTCGATTCAAACTGCTTGCTTTCCGATTTATTTTTGACTTCACTTTTGCTCTCAAACACATGAAACTCGCAGATTCTCTTATTTAGAAAGTGCACAAGGTGCCGTAAAGGTCAATTCTTTGATAAGTGCACAAAATATTGCAAAAAAAGCAATCAAAAACGGCAATTTGAACCGATTTTTCCGAAGTGCAAGATTTGGGAACGAAAAAAAGGGTCTTCTGAGAAGTTATTTGCTTATAACTCAAATTCTAATAAATTGAACTTAAAAAGACATCATACGGCACCTTATACGTTCCTTCAAAAATCCCCTCAGCAAATTTCATGCTTCTACTTTTAAAAATGTGCCTGAAATTGTATCGGAAAATTTCGAGCTGTTGAAGGTGGAAAAATGTTTTCTCGAATACACCCTTAAGAATTCTTGTTTATCCCCACCAGCAAAATTTTACTGTAAAAATTGCCTTGTTTAATGGAAGTATTTTATAATACACAAATTTATGTTTTTAAAAACCGGTGACAAAACACTACAAATTTCGTAAAAGGCTCCCGTCGCGTAAGGGGTTGATCAGTAGATTTTCTTTGTTAATGCGATTTGAAAGCATTTATCCATTTTTATCCATTCTAGTTTTATAACAGTTACCACAACATCTCCAAATTAAAATTTGGAAGTCATAATGAGTGTAATTAATTAAGCAAAATAATAGAAATATTAGTTTTTCAGAGGGGAAAAGACGAATTTAAACAAATTTTATTAACTAATAATAACACATTGCTCAGTGGTGCACAAAACAGGAATTTTAATATACATTAGTACATATTAAAATAAAATAAAATTTTCAACGTTTCGCGCCGTCTTCTGCGGGCGTCTTCAGGAAAATATGAAATGGAAGGACTACGTTTGCATCTTGTTCGAGAGATATTTCTACTAAATTAAAAATTAAATGAATTAAAATTTAAAAATGTTGCCAATTACACGTGAGTAAAAATTAAAATATTGCAAGGAAATAAAAATTTTAAGGTTTTATGATGTTATGCCATATTTTTGGAATATTGTAGGATAAATTATCATTACATGGTTTATTTTCACGTGCTATGATTTCGATGGATTCTATTATTTTACCTTGAACTGGGTTATTGCATGGAACTATGATTTTGGCTTCCTCAAAATTAATATGGCAACCCTTGTTCGCCAAATAGAAGCGAGCAAGGGCAGTATTCTGTTTATATTGTTCTATATCTCTACGATGTTCTTTAATTCCAGTTAAAAGTTTCCGCGTTGTCATGCCGATGTAGACTTTTTTAAGATTATTAGATAAAGTGATGGGGATTTCATAAATACCAGATTTTTGATCTATTGGATGATTATTGAGCAATGTGTTATTATTAGTTAGAGTTTATGGTGCAACTGTCCTATATATATTTACAAATTTTATTAGTTTTACACTAGTTTAATAATAATTTTAAGAGGAAAAAGACGAATTTAAACAATTTTTTTTTAGTTTTACACTATTTTTTCTCATCTCCAACACGGATATGTCAATTTTAACAGAAGAATTAAACGTATATTTTAGTTTTTAACAACAGAAAAGTAATAAGTATCATTAATTAAACAAAAATAAATATCGATTTTCAAGAAAAGACAATTTTTTACACAAATTTTCAACTTTGAAATACATTTGCTTACATATATTATTACAATATATTACCAAACTAACTATTTTTAAAAGTTTGAATGTCTTTTCAAATCTTACAACAAATAGTATGTATTTTTTTAATTCAAGAAAACCGAAAAAGTCACTTCTCGCTGCTTTAGATACTTGACACATTAAAACTACTTCGAGATATTCTACCTTTATTATTAATCAAATCAAGACATGATTCATCTTACGCTTCAAAAATTTCTGAATTTTTACGATACTTATTTTCATCAAACTTTATTCTTGATCCTATATATTTTAACAGTACAGAATTTTAACATCTGTTTTTATCTACTTATCAGAAAATTATTAAAACACCCAACAACATTTTCCAAACATGAATATTATCTTTACAGTTTAATAATACAAAACATACACGAATACAAAGTTTAATTTTTACAAACATTTCATATTTCAAGTCAAACTATTCGAAATTTTCACAACATAAGAGCAAACATTACACGAACTTTTTAACATTAATATTGCTTAGATCTTTTCATCATAACTTTTAACTATGATAATTATCCATTTTTAGGTTGATTGTCGAAAAACTGTAACTGAAATTACATAAACTTAATGTAAAAAACCATGTTCTCACACAATTTCTTGAAAATCAACAAAGAATTGACTATTACTGCAATACTTATCTACATCAATCTCGACTCTCGATAGTATATAGGTATTTTATCATTACACACTTACAACTCTTTTCAAACGTTTATCAGAAAATAAGTCAATCAAAGTCTAGTAGTTATAACACCTGTTCCTCAGAAATATTACTATCATATGAAACAGTAAAGAAAATTGATAGATATTTAATATTTAATAAACTCATACACGAAATTACTGTCGAATGAGAATACTAATAATCAATAAAATCAACTGTTGAAAAAAAATAGTACAAAATACCAAAAATTTAAATGTTTTTTCTACAAAAGTTACAAAAAATTAACATACGAATGACAAGTTAGAGAAATAACTAAAAAAACTTTATTAATGAACATATTTACAAATTTATTAAAATCACCCTTTTTTCTGGATTACAAACGACAATTTCTTGAAAAATTAACACCTAATTTGTAAGATTTTAATCCTTGTATTGCATACACTCAATAAATATTCAAATTTAAACAAAAAATAATTATTTTAGTCTCATCAATAAGCAGAAATTCTATATTAAAAGAATATTTTCATAGTAGTACTTATAAAAATGAGAGTTTACAAACTGATTTTCATAATTTTATCACATTCAAACTTAATTTTTATACAGAAAATATTAAAGAAAATTAATAGTTATTTAATATTTAATAACCTCATGCATGAAATTACTGTCAAATGAGAATACTAATAATCAATAAAATCAACTGTTGAACAAAAAAAATAGTACAAATTACCAAAAATTCAAATGTTTTTTCTACAAAAGTTATAAAAATTAACATATGAATGACAAATTAGAGAAATAACTAAAAAAAATTAATGAACATATTTACAAATTTATTAAAATCACACATTTTTTTGTATTACAAACGACAATTTCTTGAAAAAATTAACACCTAATTTGTAAGATTTTAATCCTTGTATTACATACACTCAATAAATATTCAAAATTAAACAAAAAAAAAAAAAAAATTATTTTAGTCTCATCAATAAGCAGAAATTCTATATTAAAAGAATATTTTCATAGTAGTACCTATAAAAATGAGAGTTTACAAACTGATTTTAATAGTTTTATCATATTCAAACTTAGTTTTTATACATAAAACATTATTTAGTCAAATTTTATACTTTCTAATTCTGTAAAATTCAATACTTTTTTAGTTTTTTAACCCAATACCACAATATTTATTTACATCAAACTTGATTCTTTACCTTTTATATTTCAGCATTATACAAGTGAGATAAATACTAACTTGGAAAGATTATAGAGTTGAAGTCAATTGATTCTATTCGATTTTCACCTTATACACATTGCTCCTACACGAAATTTCTTACTGCTATAATCATCTAATGTATTAAAACTAATCTACTCATAGTATTAATCTAATTATATGTTTCCTCTTGCACTTCTGAATTATCGTTCATCAAGTTGCTTAAAATATAAATATTATCTGTACAGTTTTAATAAATCATAGTATACATGATTAATCTTGAGTTAGCACTTCCATAGTATTAATCAAATTATATGTTTCATCTTACACTTCTGAATTATTGTCCATCAAGGTACTTAAAATACAAATACTATCTTTACAGTTTTAATGATGCATAGTGTACATGACTAATGTTTAGTTAGCCCTTCCATAGTATTTTAACATTTCATTGAATTTTAACATTCCATATTTCAAATAACCTATTTTCGAAACCAAACTATGTGAATTTTACCACATAAAATGATTTGTGTTTCACACTTTTCTCAAAATTATCAGATATGTACTCCTCAGAGGAATTACTATCATGTGAATAAATGAAGAAAATTTAATTTATATTAAATGTACACGAAATTGATTGCAATATACATTTATTTAATAAAAATAAATAAATAAGCTATTATTTATACATTAAAACTTTACTAAATATATATTTCTTTCATTATACAGATGTTTCAATAAGACGAACCAAAACAGCAGCAAACTTCAGAAATTAATGATCTGAATGATTCATCCCTAGCACATGTAGCGTTAACGAATAAGTACTTATATGAGAATAGAGAATACTTATATGAGTACTTATATGAGAAATACTAGAATTCGTATATGAAAAGTAATAAGAGTAAATGTAAAATGATTTGTCTTACTGCCCATACTTTAACAAGTGCCTTTTTACTTATATTGTTGAAGAGAACCTTAATTGTTTCCATTTATTTCTATTACAGATGTGCTCTATTTGCTACAAACACTTCTTAAGTAAATGGAATTTAACAGAACAAACAAAAATCCATACAGGTGAAAAACCTTACACTTGGGAAGATTACCAAATGCTGCTTCCAAGAAGACGTGAATCAAAAATGCACACATCATCATATAAAGCATCGTCAGTTATATGTAAACTTAGTGAAGGTATTCACAAATTAGTCATACAAGGATTAAAATCTTACAAATTAGGTGTTAATTTTTTCAAGAAATTGTCGTTTGTAATCCAGAAAAATGTGTGATTTTAATAAATTTGTAAATATGTTCATTAATTTTTTTCAGTTATTTCTCTAACTTGTCATTCATATGTTAATTTTAAAATTTTTGTAGAAAAAACATTTGAATTTTTGGTAATTTGTACTATTTTTTTTGTTCAACAGTTGATTTTATTGATTATTAGTATTCTCATTTGACAGTAATTTCATGCATGAGGTTATTAAATATTAAATAACTATTAATTTTCTTTAATATTTTCTGTATAAAAATTAAGTTTGAATGTGATAAAATTATGAAAATCAGTTTGTAAACTCTTATTTTTATAAGTACTACTATGAAATTATTCTTTTAATATAGAATTTCTGCTTATTGATGAGACTAAAATAATTATTTTTTGCTTAATTTTGAGTATTTATTGAGTGTATGTAATACAAGGATTAAAATCTTACAAATTAGGTGTTAATTTTTCAAGAAATTGTCGTTTGTAATCCAGAAAAATGTGTGATTTTAATAAATTTGTAAATATGTTCATTATTTTTTTTAGTTATTTCTCTAACTTGTCATTCGTATGTTAATTTTTTGTAACTTTTGTAGAAAAAACATTTAAATTTTTGGTAATTTGTACTATTTTTTGTTCAACAGTTGATTTTATTGATTATTAGTATTCTCATTCGACAGTAATTTCGTGTAAGAGGTTTTTAAATATTAAATATCTATCAATTTTCTTTACTGTTTCATATGATAGTAATATTTCTGAGGAACAGGTGTGATAACTACTAGACTTTGATTGACTTATTTTCTGATAAACGTTTGAAAAGAGTTGTAAGTGTGTAATGATAAAATACCTATATACTATCGAGAGTCGAGATTGATGTAGATAAGTATTGCAGTAATAGTCAATTCTTTGTTGATTTTTAAGAAATTGTGTGAGAACATTGTTTTACTTACCCATCATACGTAGTATAGGGTAAGTCTTGCAATCGTTTTGAAAATCGAAAAAAAATTTTTGACGGATTTACACGTTTTAGATAGTGGAGATTCCGAAAAACATATTTAAAAAAAAATTTTTTGCCGTCCGTCTGTCTGTCTGTAAACGCTCTATCTCCCGAACAAATTGAGATAGAGACTTGAAATTTTGTATGTAGTTAGTATGTAAGAATGGGACGAACCCTATTTAATATCAGCAACCTCGATTATCCGGAACTATTTTTTTCGGACTCTCGAAAAATTCGTTCTGATGAAAGGTACATAAAAATTTTCGAATTTTTTTGTTCTAAGGAATGAAAGTAAGAGGCAATAAAATAACACACATTTTGCATATAGAACAAAGTCGATCGGATTATTAGTTGCCGAGATATTTGTAATCTTGTTTTCCACATTCTTCGATTTTTCATGACCCTGTATTTCATTCAAATTTCAATTCAGAAGTATATTTTATTTGGAAATGAAACGCTTAATCCGACGCAGTTAATTGTTAGTTAATATGATTATTATTTTTGGAGTTATAAGGATGTTTCTTTTACGCAGTTCGGTACTACTTTAGTAGTTTGGCGTTTTATATAATTTGTCGAAATTGGTACATCAGCAGTTCTTTAATATAGCATTACTATGTATATTAACAATACTTAAATTTTGTTTATGAATTGCAATGCATTGTATAAATAGTTTTCACATGTTTTATTTTCATATACATATCCATGATGGGTAAGTATTACGGTGGCCCCCAACGACTAGTTTTACATTAAGTTTATGTAATTTCAGTTACAGTTTTTCGATAATCAACCTAAAAATGGATAATTATCATAGTTAAAAGTTATGATGAAAAGATCTAAGCAATATTAATAAATTAAATAATTACATGAATTAAATAATAATTCTGTTAAAAAGTTCGTGTAATGTTTGCCCTTATGTTGTGAAAATTTCGAATAGTTTGACTTGAAATATGAAATGTTTGTAAAAATTAAACTTTCTATTTGTGTATGTTTTGTATTATTAAACTGTAAAGATAATATTCATGTTTGGAAAATGTTGTTGGGTGTTTTAATAATTTTCTGATAAGTAGATGAAAACAGATGTTAAAATTCTCTACTGTTAAAATATATAGGATCAAGAATAAAGTTTGATGAAAATAAGTATTGTAAAAATTCAGAAATTTTTGAAGTGTAAGATGAATCATGTCTTGATTTGATTAATAATATGGGTAGAATATCTCGAAGTAGTTTTAATATGTCAAGTATCTAAAGCAGCGAGAAGTGACTTTTTTGGTTTTCTAGAATAAAAAAAAAAAAAAAAAAAAAAAAAAAAAAATATATATATATATACTATTTGTTGTAAGATTTGTAAAGACATTCAAACTTTTAAAAATAGTTATATTGGTAATATATTGTAATAATATATGTAAACAAATGTATTTCAAAGTTGAAAATTTATGTAAAAAATTGTCTTTTCTTGAAAATCGATATTTATTTTTGTTTAATTAATGATACTTATTACTTTTCTGTTGTTAAAAACTAAAATATACGTTTAATTCTTCTGTTAAAATTGATATATCCGTGTTGGAGATGAGAAAACATAGTGTAAAACTAAAAAAATTGTTTAAATTCGTCTTTTTCCTCTTAAAATTATTATTAAACTAGTGTAAAACTAATAAAATTTGTTTAAATTCGTCTTTTCCCCTCTGAAAAACTAATATTTCTATTATTTTGCTTAATTAATTACACTCATTATGACTTCCAAATTTTAATTTGGAGATGTTGTGGTAACTGTTATAAAACTAGAATGGATAAATAGTTTAAATCTCTTCTTTTTTCTATCTAGGTGATACTTTTTCTTGAACGTAAACATTTCGTTGTATACCTTTGTAAGTTGTGACGTCAAAATTCTTTGTTATGTTCCCCTATCTGGAATGCATGGGTGGAGGGGTTGCAGAAAAAGTTTTAGTTTAGATATGACGTAATAAGAAATGCTCTGCAGGTTCACATTTGTGTGTGTCTGTGTGTGTTGAGTATTTCTTTAAATTATTCGTTTATGTATTAAAATTCTACTTAATTGATAGATATAAAGTACGATGAATTTTCCATTTAGAGAAAAAAGTTGTCTTTTCCGTTAAAAAATCATTAGTTTCTTTGTTATTTGTTCAATTATTGAAATTCTTTAAGATAATGACTGTTATTTTATATTAATATATATATATATATATATATAAAGAAATCGATTAAAAATTTATATTTTCCATTGTGTTTTACTTAATTAACAATGTTCATTAAGGTTATAGTTGTTGAAAAACTGAAATGTACGTTTAAGTTTTCTCTCTTAAGTTGATAAAAATCGTAAGAAATCAGTCTTTTTCTATAAAACTTGATAATTTCCATTGTTTTTTTACTTAATTAACGATACTCATTAAGGTTATAGCTGTTGAAAAACTAGGATGCATGTTTAACTTTCAACTTTTAAGTCGTTACATTGATCATGTAGTTGATAAAAATCGTAAGAAATCAGTCTTTTTCTATAAAACTTGATATTTTCTATTGTTTTTTACTTAATTATCAATACTCATTAAGGTTATATCTGTTGAAAAACTAGGATGCACGTTTGACTTTCAACTTTTAAGTCGGTACATTGATCTTTACTTGATAAAAATCGTAAGAAATCAGTCTTTTTCTATAAAACTTGATATTTTCTATTGTTTTTTACTTAATTAACGATACTCATTAAGATGTCTATCAAGCAAAATTCAAATATATGTTTAACTTTCTTGAGTTAAATTGATAATCTCATCTTGTAGTTGAAGAAATCTAAATAAAATGGTTAAAAACTGAGATTTTTCAGTGATTCGTTTAATTAATAATACTCATTAAACTTATGGTTGTTCAAAATTGGAATATAAATTTAATCTTCATCATATAGTATGATTCCGAGTTGAGATGTGATTGATAATATTTTTGAATAGCGAAGGTCGTTCACCTCTCTGTTATAATAGAATGTTCCTTTTCTCCACTAGGGGGCGTTCGTGGAGGGGAATGCACGGTGGGTGCAGGAGGGTGGCGGTGGGGCGGTGGGGGCACGGTGGCGGTGGCACTGGGTGAGGCGGAGGCGGCGGGACGGTGGAGGCACCGTGCCTCCGTGCCTCCACCTGCCCCGTACTCTCCTTTCCTTACTACTAATAAGAATAAAATCTTTTCAAAAAACATTTTCTTATTTTATTACCATTGAAGATTCTGATTTGTGGAAGCATACATATTATGGATGAAGTTATCTTTTTAATACAATCAGTTCTTAGTTACAATTATAGGTGTTTGAAACGTATTAATAGTTTTTTAAGCGGGACGTCTTATGCATAATTCTGTCGCCGCATTTTATACATGTCCTTCTTTCATCGTTTTTAAAATTGCTTTTCAAGTAAATTAAACATAATTAGAAGTTCGTCGAAATCGGTAATTGTTAAACGTGGGAAGGACCGTGTGATTAAATGCAATCGGGAAGGACAAAACTATCAGCAAAATGTATTTTGCTCTTGTTAAGGATTTCATTTTAATAACTTACGAACAGAAATTGCTCCGCTTATAATTTTGATGATGTTCAATTTGCTGAATTCTATTCAAACTTCATGTGAAAATGAAAAAGTTCGAAAAAAAAAAAAAAAATCTAATTGTAAGATAATTACAAGCAAGTTCCCCCCCCCCCCTCCTCTTTAAGTTGATTTAATTGAATCGTTAGACTTCATTTTGAACTTTTTATTTGCTAGTGCGAATGCGATTAGAATGCATCCCCCTTTTTGGCACTTTCCAACAAAGTTGAAGAATGCGCCCGCCTTTTTTAAATTGAAGAAATCACATTGCATAACTTATTGGATGACTCTAAAAGACATAAATAAAAATCCATAGGAGCTACTTTTTAACACATTTCTGATTTCATTTCGGTTCGAAAATGTAAAATGTGTTCACAAACTATATAATTGAATATCGTTTTCCATTGATATGGTAAAAACAGAAAATATTTCAGAAAATATTTTCAAAATGAGTATTTCGAACCAAGTTCCCAACTCGGCAGCTCGAAATAGAAAAAAGGAAAATAAACGTCTCCTGACAAGAATCGCAGATGACTCGACAAATAATTTATTGATCAAAAAATGAAAAACGCTATTCGCTTCCAAATCGCTTCTTTAGTCAGACCTGCCAATTTTTTTATATATTTACGTTTAATAATGTGTCTGAATGTTTCGGCTTGTTAAGGGTGTATTCGAAAAAACGCTTTTCCACCTTCAACAACTCGAAATTTTCCGATACAATTTCAGACATATTTTTAAAAGTAGAAACATGAAACTTGCTGAGGGGGTTCTTGAAGGGACGTATGAAGTGCCGTGTGATGTCTTTTTACGCTCAAATCATTAGAATTTGAATTATAAACAATTACCTTATCAATATGACCCTTTTTTTCGCTCCAAGATCTCCCGCTTGCTAATTTCCGTTTACTCAAGGATACAGCGCTTGGCGAAATTCAAGGTGTGCCAAATGTTTTGACTAGCATCTACGCATTTTCTTGCGCATCATGGCTGCTTCAGACATTTTACTTACAATTTTTGTCGTATATGAGGCACTTGAAAGCTGTTGTAGAGTATCAGAGGCATAGCGAGGTGGTTAAAGCAGAAAGCTTATAATTATAAGATTGCGAGTTGTGTCCTTGCTCTTGTAGATTTTTGTTTTGATTTTTATTTAAGTAATCAATAAAGAATGTTATAAAACTCAGTTACTTTGTATTAGTTTTATTGTCAATTAGACAATTAAATTTTAATTACAATTAAGTTATAAAAATTTATTTAAAATTTTATTACATAAAGTTTAATTTGAAATAAATGTAAATAATTAATATAAGTTTTTAAATTCTGCTTTTTAATAATTAAATAAATATAATTTAAAATACAATAATTTTTAAAATAAAATAAAAAAATATTTTTATTTTAGTTATGCTACCACCGTGTTGTAAGAGATGAATATCAAATTAGTAAAACCAATTTATTAAAGTTCTTATGTTTTAAAATGAAGCATCATTCATACACACACACACACAATATATATATATATATATATATATATATATATATATATATATATATATATATATATAATATTTATTAGTATTTATTTTAATAATTACTGTTTCATTTACAATTATAAAGTAGTGAAACATAAAAATATTAATTATAAATATTCAAATTTTAATATTTCTATGTACTTAATTAATGATAATAATTTAAGAAAAAAAGAAAAATCTTTAATCTTCCACAAACATAATTTAAGTTTTTCTTTTAAAAAATTATCAATATTTAAATATATATAACTAATATTAAATATTTATTAATTAATATTAATATATATACATATATATATATATATAATTATAAAATTATATTAATTAACATTATTAATTATTACATATATAACTAATATTAATAAGTATTATTATTTAAACAGATAATTAATGTTTTTAATGTTTTCGTTTAGTGATTTGTTATTAGTTCTCTTCAATTTTCAGTGTCTAGTAAAATATTAAATATTAAAAGAAAAAAAAAAAAAAAACAATCTTCATTAGATAAAAACTTTTAAGGTGGTTTTTTTTATATAAAACGTGATCTTTGTTTTGTATTTGTACTTTGTACAAATTCATTCATTATATACATGTATATTTAGTTTAGACTTATCAATTTATGAATAGGAAGAGTGCATTAAATCAGTGTCACAAAAGTTGGTGTAAATTCCTAAACATATTTTATTTCAAATGAAAAATTTCCAAGTATAAAAAATATTTTAATTTTAACACAATTTATTATTAATTGAAATATATACTTTTTTGATGATTCTTAGAATCTGGAAACTATACTTTTTTTTTTTTTTTTTTTTTTTTTTTTTTTTTTTTTTTTTAATATGTTATCAACGTTAATGATATATTTGTATAACATCAAAATCTGAATAGATCGGAACAGATGATATCGAAATTATGTACATTTTCTAACTATATAATTAAATTACCTAACTATGTAACAACTATATAATATACACATACATAATATTTAAGCAGACATGTATGAATGTATAGGTTCATACATACTATGTACATATGTTGATATTTATGAATATATTCATATATATTTCCAACATTAAGAAGTTTTAATTTATCAATCTTAGTGCATTGCTATACTTGGTGATTTATATCACATTAGTAAAATAAATAAATAAATAAAAATTTGATGTAACAGATCTCAGTATTTTCTTATAAAGTTCTTGAATTGATACTTAACAAGAAAATAATTTAAACAAAATAAAATTTATTTTTAGCTATTATCATGTAATTTATCCGAATACAATAACAGCTCTCTTTCGTTCTTTTTATTTTTTTTCATTATTATATTATTCATTATAAACTGAAATACTATAAGAAATGTAAAGAAATATACATTAAAATTCACAAATTAACACAACAAGTTACTCGTATATATTTCATTAATATTTGGTCGTACATAAAAAGAAAATTCCATTAAATTTATTATTATTTTTCTTTTCAGATAAATTATTTGTATAATACATTTTTTCAGTAGATGGCGACACTGTACGATGTTATCAAGGAATCTCGGAAGAGGAGTGAATGATGGGTGGAATAGCATTTGGCACACCTTGAATTTCGCCAAGCGCTGTATCCTTGAGTAAACGGAAATTAGCCTCCCGCTTGCGAAAAATCGGTTCTAAATGCCGTTTTTGATTGCTTTTTTTTGCAATATTTTCTTCATTTATCAAAGAATCAACCATCACGGCACCTTGTGTACTTTCCAAATAAGAGATTTTGAAAGTTTGGTGTATTTGAGAGCAAAAATGAATTCAAAAATAAATGGGAAAATAAGTAGTTTGAATCGAAATACACCCTTAAGCAAATACCTAATCATATTTTTAAAGAAGTAGGTGAAAAATAAAAAATAAAATTTGTTTTTCATTGCGGTTTATGAAAAGAGTCCCTTCCCTCCCTGACGAAAGAATTACACTTCCTCATTTTATTACCATAGAAGATTCTGATTTATGGAAACACGTACATTTATGAATGAAGTCAGTAGCGGCTCGTCAGGGAGTGCTGCATCAGATCTTTCTTACCACTAAAATTTAACAGAATCTTTTGTATTAAGCATTCGACAAATATTGTTGATTAAAGAAGACTGAAATAACCATACAATTTTAGCGGTGTGAATAAATTGATGCAGCACTGCCTGGCGAGCCGCTACTATGAATGATGTTACAGTCGGCTCTCATTAATTCGAACTCGTCGGGACCACAAGAAATGTTCGAATTATCCGAAGTTCGAATTATGGAAAATATGAAATGAAAACATGCTATAACGTACTATTAGAAATAAATTAATTTTATAGTGTTTTTTTAATTTAATTTCGTCTGTTATCATTATAATATCACTTAATATTAAATTAGAATGCATAAATACATAAATTAATTAAAAGATTAGAAACAAGCACAATGAAAGAAAGATTTAAAGCGTCACTGATGAACAGACGAGGCACCAGAAAGTGGCTATCAAATGCATTGGATTATATGTCAATTCGTCCGGAACAATTTTCACAAAAATCGAAGAAAGAAACTCATTCAAATGATCTGAAATCCGTGAGAAAGAAAAGAAAAAAGAAAAATCGGAATTCTCGTTAGTTCGAATTAAACGAAGTCAAGAGAAAATGAGTTCGAATTAACGAAAATTTGTAACATTATTCTGCCATTGAAAATTTTGGGACTTCATGTTTAGTTCGAATTAAGCGAAGATTCGAATTATCCGATTTCGAATTAACGAGAGTCGACTGTATCTGTTTAATATAATCAGCTTCTAGTTACAATAATAGGTGTTTGAAACATGCTCATAATTTTCTAAGCAGGGCAACTTACTCATTATACTGTCGCCGCATTATATACATGTCCTTCTTTGAGCGTTTTTAAAATTGCTTTTCAAGAAAATAAATACATAATTAGACGTTCGTCGAAATCGGAAATTGTTAAACGTGGGAAGGACCGTGTTATTAATGCAATCGGGAAGGACAAATTTACCGCGGAAATCTATTTCTCTCTTATTAAACATTTCATTTTAATAATTTAAGAAATTAAATTGTGTCGCTTAATTTGAAGAATTTCAATTTGCCGAATTCAATATAAACTTCTTGTGTAAATGAAAAACTTGGAAAAACCCAACTAAAGTTAGCCACCAGACAAGTTATTACCAATTTTTTAAGTTGTCTTAAGATTGTTCTTAAATCAAAAAGGGCAACTTTGTGACACATGTTTTAATTTTTTTTTGTTCGGAAATGCATGAAAATAGGAAGTGTTGTTACTCAGAAAATGTCTAATTGCACTCATTTTTGTGTGTTTTTAAAAACACAATAGATTTTTCATAACAAGCCTTCAAAGTTAACACTTTTGAACCTATTTCCCGACGAAAGCAGAAAAACCGGTCGAAAAGGAGGACAAAAACGGGTGATCACGTCATCGAAATAGCTTATAACTCGTTAAGTAATTTAATTAACATAAAATGGAAAAATAAGTTCAATTCGAAATCGCTTTCATAGTCAAGCATTAAAATTTTATAACTTTCTGTTAAAAAATGAATTTGTAAATGTGTCAAAACGTTTTTCACTTGTTGAGCGGATCAGTTAAGAACACCCTTAAAAACACAATAGATCTTTCATGACAAGCCTTCAAAGATGACGTTTTTCAGCACATTTTCCGACGAAAGCAAAAAAAACCGGTCAAAAAGCAGGAGAAAACGGGTGATCGTGTGATCGAAATAGCTTGGAATTGGATAGGTAATTTAATTATTATAAAATGTAAAATTCAGTTCGATTGTAAATCCCTTCCATAGTCAGGCTTTGCAATTTCATATCTTTGTGTTAAAAAATGAATTTGTAAATAAATGTGTCAAAACGTTTTGCGCCTGTTGAGCGGAGCAGTTGAGAACACCCTTAACTCAATTGTTAGACTTCATTTTGAAGGCAAGCAATTTTGAAGAATCTAAATATAAATCTAATTATAAGGTAACCACAAACAAGTTTTTTTCCCCTCTTTAAGGTTGTTCTCAACTGCTCCGCTGAAGAAGCGTAAAACGTTTTGTTACATTCACAAATTCATATTTTAACAGAAAGATATGAAATTGGAGGGCATGACTATGGAAGCGATTTCGAATCGAAGTTAGTTTTCCATTTTATGATAGTTAAATTACCTATCCAGTTCTAAGCTATTTCGACCACGTGATCACTCTTTTTTTTTCCTGCTTTTCGACCGGTTTTTCTGCTCTCGTCGGGAAATGCGTTCAAAAACGTCAACTTTGAAGGCTTGTTCTGAAAGACCTACTGCGTTTAAAAAAAAAAAAAAAAAAAAAAAAAAAAAATCAGAAAACTGAGTGCAATTAGATATTTTATGAAGAACAACACCTGCTAGTTTCATGCATTTCCGAACAAAAATGAAGTAAAACTTATGTCACAAAGTTGCCTTTTTTGATTTAAGAACACCCTTAAGTTGACTTAATCGTTAAACTTCATTTTGATTTTTTTTTTTTTTTTTTTTTTTTTTTTTTATTGCGTTTTGAATGCATCCCCCTTTTTTAACAAAAGAAATCATGTTATATAACTTATTTTATGATTTTAAATAAAAATCTAAAGGGTATAATCAATAAATAAAAATCAATGGAGCTAAGTTTCTGACACATTTCTGAATTCATTTTGGTTCGAAAACGAATAATGATCTCGCAAACTAATTGAAGGTGTTTCCCTTTTTTTGGTAAAGAAAGAAGATCTTTCAGAAAATACCGTCAAAATGAGTATTTTGAACCAAGTTCCCAAACTCGGCAGCTCGAAAAAAAAGAAAAACGTGTCAAGACAAGCCTGACAAGAATCGATGATAACTTGACAAATAATTTATTGATAAAAAAAAATAATAAAAACTCTATTCGCTTATAAGTAACTTTTATAGTCGATATTAGTAGTCGAATTTTATAGAGGGTGTTTATAAAGTCCAGGATAACTGATAAAATAATGAACCTAGTATAATAATGAACCCTAATAACTCATAAAATAACGAAGCTATAAACAAATTTATGGCACTTATTGATGGAATAACTTATATATTTTCGAACTTTTTATTAAGAAAAAATTAAGAATGCATGCATACAAAGTTCAAATTGTTTAATTAACAAATGCTTGCCGCTAACTGACGTGAAATTGATTATCGAATTAATATTCTCCGTGCGATGAAGGAGGGGGCACACGTGGAAGTTCATTTACAAGGGTCATGAAACTTTTTGAGTCAATCTAACCATTTATGTTATTAATTTTAATCTATCTTTATTATTTTGTGAGCTATTAAACATCAAATTGGTCCCGGGACTTTATAAATACTCTGTATATCTTTACGTTTAAAAAAGAGTCTGAATGTTTCGATTTGTTGAACAGGCACCTAGACATAAACAAAACTAAGTGGGTAAGTGTGATTACAGATCGCACAGAGGGTTTCGTTTAATATTTATTTCAAAACAATTTATCCTTTAATTAATAAATCCAAATTGGGTACTTACGTATTAACGCCACCGCAACAGAAGTTGTGCACTGAAAAAGAACTAAAGCACTAAAAAAATGGCGTCAAAAATCAGCAAAGAACGAGGCAACAAGGTATCGTAGAGATAATTGCGTGAGTGTGCGAACAAGATCGCTATTTATTAGCGCATTAGCGCAACTTCTGCGGTGGCGTTAATACGTAAGTACCCCAAATTGTTAATTTATAATTATTAAATTCTAACATAGATGGTAGTCCCCCAAAAATTAATTTAAAAATCTCTCTATTTTAAATTTTAAAAAAGAAGAAGAAGAATATTTTGCTAAGCGTGTCAAAGTATAGATAAATATGATATAATAAAATGAAATAAAACAAAAAAGCTCGGTTTTCACGTGATTTATTTAATCCATTAATTCATGTTATATACATAATAATTTTTATATTTATTTAAACTTGCGTGCAACAATTAGAAGAAAAAAACAACAATAACAACAAAAAATGAACTGATGATACCAAGAAAAAAAATTTTTAATTAAAATAATAGTCTTTTTCAAAATTGTATGATGTGTTGTGTCACAAGAGGTATTCAGCTGTAAGTACACAAAATTTGAACTCTCTGATTATTTTGTGTACGGATTCTGTGACAGACAGACAGAGGACAGAGACGAATAAGGGTTTCGTCAGATGAACGAAACCCTAAAAAATAAAATTAAATTTGTTTCACTGCGGTTAATGAAAAGAATCCCCTCCTCTCCGTTCCCTCGACAAAAATAAATAAATAAATAAATATAAATAAATAAATAAAAATAAATAAATAAATAAAAATAAAAATAAACAAGATGAATGTAGATTCTACCATTGCAGAATTCAGTTTCGCCTCTGATTAGACAAAAAAAAAAAAAAAAAAAAAAAAAAAAAAAAAAAAAAAAAAAACGATAGAAGTTTTTTAGAAGGGCGACCCCGTTTAGAATGCAAATGAACTAACTTCATTTTTCTTGTGTTTATCAATATAATAGCAAACAGAATGGCTTGAAATACCCAATTGAATAGCAATTTCTCTCTGAGACATTGGAATTGCGGAATAATAAAGAGATACAATTTGACGTGCTACTTCTTCATTGACTAGATTCATCAAAAACGGATTTTTGCTTTAGTTTAAACGCTTTTTTATAGACTCTGAGTAAAAGGAAATGCAATTTAATAATAAAACGAATGGAATCCCGTCGAATTCGACGAATGAAATGTTTAAAAGACCCCGATCGACTTGGTTTAAAAAAAAGCAAAAGTAATTACATTATTGAATCAATATATAATAAATATATTTATAAAGTAAATGTCAAATTTGCCAGTTACAATTTTGCATGCAAATATTCGCACATCTACAGTTAAAATTGTAATATGAGTTCCGGCGAAATCCAGAAATTTTATTTTATATGCACTCACAGAAAAATAGCTTTATTAGAAAAAAAAAAAAAAAAATAAAAAAAAAAATAAAATAATAATATCGGGTATTACTAGGTTATCCCATCGACCAAAAAATTATCCCCAAACTATAAGATTAAATGCCAATAATGGATGATCGTGAATGTCACATTCAATGCCATTAAATACGATTCATGTGTTTAAAATGTCATTAAGTGATTTTTATTTCGACTTTTTATTAATACAATCGAACCTCTATATAACGAAACTCCATACATCGAATTTCTCCATATAACGAATTTTTAGTAAGAACGGTCCCCTTTTCGAATGATTACATTAAAAACAGACTCTATATAGCGAAATATCTATCTCCATATAACGAATTTTTTCATAAATTGATCTTAATTTATTCAGTTTTAAAAAAGCTTCGAAATCACATGGAATCAATTTTCCATCACTTATTTTTGATTTATCGTTCAGTGGAGAGGGTTTTTTTTTTTTTTATAAATATTACTTCTCTCCTTATTCTTTAAATCTAACAAGTTCATCCCACCTCCCACACACCTTTCAACATCCTTCTCAAAACACAGTCAATTGAATTGTTACACATATAAGAGAGGAATCAATGAGACCACATAAGAGAGACCTTCAAATGGAGGAAAATATCAACTACAATTTTTCATTCCTTGCTAAAATTTGAGAATTTTTTTTGAGAGCGTAACAATTGTAATTTTAAAATCAAAACAACAAAAAATTACAGATTTCTTCCTCTGAAATTTATGTAAGTCTTCCTTATTTGATTTTCATTAAGCTTTCAAATAAATGTCTTTTCTCTTTTTTGAAACTGCTTAAATAAGTAAGAAATAAAATGTTAGGTTAATATATACTTTTAAACATTTTAAATTCTTAATTAAAAAGATCAAAAATAATATTTGTTCAAAATTTACACATTAAATACTATTTTTAACATCATACTCTATACATCGAATTTCTCTATATAACGATTTTTTTACTGGAACGATGGATTTCGTTATATAGAGGCTCGACTGTATTTTTATAATTATTTATTTTTTCGTTATTTAAAATAAAAATTATGTCAATATGTATAATTTGGCTATTAATGTGGCGATTTGTATAATTTGGCGAAATTGGTCGACAGGATAACAGAGTAGTACCTAATATCGTTATGAGTAAAAATACAATGTTTTAAATAGTGACGTCATTTTCTCTTCAAATGTTCTTTAAAAGTTACTGTTTATGAAAAAGGCATCCATAATAATATTGTAATTCCCATTTATCTGGTTGCTGAATGACATAATTTTCCTCATTTGAAATTTCTCTTATTTTGATTTAGACATTAATTTTTATCATAAATTATTCTCTGTCATTTTATTTACATTATTATTTCTCAGTAAATATATATTTTTTAACTCAATTAGTGCATAATTATACGCAATCATTTTAGAAAATAAATTTTTATTATAGAGAGAAAAGCTAAACTGTGTTGCCACCATTTTGAAGAAATGTCATGAAAAAGCTTTTAAAATTAAAAATAAAATATAAAAATGGAAATAAATTAAAAAATAATTAAAATGGGCACAACTACAAATAAATAGCTTTCATTTAAAAAAATAATTATCAAAATCGGTTGACTAGAAAATTCAGGGCTGATGACACGACATTTTTAGCTTGTCTGAAAGAAATAGCATCGGAGGCTAATAAATAAATAAATAAAAATAAATAAATAAATAAATAAATAAATAAAAGAAAAAGAAAAGAAAAGAAAAATAAAAAAATTACACTTCCTCATTTTGTTACCATTGAACAGTCTGATTTATGGAAACACGTATATTGTGGATGAAGTTATCTTTGTAATATAATCAGCTTCTAGTTACAATAATAGGTGTTTGAAACATGCTCATAATTTTCTAAGCAGGGCGACTTACTCATTATACTGTCGCCTTCTTTCAGCGTTTTAAAAATTACTTTTCAAGAAAATAAACATAATTAGACGTTCGTCGAAATCGGTAATTGTCAAACGAGAGAAGGACCGTGTTATTAAATGCAATCGGGAAGGATAAAATCATCACGAAAAACTACTTTTCTCCTGTTAAAGATTTAAATTTATTAATTTAGAAAATAAATTGCACTGCATACAATCAGACCATTCAAGAAGTTCAATTTGCTGAATTCTGTTCAAACTTCTTATGTAAATAAAAAAAATCGAAAAAAAAATCTAAAGTAACCACAAGTTTTTCCCCTTTTTAAGTTGACTTAATTGAATCGTTAGACTTCATTTTGAAATCTTTCTTTGGTAATGCGAATGTTCTTTGAATGCATCCCTCCCCCCCATTTTTTTAAATTGAAGAAATCACGTTATAATAACTTATTTGGTGACTTAAAAACATAAATACAAATCCAAAAGGAACTACTTTCTGAATTCATTTTGGTTAGAAAATGCATAATGTGTTCATAAACTATGTAACTGAATGGCGTTTACCTTTTTTTTTTTTTTTTTTTTTTTTTTTTTGTAAAGACAGAAATATATTTCAGAAAATACTGTTGAAATTAGTGAACTGTTAATTAGTTTAGTGAATCTTCGAACGTTTTTATAATTTCTTTTCAAGAAAATAAATATAGTTAGACATTCGTCGAAATTGGAAACGTTGGGAAGGACTGTTGCAAATTGCAATCGGCGAAGGACAAAATGATCACGAAAATCTACTTTTCTCCTGTTAAAGATTTAAATTTATTAATTTATGAAATTAAACTGCACTGCCCATTCACGAAGTTCAATTTGCTGAATTCTATTGAAACTTCTTATGTAAATAAAAAAAATCGAAAAAAAAAAAAGTCCAATTAAGTTTAGCTATAAACCAGTTATTATTTTTTTGAAAGTTGACTTAATTTAATCGTTAGACTTCATTATGAAAGATAGCGATTTTGGAGATTTTCTTTAATAATGTGCTTTAAATGTATCCCCCATCCTTTTTTTTTTTTTTTTTTTTTTTTTTTTTTTACTTTTTAGTTTTTTTGCGTCCCTAATTATGGATTTATGAAAATTTTGTTTTTCAAAGCATTTTGCTTAAATTTTTGAAACTACATTAGAAGAGTTGGCCAATCATTTAATAAATTTTAGAAGGATTTCATCAATTAAAATTAATTAATTAAATTTCAATTTATAAGGATTTTGTCCACTTAAACGTTTTATTTAAGGGTGCTCAGGGCTTGAAAATTTTGCAAGAAATCAATTTTTTATGATGTATTTTGATTATTCAATTAATTTTGAACTCAGTGCAAGAAACCGCATAATTTCAACTTTAAGTCGCGTTTTCTCAAATCTTGTTTTCTGACGACTATCCGTAAGATTTAAAAAACTATTTAATGGAATGGCTTTTTTTTTTTTTTTTTTTTTGCATGCATATATTATTATTATCTATACAATGAATTAATATATTTTAAATAGTTTAATAATTTGAGCATTTTTAATGAAAAACAAATTGTATTTTTTAGGGGGGGGGGTTAAAATTTCAAATTTGAGAGTTTTTTTATTTCATTATTATTATTATTATTATTATTATTATTATTATTATTGAGTGATAGTTATATCGTTAATTCATTCTAAAGCGTAAAGTTTCCTGATCATTTTAAAGGAAAAATTAGGTTCTTATGTCAATCCGACGTTAAGATATCTTGCGGCTGGTGCTATAACACATATTTTTTTTTTTTTTTTCGAAAATTGTGTTATATAAATTTTGCTATATTTCTTATTATTTTACACTGAAGTACTTCGTTTTATAATTTTATAAGACTACAAACTTACCTTTAAAATATCAGAAAGTTAAAACTGATTATATTGAATACTTCTGTTAGGTAGCTTTCATTACAAAAAGTAAAAAGCTACCTATTGCAGCCGTCCGGAGGAAAGCACTTCCGGAAAATTTTGGTATATTTTCACCGATCATGACTCCCAGACCCCAAAACCACCCTCCGTTCAAATGTTGACATATATATATATATAACCATATATATATATATATATATATATATATATATATATATATATATATATATATGTCGATATAGCGAGCCCATAGCAACAGGCTCGCTCCAGATGCATTTGGCCGACTCGACATCCGCCCCATAGCAAAGTACAACACGTGTACGACCTTTTTACAGCCACGTGTGAAATAATTGTTATATAGTCAGCACTCTTCCCACGAAAGGGCCTCAGCAACAAGAACAGAAGTGTCAGAATGATGCCGGATCCCGCCTGATGAAGACGCACTCAGCGGAGCTCTGATCGAAAAGACAGAAGATGGCCCTTAAACTTAATCCTTTAACTATTTTTTCCCTTGTAAATATTGTGCATTAATCAAGATCATTAAACTTATGTAATATTACCCCTGGACTCCTTAATCTACATGGGGGCCGGCCTATTTATACCCCAAAACATCAGCGACATGAGACAGACAAACGGCCGATTTTATCCGTGCCATTGGATTACATCGATAGACAAGCAATTCAACGAGCTCTCCTGAGGATTTATCACAGCGGGAAATGCCACTGTTCAAAGAGAACAGCTGTGTGAATTTATGGGAGTGACCCATATTTGACGGTGTGCCAGATCGGATAAGAACTTTCTCGCTAGTGAGTACTTCTTTTTTTTTTTCTTCTTTCTTTCTTCGCTGGTTGCTTCCATCATGTTTCTGACGGAAATACCACAGATATGTGCGATGCTCAAGTTAGCTAAAGCAAATAAAATAAAGTCGTTACACCAGTTCATTTTTGAGCGTGATGACTTACGCTCTAACAGGAAAAATTTGCGCAAATTTGACGGATTTAACTTTGCAAGTGACAGCGCTGATTTCCGCGCGAAATTGACTAAAGTAACTGCTCAATTCTCGAAACTCGAATTTATCGCAATTGCCAATTTGTTGGCCATCGAAATTGATGGTACTGAAGAAGAAATTGCAACTCGAATCCTCACGGCATTGACTGACTTAAATTCCTTTGCGAATTCTATTAAAATTGCGACTGATTCTGAAATTGACGACCCGGAATCACCCCCCCTCCCCTCTAACTCTGTTAATAGAAATGGCAATATAACTTCCGAGGTTGCTAGAACACATGAACCCACTTTAACTAGACCAGTAATTTCATTTACAGATTTCGAGAATTTAATTCCACCATTCCGAGGATTAAATACGGAGAATGTAATTAATTGGCTTGCTCGTTTTGAAAATTTGGCGCAATCATTTGCGCTTACAGATGTTCAGAAATTCATTTTCGCTGAACGCGGGTTGAAAGATTTAGCTCTTCAATATATTCAAAGTGAACCTCATATAACCTCTTATAACGAACTTAAACAAGCATTGCTATCAGAATTTTCCCATTTTGCGTCCCCAGCACATGTTCATCAAGTATTAATGAATCGTAGGAAACGTCCCTCGGAAAATTTAGTACAATATTTTCTTTCAATGCGCGAAATTGCGAACAATGGAAACATCGATGATCTTTCGTTAATGCATTACATAATTCAGGGTATAGAAGACTCCGCACAAAATAAAGCTGTGCTATTTGGATGTACTAATTTGCTACAATTTAAGGAAAAGCTAGTGATTTATGATGAAATTTGCCGATCAGCCAGTGGTCAGATGAAACGCATGTCGTATCATGCGAAAGGCACTACTCCTACACCACACCTTAAAAATGAACGTAAAATTATCTGTTTTAATTGCGGTTTAGGAAACCACGTTTCTGCAGATTGTCATAATAAAAATAAGGGCCCAAAATGCTTTAATTGCTCTTTATGGGGCCATCGGTCTTTTGAATGTGGCGAGCGCACTGGGGAGAAACAGCCTACAACCCGAGGCACCCCTCCCCAACAACATTCGGTGCAGCCTACAACCCGAGGCACCCCTCCCCAACAACATTCGGGGTTAAAGCGCGATAAAAAAGTCCACGTCGTAGACTCACAGCAATCGTATACCAACAAGAATAAATTAGTCAAAATTGCGGATGTCATAATAGACGCATTAATTGATACGGGAAGCGCGATTACAGCAATAAGAGAAGATTTTTATAAATTAGTTGGCTCCCCTCTCCTACAATGTGAAACCATACAACTGGGCGGTTTTGGCGGTGGCAGTTTAACGCCATTAGGATCATTTAAAGCGGATATTCAAATAGATGGAACTCTGTTCTCTACTAGAGTTTATGTCGTAAACTCATCACAAATGTCCACCCCCTTTATTGTAGGGCGGGACGTGCTTACACAGGGTACACTAACGTGTGGTCAGGACGGGATATCGCTCCATAAAACTCCCCAAGCGGATGTTTTCATTAACTGCATTAATGTGTTCGAAACACAGGACGAGATCGATCTAAATCACATTATCGATCATAACATTCGTACGGAAGTCGCTACTTTAATTAAAACCTACAAACCCTCAAAAACGAAGAGCACAGACTTAAAAATGTCGATAGTATTAAATGATGATATACCCGTGTATCAACGCCCCCGTAGAATGTCCCTAAGCGAAAAAGAATTAATCCGCGACCAAATTCAACAGTGGTTGCGGGACGGCATTATAAAACCGTCGTATAGCGATTACGCAAGCCCCGTTGTCTTAGTAAGAAAAAAGGACAATTCCATGCGCTTATGCATTGATTTTCGAAAATTAAATAAAAAAATAGTGAAGGATCGTTTTCCGTTACCCCTAATTGATGACATATTGGATCAACTCAAACAAGCTGAAATTTTTACGACCCTTGATCTTAAGAATGGGTTCTTCCATGTTGATGTAGACCCAAACAGTACAAAATATACAGCTTTTATCACGCACGACGGGACCTATGAATTTTTAAAGGCCCCTTTTGGCCTTTGTTCAAGCCCCTCAGCATTTACGAGATATCTCGCGTGTGTTTTCCGTGAATTACTCATGGAAGGTGTATTAATATTATACATGGATGATCTTGTAATTCCTACAAAATCGGAAGAAGAGGGACTCCATAACTTAAAACGTGTACTAGATACTGCTTCTGATTACGGATTGGAGATTAATTTTAAGAAATGTCAATTTTTACAGCGCAAAATAGAATTTTTGGGGCATATTATCGAGCATAACACTATAGCGCCATCCCCTGCGAAAATTAAAGCAGTCCAACATTTCCCGGAGCCTAAAAATGTTAAACAGCTGCAATCCTTACTCGGGCTAACGGGTTATTTTCGAAAATTCATACCGGGATACGCTTCTATTGCACGCCCCCTAAGTGATTTGTTACGTAAAACAGCGACTTTCGATTTCGGTCCGGAGCAACGGCAAGCACTGCATATACTACGTAATCGACTCACCAGTAATCCAGTTCTACACATTTTTGTACCCGGCTCGGAGCTCGAAGTGCACACTGATGCCAGTAAATACGGCTTTGGCGCGACGCTTATGCGAAAATCCCCCGACGGTCATTTTCACCCGCTCCAATACATGAGCAAAAAAACATCCCCCCAGGAAGAGAAGTTGAGCAGTTACGAATTAGAAGTACTAGCGGTCATCGAAGCACTAAAAAAATTTCGTGTTTATCTGCATGGCACTAAATTTCGAATCATCACGGATTGTCAGGCCTTTCAGAAAACGATGGAAAAAAAGGAACTCACACCCAAAATTGCACGTTGGGCCTTATTTCTACAAGATTTCGATTTCGAAATAAAACACCGACCAGCTGCAAAAATGCAGCATGTCGATTGCCTTAGCAGATACCCCGTCATGCAGATTACGCATGATGAATTAACTCTAAAAATTATGCAAGCACAAGACAGAGACCCATTTATAGCCGGCATCAAGGCCGCAGCGATAAGCTCTCCGGTAGCTGATTTTGTGCTTCGTAACAACGTACTGTATAAAATTGAACGTGGCAGAGGTTTATTAGTTATCCCCGAAGCGATGCAGCTTAATATTCTCCAGGATATACATGCTAAAGGCCACTTCTCAGCTAAAAAAACTGAGGAAATAGCATCTCAAAACTTTTTTATTCCGAAACTATCCGAACTCGCACGAACCATCGTGATAAACTGTGTTCCGTGCATTTTAGCATCTCGGAAATTGGGTAAAAAAGAAGGTTTTTTACACCCGATTCCAAAAGGTGACACGCCACTGGATACATATCATTGTGATTTTCTCGGACCACTCCCATCAACAAATAAAAATTATAAACATTTATTTACTGTAGTGGATGCATTTACAAAATTTTTCTGGTTATATCCAGTAAAATCTACGGCGGCGCAAGACGCACTAGATAAACTGAAATTACAGCAAACTACATTCGGTAATCCCCGACGCATTATCACAGACAAAGGCCCCGCATTCACGTCAGCCGACTTCGCGACCTTCTGTAAGGAGGAAAACATCGAACACCATCCGATCACCACGGGAGTACCCCGGGGAAACTCCCAAATCGAAAGAATACACGGCACACTCATCCCAATATTAACAAAGTTATCGTTGGACGATCCCGAAAAGTGGTACAAACATGTCGCTCCGGTGCAAAGGATCATAAATAGCACCATTTCATCCGCTACCAACTTTTCCCCTTTCGAAATTCTTACTGGCGTTAAAATGAAAAATAAAGAAGACTTACACATCCGACAACTCTTAGAAACAGAAGAGGCTCAATTAGCAGTAGACCATAAAAAACAATTAAGAGATGTGGCAAAGACGCACATTTTAAAACAACAGCAAATGACACGTATGCAGTATGATAAGAAACGGAAACCTGCTACTGCTTATGAAATCGGCGATCTGGTCGCGATAAAAAGAACTCAGTTTGGTACGGGCCTAAAACTCCGTCCTAAATTTTTCGGCCCATACCAGATTACCGCAGTGCATCCCAACGAACGATATCAAGTTAAAAAAATTGGGTCACATGAAGGCCCACAGATTACAACTACAGCAGCTGACATGATGAAATATTGGACACAGTCGATATAAACTGGCTCATAGTGACTGAAAGAATTTACTGCAAGATAATCTCTACGTTTGCGAGTGTTTTTTTTTCTCTTCTCTTCTTTCTCTTGCAAAATCACAGATGTGGTTTTAGTTTTGTGTTTACTCCTCCACGCAACGAAGAGGGAATAATGGTGTTTTTTTTTTAATTATTCCCTCGAATGTGAAATATGCCACAGCAATAAATAAAGCTAAGTCAAGTGCTTTTTTTTTGATTGGCTAGCTAAAGCATTTTTATCATTATTATTATTTCATTAACCAGGATTATGTTAACAAGTGCCAAGTGATTTTTTTTTTTGGCACAAACATTTAACTTTTACAATATATTAGACATTGGTGCTCAGGACATTTGACTTTTTTTTTTTTTCTCTTTTCTTTTTCTTTTTAGAACTCAGACTTATGATTTATTTTGTTTCATCGTATATAGGACATATTTTTTTTTACATACTTAGTACCATTTTATATGCTTCGAAATATTGTATGTTTTGTTTGAAATATTATTGTTTTTATAAATATGTTTATGTGTATAAACTATTTCTTCTCCCCCCCCCCCCACTAAAAAATGACAAAATATGATGTAGCAGGAAAACTATAAGTTTCGATTTTTTTTTTTTCCCTCTACTCTTTCTTTCTATTTTGACGGACAAAAGATAATTATTTTTATTTGTTTGTTTTGCCTTTGTCATAAAAGTTTTTACGATTATTCCAATTTGAGCAATTTTCTTTTACATAAAAATAAAAGTTTTTCTCTATTTTTTTTTGAAGACGTATTGAGAAACACTACAATAAATTTGAGACTTTTTATTTTATTTTAGACGAGGACGAATATCTGTTTAGAAGACGTTGTGTTGGAAACCCCCTTTGGGGAATGATGATAAAACAAAAGACAGGTGTGCAAAGAGCACATTAACGACGCTAACTATTATGATATATATATATATATATTTTTTTTTTCATTGTGTGTGCTATTAATGACGTCTTCAAAATTCCTTTTTTTTTTTTCTTCTCTCTTAGTACTATTAATTTTTTTTTTTTAATTCATGTTTTACAGTGATCGTCTGGTTTTTTTTCTCTCTCCCTTGAAGAAATGGTTTATCTTAAGTATCCCTATCAGTGTACACGTTCAGCTGTGGTCAGCTGCATGTCGGATTGGCCGAGTGTCGATATAGCGAGCCCATAGCAACAGGCTCGCTCCAGATGCATTTGGCCGACTCGACATCCGCCCCATAGCAAAGTACAACACGTGTACGACCTTTTTATAGCCACGTGTGAAATAATTGTTATATAGTCAGCACTCTTCCCACGAAAGGGCCTCAGCAACAAGAACAGAAGTGTCAGAATGATGCCGGATCCCGCCTGATGAAGACGCACTCAGCGGAGCTCTGATCGAAAAGACAGAAGATGGCCCTTAAACTTAATCCTTTAACTATTTTTTCCCTTGTAAATATTGTGCATTAATCAAGATCATTAAACTTATGTAATATTACCCCTGGACTCCTTAATCTACATATATATATATATATATATCTGATTTTTGTCATGCGATAACTAACGTATTTATGAACCGATTTGAATGAAACTTGGTATGTACATGGTACATACAAATGTCTCGACCGAGTTCGTTGATCAGCATCATCCGCCATTTTATTTCAAAATGGCGGCCATTTTAAATTTTTAAAAAAATTTTAAATTTTAAATTAAATGCGAAAAAATTAAAAGTTGAAAAATATTTTTCTTTTACGTGTTAGAACTTAAAACAAAGATTCCAGAACACTTTTTATTTTGTCTATATCTTAAAAAATGATTGAGTTATAGCACTTTGAATTTTTCTTATGGCTGACATTTTGAAACGATCTGATTTTTGTCACGTAATAACACGCGTATTTATGAACCGATTTCAATGAAACTTGGTATGTACATAGTACATACAAATGTCTCGACCTAGTTCGTTGGTCAGCATCATCCACCATTTTGTTTCAAAATGGTGGCCATTTTAAATTTTTTTAAAAATTTAAAATTTAAAATTAAATGCGAAAAAATTAAAAGTTGAAAAATATTTTTCTTTTACGTGTTAAAACTTAAAACAACAATTCCAGAACACTTTTTATTTTGTCTATATCTTAAAAAATGATTGAGTTATAGCACTTTTAATTTTGCTTATGGCTGACATTTTGAAACGGTCTGATCTGAGCAATCCATCATGTTGCTTTAAAATGGCATACACTTCATGATATCGTGGTATTTGGTGACTCTCTAAATCGCTTAAAATAAAACCAGGTTGAATAAAAGATCACTAAATTCTGAAAATTCCTATTAATATTCAGTCTTGACAAAAACTAGTATTCAATATTATAAAATCACTAATTTTATAAGATTATTTCCACTAATTTGAGCTTAGTCTTTTTGAACAATGTAACTTACTTTAAAATAAATAAATATATATATAAGTATATGAAAGCTACCTCTTCCTCCCGGCATTGCCGGAAGGACTTTTTTTATATGTACTCGAAGCGAGAGCTCTGTTTACAGGTTTTTCCGTATCGATCAAGCCCCGGGCGCCCTTAAAATATTTTTTGGTATTTTGGAAATTAGGAAATGTACATATTTAATGTTCGAAGAAATTTCTGAATTGGAACTACCTTTCTCCCCCAATTTTTCAACGTCATGAAAACTAAAAAGATGCAAAGGCAAAAGAAATCATCCTTTAAACTAGTATGTTGTGGCCATCACAAAACTTTCTTCTATTTAAATCACGTCACAAAACCCTAATAAGCGTCTATGTATCTCAAGGTCTCCCGGAATCTGAAGTTTGGTTAAATTCTGTAAATTAGTTCTTGAGATATAGCTATCGTGAAAATCATGAAAAACGTAGCATAGCAGCGCCACCTGTTGTGAGGTTTATAACAAAATGTAATCAGCGTCTAATTATGTTATATATTCTAATGTAACAGAATCTGAAATTTGATGAAGTTCTCTGCATTAGTTCTTGAGATATAGCTATCGCAAAAATCGTGCAAAATGT
Organism: Maratus speculifer; assembly: GCA_964019185.1. Lineage (NCBI taxonomy): Eukaryota > Metazoa > Arthropoda > Arachnida > Araneae > Salticidae > Maratus > Maratus speculifer. The sequence continues at coordinate 279,843,056 of OZ025300.1, read as the reverse complement.
AGCATAGCAGCGCCACCTATTGGGCAGTTCACACCAAAACCTTATCAGTGGCAATGTATCTCAAGGTATTTCGGAATCTGGAGTTTGATGAAATTCTGAGCATTTGTTCTTGAGATATGGCTATCATGAAAATCATGAAAGACGTGGCATAGCAGCGCCACCTGCAGGCCAATTGACACCAAAACTTAATCAGCGTCTATGTATATCAAGGTCTCACAGAATCTGAAGTTTGGTGAAATTCTGTGCATTAGTTCTTGAGATATAGCAATCATTAAAATCATGAAAAACGTAGTATAGCAGCGCCACCTGCAAGCCAATTTACACCAAAAACCAATAGGCACTAATTCATATCAAGGTCTAACTGAATAAAAAATTTTATGAAATTTCGAGCATTAGTTCTTGAGATAGAGCGCCCAGAAATTTTTTGTCACATACAGACAGACATTTTCTAAAAATAGTCAAAACGTGTTCAGGACCCTCGAAAACGTATAAATCCGTCGAAAACCGGAAGTCGAAAATTTTCATGAATCCAATACTTTCTTTTTGTAAAGATAGAAGAAATTAAAAATATTTTTGTTTTGTGCCACAAATAATGCTTTTGGAATAAGATAAAGTAATGTATCTATAATTCATTCTACAGCTCATATTCAAAATATTAGAATAATTACCTTTTTTTTAGAAATTGAAAATATCGTTTGGTAATTTAATGTCTTTTAATGAAAATATGCAAACGATATTTTTATTAAGAACTTATTGTTGATTAAACTTACTTGTTATCTTAAATTTAATATCATTTTTCAAAAGATTAATTGCAAAAAAAATTATTTTGAAAAGTCAAAATATTAGAATATTTATTCAAGTGGTTCAAAATATTAGAATATTTCACATTAATTCTCCTTTAATTATTACCAATTCTTAACTGGTGGCATCATTGATTAAATTCAGACTATTTTATTTAAAATCAGCATTCTTTTTTGCAGTTTGTTTCTTTTTCGTCTTAAAATGGGCCGTGTGAGTGATATTCCTGAATCTACTAAACTTCGTATGGTTGATTTGTATCGGCACGGTAAAAATCAATGTTTTATAGAGAATTATTTACATTGTTCGCAATCGAGCGTTAGTAAAATACTAACACAATATTCAAAAATTGGAAAATTTCAAAATAATCGCCGAAATGGTGGCCGAAAACCAAAAACATCTGCTAGAGATGACAGGAAACTGAAGCGTATAGTTAAGAAAAACCGTTTTAAAAGTGTGCGATTCTTGCACCGAAAATGGAAAGAAGAAGGAGTTGAAGTTTCTACATCGACAACATTAAGACGTCTCCATAAATTTAAATTTGAATCTCGTGTACCGAAAACAAAACCTCTCATGACTGCAAGACAAAAGCGTATAAGATTGAATTGGTGTAAATCAAGACGTTTATGGAGCGATGAAGATTGGAAAAATATATTATTTAGTGATGAAAGTATGTTTTGTGTTTCATATGGTAATCAAGGTATTCGAGTTTGGAGAATGAAGCAAGAAGCATTTGATAAAGAATGCCTTAAACGTTCCGTAAAATTTGCTGCTAGTGTCATGGTTTGGGGTTGTATGAGTGCAGAAGGACCTGGAAAGTTATGCATCGTCTACGAAAAGGTTAACTCTCTGATATATCAAGAAATTTTAGAATATTACATGATTCCATCATGAGAAGATTTATTTGAAGATGATTTCATCTTTCAACAAGATTTAGCGTCCCCGCATACCTCGGTGTCAACTAAGAATTGGTTCCGCCAACGCATTATTAAGGTACTTCCTTGGCCACCAAATTCACCAGATCTTAATCCCATCGAAAACTTATGGTGTATAATGAAGAAAAAACTTCAAGAAAATCCTCCTTCAAGTAAAACTGAGTTAGTGGCACGTATAAAGTCTATTTGGGCTAATATTGATAGAAATGTTTGTAAACACCTTGTATATAGTATGCAAGATCGATTGTACGCTGTTATGAAAGCTAAAGGGGATGCTACAAAATATTAACTACCATTTACTTCATATTGATAAGGTAATATTGTTGCGTAAAATAAAATATTCTAATATTTTGAACCAATCTAAATTTTATTCTAATATTCTGGTGTGTTTAAGGAAGCTGTATACCTAATTTATTGTGCTGTATTTTATATTTTATAAATGTTAAAATCTTATCTAAACATTCCAGATTTAATTTATAAGAAATTTAATTGCATTTACTTAGTATAAAAAATAAATAAATGACAAATAATTTTTTCTTATTACTTTTTCTCAATTATTCTAATATTTTGAATATGAGCTGTATAATTTATTATAAACTATATTGATACTAATCGATGCATTAACCCTTTCGGGTCTGATATATATATATATCTGTGGCTTCCGGTAATAACCGGGTAAGGTACATTTTTGAAAAAAAATTGAGATAATTTGGAAAAATGTAGCGCTTTAAAAGAGTACTTCCATCTGCCATAGTACTGAAAAATAAAAATCGAATACTTCCCGTCATAGGACGACTATAAATTTTCATTTAAAAATTGAACAAACAGTAATAATCGGATAAGTGCATAAATTAACGGTAATAAGCAGATAAGATTTCTATTTATTTCGTCGCTTCGTCGTTCGTTTAATCATCTATAGTGCTAAAAATAACATAAAAGTATCATATGTATTATAAAGCAGAAGTTCTGAAACTTCCAAACGAGTGTTTTCAAAAACTACCCGATGGATCTTTTTGCAGATTATATCATTCGATAGGAAATATTTTTGCGGAGGTTTATGATACAAATATACAGGGATAACTCTGATTTTTCGTACTAAATTACGTATTTTTCGGTTATTTTTGACGGAAGGGTTGCAACAACTAATTTTTTGGCGATAATTATATTTCAAAATAAGAAATGAAATGCTTTCTCTAATGGAAAAAAAAAAAAAAAAAAAAAAAAAAACATGTCATTTCATTGATTTAAAATAAATAATGATAAAAAGAAAAAAATCCATTTAATGCAAAATACTATTATGAAAGGAAAATATTTATCTTTTACGAAAAAAAAAAAAAAAAAAAAAAAAGAATATTTATAATATTTAAAAAGTAACTCAATGTGAAAGAAAATTTTAAAGTGACACAATATTTGGCTATTTATTTCTTTCGAGCCAGAAGAAAACAACATAACAAAAATTTCATTAGGTGAAACATAAGTATTTTTTTTCTTTCTTTTTTTCTAAATATTTTTAAATCTAATTTTCCCGTTATGTGTTTTACAGAAGAAACTCGCAGAATTAATTTTTAAAAAAAGGCTCTAATTGTTATTTGTATGTTGTTTGTTCAATTGGGTGTTTCAATCTACTTTTGTCGCCAATCAATGCGATTCTAAACCAAAAAAAAAAAAAAAAAAAAAAAAAAAAAAAAGCACAAGACGGAGAGATGTTCGCAAGAACTATTTTCTCTCTCTCTCTCTCTTTTAATGAGTGAGAGCATTTTTAGGAAAACATTTTACATTGAACTTAAATACATATATAGCAGTTAATACCACAAAAATGAATAATATTTAAATTTTAGGGTAAATGTTTTTCCACATACATAGATATTGTAAAACAATTTAACTGCAACTTTTAAATTTTTTTGGCACAGATATCTCATACGCACTACGTTGGTGCGATTTGTCTCTTACGCCAATATTATATATACATCTGGGTAATTAACTGACTCCAAAGTGTCATTATTTTGCTTGATATGACAACCCGAATGTTATTGTCTATTTATTAATAAATTGTCTATTTACATTTTTTTTCTTTTTTTTTCCAATTATATAAACTATTTTAATCTATGCACATTTGACATATATGTGCCACATTTGCGCGACTGCAATAAAATGGCGATTTTATGCCTCACTTGCTAACCTGGCTGTTGTTTATTTATTAATAAATTTTTATTTTATTTTATTTTATTTTTTAAAGGATATAAATAGTTTTGTTTTATAATTATTAAATAAACTTTTTAAAATGTATTCTTATTTTCTATTTAAAATAACAGAAAATAATTGTAAACTCTATATGTAACTGGTATTTGAAAACAAAATTTACTCCGAATCAGCATCAGAAAAAAAAAAAAAAAAAAAAAATCGCCAATGTGGTGCGTATATGTCATGTATACATTTTTTTCACTATAGTACAGTATTTAAACATGCTGTATAAATAACGATTATTGTTTTTTTTCCAAACATGTTTGGCACAGATATTATATACACATTGAGGTATCTGACTATCGCCAAAACGGTGTTATTTTGCTTGATATGGTAACCCAGCAATAGCTGTTTCTGTATTAAAAAATTGTTTATTTACTTTCAATTTCTTTTTAGAAATTCTATAAATTGTTTTGTGCTATAATAACTTTTTTTATTTATTAATATTTTCGTTTTAAAATAACGAAAATAATTTTTAAAAATGCAGATTTCTTCGCTATTCTAAAACGAGGATTTTGCCGCATTGGTATTGGAAGGAAATCTTGCAAATCCGGGGTTTGTGCCAGAGTTTTTTGTGAAATATGATATTTTCAAATGTTAATTGAGTGCTACTTGATTAACACGTCGGCCAATTTCGCCAAACTATTCAAATTTAAGTAAATTCATTTTAAATAACGAAAGAACAATAAACATAAATAAAAAATACAAATTAAAAGTCGAATTAAAAAGCACTTATGACGTAAAAAATTAAGTGTATCACGTGTAATATCAATTGCTATCATACTTACGATCATCGATTATTGACATTTATTCCTATAATATGCTATTAATTTTTTTCTCGACAGAATAATCAAGTATTACCATACATTGTACAAACTCCAGTTAATATTATAAAAATAGAGCTAAATAACTAAATTTAGGTGCAAATGCACACACCCGTTGTAAGAAAGAGGCACAAATGTCATATATGCATCACGTTGGGGTGATACATTTCTGGCGCCCCTTTAACTGAAACTTCGTTTTCAAATGACAGATACATTTCTATTTTCTATTTTACTTTTCTATGTATAGAGCATAACATTTTGTATCATTTTAAAATGCAAATGAAAGTAAATAAATAGTTCATTAATAAATTAAAAACAAAGTTGGATTACCATAAGAGGCATAAAATGTTCATTTTGTTTCAATCATGCCAACGTAAAGCGTATATGACATCTGTATCAAAAAATGAATTTCACTCATTCAAAAAACATTCACCTTATTTTTCTAAGGAAAACTTTATTTAACTTTATTTATTCTGCTGCATTCCAAAAACGGAACACTGTAATAGAATTGTCAAGAGCAGATGTACGTTGCGAAATATAATATAATATTGATAGAGGATGTATTAAGGTTTCCACAGATACCCATATTCTCAAGTTGGGAGGTTTAGAGTTCAAAAACTATCAAATGAAAATGAATCACTTGAAAATTGTTTAAATTCAATGGTCAATCTCTGCGATCATAATGCTCGCTATTTTAGAAGTATGGTGAATAGACAATATTTAAATTGCTCTTTTCATAATTGCCTCATTTATCTATCAAATTCTACAATAAATGGTCAACTAAAATATTTTTTTCTTAAAAGCCCGAATATTATCGAATGCATAAGCTGATAGAACAACATAATATTTTATTATTATTTTAATATATTTTGGCGTCAACGGGCCTTGATTCCATTGTTGTTGTTTTTATTTTTGGCTCGGTTTTGTAGATTCGAAACAGCTGTTTGCTAAATTTTAATGCATTTTTGGTGCATTTATAATCATTGGTTTTCTATCTTTAAATACAATGGCGTTTTGTATGATTTTCAGAAATGTGAAAGAGCATTCGAGGTGAAGTTGCTTTAAAAAACACAATCATATTCAATATTTTGTTTGATTCATGTTTTGTTTTGAAAAATAGACCAGCGCAGCGGGCTTAGTCTGCTAGTAATAACATAAAACAGTAAAAAAATGACAATGTATTTAATTGTTGTGAAATTAATGTTTCAAATGTAAATAAATATTTAGTTTTATTTACATTCATTAAAAATAAATTTAAAACGGTAATGACAACCAGATAAGAATTACATTTTTAATTTGCTCTGAGTAATTAAACCATTTTTATATAACTACTAGCAGCCTTCGCCCGCTAACGCTGGTCAGTTTTTTTTAAAAGAAACTTTGAATCAAACGAAATTTTTATATCATAGTAATTTTTAGTTTTATATCGTATTTTAGACTCTCTGTCATCGGTGAAAAGTCAGTCATCTAAACGGAAAGTTCAGTGTTAGTCACCAATGAATGACGTAGCGCTCAACATGTTAACAATTTTAATCACATAAAAATTCATTCAGCGGAACTTTTAAATTAAAGCCAACCTTTTATAATTGTGTTCATCTGATTTAAAACATCTCCATAAGTATTCAATTAAACAACGTAGAATGATATATTTCACTTGTTACAAAATTTCTGAAAAAATATCCAACTAACAATGTAAGTTCCATTAAAAACTATCTAGTAGAATTTAAGTTATTAGCGTCCGGAGTGAAATTTAACTTTGCGTTTTATATATATTCCATCTGTTCTTCTTTCTGTTCTTCCATCTGTTCTTCCAATTGTTCTTCCATTTGTTCTTCCATTTGTTCTTCAATTATATTCGACGATTCACTGTTTGAGAGCCTATCTGTCCTTTTATTTATAGAAGTTCAAAATGAAAAAAGATTTTCTTAGCAGACGATTTTTTGTGATAAATACATTATCTGTTTTATATTTCTTCTGCTTTATTCCTTTTATTTATAGAGTTCAAAATGAAAAAAGATTTTCTTAGCAGACGATTTTTTGTGATAAATACATTATCTGTTTTATATTTCTTCTGCGTTTACCTAAGCTGTGTAAAATATAAAGAAAAAAAATATGACACTCAAATGCAATGCATTCACTGTTTGAGAGCCTATCTGTGCCTCAATTAATTAATTAATTATCCTCTTTATTCCTTTTATTTATAGAGATTTATAGAGATTTTGGCAAAAAAAGAGGTTCTTATATCCTAATTGAATGTAGTGAAAATCATTCAGTTCTAATCTATTTTATAAAAGTAATGATAAAAAGACATTATTGAAAACTTTAAACGTTATATTACTCAAAATATTAAAAATATGCCTTACTTGTATTTTTTTTTTTTTTTTTTTTTTTTAAGGAATAAGTTTTTTGATGGCATACTTTTTGAATAACAACACTTGTCCGTTTCACGTGTTTCCTGAAAAAAAAAAAAAAAAAAAAAAAAAAAAGAATATGCCATAAAGTTTTTTTAAGGATTTGAGAATCATCTGAGACGGCGTTAGAGTTTTTTATATCTGAATAAGTGTGCCTAAAAATTATATGCATCTAAGAATAATTTTTAATGTTGTTGTTTTATGTGTCAAAAAGCAACGATTTTCCATTTGAGAGCCTTAAAGGGATACATAACATCCAGGTCTACTAATAATAATGCGATTTCAGTTTTTCAGTCTTATTTCATTATAATGGTCACCGCAGAACATCCTATGACCTCCTTTCAAAGACTTCAAAATTATACTTGAACAACAAGAAAAAAGTAAATAATTAGATGTTCTGCGAAATGGAAGATTGTTATAGAAGTGGAATAGGGCCGTCTGTTATTAATACAGCGGCGAAGGATACAACTATCACGAATATGGACTCTCGTTAAAGATATTTCATTTTAAAATCCGCGAAACGAAATTGCGCATTGAAGGAATTCAAAGTTATGCTTGAAACTCTTGCGTATAATTTAAAAACTCATAGAAAACCCAATTAAGATTGCCCAACAAACAAGGGTTTTTTTTTTTTTTTTTTTTTTTTTCCCTTTCAAGTTTACCTAACGTTAATCGCTGGATTTAATTTTCGAAACCCACAATTTCTTCTTTTTCCGTGTTGCTTTATTATTATTATTATTATTATTTTTTTTTTCATTTTCTCTGGAAGTAGGTCTCGTCACATAACTTAGTGCAGCGGTTCCCAATCTATGGGTCGAGACCCACGGGTGGGCCGCGGTAGTTGTTTTGGTGGGTCGCGGAATGATCGAGGTTTGTTATCAAAATATATACAGTCGAGTCTCTCTATAACGAAACTCCATACATCGAATTTCTCTATATAACGAATTTTTAGTAGGAACGGTCCTCTTATCGCATGATTACATTAAAAACAGTCTCTATATAGCGAAATATCTATCTCCATATAACGAATTTTTTCATAAATTGGTCTTAATTTATTCAGTTTTAAAAAAGCTTCGAAATCATATGAGATCAATTTTCCACCACTTATTTTTGATTTATCGTTCAGAGTTGAGTTTTTTTTTTTTTTTTAATTACTTTTCTCCTTTTCTTAAAATCCAACGAATTCATCCCACCTCCCACACACCTTTCCGCATCCTTCTCAAATCAGAGTCAATTGGATTGTTACACATATAAGAGAGGAATCAATGAGAGGCACATAAGAGAGGCCTTCAAATGGTTCAAAATGTTAATTACAATTTTTCATTCCTTGCTAAAATTTGAACTTTTTTTTTGTTTTTTTTTTTTGAAAGCATAACAATTTTAAAATCAAAACAACAAAAAATTACAGATATCTTCGTCTCAAATTAATGCACGTCTTCCTCTTTCATTTTCATATAAATGTTATGTTCTCTTTTTTGAAACTGCTTAAATAATTAAGAAATAAAATGTTAGGTTAATATTTATTTTTAAATATTTCAAATTCTTAATTAAAAAGATCAAAAATAATATTTGTTCAAAATTTACACATTAAATACGAGTTTTAACATCATTCTCTATACATCGAATTTCTCTATATAACGAATTTTTTACTGGAACGATGGATTTCGTTATATAGAGACTAGACTGTATTTTATTTCATCTATTTAAAAAGTTATGACAATTTCAACAGGAAATAATATTTCAAGGGAAAATCCTTAATTTCCTTCTAGGTTCAAACAGAATACCAGAAATCCTTAAATCAGCTTTGAGGTCCTTGATGAAATTCAACCACTTCGTGCCTATGAGAACATGCTTTTTCTACTTTGCTGTTTTTGAAAGACAAGTACGAGACAAGCTGCGAGTTGATAGATGTTCCCTTATTGGGAAACAACAGTACTAGAAATGTAAAGTTAAGTTTTAACTTGTAAACTTAAGTTTTCATAATAATTAAACGTATTTTTAACTACTATTACTTACACACATTGAGATTACCGATTCTTGTTTTTATTGATAATGTATCTTCCGTACGAAAATTTGTGTTTTTCATAGGATAGGATAGACGAACGTATAGAGATCGTACAAAAAATTACTATACTGAAATACAACTTTATCCTGGGTGGGTCGCGAAATTTTATTTTACTGAAAGGTGGGTCACGTATCAAGAAAGTTTGGGAACCGCTGACTTGGTGGATAAATTAAAGATCTTCTATTATATCACAGACATTGACCGGTTAAGATATCTTACAATTAAAAATGTGCTCAAATCCAAAGAGGCAACGTTATGGCATAAGTTTTAATTCATTTTTGTTCGGCAACCTATGACACTGGCAGTTGTTGTTATTCAAAAATTATGTGTTTTCTTTACAAAATTATAGATATACATATGCAAACATACATCATGAGGGATTTTCGACAGTTTTGATATATGAACAACAATACCTGCTCATTTCATGTATTTCCGAACAAAAATAAATTAAAATTTATGCCATAAAGTTGTCCTTTTGGATTTGAGAAGACCCTTAAGCTGCTATCAGGTTCACCAATTTTTAGAGCCATTTTTAGCAATACTTGATTTTTTTCAACTTCTTGCGAAATAATGTCTCAATTTTCAGTGTGACAGCAAACAACAATATCCCCCAACATTTTATCCACAGGTCTAAAAAAGTCTGCGCTTAGACGCTACTTTTTTCTCCAACTTTCAACATTCTCGCCAATCAGAGATATGCGATTAATACGAATAGGCGATAAATATTAACGGTTGGTCCTAGCAGTACTGGTTTACCGCCGATTTTAGCGACGGCAATTGTAACCCTTTTCTCCCTTTGAATTGGAAAAAAGTTCGGGTTAAAATCGACTCAAAAGTTTATTGCTCGAAAAGTTTGTGAATCTGATAGCAGCTTTAAAGGTTAGTTGGGTGACTTGGTCTTCCATATTCGCTAAAGGTAGCTCAGTCAGTACAGCACCGATACCTTTATAGTCAAGACATCTCCGGTTCTAATCCTGGCTCGGTCTTTTTTTCACCTACTTTGAAATTTATAAACTATCACGATTTATTAAAACGCGCATACAGCAAGACAGTAGCTAGAAGTGAATAATGGGGGGGGGGGGGGGGGTGAGTGGATCAAAAATGTAGGGGGAGGCTCTCATATTCTCTCTCTCTCTCTGACGCAGAAAAATAAATTAGTACATATTCACACTGTTGTTACTATGTTTCTTATTAAAATATTGTAATAATTTCATTGTATGCTGAGAAAAAGTTGGATGATGAAAAATTCGAGTATATAACGAGTGCAATATTAAACATCAAGTTAGCTTCATGTGTGCAAATACGATGAGTGAGGGTTGAGACATTTTAGTTTACAATTTAGTATTTCTGAAATTCTGTGAAAGAGCTTCAAAACTAAATCAGATTTTTGAACAGTCATTTTGAACAATCATTCGGATTTTCGGAACATAAATCCATTGAGTGACATTGGAATCTTTATCAGGGGAGGCACAAAATATTTTAGGGGGTCTCAGCTTTCCTGGCACCTTTTTAGCCACGTCAGCATTCAACTCTTAAAAGTGTATACAAAAATTATACAGACATACATATAATAAATGCAGTAACTGGAATGAATAACTGACCAGGGCCACGAATTCAACCCGGGTCCACAGCGTAGCAGGTTATTTTATTTATTTATTTATTTATGTTTAAGGGTGTATTTCGATTAAAACTGTTTATTTTCCGATTTATTTTTGAATTCATTTTTGCTCTCAAACGCATCAAACTGGCAAATTGTCTTATTTAGAAAGTACACAAGGTGTCGTGACTATCGATTCTTTGATAAATGTAAAAAATATTGCAAAAAAAGCAATCAAAAACGGCATTTTGGACCAATTTTTCGAAGCGGGAGATCTGCGAACGAGAAAAAGGGTCATACTGAGAAGATAATTGTTTATAAATCAAATTCTAATGAATGGAGCTAAAAAAGACATCACACGGCACCTTGTACGTCTCTTCAAAAATCACCTCAGCAAGTTTCATGTGTCTACTTTTGAAAATGAGTCTGAAAATGTATATGAAATTTTCGAGCTGTTGAAGTTGGAAAATCGTTTTTTCGAATACACCCTTAATCCGAAGTTTTGTAATTTGAGGCCCCTAGCAGGATTACGGCCCTACACAGGAAGGTTGGCTGGCCCAACCATGATGATAATCTACTTGTTGAATTGATAAATACAAAATTTAAAAGTATAAAAGTACCGGTAAAGAATTTGGCGAAAGCATGGCTTAGACCACCCTCTATTTTCTACAACAAACAACTGAACCTATAAAACGCACATAACTATTGACCTTTGCGAACTGGATATATATCCATCATATTTAGACCGTCTACCGTGCGTGAAGAGGACAGCTTCCATCGCGTGAGCCTGCTCCAATGTCACGCGACATTCACGCAACGATGCTTTAATCGAAGTTCGGCTCATAACTAAAAAGAGCTTTTATAAAAAGGCATGTTTTTATTTCTTTAAATACCCTACGTCCTCCATTGTGTGAGGTCAGAAATTCTTACCCTTTTTCCATTCCATTGTTTTTAAAGGAGAACGTGATTCATTTTCCATTGTAAAAAAAGTTTGTTCGAGCAACAAGTGGTTTGTAATGTTTTGTACTGATTATTGGGCTGGCTTGTCTAATGTATTTTTATTAATACACGAATGGAGATGGCCGAAGGGTGTATTCCAGTACAAACTGCTAATTTTCTGATTTATTTATTTTATTTATTTTTGTTATCAAACGCACCAATCTGGCAAATTCTCTTATTTAGAAAATACACAATGTGCCGTGCTGGTCGATTTTCTGATAAATGCAGGAAACATTGAAAAAAAGAAAAAAAAAATCTGTAAAAGTAGGCATTTTGAACCAAATTTTCCTAAGCGGGAGACCTTGGAACGAAAAAATGGTCATACTGGAAAAGTAATTGTTTAAAAATCAAATTGTAATGATTTGTATTAGATTAATCTATATTATAAAGGCCAAACGTATCTGTGCGTAACGCATACGTCATTTTGCGCATGGCAACACTTTCAAATTTTAAATGAAATTTCGGTTTTGCAATTTTTGCTACTAAAAATTTATTAACTTTTAAATATCGCACATTTTCAGTTTTTACACCATCATGTAGGAAAAAAAAATGTATTTTTAAATGAAATTTGTTTGAAAGCTGTATCTTAATTTGGTTTTGAAATATTAATTTTTTTTGTAGCTTTTAATACCGCTTTTCTAATCGTGGCATCAGATGTACTCCATTTCTATTAAAAGCAAAGGAAACAAGTTGGAAATTGCACGTGAACGTAGCAAATGAGGTGCGTTCGTACGATAACGAAGTTTTAAAATATTCAGATCTTGCTGATATAGTAAAGCGTACTTTGGATACAGTATAGTGGTCGAAATCTTTGTGTTCCTGTAAATATGCAGGGAGTAATTTTTATTATACTTCATTAACGTATATCTTATTCATAAAATGTTAAGTAGTTTAATATAATTAAAACACCCCTCCCCCCCCAAACAATGTTTCCCCGTATAACATTATTTAGTGGAATACATTTGTGTGGTCCTGTAATTTAATAATAAATATTCTTTGCATCACAGATTGTACAAAATGTATTTTTAGTACAAATATCATAGATTCACGTCAATTCTGTTATGTTCAAATGAGTGTAACACCATTAAAATGCATTTGGAACATTTTTCCCCATTGATCGTAATGTAACGGAATACTTTTGATTGTCCCTGTAATTTATTTATCCATCCGATTTTCATAACATTTGAAATGACTCGACAAAATTATGTAATAAATATACGTTTTAAATTTCAAACGATTAGAATGCATTTGAAATTTTTTCCCCATTGACCGTAATGTAACGGAATCTTTTTTATTGTCCCTGTAATTGATCTATCCATCCGATTTTCATAAAATTTGAAATGACTCGACAAAATTATGTAATAAATATACGTTTTAAATTTCAAACTATTAAAATGCGTTTGAAACTTCTTTCCCCATTGACCGTAATGTAACGGAATCCTTTTGATTGTTCCTGTAATTGATCTATCCATCCGATTTTCATAAAATTTGAAATGACTCGACAAAATTATATAATAATTATGTATTTTAAATTTCAAACGATTCGGTTGGGTAGTTTTTGCGTTGTTATATGCGGACGGACAGACAGACAGACAGACGGACGGACTGAGCGACAACAATAGGTGCTACGTATTTACATAATTACGAACGCACCTAAAAAGGGAAAAAATTGAGTGCTGAATCTTTATATTACCATTTTCTCTTTAAAAGGTAAAAAAAATAATTTAAATACCTTCTGTTATAAATTTTGATTTCATTTACAAAACTCGATTTACACATGAAAGAATATCAAGTTTAATATCTGTTTCATCTAATAGCGTTGAAACTTCAAGTTTTGAATCAAAATGATCAAATTTAAAAGCCATTTTTTTAAAAGGTGAATACAGATGCGAAATGTGCATTTGTAAATTTTCATATGGTGAAAATGATGTCAGTTTTAGATTTCACGAGAAAAAAATTCTATAATTGAGTCAAAGTTGATTTTTTTTTCATTTTGGAATACTAGCATAAGAACCTTAATTGATAACTTTATCATAATAACATATCTTTTATATATGTAGCATAAACCTTAATTGATAATTTTATCTTTTTTTACTGCTTACATGTACGATTAAAGTTTAATTTTAACAATTTCTACAACTGCGTTTTATAGAAATAGTATTTTGTTAATTTGACGATAAATATCGTTTGTTTGAGAGTTAGACGCATTAATATAAAATGCATTTTTTACTGTAAAATGTATTTTTTAGTTCTTATGCTAATTAATTTTGTAGGTTTATTATAACTCAATGAAACAGTTCCTTCTTAAGCATTTTCTTTCGTCAAAATTTGACGGGTTCTACCTTGTTTTTTTAAACACGATTATTCAATCGGTATTTTTGTCATTACAGATGCAAATATTCCAAGTGAGTGAAAAAAGTCCGGGCCAGGATAGAACCAGGGATGTATTGGCTGAAGCCGCCAATAGCTGGAATCTGCAGAATCCTGGCCCGGACTTTTTACACTCACTTGGAAAATTTGCATCTGTAATTATTTGAGCGGAAAAGGAAATCAAACGGCCTCCTACGCATCTCTTCAAAAATCACCTCTGCAAGTTTCATGTTTTTATACTTTTAAAAATGAGTCTGTATCAGAAAATTTTGTGCTGTTGTGTCTGGAAAAATATTTTTTCGAATACACCCTTAAAGGTGTTCTTAACTGATCCGCTGAACAAGCGCAAAACGTTTTGACACATTTACAAATTCATTTTTTAACAGAAAGTTATAAAATTGGAATGCCTGACTATGGAAGCGATTTTGAATTGAACTTATTTTTCCATTTTATGATAATTAAATTACCTACCGAGTTATAAGCTATTTCGATAACCTGATTACCCGTTTTTCTCCTGCTTTTCGACCGGTTTTTCTGCTTTCGTCGGGGAATGTGCTCAAAAGTGTCAACTTTGAAGGCTTGTTAAGAAAAATCTATTGTGTTTTTTAAAAAACAGAAATTTGAGTGCAATTAGACAGTTTCTGAATAATAACACCTGCTATTTTCATGCATTTCCGAGCAAAAATAAATTAACGCATGTGTCACAAAGTTGACCTTTTTGATTTAAGAACACCCTTAACCGCAGCTGCTCTGCACGAGAAGGACGAAATGTTTTGACTCATTTACAGATTCATTTTTTATCCGAAAGCTATGAAATTGGAAAGCCTGACCATAGAAGCGATTTGGAATCGTATTGTGTTTTCCATTTTTGAATCAATAATTTACATATTTAGTTAGGAGCGTTTTCGATTATCGACTAACACATTTCTCTTCCCAGTTTGGGTGTTTTTTCTGCTTTCATGCGGAAAATTGGTTCAAAACACCCACTTTGACTCTATTTTCTGAATAATTTATTGTATTTGATTAAAAAAAAGATTAAAAAATGGTAAATGGAGGCGATTCGATAGTTTCTGAAGAAGAACATTTGTTAGTTTCATATATTTCCGAACAAAAATAAATTTAAAATTATGTCCTAAAGTTGCCCTTTTTGATTTGAGAACAACAATAAGAAATGAATTTGTAAAAATGTGAAAATGTTTTGCACGTGGTGAGCAGAGCAGTTAAGAATAGCTTTAACCATTAATAGTCGCATTAAATTACGGTTTAAAAATTCAAATTCATTATTGCCATCACTTTTTTGAAAAAAAAAAATCATATTATTTAATTGCAAGTAAAATGATACCAGTATAAAACCAATTACACTATTTTATAAAACTGGGGGGAATCAAACAATTCTGAATAAAAGCCGTGAAACTTCCGACTCGTGAATGTCTCGGGCGTCACGATTAAGGCCCCTGTCCTCGCTTGAGGAAACGCTCGCGAGCTAATGCTATTCCTATGGGGAAGCATTTCTCTAATAACTCTTTCGCATTTTCACATTTTTGAATAATTTTTTTTTCTTTTGCATTGGATAGCTGAGGTGCATGCCGACAGCGCACCTTTTTCACTTTTTCGATTTTGGTTGCAGATATTTTTTACAAAGTTAGTTTCACTTTCAAAACCGGTTTCGGAACTGAAAGTGCTTTTTAAAAAATATATCTGCAACCAAAATCGAAATAGTGAAAAAGGTGCGCTGTCGGCATGCACTCCAGCTATCCAATGCAAAAAAAATTATTAAAAAAAAATGTCAAAATGCGAAAGAGTTATTAGAGAAATGCTTCCCCATAGGAATAGCTTGCGAGCGTTTCCTGGAGCGAGGACAGGGGCCTTAAGTGGTTAAATTAATTTTAACCTTTCTGTCCTCTTGTATATTTCCTTCGTTTTTTCATTCACCCTGTATTTCTGTGTTTAATGTTTCATAGCAGATGCTATATGACTATTGAAAACTGGATACATAGGTGATCCATTTTCAATGTCACGCGAGATTCACGCAATTTAGACTTTAAAAAACCATCTGCTTTTCTAAATACTTGTGTCCAGTGTAAGTGGTCAGAGATTCAATCCCCTTCTCCATTCCATTGTTTAAAGTAAAACGTGACTAATTTTCTACTGAAACAACAGCCATGCATGTAAAAGGTTTTTCGAAGCAACAGGTGTTTGAAAGAAAAAATTGTATAGATTATTAAATTGCTTTACTTCTTTCGGTTGTTCAATTTATTTTTATTAGTATACAATTTACACGACTTTGTATTTGGCACATATAGAATTCTTTGAAAGGAGACCTAAATTATTTCTCTGAACTTTCTTTCTCAAAACCTCTGGGGTCAGTCTTGACCTTTTTTTTCGTTGCTTTTCAAAGATTTGAACGATATGTGCTCAAATTCAATAAAAGAAATTCTTCCCAGGGAAGAGGATAAACATGTCAAGGGTAGTGCAAATATAGGATTGTCAACTTTTTGGTAATTTTGGCCATTCTCTTTTTGATATCATACGTTATCATCCCGCGAAGCCTACCCACCTGCCCCCTGTAATGATATTGTTATGAAAGTGTAAAAAAATTTTTATGCAGAAATCAATAAAATGTCACTTTTTATATGAATAAATTTTCTATCAAAAAACATTTAGAGAAAACATGTGCAGTGAAGCTGTGATAAATATTGATTGATGCAAAGATGAATCCACACACTTTATTTGTCGTTCCAAAGTATTTGGGGTCTGGTCTACTATGATTTCACAAACTCCAAATATATTCTTTTTAAGGGGGCTCAGGGGTTGAAAACTTTTCGAAAAATCGATTTTTTTATGATCTAATTTGATTATTCAATTAATCCTTAACTCAATGCAAAAAACCGCATAAAAATATTTGCATTTTTAAAGGAGTTATAAGCATTTATGTATCAACACTTTCATAGCCGCATCCATATAATTTCAACTTTAAGTCGCGTTTTCTCAAAACTTGATTTTTGACGACTAACACCAAGATTTAAAAAAAAAAACTATTTGACGGAATGGCTTTTTTTTTTTTTTTTTTTGCATGTATATAACATCATTATCTAGATTATGAATTAATATATTTTAAATAGTTTAATATTTTGAGTATTTTTAATGGAAAAAAAAGTTGTATTTTGGGGGAGGGGGGTTTATTTTCAACTTTGAAAGATTTTTTGATAATTTTTTTTTAAAGTGATAGTTATATTTTTAATTCATTCTCTAGATAATAATGTTATATGCATGAAAAAAAAAAAAAAAAAAAAAAAAAAAAAAAAAAAAAAAAATTAAGCCATTTCATCAAATAGTTTTTTTTTAAATCTTGGTGTTAGTCGTCAAAAATCCAGTTTTGAGAAAACACTACTTAAAGTTGAAATTATATGGATGCGGCTATGAAAGTATTGATACATAAATGCTAATGCTTATAACTCCGTTAAAAATGCTAATATTTTTATGCGGTTTTTTGCATTGAGTTAAGAATTCATTGAATAATCAAACTAGATCATAAAAAAATCGATTTTTTGAAAAGTTTTCAACCCCAGAGCCCCCTTAATTCATTATTTCACGTTTTATTGATGTATATGGTTTTACAATTAATGGTTGTGTATGTATATATTGTCCCGCAGGGCAGTTCATTGGTATTGGTACCAGAAATGTTGCACACCTGGCAAAAGTCATTTCCTATCAGGTACTCAAGTATCAACCAATACCAATATTTGAATAGAGAAATTTTGTTGCCAAATTGCGCAAGTGACAATAGCAAAACGAGCGAATGAGACTCGATTGATTTTAAATGGGTTGAAATATTGAAATATGACAACTTAAGGGTATATTCGAAAAAACGCTTTTCCACCTTCAACAGCTCGAAATTTTCCGATACAATTTCAGACATATTTTTAAAAGTAGAATCATGAAACTTGCTGAGGGGATTCTTGAAGGGACGTATGAGGTGCCGTGTGATGTCTTTTTATGCTCAATTCAATAGAATTTAAGTTATAAACAAAAGCCTTATCAGTATGACCCTTTTTTTCTTTCTCAGATCTCCCGCTTGGGAAAAATCGGTTCGAAATGCCGTTTTGATTGCTTTTTTTGCAATATTTTCTGCATTTATCAAAGAATCGACAATCACGGCACCTTGTGTACTTTCCAAATAAGAGATTTTGAAAGTTTGGTGCATTTGAGAGCAAAAATGAATTCAAAAATAAATCAGGAAGTAAGCAATTTAAATCGAAATATACACCCTTAAGGGTGTTCTTAAATCAAAAAGGGCAACTTTGTGACACATGCTTTAATTTATTTATGTTCGGAAATACATGAAAATAGCAGGGGTTGTTATTCAGAAACTGTCTAATTGCACTCAATTTTCAGTTTTTTTTTTTTTAAAACACAATAGATCGTTCATAACAAGCCTTCAAAGTTAACGCTTTTGAGCACATTTCTTGACGAAAACAGAAAAACCGGTCGCAAAGGAGGGGAAAAACGGGTGATCAAATCAGCCAAATAGTTTAGAACTGGACAGGTAATTTAATTATCATAAAATGGAAAAATAGGTTCAATTCGAAATCGCTTCCATAGTCAGGCCTTCCAATTTTATAACTTTCTGTTAAAAAATGAATTTGTAAATGTGTCAAAACGTTTTTCGTTTGTTGAGCGAAGCAGTTAAGAGCATCCTTAACGGAACAGAAGATCATTCATTCAAGATTTAATTTCACAAACAATTTTTAACCATTTTTTTTTATTTACTAAAAAACAATTTTCCGAGTCAGATCATTGACACGTCCGCCTTAGTAATTTGTCAAAAGAAATATAAAAATACCAGATGCGATCATGACCTTTATTCGCGTTCATCTTTTATTCACGACACGTTTCTCGGACTATAACTCTGTTATTCAACGCACGCTGATGATGCCTTTTTCTATAAAAAAAAAGTATCTTTTTTTATTATTATTTCAACTTTACATCTGGTTGGCAAAGCCCCGGGGCTTGTCGGGCATCCCATCAAACTGACCTATGAGCCCTACTTCTGGAGTTCCGACCCGGGTGTTTTCGGAAAGTATTTAGATCGCATGCCTTTCTTGCCCACAACAGGTCCTGGGTGATCTGTGTTTATTTTCGTGCGTTTTTAGAAGAGTAGTTTTATGTTTGTGTGAAAAGCGATTACGCCGGTAGCTATTCGAGTTAGGTGAGATTAACACTTTGCGGTTTTAACCAGGCTTCAGACATATAACACATGATGTACTGGTATTCTGATGACAGGTATTCTGACTTTCAAGCGTTTCAAGGCCTGTCCCGCTTCAGGAGTCGATCTAGGCAAAATTTGTGATTTATTTAATACCCTTTCGCAAAATTAAATTGAATAAAGAAGGCCTCTTCACAAAATTCCTGCTTATAAAACATGTCCTGTCACAGAATTCCTTTTAATAAAATACATCTCATCATAAAATTCTTCTTCACAAAATAAGCGTTATCACAAAATTCTTTTTAATAAAATGGTCTTCATCACAAAATTCCACTTTATAAAATAGGCCCCTTTACAAAATTCCTCTAAGTAAAATAGCAAACTTTTCCCCAAAATTTCTCTTTATAAAATAGGCCCCTTCACAGAATTCCTATTAGGACTTTTTCACAAAATTCCTCTTAATAAAAATGAGCTTCATTACAAAATTCTTCTTAATAAATTAGGTCTCATCATAAAAATCCTCTAAGTAAAAAAAAAAAGAAAAAAAAAAGCCTCATCACATTTTTTTTTTTTTTTTTTTTTTTTAGGCAGATTTTTTCCCAAAATTCCTTTTAATAAAATAGTTTTATTCACAGAATTTAATTTCAAGAAAATCTGCTCTTCATTAATTATCTTTATTTTATTATTATTATATTATTTTTATTTAGTTATAAAATGTGCAATTTGCAAACAAAGCAAGTTCATCAAAAAGGAAAATCTTGGCAGAACGCAGAAATAGGCCACAGAAAAAGAAACCAACACTATAATTCTTATGTCCAAGAATATTGTGCGGGACATCTAATGTCCCAACTTTTAAAGATATAGAAATTATTTTAATGCTATCCTCAAATACTCTGCTCAATAAGCGTAAAACGCTTTTCACAAACTTAAAAAGTCATTTTTTTTTTTTTTTTTTTTTTTTTTTTTTTTTTTTTTTTACGGAAAGATATGAAATTGCAAAGCCTGACCATCGAAGCGATTTGGAATCGAATGGAAATATCCATTTTTTGATTAATCAATTACTTATCGAGTTATAAGCAATTTTGATCGCGGGACAAAGACGCTTTTCTTACTTCGTTCGCTGGTCTTTCTGCTTTCGCACGAAAAGTCGGTTCAAAATGCCCACTTTGATATTTTTTCTGGAAAACCTATTGCGTTTGAAAAAAAAAAAAAAAAAAAAAAAAAGAAAAGAAAAGAAAAAGAAAAGAAAAAAAAGAGAAAATGAGGTTGATTCGTCAGTTTCTGAACAACAAGACCTGCTGGTTTCGTGCACTTCCGAATAAAAGTACATTAAAACAATGCTAATGATGTTTTAATGACTAAAAGTACATTAAAACAATGCATAAAGTTGCCCATTTTGATTGAGAACACCTTAAATTCCTTTTTGTGTTATGTTATGTGTTAGTCTGAATCGAGTGAATCTGAATATATGTAGTAAAGTCTATTTAGCTGCAACCTGTTTATAGCGGAAGATTTTTACGGTACTTTGCAAAAAGAAAAAAAAGGTCTATTTAGATGAAAACCTGCCTTAAACAAAATGTTTAATGATTACAAGTGATTTCGTTTTGGGAAGTTTTAAAATACTTTTTTCAGTAAACACTACGTAAATGGAACTTGATTATAATTGAAAAAGGTTATACAGTAAAACCCCGATAATTCGGATTAATTGGGACCGGACCCAATCCGGATTTTCGAAAATCCGGATTATCCGGAGAATTAGAAAAAACTGAAATAAAATAAAACAAACATACAGAAAATCACCTTTATGTTAAACTTATTGAATATTTACAGACAGTAAAAATGTTCACTTTGCTTAATTCTTCCGAAAAGATTTCTAGTTTTTTTTATTCAGAATGCCACGATAAAACAAGTTTATGTTAGGAAAATTAGCCAATCGCTTCTCAAACTTGAAAGAAAATGACCAAACTGATCCGGATTAACGGGGTCCGAATTAGCGGGGTTCTACCGTAAAAGTAAAAAATTTATCGTCGTTATGTAAAATATGAATACTCAAGGGTCGGTTAAATTAGTTTTATATTGTAACGAACTACATCTACAACTATTTTATAAAAAATGTAACTACATCTACTTTTTCGAAACTGTAGTCAACTACAACTTCTTGTTTTAAAAAGTAGAGACTACAAATTATTTTTTAAAAGCAGTCCATTATTCCGCTCTCATCTTATTAAGTGATTCAACTTATACTCAAAATGGCGAAATTGAGGATAGAGATCAAGAGTGTATTCGAAAAAACGCTTTTCCACCTTCAGCAGCTCGAAATTTTCCGATACAATTTCCGGCACAATTTTAAAAATAGAAACATGAAATTTGCTAGGGGATTTTTGAAGAGATGTATAAGGTGCCGTGTGATGTCTTTTTACGCTCCATTCATTAGAATTTGATTTATAAGCAATTAACTTCTCAGGAAGACCCTTTTTTTCGTTCCCTGATCTCCGACTTCGGAAAAATCGGTTCAAATTGCCGTTTTTGATTGTTTTTTTTTACACTATTTTGTGCACTTATCAAAGAATTGACCTTCACGGCACCTTGTGCACTTTCTAAATAAGAGAATCTGCGAGTTTGATGAGTTTGAGAGTAATAGTGAATTCAAAAATAAATCGGAAAACAAGCAGTTTGAATCGAAATACACCCTTAAGTTATACAAGATCTCATTAAAATGTGAGCCAACTTAGTCATGCCCAGGGACAGTATATTTCGGACGACTAAATTACATATTCATTCTTCGTAAAGTTGAAAATTTAAATCTGCCGACCTGGCCAATATTGAAGTCAGACATTTTCTGGGAAGGGGGGGGGGGGGAGTGCTTCTGTGGCTACCGGGGAAACATTATAAAGTTCCGGGGGATAAACTGCACTTTTTAGCGAAAACACAAAATCTCAAATTTTCAGGAGGAAGGGGGAGGGGACATTTCATTACTCCGGAAAAGGAAATATCCACCCGATCACTCCCTGAATTTAACACTGGACCTGGCACTGACTATTAGCTATTATTTTGTACATTTAGAGCTGGGTAAGAATAAATACACAATATATGTAAGATAAAAATATATAGTGTTTATGATAAATAACTGTTTAATCATTCTTGGTTAAATGAAATAATTACAATATTTATAATTTTAAACTAAGGAGGATTTGGGGGGCAATTACTGAACATAGCCGATTCGTCGGCTATCAAATTTGCAAAGCTCGAGTGAAAGAAAAACATGCGATGGGTGATTAAATTCGCTTATAGCTCGATAGGTAATTTAATTATCATAAAATGGAAAACAAAGTTCGATTCGAATTCGCTTCCATAGTCAGGCTTTCCAATTTTATATCTTTCCGTGAAAAAGTGAATTTGTAAATATGTCAAAACGTTTTGTGTTGATCAGAGCAGTTGAGAAGAGCCTTAAGGGTGTTCTTAACTGATCCGCTCAACAAGCAAAAAACGTTTTGACACATTTACAAATTTATTTTTTAACAGAAAGATATAAAATTTTAATGCCCGACTATGGAAGCGAATTCGAATCGAACTTATTTTTCCATTTTATGATAATTAAATTACCTATCGAATTATAAGCTATTTCGATGACGTAATCACCCGTTTTTCTCCTCCTTTTCGACCGGTTTTTCTACTTTCGTCGGAAAATACGCTCAAAAGTGTCAACTTTGAAGGCTTGTTATGAAAAATCTATTGTATTTTTTAAAAAACAGAAAAATGAGTGCCATTAGACAGTTTCTGAATAGTAACACATGCTATTTTCATGCATTTCTGAACAAAAATAAATTAAAGCATGTGTCACAAAGTTGCCCTTTTTGATTTAAGAACAGCCTTAAGGGTGGTCCAAATATTATCATTTGTTTGGAATTGAAATGACGAAAGCTAAGCGTTCGTTTATGTAAATATTATCGCATGCACTGTTTATCAGAAACCAGACTTCCCACAATCTGCCACTTTCCCATTTTAAATAAGCAGCACTTCCGAAAAACTGAAGCAAAACCCGATTACCCGAAAGGACGAATGACGAATCCCTAATCTCTCCGACTCCCACGATCCGAGTCGTTTACAAATTGATAAAAACGTGTTCCCCTTGATAAAGCCAGTTCACACGCTCTCGGCAAACGTGAACATCCAATCTGGCGCATTCACGATATTATTTATCAGTAAATGTAACAAAAAAGGAAAGTGTATGGACTGATACTTTTAGGTTCAGGTCCGGCTGGACAGGGACCGACTTAGGCTACGGGGGCTCCTGGGGCAAGTATCATTCTGGGGGACCCCTCATTTGTCTATCGATAATTTTTTTTTTTTTTTTTTTTTTTTTTTTGAGAAAATGTGGAAGTGGCTAATACTAAACTTCATACGTATTGTATATATGCATAAATTTTGTACTCGGGGCAGTTCACATCTGTATACAGGGTATCACAAAAAGATAGTCGCAACTTTTAGAAAAAGCACTAACAGAATAATTCTAGAAAAAAAAATAATAGATTGATACCCTTTGTAAACTTTTCTTTTCTTTCTTTCTTTCTTTCTTTCTTTTTTTTTTTTTTTTTTTTTTTTTTGCTTATCTATGTAAGTAATAAGATGGCTAAAAGAAAATGTCCCAAATTGGTCATAATTAAGTATTTTAACTTGCAACGCTACGAGGAAAACGTTAATAAAGAATTTCAGTTGAAAACGATGGAATATACTAAGTTGTTATAATAAAACTTTAATTATTAATTTTCTATGCAGTTTGTTTTTCGCATAGATGAATGGAGTACTTAAAGCAAAGAGAGGAAGGAGGACCAATCTTACCTTCCTAAATATTTGAAAATAAATGAATTCTGATCCCATTTGGCTAATTTTAATCATTTGGCACATTTCAGTGAAAATCCTAATTACTCTCATGGGGAGGCCAGAATATCCTCGTAACAGTATTGAATAATTCCCAAATCACTTATTCCCTCCCCCCCCCCCCCCAAAAAAAAAAAAAAAAAAACTTAATTTCTATTAAAGGTGTATTCGAAAAAACGCGTTTCCACCTTCAACAGCTCGAAATTTTCCGATACAATTTCAGACACATTTTTAAAAGAAGAAATATGAAACTGTTGAGGGGATTTTTGAAGAGGCGTATGAGATGCCCTGTGATGTCATTTTGCACTCCATTCATTAGAATTTGATTTATTAGTAGGACCCTTTTCAGGACCCTTTTTTTTCGTTCTCAGATCTCTTGCTTCGGAAAAATCGGTTCAAAATGCCGTTTTTGATTACTTTTTTGCAATATTTTCTGCTTTTATCAAAGAATCGACCCTCACGGCACCTTGTGTACTTTCGAAATAAGATAATTTGCCAGATGGGCACATATAAGAGCAAAAATGAATTTAAAAATAAATCGGAAAATAAGCAGTTTGAATCGAAATACACCCTTAAGAAATAAACTTTAAGTCGCAAATTTAACAACGTAAAATATATCAGATCTTATCTAAAAAACATAATTATATTAAAGGCACAAAGTTTATTAGAGTTTATGATTAAAAAAAAAACATTCACTTCTACCTGTATGTGTACACTGAACACTAAAGTCCGGGATAATTTGTAAAATTGTTTTCAACTTCACTGCTTAACAATCGCGAAACATTCTAACACATTTATTAATTGATTTTTACACGTAAAGGCACTAAATTGGCCTAAGCTGACTATGGAAATGACTTGAAATCGAAAGAAGTTTTCCGTTTTTTGGTCAATAAATTACATATCGAGCTATATTCAATTTTAGGACACGTGGCAGCCAATTATTATTCTTTCCCAAGCTGTTTTACTTCCTTTTGTTAGGAAATTCGGTTCAAAACACTCGCTTTGACAGCATTTTCTGAAAAATCTATTGCATGTATAAAAAACAGAAAACTTCTTTCGATTTCGATTACATAATTTCTCAGTAACAACACCTACGGATTTCATGCTTTCCAAACAAAAATAAATTAACACCTTGAAAGGCAGTGGCATATATTATATCACACCTAATTTTAATAAGGATTTGCACCAGAAACTTTTAATTAAATTTTACTGTTATAACTTTGGTGGATAAAAGGTTAAAAAATTGCTTTTTCTTATTTTAAAATAAAATTTTCAAATATCCCGGCGTAAATTCCACAACACAGGTACAAGAAAGCAATAACTTGGCCCTGAAAGGGTTAAGGCTGTTCTCAAATCCGAAGACGAAACTTTATGACATAAGTTTTCATTTATTTTTGTCCGCAAACGCATGAAAGAAACAAAGGTTGTTCATCAGAAACTACACTGTAAAAAATTTTAGGAACATTTCACATCTGAAGCAAATCGTTTAATTTCTGAAAGGAAATTTCCGGTTTCACTTTATTCCGTTTTGAATATGGAATATCTCAAAAAACGACCAGTAACCTTTTTGTTACTATCCGGATTTTCAGCTATTATCGTTATTACATTAAAACGTTTCATTTTTTAAATGAAAATATTCGCTTCAGAAAAGACAACTCGTTGCCGTTTCCAAAATGGAACCTATGTAACCTTTTTTTTACAGTGTATGTAATAAAAATACACTTTTTTTTCTTCTTTTTTCTGAATGTGATAGATTTTTCAGAAAATACTGCCAAAATGCGATGGGTAATTTATCTATGGAAATATGGGAAAATCCTTCTGATTAGCTTCCATAGTCAGACCTGACAATTTTCTACCTTAACGTTTAAAAAAAAGTCCGTCAGGGTGTCAGAACATTTCGCACTTGTTAAGCAATGAACTTGGCATAGCCTTAAAACTTAAGTAAAGTTGCCCATTTAGATTTGAAAACAGCCTTAAAGCTGCTCTTAAATCAAAACGGGCAACTTTATGACATAAGTTTTCACTTATCTTTGTTCGGAAATGCATGAAACTAGCAGGTATTGTTATTCAGAAATAATAAAATCGCATTCATTTTCCCGTATTTTTTTGCAAGCACAACGGATTTTTTCCAAAATATAGTGTCAAAGTGGGCGTTTTGAGCAAAATTGCACCGAAAAAACAACAACACACAAACTGGGGTGAGAAACATGTTTGTCACGTGATCGAAAACGCTTGTAACTGAATAATTAATTTATTGATCGGAAAATGGGAAATTCATTTCGATTTCAAATCAATTCTATAATCAAGCTTTACAATTTTATATCTTTCAGTTAAAAAAATCAATTTGTAAATGTGTCAAAACGTTTTGAGCATGTTGAGCAGAGCAGTTGAGAACAGCCGTTCTCAAGCTCTCTCATTCAACAAGCGCGAAGCTTCCTGAATCATTTTCTAACTCTTTTCTAAACACCAGGGCAAGTTTCTTAATCTTTTCACATGAGAGTATATGAAATTTTATCGGTTTTTGCCGTCAAAACTTTTACCGACAGAGATTTTCCTTTTAAGTTCTCCAAACACCGATAACCTTTACAGTTTTGCATTTTTAGACCTTTGACATTCCATTCCTGAAAAATGCAATCAACAAAAGAATTAGTAATAAAATTTTAAAAAGAGCAACACATAAAATGAAAGAATGGCACAGAAAAAGGTACGCTTAAGTGTGCGTCACTTGCGTTTCTTGGTTCGTTGTGAATTGGTTCGTGTTCTCGCATCTTGATAAAAAGGATTTTAGGTGGGTAAAGCTTTCACAGAGCATGAATCATTCACACCTTTCCAAGGAATCTGATTCACTTTCGAAGAAACTTTTTTTTATCAGAATAGTGAATAGAGGCAAAAGCTGACTGACGCACATTTGGGGCCCAAGTAATGTCCCGATTTCCAGGAATTTCAAGACGTACCACGCGGAACACCAAAATCTCTATTTTCATGATGAATAAATTTTAAATTTATATGTGAAATCGATTCCACAAGAAAAATCTGATTCACTTTCAAAGAAACTTTATTAGAACTATGATTAGCAGCAAAGTCTTACTGACAATTGTTTGGTTGATATAGTCTTGCTGCCATCTGTTGATGATGAGGTGAGTTGATTGTTGTGCGCTGGAACTGGAAGTTGATGATGAGAGAGAGTTACGTGCGTGTCCAGGGTCACCAATGAGGGGATTGGCGCCGGTTGGTTTTGATCTGAGAACCTCGTGATCAGGAAGCGAGTGCGTTAACCGTTGAGCAAAAGGCCAAGACAGTTACTCGCAGGAAGTAACTCGCTTTATACTGATCGAGATCGTTACAGACACAAATAGTATTGTCAATTGTCCCGATTTCCATGGTTTTCAAGACTTACCATATGGGATACCAAAATCGCTTTTTTGCTATATACGCATAAATTTTAAATTTCTACGTGAAATTGGCTTCTATTTGCTTGTCTTGCTAAAATTATTTTAGATAATTAAAGCTTTCACAGTGCATGAATTGTTCTGATTGTTAAGATAAATCTGATTCAGTTTCCCTTAAACTTTTTATTAGAACCGTGATTAGCATGACTGAGAAATATTTGGGACAGAAATGTGTTGTCATGCAATGGCGCCAACTTATATGGGCCCGTGGAGCCCGAGCCCACCCAATAATTTTGAATCGTAAGCGTGCCCAATATTTTCATTGTTCTATTTCGTTTATTTATTTCGTTATTATTTTATTATTCATTTTTCTTCCCAGAGCAAAATTTATTTTGCTAATGAACTTGTGTTTTAATTCTCCGACTGACACTCATAAATAACAAATAAATGAAATGTTTTGCTCCAAGTTTAATTTTTTTGCTATTTCAATTTATAATCATGTTCATGATATGATGATATTACAATAAATATTAATGTCTTTATAACGAAAAACGCATGAGAATATAATTTAATAAAATTGCAACTTTATTAAAACATGATAGCTTGACTTATAATTCTTATCTTTCACCATCCGTCCGCACCCTTCAAAGGGAAACAAACTGATTGTACCATTTTACCAAAATATTTTTTAGCTCTCCCAATATTTTTGAGCCAACCCAATATTTTTCAAAAGTTGGCGCCACTGTTGGCATGCGTCCCGATTTCCATGGTTTTCAAGATCTACCACATGGGATAGCAAAATCCCTTTTTTGTAATATGCATACTCTCTTAAAAAGTCAGCCACAAAATAGCTCAAGTTGAGCTGAAATCCACTCATCTCAATGTTGAAAGGCAGCTTCTCAAAAAAGAGTTGAAATAACTCGAGTTTTAACCAATTTAAATGAACTATTAATGAGCTATTTAAATAACCAATTTAGATCAAGAAGATTTAATCGTTTGAAAAACAACTCTTTTATGATCGAAAAAAATTACAGCTCTTTCATTAGAAGCCAAATCAGCTCTTTCGTTTTAAGAGTGTACATTTTAAATTTCTATGTGAAATCGGTTAATCTTTTATCATCTTGCTAAAATTATTTTAGGTGATTAAAGCTTGCACAGAGCATGAATTATTATGATCTTTCAGATAAATCTGGTTATCTTTCAATGGAGTTTCTTCTGTTTGTAACATCACCTGCCCATTTCAAACATTCACGAACAAAAAGGAATTAAAACTTGACCCTTTGTATTTGAGGCTGGACCTTAAGGCTGTTCTCAACTGCTCCGCTCAACAAGCGCAAAACGTTTTGACACATTGACAAATTCATTTTTTTAATTGAAAGATATAAAATTGGAAGGCCCGATTATGGAAGCGATTTGGAATTTAGCTGTATTTTCCATTTTTGATGAATAAATAACCAACTGAGTTATGAATGTTTTTCATCGCGTGATAAACGCGTTTTTCACTCCTACACTGTAAAAAAAAAAGGGTCGATCTACTAAAAAAACTTTAGTGATCCTTGTAATTGCTAAAAAAATCTTAGTAATCTTAGTCGGTCACAAGAAAATCTGTAAGAATTACTAGAAAAAAGTTAGCAACGAAGAGAGTTAATAGTTTTATATCTTTAATAACTATTACTAAAACTCACTTGGTGTGGCCTTGATAGCATAGTGGTTATAGTAACGGACTCCGGACTAAAAAGTCCCGCGTTCGATCCTGGCCACCGTCAAATACGCCCCGAAAGTATGTAGTGTAAGTACTCGTTAGTAAAGGGATTATGAAAATGTTAGCAATGTTTGGTGTTGCCATCTATTGCAGTTTTGCCGAAAATCTTCCGCTTCAGAAGTCTGAATGCAGCTCAAAGGAACCCCCTGCCCTTCGGGCGCACGTAATGGTTATTAAAAATAATTTTGGAGCTATCACTAAAATTTGCTTGCTGGCTCATACTAAAATTTTTTAAGTTAGTTATACAAAAAATTCTTTTGTTCAGTTTACAAAAGAAATGCTTGTTTCACTTGAAAAAAAAAAGTTTGTAATGGTTACTAAGAAATTCTGTGGAATACAAATTTACTAAAAAATTTTTAGTAACCTCTTGAATTTTTTTTACAGTGTATTTGAGTGGTTATTTTTCTCTCACGGGGAAAGACGGTTCAGAACGTCCACTTTGACACTATTTTTTGAAAAATCTTTTGCGTGTGCAAAAAAAAAACGGCAAAATGAGTACAATTCCACAGCTCCTGAACAACCCCTGCTAGTTTCACACATTTCCGAACGAAAATAAATTATAACTTATGTCACAAAATTGCGCTTTTGGATTTGTGGAACAACCTTAAGGATGTTCTTAAATGATCCGCTCAACAAGCGAAAAACGTTTTGACACATTTACAAATTCATTTTTTAACAGAAAGGTATAAAATTTTAATGCCTGACTATGGAAGCGATTTCGAATTGAACTTATTTTTCCATTTTATGATAATTAAATCACTTATCGAGTTATAAGCTATTTCGATGACGCAATCACCCGTTTTTCTCCTCCTTTTCGACCGGTTTTTCTGCTTTCGTCGGGTAATGTGCTCAAAAGTGTCCACTTTGAAGGCTTGTTATGAAAAATCTATTGTGTTTTTTAAAAAACAAAAGAATGAGTGCAATTAGACATTTTCTGAATAACAACACCTGCTATTTTCATGCATTTCCAAACAAAAATAAATTAATGCATGTGTCACAAATTTGCCCTTTTTGATTTAAGAACACCAAGTAGCGGATGTTATTATTCAGAAACTGTCTAATGGCACTCATTCTTTTGTTTTTTAAAAAACACAATAGATTTTTCATAACAAGCCTTCAAAGTGGACACTTTTGAGCACATTCCCCGACGAAAGCAGAAAAACCGGTCGAAAAGGAGGAGAAAAACGGGTGATTGCGTCATCGAAATAGCTTATAACTCGATAAGTTATTTAATGATCATAAAATGGAAAAATAAGTTTAATTCGAAATCGCTCCCATAGTCAGGCATTAAAATTTTATAACTTTCTGTTAAAAAAAGAATTTGTAAATGTGTCAAAACGTTTTTCGCTTGTTGAGCGGATCAGTTAAGAACACCCTTAAGAACCGCATTAATTACCAGAAAAAATAAACATCTGTTGCACAAACCAAATTTTGAAGGTCAGGACATCTTTATTTTTTTTTCTTTCAATGAAACAGGTGAAAGCCCCTGCGGGCGCCCCTTTTTTAATCGGGTAGGCGTGAGAACGGTCGGGAACGGGGAATGAATTACATAAACCCACACTCAAATGTATAGCATCACAACCCACGAACGCCTCCTCTCTCTAAAAAAAAAGAGCGTTTAATTCTCATGGGGGTTCACCGACCGGTGACACATAACTGATGACAACTAGATCAACGCAGGCGGATCACTTAATGTATTTCATTTTTTGTTATGCTTTTGTTGTAAATAGACTACACAGGTAAAAAAAAAAATGCTACGATTATTGGGTAATCGTAAGTCTTACATGAATCAAACAGCTAAACTATGCAGAAAACACTTTTACATTAGCAGTGGCAGATCCAAGGAGGAGGTCAAAGGAGAGCGAAGAAAATTCCCAAAGAGAATTTAAAAAATGAACTATGTTTCAAATTCTTTCAAATTTACCCTTTAATCAACATTAAGTATCTTTTTGACTCTTTAAAGCTCTTGTTAAATCCAAAAAAGGTAATTTCTGACCAGCGCCGTGTAAAGGGGGTGGGCGGAGGGGGCGGCCGCCCCGGGCGCGGATTTTTAGGGGCGCGACATTTTTACAATAAACGTCGTTTTTGGCTTTTCACAAGAAAAAATTGGTGGAGTGGATGCCAAATTGAAACTTTGTCCCTGGCGCAGTTTTCTCTTTGCACGCCCCTGTTTCTAACATATCCATGAAGACA
Source organism: Maratus speculifer (assembly GCA_964019185.1). Lineage (NCBI taxonomy): Eukaryota > Metazoa > Arthropoda > Arachnida > Araneae > Salticidae > Maratus > Maratus speculifer. The sequence continues at coordinate 279,811,388 of OZ025300.1, read as the reverse complement.
TTTTTAATCTAAGCTGCAAGTCACCTGAAAACGCATTTATTCAGAACAAATTTGATTGATTAACGTCTTCTATTTTTCAAAAAGGCATAGAATCTTTCAGGAAATCTCCGTAAAATGTAGCTTTCAAGTTGCGACAGCTAATTGCTCTCTTTTGCATTTTTATAACCTTCAAGTCCTAAAAATTGGCTTAAAATGATAAATTTCTAAATTATTCCCTGCCTTTATTTAAAAAAAAAAAAAAAAAAAAAAAAAAAAACATTGTATAAATTATTTAATATTTAAATTTTTTACGAATGTTAAAGCAATTTTTTTTTCTTATTTATGTCCCCAAAAGTATCAGAAAAATAGCAATTTTGATTAAGGAAACAGCCTTCAATATAAAAATTGCTTATTTAAAGATGTGATTTCCCCCCCCCCCTGCGAAAAAGTACTATGACCCCTCTCTTCCCTTAAAAAAAAAATTAGCTATACCCCCCCTTCTAAATATGGGGGCTGCATCTGCCCTTCTACATTAGTCTTTCAACCCATATCTGAATGGTATTGTGTAAATGCTTTGGGATAATAACGAAGTTGTGTGCCTGCTTTATAAATTTAATAAAAGAATATTAAAAAATGTGAAATGAAAATAAGTTTTAGATAGCATTCGTAATACTATACCGACTTCTTCAGATGCTTTAGTACCTGCTACCTGATTTCGCGTCACTTTCCCACAGTCAGTGGGAAAACGCTTTTGTACAAAACTTCAAAATTTTAAAGATGTCTTCCTGGATGCCAACCCTCCTCCCCCCTCCCGAAATTCCACCCCATTTCTTTCATTAAAAGTTTAAAGTGTTATTAAAAAAAAAATCTCAAATTTTAAAATCGATCCAAAATAATCGCAAGTAAAATCAGTACAGGAAGCGCAGATTTGAATAGTGTGCTGTTAGCAAATATTTCTTTTGAATATAAAAATCAGTTTTTTGGTAGAATAATTCTAATTCGATTTTTAAGAAAATTAGATATTTGGAAACAGAGATATACATAAGATATTAATAGATCATGAAAATCTGTAAATATATTATTTATAACAATGTTATACCACGGCTTTAAAATCTGTAAATGTATTATTTGCAACAATGTTGTACCACGCAAAAAGCTTATTCCAAAAATTATCTGTGGTTTTATCAGCTGGAGGCTACAGAAATGTCATCGAGTTGAAGCGAACGAAATTAAATAAAAATCCTTTCGTTAAATCTGATTTATAATTGATAATTAGAATTCTGTCGGGAATATTTTAATAAAAATTACACATTTGTAAACAGCTAAAGAAAAAAGAAAAAAATATTCACATGAGAATTAATTAGAAATGTCTAAATGCTGTAAACATTTTATAGACCAAGAAAAAATGCAACTTCCCTCTGCGACAGCTCACTCTTCTCCAAAAATTACTAACATTTCAGTATGAGGCTTGTATAGTAATCGAAATAAAGTGATTTTATGATTAATGGATTTTTTTAGCTTTTTACAGGCGTATCGGAATAATTGTGAGAAGTTCTGAAAGAATTTTTTTTTTCTTTTTAGCTGTGCAATTTTCGAGTTTTTAGGCTCGATAGATTTTAAAATACGTTTATCTTTAAAAAGCCCAGAAAATTTATCGCTCTTAGCAACCCTTCGTTCCAGCAACCCCCACCTCCTCTTCGAGTTTTTCAAAGAAATTTTCTGTGCTTTGAAAAAAAAAATCTGTGCCTTACTTGAATTTTAAATACTTTTTTATTCATTTAATTGGAGTTTTCAATCAACAGTTCAACTAATTATTAAAATTTTAAAATTCTGAACCTCAGGAGCATCAGGAGACTTTTTAGCCTAGCCCCACAAAACATTTCAGCCTTGTACGTACCGTGGATTTTTCCAGCCATCGCACATACACATACGCACAGCTTTTTTTTTTTTTTTTTTTTTTTCTTTTAAATCGATATAGATTTTTTTGGCGAAGTCAAATTTGGTAGGGCAATAAGTGGTATTTCTATGTTTCACGCTGCGCCAAGGCTAGAAGGACACATTTTTAGTGCTGCTCTTCATTTAAGGCTATATTCCAATCAGAACCGCTTATTTATTTTATTTATTTTTAAAATCAACTTTCCTCTCAAACGCATTCAACTGGCAAATTCTCTTATTTAGTTAGTACACAATGCTCTGTGCTTATCGATTTTCTAATAAATGCAGAAAATATTGTAAAAAATATAGTCAAAGTTGACGTTATGAACCAAATTTTCCGAAGCGAGAGATTTGGGAACGACAAAAATGGTTATTCTGAGAAAGTAATTGTTTATAAATCAAATCCTGATTAATTTTTCTTTTATACATCTCTTCACAAATCACCTTAACAAGTTTCATGTTTTTATTTTGAGTTTAAAAATGTATCAGAAAATTTCGAGCTAATGAGGGGAGGGAAAATCATTTTTTCGAATACACCCTTAAGTGTGTATCTCGATTCAAACTGCTTATTTTCAAATTTATTTTTGACTTCATTGTTGCTCTCAAATACACGAAACTTTCAATATCTCTTATTTGGAAAGTACACAAGGTGTTGTAATTGTCAATTCTTTGATAAATGCAGAAAATATTGCAAAAAAAGCAATCAAAAACGGCATTTTGAACAGATTTTCCCCTAGCGGGAGATCTGGGAACGAAAAAAAGGGTCATGCTGAGAAGATCATTGTTTATAAATCAAATTCTAATAAATGGAGCGTAAAAAGACATCACACGGCACCTTGTACATCTCTTCAAGAATACCCTCAACAAGTTTCATGCTTCTACTTTAAAAAATGTGTCTGAAATTGTATCGGAAAATTTCGAGCTGTTGAAGGTGGAAAAGCGTTTTTTCGAATACACCTTTAAGAACTCTATTTTATTTAATCTATTTTATTAAGGGTAGAAAAGGTGTGTCGCCCTTTTGAAAATTCGTTACGTGAATGCTGAATGGCTTCTTCAACTGTAGTTACATACTAATGTAATGTAAGTGCAGAGGACTTGCACGGGAATCTGTACGGTTTCTCGTACACGAGTTATTCACGCAGCGCAATCACCTGTAGTATATTAGTGTCTATATGATAGAAAGCATAAAGGGGAAAAAAAAAAAACCAGACAAATGGACACTGAATTTATTTAGAAATTGAGGGGATGAAGGCACGTAAAGTTTGATACGACAACAAACTATTTCCATAACTCTATGTTTTAGCATAATATGATAGCTTATTGTTTTCTATTAACACGTTCGCTGCCGCTTACGTGAAGATATGATGATAGTTAATGCCGCACTGTATAGAAGTGGGTTTTTCCCAGAAGCCGATTTTCTTTTTATAACAAAAAATCAGTGAAAGATTTTCTCGCGCCAGCGCGTGACTGGCCCCTCAACGTTGGCGCCATATCACGCGCTGACGCGTGATCGGCAGCGAATGTGTTAACAGAAGGAAAAAAGGGGGGGGCTTAGATTTATGACACTAGGTTGAGCAAAAAGTTCTGGGAAATTAGTGAAAGTTGCGTTTTTATGCGCAAATTTACAACTAAAGCAACAAGGACTATTCTTCAAAGGAGAGACCATCCTAGTCGAGACTTTCTGCCATAAATCTGACAAATTTTGGATTTGTTGGAAGTACATGGCAGCTATGTGGAATGGAAAGATTTTAGGAAGCATAGTTTTTTCAGAAAACAGTGTCAAAGGGGGCGTTTAGAAACGAATTACCGCACGAAAGAAGAATAACCACTCAAACTGGGGTGAAAAATATTTTGTCACGTGATCGAAATTGTTTATAACACAATAGATAGTTTATTGATCAAAACATGGAAAATTCAGTTCGATTCCAATTCGCTTTCCTAGTCATTCTTTTCGATTTCATATCTTTCCGTTAAGAAATGAATTTGTGAATGTGTCAAAACGTTTTGCATTTGTTGAGCAGAGCACTTGAGAACAAACTGCTTTAACCCCTTGGGGACGAGCGACGCGTATACGTGCCGCAAAAAGGCATAAGAATCCTTGTTTATTCCAATCGGTAAAATTATACTGCAAAATTTGTGTTATTCGATCGGAGCATTTACTCGATTTAAGAAGGAACAAATTTCTGTTTTTTAAAACCGGTGACAAAACATTAAAGTTTTCGTAAAATGCTCCCGTCGCGAAGGGGTTAATCCCTTCACTACGAGAGTCTTTTACGAAATTTTTAATCTTTTGACACTGTTTTTTAAAAACAGAAATTCGTGCATTCTTGATTCGAAAAAAAAAAAAAAAAATTGTTTTGATTAAGGGTGTATTCGAAAAAACGCTTTTCCACCTTCAACAGCTCGAAATTTTCCGATTTATTTTCAGACATATTTTTAAAAGTAGAAACATGAAACTTGCTGAGGGTATTTCTTGAAGGGACGTATGAGGTGCCGCGTGGTGTCATTTTACGCTCAATTCATTAGAATTTGATTTATAAACAATTATCTTCTCAGTAGGACCCTTTTTTTCGTTCCGAGATCTCGTACTTCCGAAAAATGGGTTTGAAATGACGTTTTTGATTGCTTTTTTTGCAATATTTTCTGCATTTATCAAAGAATCGACAATCATGGCACCTTGTGTACTTTCCAAATAAGAGATTTTGAAAGTTTGGTGCATTTGAGAGCAAAAATGAATTCAAAAATAAATCGGGAAATAAGCAGTTTGAATAGAAATACACCCTTAAATAAAGCAAATTTTACTGGTGGGGAAAAACAAGGATTCTGAGTGCTTCTTGCGACACGCATACGCGTCGCTCGTCCTCAAGGGGTTAAAACTTGTGTCATAAAGTTGCTTCTTTGGATTTAAATCAAACTTGCTTCTTTGCAATCAAACTATTTTGGTGAATGTTTCATAAAAATCCATTTAGTTGAAAGGGCAAAAATGAAAAAACATCTCTAAGTTTACCCTTTCCCCCTCCTCTTTACTTATATCTTTCAAAATAATTGCACATACAAATTCATTTTTCCTTTCCTTATGCAAAGTTGTGGTTTGTACGAGGAAAACGAAAAAAAAAAAAAAAAATCCCTTTTTTTCAAAATGTCAGCGCTATTTACATTCCCTGATGAAAGATTTTCTAGATAATTATTCTAATCTCGTTTTCTCCGTACATAGGCTTGGGAAACAAATTGCAGTGTCTTCCCCCCTCGCTTTTGCATACCTCTTTCCACTTTTACTTTCATTCATTACGGAAAAGTTACGAACTGAATACTAAGATTCACTTTTCGATTTTCAAGTTCAGCCATTTTTGGAATGGATGTTTCGCCTTTTCAAGTCGCCCCGGTCAATAAGTCCCATTTTAATTAATCTGTGGAGAAGTTTAATTACTTTTAAGACGTGAAGTGCTTTTATAAAAAAATATTTTCCTACGCTTTAAGTTTTTTTAAATAAAGAAACCTATCACAAGGGATGTAGTGGAGGGTATACGGGGGTATACGCCCTGTACCTTAGATTTTTTAAAGAAGCTCCGTATACCCCCTGTTTCTCAAATAAAGCATTAGCGTATAACACTCTATCTATGAACATTCATGACGTTCGCGTATACCTTCTGCCTATACCCTATACTCTTTACTTTTTCTTTACGACTGTAACACTACCTAGCTCTATACAGGGTGAGTCATAAATATCGAAACAATAGGCTATCTCCTTAAATATTGCCCCTAGACCCATACTTCCATTTGCAAAGTTTCATAAAAAAAGATGAATTTTTTGATAAGATAAGTTGCAACTCCATGGGGGGTCTATTTTAAAAAATACGAAAATTAAATTTTTATACGGCCCCCAGAGGATAAAACATCCAATTAGAAATTTTTTCCTTATTCATTCCTGAACTGAACAAAAAAAATTTCATCTTCAAAACTCAGAGAGTTATGACAATTTTAATAAATCGTGAGATTTCAAGGGATCAGACACAAATTGAAATGCGTGTAATTGAAGAAACAATGTTGTTGTAAGGGTCCAGGAAACATTTATTTTATTTATTTATTTATAAAGTTGGAATTTTGAATGTTTTGTGATGGTTAACCATCTAATTTGTAAGCATTATCACATCATAAGACTTCTTAATATTTTTTTTTGAAAAAAAGATTGAGTAAATTAAAATTGTTATAGCTCAAAATATTATTTGTCGCGTTGAAATTTTTTTCTTTTGATTAAACGAAAATGTCTAATTTTCAATTTTAATTCAGCATTTTAAATAATATGTATTTAAAAAAAAAAAGTATTTAAAATATAGCAATATTAAAAAAAAAAAAAGTAATTTTTGTAAACAAATATTTTTAAAAGTAAATTTTCTGAGCTGAAAAGTTACCTTAACCGACGGTTACTGACGTATGTCAGTTTAAAAATGAGAAATACTGAAATAAAAACATTTGATACAGTAAAGTGCATTTAGTTTTAAGATGAGCAAAGATGGGCTCCTAACATTTAAATGCTGTATAGTTTCGATTTCAGATTTTGTTTAAGTTTTGCCATTTTCACCTTCTTTAATTACTGTTTGAATGCGTCAGTTGATTTAAACTTTATTTTTTTTATCACGTCGATTTCAAATTTTTTCATTGTGCTGTGACTCACAGACAGACATTTCATAAAAACATGTTTTTCGATATCTCTGAGCCCTAAAACGTGTGAATCCATCGAAAACCGGAATTCAAAATTTTCATGAATCCAATACTTTCTTCTTATAAAAATAGAAGAAAGCAAAAATAGGTTTAAAACCTTCATAAATTTTGAAACTGAGTACAGTAAATCCTCTAAATAACGGACACCTCAGGAACGCAGAAATTGTCCGCTATTCGGAGGTTTCCGCTATTGGGAAAATCAAAGATATTCAAAAAGTGCTAAGAAACGTTTAACATTTTATTAATTGACTTTTATGTGTCCTAAAATATAAAAATAAATATAATAAAATATAAAAATAAATATAAAAAAATCTTAAAATATAAAAATTTATCATATAAAAATATGATTAATCAGAAATGAAAATTATTTTTTAAGCAATGGGGCTAAATAAAACTGTACACACCTTTACCTACTGTTCATTACATGCTTGTGAAAAAACCCTGTTACAAAAGTTAACTTTTGCTTGCGATTACATTTAATTTGTTTTTCAAAGTGACATTATTGGACATTTTTGGCTGTTAAAAGCATAAAATCTCAATTTTCCGAGGGGATATTTCAATGCTCTGGAAGATGTCCCTCCTTGGCAACCCCTTCAATTCAACTCTGAACGTGCGGGAGGGGGGGATTTTCCCCAGCTCATTTATCACAAAATTCCCTGATAAATTTAGAGGCCTTTTTACTTTTTTTCATTTTTTTGTCCTTAAAAAATACTTTTTCATCCTTTATCGCTTTAAATAGTGTCCACTATTCGGAATGTTCGTTATACAGAGGTTAAACATACACAAATGTAGGTTTTGAGAATGGGGATTGGAAAATAGTCCGTTAAACAGAGGTGTCTGCTATTCGGGAGGGTCCGTTATAGTGGTTTAACTCTAGTATAAAGTAGATTTTAAAAAATATTTCTATGTAATTTATTAAAATATATTTCCATTGATTCCGCTAATAGAAGAGTCATTTTCGCTATTACTATATTTACTAAACTTATTGACTGCGCCAATAAGTTTTTAAGACACTTTTAATGAGAGTTTAATTAATATCACTTAATTTGATAACACTTTTAATAAGTATTTAATAAGACGGTCCGTTCAATGAGTCGTGCCAGTTACGAAATTGGCGGCAAGGTCGAAATATTGCAGACATCTAGCATATTTCACGAAGTTTAAAGCAAAAACCTATACGCTTTTATTTTATATCTAAAAGTTTAAGTGTTGTCTTGGATCGACATTTAACAATACGTAAATTTATGGTCGATCCCTTAATTGTACTTCAAATGAACTGATTTTGCTGCACTCACAGGCATGCTTATAGTGGTGTAAGTCAGGAATTTTGGAAAATTTTGGATATTAATATCTTTCGGGGATTTGCAGATATCGAGATGAAATTTTTTTTGTTCAATTCAGGAAGGGATAAAGAATTTTTTTCTAATTGGAAGTTCAATCCTCTGGGGGCCGTATAAAAATTTAATTTTCGTATTTTTTAAAACAGACCCCCCATGGAGTTGCAACTTGTCTTATCAAAAAATTCATCTTTTTTATGAATTTTTGCAATTGGAAGTATGGGTCTAGGGGCAATATTTAAGGAGATAGCCTATTGTTTCGATATTTATGACTCACCCTGTATAATAAAATAATAACAGTATAATGCATAGTTTTCCAAACCGATTTTCCCTTCAAAAACTGTCATTGGAATTGACGCACCCGAGAGCATCTGAAACTTGATAGCCGAAACAGAAATTTGGCAACAAAAGGGAAAAATGAGAATCTTTCTTTATTTTCGAAAGATGGAGGGTAAACGAAAAAAAAAAAAAAAAAAAAAAAAAAATACAATTTCAAAGTGCTATAAAAAAAATAGTAATAGGTAAATATTAATTAGTATTATTTCAGTAGTTGCAGCAGACTTTTTTAATTGCGCAGTTTTATTGCATATTTGATAAATTTTCGTTTTATTAAGAAATCTTAATGTTGTTTTGATATATTAGCCGCAAAGCCTGGTTTGCGCATAAGTATTGTAAATGCTTATAGTGTGTTTATTAAAGCATAAACTAGCCGAACATTGCTCATCGAAACACTTCGATACTGTCAATTATTTTTATCATTTTTTTTTTTTTTCAAAACCATGTGAAAAGGACAATTTTTGTTCACCGTCTTCAGCAAAATTTTGAAACTTATTTTAATCAAAATAGTTTCTAAAAAAGTAAAGTGATTTTGATTAAGTCTCATTTCTAATGTGGTGATAACCGTATTTAAACATTCTAGTGGTTAAAGCGACATTATCTAATTACTTTTTTCCATTCCTAAATCAAAAAGGGCAACTTTGTGACATATGCATTAATTTATTTTTGTTCGGAAATGCATGAAAATAGCAGGTGTTTCTTTTGTTCAGAAACTGTCTAATTGCACTCATTCTTTTGTTTTTTGAAAAACACAATAGATCTTTCATAACAAGCCTTCAAAGTTGACACTTTTGAGCATCTTTCCCGACGAAAGCAGAAAAACCGGTCGAAAAGCAGGGGAAAAACGGGTGATCGATTAATCGAAATAGCTTATAACTCGATAGGTAATTTAATTATCATAAAATGGAAAAATAAGTTCGATTCGAAATCGCTTCCATAGTCAGGCATTCCAATTTTACATCTTTCCGTTAAAAAATGAATTTGCAAATGTGTCAAAACGTTTTTCGCTTGTTGAGCGGATTAGTTAAGAACACCCTTAACATAGGATTTGCATTTCTGATATAGTGATCACCGTATGTATATAATTTTAATAAGGTGGGTGGATAGTATGTGGCACGAAGCCCCTTAAACTCCGTGCATTTTCGCAAATTTTTCCTCTCGTAAAAATACAAAATTCGGCATACAGAAACAAAAAAAACTTTTCAGCCTAGAGCCTTAGATCATGGCTTTTTACTCAGCCGCAGAGTTATGAGGTCGAAAGGAGGCAGGAGAAAATTCTCCAACATTATACAATTTACATATTAATCGAAAAAGTTGCTGGAATGTTAATCAGTTGTTCATGCCCAAGTGCAAACTAGAGGAAATTATTCCAAAGGTATTACACGAAAACTGTCGAAAGAAAAAGAAAAGAAAGGAAATCTCGTGAATGCGAAATTTTCTGACACATTTTCCAGCTCATTTTTAAACGTTTAGTATAAAATTTAAAATACGACTTTAGAAGAAAGGAATTTGGAATCGAATAGTGTTTTAATTATAACCGATTGCTTTCTTTTTAATCATTATCGTTAAAAGCGTTGAATTCAGACTTTTTTTCCGGGGGGGATTTCTGCAGTTCCGGGACTGGGTGATAGTTTAGAGAGAGCATTTTTGCCCATTAAGGGTGTTCTTAACTGATCCGCTCAACAAGCGAAAAGCGTTTTGACACATTTACAAATTCATTTTTTAACAGAAAGTTATAAAATTTTAATGCCTGACTATGAAAGCGATTTCGAATTGAACTTATTTTCCATTTTATGATCATTAAATTACTTATCGAGTTATAAGCTATTTCGATGACGCAATCACCCGTTTTTCTCCTCCTTTTCGACCGGTTTTTCTGCTTTCGTCGGGATATAGGCTCAAAAGTGTCAACTTTGAAGGCTTGTTATGAAAAATCTATTGTGTTTTTTAAAAAACAAAAGAATGAGTGCCATTAGACAGTTTCTGAATAACAACACCTGCTATTTTCATCATGCATTTCCGAACAAAAATAAATTAATGCATGTGTCACAAAGTTGCCCTTTTTGATTTAAGAACACCCTTAAAAGGAATAAAATCTCAGACCTTCCGGGGGGCGGAAGGGTTAATGTTTCGGGAAATGTTGTCCCCTCTAAGCCACCCCTCTGAATGTTGAGAAAAATCGCTATTGCAGCGCCCCCTTTCGACAGAATACTTCGAAATTGAAGAAGGACTCGCTTGCCACAGCCAAAAACATACACAAAAAATTTGGTTCAATTCTATGCATATCTTCATGCACTTTTTGTTAGCGCAATGGCGACATACGGTCACACAGATACACACGCGGACAGACAGACGTTTTGTAACATGTTTTTGGGGGGATCTCTAAACCTTAAACTTGTAAATCCATCAAAACAAGGAAGTCAAAAAAATTTCGATTGTAATACTTTCTTCTATTGGAGATAGAAGCAAGCAATAAAAATGGATCGGTAAATGTGTCAAAAATTTTAGCGCTTATTGAGCAGCGAATTTGAAGACCGTCTTAAGAAATGAGGCATTGTAATCCTCAGCTTTCACATTCTTGTACTTTTTTCTAATGACAACATTTTTCGGGTTACTTTCTAATAAAACAAAAACAAAAAAACAAAAAAAAAATTAAAATGTACTCCAATTCTTTTGGAATCGGAATCAGGAAGAAATAATGTTTTCTTGCATATACGATTTAAAATGTTTCATGTAGATCCAAATATTTAAATCATGCAAATATTACAGAATTCGAAAAATTGAATAACGTTTTTCGCCTTCCATTGGGAGTCTCACAGGTACTGTTGACAAAATTAATATTTTAAACGGTCATCCGATAAAAAAAAGAAAAGAAAAACCTCCAATAAATATCATCTATAATGAAAGATGTATATCTCATTTGTTGTTTATGAGAAAATAAACCATTTGTATATTTTACCATTCTACTGTTTTGGGTTTAAAGCTGCGTCACTCGGAATACTATCGTCTTCAATGATTGGTGCGTGAATGTGATAAGGTACCCTGGGGTAATAAATTGAGCCAATTTTCACGGCTCAGTTTTAGTTTGTATTTTTCAAACAAATATATGATTTGATACAGCAACTCATTGACTATCTATATAAAAAAAATAATTTAACAGATATGTATTCATAAAATGTAATGGCGTGATTTCTTGACCAATGCTATTTGGCGTTATTACCCACCTATATGGGTAATAACGCCATGCAAACAAAACTATGAAATAAGATGGAATAATTGCATGAAGATTGCCCAATTCTAAAAATACAAACTCTACAAATTTAGGATTTGACAAATTGCATTCTAAGCTATTGAAAATGTTCAATTTTTTGTGAAAGTGTAAGGAAAAATAAAGGTGTGGTGTGTGTGTGTGGGGGGGGGGGGAGGATGAGGCAAAATAATATCAGACCGTGAGCTTCTTTTTGCTTAAAAGGGACCGCTTAAATAGAATTATTAGAAACATTGCATAGTTTTAACTGTGTTTATTTGAATCAGTATTTAGAATGTAGCTCGGCCACTGTAGGGAATCAATCGGGGTATTAGGAGGCTACTTCACTCAAATGAAAAGACTCGTTCTCTAATGCTAATCCTATGGAAGAAATTTATAAAGATATCTCGTTTGCATTTCAATATTTTTAAATGATTCTTTTTGCACTGGATAGCTGAGACCGATCTGTATGCAGGCCGTTTTTAACTTTTTCGATTTGGGTTGCAGATATTTTTGATAAGGGGGCTTTCGCTTTCCAAACCGGTTCCAAAAATCAAAGCGTCCTCCTAAAAAATATCTGTAAAGAAAATAAAAAAAATAAAAAATGGCCTGCATACAGATCGGTCTCAGCTATACAGTGAGTAGGGGAAAAGTGGCGGTCCGGCCTCAGGAGGAGGATTGAGGATCGGTGGTGGTGGTGGGATCCTCCTCCTCAAGCCTCCTCCTCACTCCTCCTCCTCAATCCTCCTCCACAATCCTCCTCCTCCTCAATCCTCCTCATTCCTCAAGGTTGTCTTGTAAGAGAAGGGGTTAAAAAGGGGGATTAAATTTTTTTCGTGAAATTTGAATATTTTATGCTATAAGAGAGGGGTAAAAGGATGATTAATTTTTTAAGTATACTTCAGTACGAGCGGTTCTTTTGACTGTTGATTAAGAGATGAATGATTCATATTAAATTAAAAATAGTAATTAATTAAAAAGTAATTAAAAATAATAAGTGAAAAATAATGAAGGGACTTGGAATTTTTCGAGCGGTATTTTTTAGTCAAGTGTAGTACGTAGTGGAATTTAAGAAGTGAATTACAGCAATTAACGATAATTAGTAATTAATAAAAAAGTAATTAAAAATATTGAGTAAAAATAATGAAGGTAATAATTAAAAATGATAATTAAAAATAATGAGTAAAAAATAATGAAGGGAATTTTTCGGTGAACTTTAGTTTCAGGATCTATTTTTTCGATTTTAAGCGGAAATTTTGGGGAGATTGATTTTTTTTTTTTTTTTTTTTTTTTCACCGTGTTTTTAATAAGGGGTTAAGCGCATATTTTGGGGACACAGAATGTTTTTTTCTGTACTATTGTACGAGTAGTTTTTAATTTTAATGTGGTGACTTAAAAATTTTCAGTTTGGTGTAATTTAAGGATCTATTTTTTCGATTTTAAGCCGAAATTTTGGGTAGATTGATTTTTTTTTTTTTCACCGTGTTTTAATTAAGCGGATATTTTGGGAAGATAGAATATTTTTTTCTGTACTATTGTACGAGTGGTTTTTAATTTTAATGTGGCGACTTAAAAATTTTCAGTTTAGTGAAATTTAAGAGTTTGTTTTTTCGATTTTAAGTGGGAATTTGGGGAGATTGATTTTTTTTTTTTTTTTTTTTTTTTTTTTTACTGTGTTTTTACATGATGAGTTAAGCGGGTATTTTGGAGGATATTATTATTTTAGACTAATCATTCACGAAGGCTATTTTGTGGATATAAATGTTTAATAGGGGGACTTTAACTTTTTTGCAATGAGATTAACGCGCGCTCGTCGACCTAACCGTATGGAGTTTATAATTTTCTTCGAATCATGTGTGAATATTGGCTTAGAATATCTTAGAAAGACTTCCACCACCTTTATCTCTATCCACCGTCATTAATAACACATGCTGGTAATGGGAATTTGGGAATAACAATTTTGAATATTTATTTAATGAAGGAACTTTAAAATTATTTCGAGTACTCTTTTTAGTCAACTAAGTTATACACTTGATATTTCAGAATAATTAAAAAATAACTTTAAAATTTAAATGAAAGAATGTTTTAAAATGTAATTTTACGTACTAACATTTAATCGCGCTCGTTGGTTTTTACTGTTTGGAGTCTGTCATTTTCCTTTAACCTTGGAAAACCTTGCGTCAATAAGGATATTTCAGAAAGACCCCCACTTTGGGTACTCTTTTAAAATAATATTTGTAATGAGATGTGTTCGCGCGCGTCGGCCTAACTGTTTGGAGTATCAACATAAAATCAGCAAATTAATACAAAATATTTCAAATAGTAAGAAAATGATTGATTAAAATCACCAAGTAAGAATAAAAATACTTCAAGCAATGAGAAAATAAATGTTTAAAATCGCCAATTTAACATAAAATATTTCACACAATAAAAAACGAAAGATTAAAATCGCCAACTCAAAATGAAATCTCATGCAATTAGGATAAAAACATTTAAAAAAATCGCCAAATTAAAAGATTATTCTTATCTCACAATAAATATTCTGAAAGACCTATTCAAAAATTCTAGTTAAAGTTTTTATTCAAAAATTCAAATAAAACTCCTTAAGTTTTGACATGTCACTAAAAATTTAAAGTAAACATTTTTTCAAAGTGTAATTATCAAAGATTAATTTTTCTAATAATTAACTCGTGTAAAGAAAAATCAAAGTACAATGATTCACCATTTGTTTGATAAATCTTAAAGCATAATATCTGTCATACAAATATCATGTTATGTAAAAAATATAAGTCAATATTATTAGTTTTAAAATCATTTATATTCGAATGGGTAGTTCGATGAATTAAGAACATTAGAATTTTATGGATTAAGAAGTAACAATTGAGAAAATAATCATTTCAAAATATTTTTTTTTTAAACCAACTTTCATGCAATTCAAAAACTTTTAGTATGAAAATTGAATTTTTTTTTCTTAAGAGAAATATTTTATGCGAGTGAAAAAAGTGAGAGTCAGTTAATTTATGAATCATTTTAAAATATTACCTCGCAATAACTTGCTTTGAAAGTATGTTCTTAAACATATTAATATTTAAAAGTTTAGTCATTTTATACATTTTATATACAAATTTTACTTACCAACATATGAATTCGCCTTCATTCCGCACTTTCTTGAAGAATGATTCCTGATAAACTCTTATCAACACTGCATGTTGGTTTGAATCACTAGCAAGTTAAGACAGGTATGATATGACTATTCGTTGGGTTTCCCCAAAGAGGTGACGTCATTCTTATCAAATCCTATTTTGAAAGAAGAATATTTCAATTGCAATTAACTTCAGATTTTCTTATTTAATAATTATTTTTTAAATTTGACAATTTTAATTAATGTTTTAGTGAAATTACCTTTAAGATTTTAATTTTTTTTATTGCTTATACTATTTCAAACATGTACATTCCTATTTGTAAATAGAAAATCATAAAAAACATATTTAAATGATTTTATTATTATTATTGTTAGACATTATATTTGAAAATCATTTAAACTTTTAGCTTTTATTATTATTATTATTTAGATATTAAGAAGTGACGAAGACCTGGAGAATTAATCTCATCTTAAAACTGATTAATATTCGAAGAAAAATTTACTCTGTTGTCTTTTAATTTACCAAACATATATCTTAATATTCATTAACACACTTCTTATTTAATGAATAATATATTTGATGAATAATATATTTTATAATATATATGAGATTTTAATCTTTTTTTAAAAAATTGGGTTATATTAGTTCATACACATACGTTCTTATTCGAAAATTCAAAACCATAAAAAACATCGTTGGTTGATTTTTTATTTTTAATTAGACATTGTATTGGAAAAGCATTAAAACCTTTTATTTTTATCCCATTTAGACTTCAAAAAGTGTCGAAGATCTAACTGCTTTGCAAAGACTTAAAACTAGTGATTTGATGAGTCATACTTTCTGTGGGTTGTTTACAATTTTGAAATTATCTTTATTAATTACCAAACTTCTCATTTTTTTAAACACCACACTAATCATTGCTCCCATTACTTAATCACGTAAATATAATTTATATCGTTTTTGATTATCAGTTTTATACTAACATTTGACACTTATACGTATGTGTTGTATTAATTCTGTTAGTTTTTAAATTTGATATTTCAAAAATTAAACTAACTCTTAAGAATATGACTCGATGCAATTTACTTATTTTATACAAGTTAACTTTACTACTTGACAGAAATATATTCAAACGCAAAGCGATTTAACTTTCACTTTTTAAACTTATTTATATAATGTACTAACATTTATTCATAATATGCATAATTTTATTAAAATTTCTGAAGAAAATAAAATTTATACTAAGTAAAAATTTAAAACCATCAATTAAATATATTAAACAACAACAACAACAAACTTATAATTAAGAGATGAATAAATATAAATATATGAATCACACAATAATAAAAATAAATACTTAATCATTCATAAAAATTCTTCCCTTGAACATTCACATGTATGTTAGTAAAAATATAACACTAAAGTTTTCAAAAAGATTTTAAGCGTTTCCAAATCAATAAAGAAAATTGAGTATTAAATATCGAATAATGGACATGCACTCTTTACACTCACATCTTACAACGTACTTAGTAACCAAATTTAATGATTTTTAAGCATGTCTTCTTAAATTTTTTTCAATGTAAGACTATCACAGTTGAATTTTTAGCTTTCTCTTCATAACTTTATCGAGAAATATGTAATGTATACCACATGATTTCATTAAATGAATCACAATACAATTCAAACTTCTCATTTTCAATGTTTTATATATACTAGTGTTTATCAAATAGGTGGTTATTCTGAACAATCATTACTTAGTATATTCATGAAAAGTTTGTTTTGAACGGTTTTTAACTCAAATGGTGTGAGAGAAGGATATATTAGGACAGAAATTATTAAATATAGAGTCTTTAAAGTTTATATCCGTGCAACAATTGGCATTTCAAGAAACAAAGTTGTGTCATATTTGAAAGCATTCTTTATATTCGAAACGCACACATGATCACGATCACATCACTGAAGAGTATAGAGAAGCTGTTTATGATGTATATAATTTGAATTTTCATTAACACAATATTATAACCGAAGTTTTTCGACAGTTTGAAAAATTATGATGCACAACGTCTGCACACGTTAACACAGAATAAGATTAGCTTATGCCCTTTCGATGATAAGCGTTATTTGCAGGTAAGATGTATTAACATAACAAAATTTTCTTGGTAATTTTACTCGCAGGTTTCGAAACCACAAACATCTGATCATACTTCTCATTTTTAACACGCGACACTAACCATTGGGCCATTAAAGCCCGTAATTTAGTAACTAAAAATTAAGAAAGATCATCGAAAATGATTACTTCACACATGCAAAAATAATTTTTATTGTGACTTATCAGTTAAAAATCACGAAGAAAAGAAAAATATCACATATGTTTTGGATTACTTTGAGATTTTATGAGTCACTTCATCAGTTAAATAGACATAACCACTTCTTATGAATCACTACTTATGCTTAAATTTTGAAACACTTGCTTATATGAAATGTATTATATTTTAGTTTATCAGTGATAGTGCGATTACTTGTTAATAATTTTAATGTTATTAAAAAAATTTAAAAAAATCAAATGTGAATAATTAATTAAAAAAACACAAGTCACTATTAAAGGTTTGAACAAATTATTAAAATTATTTTACAAAACTTTTCAAATTATTTAAAAATGTTTCACTAATATTTAGTAATCGTCAAATTTTAATGTCGATAATCATTTATGTGAGTCAGGTTTTCTGTTTTAACTGTTAAGTTATCAGATTCCCCCTTCAAGTACATCTCATTGATAAGTTTTAATCAACCAATCAACTATTTATTTACCCCAGCAACCAGCTATTTGTTTACCCTAGTAACCAAAAAGCTTTTGTCGACACATGAACAAAATTTTGAAGATGCAAGACTCATCATTTTCATTCGAAAAAACAATGACTTATGTAATAAATTTTTTCTTTACTTAAATGAAACCTTCACATGTGTATGGTAAAACTTGGAAAATTTCATTTAATGCACAAATTTAAAGTTAACAGACAAGGTCTTCACACATCTTTTAGTATTTTACTAACACTTTGCCAAATATCTTTAGAAAACAACAACAGAATTTTAAATAATTATTTTAATAAAAATTCTCTTTTGTAAGTGACATTATTAAACTAACTTGAAAAATTAACTTGGCAAAGCAAGTTTTCACTATTCCAACTAAGTAATATTCATAAGTTTTATATGATAAACAACCTGTTTGGTTATGTCCCAGCATGGCTTTATAAAATGTATCTAAAATAACCTTTAATATCAATGTTTAAAAATATGCGAATAATTCAGTTAGTCTTTTATAGATGATTATTTTCCCTTCTATTATTTAAAAGACATTTTAAAATAAAATTATTACTGATGCCAGTTTATCCCAGTGTTATGAAATGTGTATGCAAAACTTTTAATTCTAATTTTCACATTTTATTATTTCAAATTATTGTTTTCAAGTTGTACTAAAATTTGGAAAAAAATATTTAATTTTCATGTATAATTAAATTGAAATACTTTAATAATAAAGACACATTTAACATTGTATACTCACCTAATCCAACACTTTCACAAATACACGTCCGACTCGCTCCAAGGTTTAGGAAGAAATGAGAGATTCAAAGTCCTTATCAGAAAATGTTATCAGATAGTCTTATCTTAAGATAAGTGACGTCAGAGAACATATGTCATCAACTGGTCACGTGATGTATATCACATGACCAGTGCTTTGTTAATTAATCTTATTAATTAATTAATAATATTAAATAATTTAATTTAATACTTAATAATTAATTAATTAATAATTAATAATTTAATACTTAATAATTAATTAATAATAATATTAAATAATTTAATTTAATACTTAATAATTAATTAATTAATAATTAATAATTTAATACTTAATAATTAATTAATAAGATTAATTAACAAAGCACTGGTCATGTGATATACATCACGTGACCAGTTGATGACATATGTTCTCTGACGTCACTTATCTTAAGATAAGACTATCTGATAACATTTTCTGATAAGGACTTTGAATCTCTCATTTCTTCCTAAACCTTGGAGCGAGTCGGACGTGTATTTGTGAAAGTGTTGGATTAGGTGAGTATACAATGTTAAATGTGTCTTTATTATTAAAGTATTTCAATTTAATTATACATGAAAATTAAATATTTTTTTCCAAATTTTAGTACAACTTGAAAACAATAATTTGAAATAATAAAATGTGAAAATTAGAATTAAAAGTTTTGCATACACATTTCATAACACTGGGATAAACTGGCATCAGTAATAATTTTATTTTAAAATGTCTTTTAAATAATAGAAGGGAAAATAATCATCTATAAAAGACTAACTGAATTATTCGCATATTTTTAAACATTGATATTAAAGGTTATTTTAGATACATTTTATAAAGCCATGCTGGGACATAACCAAACAGGTTGTTTATCATATAAAACTTATGAATATTACTTAGTTGGAATAGTGAAAACTTGCTTTGCCAAGTTAATTTTTCAAGTTAGTTTAATAATGTCACTTACAAAAGAGAATTTTTATTAAAATAATTATTTAAAATTCTGTTGTTGTTTTCTAAAGATATTTGGCAAAGTGTTAGTAAAATACTAAAAGATGTGTGAAGACCTTGTCTGTTAACTTTAAATTTGTGCATTAAATGAAATTTTCCAAGTTTTACCATACACATGTGAAGGTTTCATTTAAGTAAAGAAAAAATTTATTACATAAGTCATTGTTTTTTCGAATGAAAATGAAGAGTCTTGCATCTTCAAAATTTTGTTCATGTGTCGACAAAAGCTTTTTGGTTACTAGGGTAAACAAATAGCTGGTTGCTGGGGTAAATAAATAGTTGATTGGTTGATTAAAACTTATCAATGAGATGTACTTGAAGGGGGAATCTGATAACTTAACAGTTAAAACAGAAAACCTGACTCACATAAATGATTATCGACATTAAAATTTGACGATTACTAAATATTAGTGAAACATTTTTAAATAATTTGAAAAGTTTTGTAAAATAATTTTAATAATTTGTTCAAACCTTTAATAGTGACTTGTGTTTTTTTTATTAATTATTCACATTTGATTTTTTTAAATTTTTTTAATAACATTAAAATTATTAACAAGTAATCGCACTATCACTGATAAACTAAAATATAATACATTTCATATAAGCAAGTGTTTCAAAATTTAAGCATAAGTAGTGATTCATAAGAAGTGGTTATGTCTATTTAACTGATGAAGTGACTCATAAAATCTCAAAGTAATCCAAAACATATGTGATATTTTTCTTTTCTTCGTGATTTTTAACTGATAAGTCACAATAAAAATTATTTTTGCATGTGTGAAGTAATCATTTTCGATGATCTTTCTTAATTTTTAGTTACTAAATTACGGGCTTTAATGGCCCAATGGTTAGTGTCGCGTGTTAAAAATGAGAAGTATGATCAGATGTTTGTGGTTTCGAAACCTGCGAGTAAAATTACCAAGAAAATTTTGTTATGTTAATACATCTTACCTGCAAATAACGCTTATCATCGAAAGGGCATAAGCTAATCTTATTCTGTGTTAACGTGTGCAGACGTTGTGCATCATAATTTTTCAAACTGTCGAAAAACTTCGGTTATAATATTGTGTTAATGAAAATTCAAATTATATACATCATAAACAGCTTCTCTATACTCTTCAGTGATGTGATCGTGATCATGTGTGCGTTTCGAATATAAAGAATGCTTTCAAATATGACACAACTTTGTTTCTTGAAATGCCAATTGTTGCACGGATATAAACTTTAAAGACTCTATATTTAATAATTTCTGTCCTAATATATCCTTCTCTCACACCATTTGAGTTAAAAACCGTTCAAAACAAACTTTTCATGAATATACTAAGTAATGATTGTTCAGAATAACCACCTATTTGATAAACACTAGTATATATAAAACATTGAAAATGAGAAGTTTGAATTGTATTGTGATTCATTTAATGAAATCATGTGGTATACATTACATATTTCTCGATAAAGTTATGAAGAGAAAGCTAAAAATTCAACTGTGATAGTCTTACATTGAAAAAAATTTAAGAAGACATGCTTAAAAATCATTAAATTTGGTTACTAAGTACGTTGTAAGATGTGAGTGTAAAGAGTGCATGTCCATTATTCGATATTTAATACTCAATTTTCTTTATTGATTTGGAAACGCTTAAAATCTTTTTGAAAACTTTAGTGTTATATTTTTACTAACATACATGTGAATGTTCAAGGGAAGAATTTTTATGAATGATTAAGTATTTATTTTTATTATTGTGTGATTCATATATTTATATTTATTCATCTCTTAATTATAAGTTTGTTGTTGTTGTTGTTTAATATATTTAATTGATGGTTTTAAATTTTTACTTAGTATAAATTTTATTTTCTTCAGAAATTTTAATAAAATTATGCATATTATGAATAAATGTTAGTACATTATATAAATAAGTTTAAAAAGTGAAAGTTAAATCGCTTTGCGTTTGAATATATTTCTGTCAAGTAGTAAAGTTAACTTGTATAAAATAAGTAAATTGCATCGAGTCATATTCTTAAGAGTTAGTTTAATTTTTGAAATATCAAATTTAAAAACTAACAGAATTAATACAACACATACGTATAAGTGTCAAATGTTAGTATAAAACTGATAATCAAAAACGATATAAATTATATTTACGTGATTAAGTAATGGGAGCAATGATTAGTGTGGTGTTTAAAAAAATGAGAAGTTTGGTAATTAATAAAGATAATTTCAAAATTGTAAACAACCCACAGAAAGTATGACTCATCAAATCACTAGTTTTAAGTCTTTGCAAAGCAGTTAGATCTTCGACACTTTTTGAAGTCTAAATGGGATAAAAATAAAAGGTTTTAATGCTTTTCCAATACAATGTCTAATTAAAAATAAAAAATCAACCAACGATGTTTTTTATGGTTTTGAATTTTCGAATAAGAACGTATGTGTATGAACTAATATAACCCAATTTTTTAAAAAAAGATTAAAATCTCATATATATTATAAAATATATTATTCATCAAATATATTATTCATTAAATAAGAAGTGTGTTAATGAATATTAAGATATATGTTTGGTAAATTAAAAGACAACAGAGTAAATTTTTCTTCGAATATTAATCAGTTTTAAGATGAGATTAATTCTCCAGGTCTTCGTCACTTCTTAATATCTAAATAATAATAATAATAAAAGCTAAAAGTTTAAATGATTTTCAAATATAATGTCTAACAATAATAATAATAAAATCATTTAAATATGTTTTTTATGATTTTCTATTTACAAATAGGAATGTACATGTTTGAAATAGTATAAGCAATAAAAAAAATTAAAATCTTAAAGGTAATTTCACTAAAACATTAATTAAAATTGTCAAATTTAAAAAATAATTATTAAATAAGAAAATCTGAAGTTAATTGCAATTGAAATATTCTTCTTTCAAAATAGGATTTGATAAGAATGACGTCACCTCTTTGGGGAAACCCAACGAATAGTCATATCATACCTGTCTTAACTTGCTAGTGATTCAAACCAACATGCAGTGTTGATAAGAGTTTATCAGGAATCATTCTTCAAGAAAGTGCGGAATGAAGGCGAATTCATATGTTGGTAAGTAAAATTTGTATATAAAATGTATAAAATGACTAAACTTTTAAATATTAATATGTTTAAGAACATACTTTCAAAGCAAGTTATTGCGAGGTAATATTTTAAAATGATTCATAAATTAACTGACTCTCACTTTTTTCACTCGCATAAAATATTTCTCTTAAGAAAAAAAAATTCAATTTTCATACTAAAAGTTTTTGAATTGCATGAAAGTTGGTTTAAAAAAAAAATATTTTGAAATGATTATTTTCTCAATTGTTACTTCTTAATCCATAAAATTCTAATGTTCTTAATTCATCGAACTACCCATTCGAATATAAATGATTTTAAAACTAATAATATTTACTTATATTTTTTACATAACATGATATTTGTATGACAGATATTATGCTTTAAGATTTATCAAACAAATGGTGAATCATTGTACTTTGATTTTTCTTTACACGAGTTAATTATTAGAAAAATTAATCTTTGATAATTACACTTTGAAAAAATGTTTACTTTAAATTTTTAGTGACATGTCAAAACTTAAGGAGTTTTATTTGAATTTTTGAATAAAAACTTTAACTAGAATTTTTGAATAGGTCTTTCAGAATATTTATTGTGAGATAAGAATAATCTTTTAATTTGGCGATTTTTTTAAATGTTTTTATCCTAATTGCATGAGATTTCATTTTGAGTTGGCGATTTTAATCTTTCGTTTTTTATTGTGTGAAATATTTTATGTTAAATTGGCGATTTTAAACATTTATTTTCTCATTGCTTGAAGTATTTTTATTCTTACTTGGTGATTTTAATCAATCATTTTCTTACTATTTGAAATATTTTGTATTAATTTGCTGATTTTATGTTGATACTCCAAACAGTTAGGCCGACGCGCGCGAACACATCTCATTACAAATATTATTTTAAAAGAGTACCCAAAGTGGGGGTCTTTCTGAAATATCCTTATTGACGCAAGGTTTTCCAAGGTTAAAGGAAAATGACAGACTCCAAACAGTAAAAACCAACGAGCGCGATTAAATGTTAGTACGTAAAATTACATTTTAAAACATTCTTTCATTTAAATTTTAAAGTTATTTTTTAATTATTCTGAAATATCAAGTGTATAACTTAGTTGACTAAAAAGAGTACTCGAAATAATTTTAAAGTTCCTTCATTAAATAAATATTCAAAATTGTTATTCCCAAATTCCCATTACCAGCATGTGTTATTAATGACGGTGGATAGAGATAAAGGTGGTGGAAGTCTTTCTAAGATATTCTAAGCCAATATTCACACATGATTCGAAGAAAATTATAAACTCCATACGGTTAGGTCGACGAGCGCGCGTTAATCTCATTGCAAAAAAGTTAAAGTCCCCCTATTAAACATTTATATCCACAAAATAGCCTTCGTGAATGATTAGTCTAAAATAATAATATCCTCCAAAATACCCGCTTAACTCATCATGTAAAAACACAGTAAAAAAAAAAAAAAAAAAAAAAAAAAAAAATCAATCTCCCCAAATTCCCACTTAAAATCGAAAAAACAAACTCTTAAATTTCACTAAACTGAAAATTTTTAAGTCGCCACATTAAAATTAAAAACCACTCGTACAATAGTACAGAAAAAAATATTCTATCTTCCCAAAATATCCGCTTAATTAAAACACGGTGAAAAAAAAAAAAAATCAATCTACCCAAAATTTCGGCTTAAAATCGAAAAAATAGATCCTTAAATTACACCAAACTGAAAATTTTTAAGTCACCACATTAAAATTAAAAACTACTCGTACAATAGTACAGAAAAAAACATTCTGTGTCCCCAAAATATGCGCTTAACCCCTTATTAAAAACACGGTGAAAAAAAAAAAAAAAAAAAAAAAAATCAATCTCCCCAAAATTTCCGCTTAAAATCGAAAAAATAGATCCTGAAACTAAAGTTCACCGAAAAATTCCCTTCATTATTTTTTACTCATTATTTTTAATTATCATTTTTAATTATTACCTTCATTATTTTTACTCAATATTTTTAATTACTTTTTTATTAATTACTAATTATCGTTAATTGCTGTAATTCACTTCTTAAATTCCACTACGTACTACACTTGACTAAAAAATACCGCTCGAAAAATTCCAAGTCCCTTCATTATTTTTCACTTATTATTTTTAATTACTTTTTAATTAATTACTATTTTTAATTTAATATGAATCATTCATCTCTTAATCAACAGTCAAAAGAACCGCTCGTACTGAAGTATACTTAAAAAATTAATCATCCTTTTACCCCTCTCTTATAGCATAAAATATTCAAATTTCACGAAAAAAATTTAATCCCCCTTTTTAACCCCTTCTCTTACAAGACAACCTTGAGGAATGAGGAGGATTGAGGAGGAGGAGGATTGTGGAGGAGGATTGAGGAGGAGGAGTGAGGAGGAGGCTTGAGGAGGAGGATCCCACCACCACCACCGATCCTCAATCCTCCTCCTGAGGCCGGACCGCCACTTTTCCCCTACTACAGTGCAAAAAGAATCATCTAAAAATATTAAAATACAACCGAGATATCTTTGTAAATTTCTTCCATAGGATTAGCATTAGCGAACGTGTCTTTTCATTTGAGTGAAGTAGCCTCTTAAGAGGCTACTTCACGGGGCGTTATTACACCAGGCCACCTTACTTTAATTTTGGGAATATATAGAAAAAAAAAACAATTCTTTTGCAATGTTTCTGAAATATTAGTAATGTGAAGAATAAAAGAAAAA
The DNA here is from genome assembly GCA_964019185.1 of Maratus speculifer. Lineage (NCBI taxonomy): Eukaryota > Metazoa > Arthropoda > Arachnida > Araneae > Salticidae > Maratus > Maratus speculifer. The sequence continues at coordinate 279,786,272 of OZ025300.1, read as the reverse complement.
TTAATATGCAGAAAACATGCTTAAAGTTACAATCCATTAGTAATTAGTTTCCAGCCTTTATTGATTTTTTAATCTTTTCTATAGCATTAAAATTCTGTCAAAGTAATTTCAATGAATAATACGAAAAAAAAAAAAAATGAGGTTTAAGATACGAACCAAATCTTAAGTAATTCATACAAGTAATGGTATTTGAATTTTTCACACTTCTCAGGTAAAGTTTGCAAATTTCATTCATTTTTTAAATTAAAAAGATGTTTTAATGAATGCGGCAGCAAAATAACCAGCCTTACACAAAGTTGAGTCAGATTTTAAGATTGCATTTTATTTCATTCCAAACTGCTTATCTTTTGATTTATTTTTAAATTCATTTTTGTTCTCAAACGCACCAGACTGCCAAATTCTTTTATGTAGAAACTATATAGTGTGCCGTGCTTGACGATTTTTTGACAAATGCTGACAATATATTGTAAAAAATGTTGTCAAAGTGAGTATTTTGAACCAAATTTTCCAAATCGGGAGATTTAGGAATAAAAGAAAATGATCGTACTAAGAAAATAGTTGTTTATATATCAAATTCTAATGCACTGAGTGAAGAATAGTATCGCACGGCTTCTTATACATCTCTTCAAAAATCACCTCAGCAAGTTTCATGCTTTTACTTTTAAAAACGAGTTTCTAAAAAAGTCTCAGAAAATTTCGAGCTGTTGAAATTGGGAAAATATTTTTTCGAATACATAATAAAATAATATGGAAAATATAAAATATGAAGTAGGGGTGTTACCAGACAATTGGGAGTCTACTATTTTACATTATTTAGGTTTAAGGGTGTATTTCGATTCAAACTGCTTATTTTCCGATTTATTTTTGAATTCATTTTTGCTCTCAAATACACCAAACTTTCAAAATCTCCTATTTGGAAAGTACACAAAGTGCCGTGATTGCCGATTCTTTGATAAATGCAGAAAATATTGCAAAAAAAGCAATCAAAAACGGCATTTCGAACCGATTTTTCCCAAGCGGAAGGCCTGGGAACGAAAAAAAGGGTCATACTGAGAAGATAATTGTTCATTAATCAAATTCTAATGAATGGAGCGTGAAATGACATCACACGGCACCTCATACATCTCTTCAAAAATCCCCTCAGCAAGTTTCATGTTTCTAATTTTAAAAATGTGTCTGAAATTGTATCGGAAAATTTCGAGCTCTTGAAGGTGGAAACGTGTTTTTTCGAATACACCCTTAAAGAAGAATCAAACAATGTGGTTTGAAAGTACGCAAGAGGCCTCCATTTTCTCAATATACCCCAGGGCCTCTTCTTCTTATCATACTCCCCTGCTTTCACGTTTCATACACTAACCCCTCCTTTTTACCTCTTTCTTGAGAAATGGCAGCAACTTCCTCCTCCTTCTCAGGTAAAATTTTTGTAAAGTAAAGATCGTAAAAATAGATTGTCATAAATCATGAGCATCGCAGCATTGAGTTTCATCAGTTCTTGTTCGGTTTCTTGACCCAAAAGCATGGGCGGGGAAATGTGAAAAGTTTGGGGATCAAGGTAAAGCACAGCAACGTGCGAAAGGGGGCGGTTGCACCGAACGGGAAATTTAGGACTCGCCAAATTTATACTATTACCAAATTTATACTTATTATATTTATACCCGCCAAATTTATACTTATTTTATTTAATACCAATGCCATTTTTTGGCCTGTCGCAAGAAAAAGTTGGAGGAGGGAGACGCAAAATTGAAACTTCGCCCCGGGCACAGTTTTCTCTTCGCACGCTTCTGGTACAGCAAACATAACAGGGTATGGCTGTTGCACAGTATCTCCGCAAAGGTTTTTTCTGTCGCCCAGGGCTAGACTATTTTTACCTGAAATGTAATATTATTGTTGCTATTGTCGTTTTTTAGAATCTTCATCCCTGGCGCCTGCTGTTGCAATACTATGCAAGTTCGTGGTTCTGCTGTTGCAATGCTGTGCAAGTCCGTGGTTATTTTCCTGTTGTTGCAATAATCTAACGTCGTCAGAAAATACCAGAAGATTATTTTCTAACCAGTTTTGTTTTTCTTTTCAAAACAGCTTAAATGTTCAAAGCACGTTCCTTATAATGCCCTTAGGATCAGATTAAGGAATGGACACATAGGGCGCGTGCAGACCCGTCCCAGAACCTCGAAAATTAATGCGGGCAGAAGATTTTGATTTGGAAAATGTATGGGATATCTGATTTTTTTTTTTTTTTTTTTTTTTTTAATTTGACAGTTTATGATGCACTAATAAGATGTGAACATAAACTCTTTTCATGATAGTAACATTTTTTTTCAACATTTCTTCTGAATTTTTAGACAAATCGATTAAGGGTATATTCGAAAAAACGCTTTTCCACCTTCATCATCAGCTCGAAATTTTCCGATTCATTTTTAAAACTAGAAACATGAAACTTGCTGGGATGATTTTTGAAGTGATGTACAAGATGCCGTGTGAAGTAATTTTTCGCTGAATTCATTAGAATTTGATTTATAAGCAATTATTTTCTCAGGATGCCCTTTTTTTCGTTCGCAGACCTCCCGCTTCGGAAAATTTGGTCCAAAACGCCGTTTTTGACAGCATTTTTTTGCAACATTTTCTACATTTATCAAAAAATCGACAGACACGGCACCTTGTGTAGTTTCCAAATAAGAGAATTTGAAAGTTTGGTGCATTTGAGAGAAAAAATGAATCTAAAAATAAATCGGAAAAAAGGCAGTTTGGATCGAAATACACCCTTAAGGGTTAAGGCTGTTCTCAACTGCTCTGCTCAACAAGTACGAAACGTTTTGATGCATTTAAAAATTCTTTTTTCTAACAAAAAGGTATAAAAATGGTCGGCCTGCTTAGGAAAGCGACTTGGAATCGAGTTGTGGTTTCCATTATTTGATCCATAAACTACCTATTGAGTTATAAGCTATTTTGATCACGTGTCAAAGACGTTTTTCACCCTTCCTTGAATGGTTATCCTTCTTTCGCGGGGAAATTCGTTTTTAAACCAACAGTTGAGGATGTTCTCAAACGCAAAAGGGCAACTTTGTGACATAACTTTTAATTTGTTTTTGGTCGGAAATGCACGGAACTAGCAGGTGTTGCTGTTCAGAAATTATCTAAATCGCACTTAGTTTCTTGGTTTTTTTTTTTTTTTTTTTTTTTTTTTTTTTTCTTTTCGCAAACACAATAGATTTTTTGGAAAATAGTGTCATAATTGGTCTTTTTGAACTGAATTTCCCGACGAAAGCAGAAAAAACAGTCCACGAACAGAGAAAATGACCTTGTCGCGTAAACAATAGTACGATAGGTAATAACTCGATAGGTAATTTATAGATCCAAAAATGTAAAATTCAGTTCTATTCCAAATCGCTTCCACAGTCAGGTTTTCCATCCGTTCAAAAATGAATTTGTAAATGTGTCAAAACGTTTTGCGCTTGTTGAGCAGAGAAGATGAGCTCTTCTGAGTGTCTTTATAAAAGAGCCGTGTGCATTGTATGCTCGGAAGTCTTTGTCCAAAAAGATAGCAATTTATATTACAGATTTATTCACTTAGCAGCAGAGTTAGACAAACAAACAAAGAAGATGTTGGCAATAATTCGAGTTGGATACACTCAGTGTTCTCGATGTCGCTCGCCATTGAGCCAAATTGCGACTAAATTCTTCATTCGGCGAGTAAACAAGCGATTAGATTCGCCAAATTGCAAGTGCTCAAATTTTGCTTTTTCTTTCTTTCTTTTTTTGCGCGGGTGTGTTTAATATTTTTATTTATTTATTTTTTTAAATATATTTGTATAATAACATATTTTTAATATATTTGTAGCGGATAGTTGAATTTAGATTAACAATCGTTGTCGCAGTTATAAAAACGTAGGTTATTTTAGAACGTTTTGAGGAAAAAAAGAGGGGGGGGGGGGTCGAAGTACATTAAAGGATTAAAGATAATTTTTTAGTGTTACACGGCGAATCTATTTGGCTAATATTTTTTTCATTTGGCGAATGAATTTTATTTTTAATTAGCCAAATTACTAACGTAGTTCAATTGTCAGCGAGAACACTGGATACACTGTTAAAAAAAAAATCTGTGAATTCACGATAAAACTACTGGCGGCAAAGTAGCCAGACATTTACCGTTCCGTTAGTAGATTTTCCGTTTTGGAAAATAAAAAAAAGGAAAACTTCGTTTGAAGCTTTCTGTTATACAAGGTTTGATTCTTAATGATAAAAAATTTAATTTAAATTAAAGAACCGAACAATCGTCAAAGAGTTCGAACCTTCCGAATGATTTTGAGCTGCTACATTATTTAATTTAGTTTAAATTATTTTATTTTATGTATAATTTACTTCAAGCCGTCTGAGGATCGAACCCGGGACCTTTTGACAACGAAATATGTCCTTACTGACTGAGCCAAAGCTGTTAAAGTCAGTGTCACAAAGTACGTCTTTTATGAGTTAGTGAGAAATCTGTTGCGATTTTCAAAGATTTCCTTTTAATATATTCGTTAGAATATTTGTAAGCGGTTTATTTTATTTTATTTTAGACCGATGCATAATACCTACTGTTTTTAAAAATCAATTTTAATTTTTTTTAACAAGTTTAAATTTAAAAAAAATCACTGTTTAAAATCACTTTTTTTTTTTTTTTTTTTTTTGATTGAATGTATGAAAAAAATACTTTATTCCTTTTTTACAAAAATAATGTTATAGACAATTTTTTGAAATTATAGCACACAATTGGTTTATTTTTTGGGGAGAGCTAATTAGTTAAAATATTTTTTAAGAAGAAATAAGAGAAAAATAAAGTGAAAATATGTAATTAAAAGGGACTTTTTATGTTTTCATGGCACTGGTGCGATTCGGACACGCAATCTACTCTGGCAGGCATACAGCGGCGTGGTGCCTTGACTACTCGGCCATGGAGGCTCCTGAACAACGGTGTGCCTCCATTTTTTCTTTCTATTTCCATCTGTTTCGTTATTTTCAGGAAATGTATTGGAGTTTTCTGAATTTTAACGGAAAACGCTCTTTTGTTGTGAAAAGGGACTCTTTCTGTGAAATTCAGGAAAAATATATTCGTGAATTTCAGATTTATTTATTTATTTTTGACAGTGTACAATAAAAATCGCCATTTTTACCTTATGAAATGTCACAGGAATATTTTCATAATATTTAATGTATACAGATTATTTCAGAAAATTTCATTTACACTTAAAAGAATATAAATAGTGCAACTGTAATATATATGTTTTCAGCTAATAGCAATCGAGATTTCAGGTTTTAAATTAAAATTATCAAATTAAAATATCAATTTTTTTAAGGTGATTGTGTATATGGGAGGTGCATATGTAAATTTTGAGATCCTGAAAATGATGTCGGGTTTAAATTTCATAGAAAAGAAATTCTACGATTAAGTTAAAGTGGAATAAAGTTTGCTGTTCTTCATTTCAGAATACCAAGCAAGGACCTTAATTGATAACTTTTATCATAATAACAGATTTTTATTATGTTTTACTGCTTACATATACAATTAAAGTATAATTTGAATAATTTCAACAACTGAGTTTTATAAAAATAGTATTTTGCTAACTTTAGGTTAAATATCATTTGTGTAAGTTAAACTTACCAATATAAGATGCATTTTTTAGTGTAACTAATTTTTGTAGATTTATTATAAATCATGGAAACAGTTCCTTATTAAACATTTTCTATTGTCGAAATTCGACGAGTTCCACCTATTATAATAAAAGCTAAAGATAATAAATAAACTATTTTGGAATTAAACGCATTAATTTGATATGCATTATAATATAAAATTACAGGAACAATCAATCATGGGGAAGTAATCATATGTTCAAAATGCGCAAAAAAGGGTAAAAAATCATTAACCCTTTGATCGTAAACAGTGATTAAATTACATTTTCCACGAAATCATAAATCCGGCAGAATCGGTTTTCTTTTTATGACTCCTGTTTATTATTAAAGTATTCCTTCGATTTCCAATTTTAATATGGGAAGCTCTCCTTTTCTCGGAAGCTGAGTCATTAGGGGGTAATATAATACAGTATATTTTCGAAGGGATTACGGAAGAGCATTTGCTGAATTATTTATGTTGCTAGAGAATTCCTCGGATTTTTAGAGGTAATCAACTACTTGTGGAGATAAATTTATGAGTTTTTTCCCGCCGCACAGCGTCGAAGAAATGTTTTATGGATGTGTGTATCTGTATGCTCTATGTGCGATCTCAGAAAATGCAGTTTTAAGCATTTTATGCACTGTAAGAAAGAAAATATTAATTTTTACATAAAAAATAAATTTTTTACTGGAAAAAACCTGTTTTTCTTTAAAACAATTTTTTCTGTAAAAAATTGAATTTCGTTTTTTACAGGAAAAAACTGTATCTTTTACAGAAAAACTTTTTATGAAATGTTGCAGCTATTTTCTATAAATTAAACGTTTTATTTATTTATTTATTTATTTTTTTATTTTATTTTTTTTTTTTTTTACAGTGTGATTTTATTTAACGAAGACAATGTTAGAGACTTAAAGGTTACAGGCTATTTCACTCACGCGATGAATATTAGCTTGCTATGCTAATCCAAAGGAAGCTATTAATTTAAATAAATTTATATTGGAATTAAATGCATTAATTTAAAATACATTATAATATAAAATTACATGAATAACTTATCACGGGGAAATAAACCTATGTTCAAAATGCGCAAAAAAAGGGTAAAAAATCATTAACGCTTTAAATGTAATCGTAAACAATAAATTACATTTTCCATGAAATCATAAATCCAGCAGAATCGGTTTGTCTTTTTATGACTCCTGTTTATTATTAAAGTATTCCTTCAATTTCCAATTTTAATATGGAAGGTTCTTCTTTTCTCGGAAACTGAGTCATTACAGGGAGAAATGTAATACAGTTTATTTTCTAAGAGATTACGGAAGAGCATTTGCTGAATTATTTATGCTTCTAGAAAATTCCTCGGATTTTTTTGAGATAATCAACTACTTGCGGAGAGAAATTTGTAAGTTCCTTTCGCCGCACATCGTCGAATAAATGTTTTATGGATGTTATATGTGCAACCACAGAAACTGCAGTTTTAAACATTCTATGTACTGTAAAAAAAATCTTTTTACATAAAATAAATGTATGTTTTACTGAAAAAAAAAAAAAACTTTCTTCTTTAAAACAGTTTTTTTTTCTGTAAAAAAATTAATTTCGTTATTTTTACAGGAAAAAACTGTTTTAATGAAACGTTCCAGATATTTTCTGTAAATTAAATAGTTTTAATTTGGCGTCAAAATTGACAGTTTTTTCTTGTCAATTTAAGATGTTTTTAACAGTTTGGTTTTATTTAACGAAGACATTCTTAAAGAGTTAAAAGGTTATATATTGTTTCACTCACAAGATGAACATTCGCTCGCTAATGCTAATCTATTGGGAGCAATTGATTTAAATAAATTTGTATTGGAATTAAACGCATTAATTTAAAATACATTATAATCCAATGGAAGCTATTAATTTAAATAAATTTGTATTGGAATTAGACGCATTAATTTAAAATACATTATAATATAAAATGACAGGAATAACTAATCACGGGGAAATAATACTATGTTCAAAATGCACCAAAATTGTAAATATATATGTGACGATTTCAGGAGAACTCGAATTATTTCCACTGGTTAAACAGAAACACGCAGTCATGGCAAGCGAGGGAAAAAACAAAAATAATAAATAAATGTAGAAGATCCAATAATTAGTCATGGGCTGCTGTAAATTCATTTATTAAATTCGTGATAATGAGGAAGGAAAAGCTCCTTGTTGCAAAAATTCCATCATTATTTCAGCGAGCTGTCCTCATCGAAGAAGCAACCCAAGAAATCTTCAGAATCTTCCTTTCATCTCGAGACTTCCCCCTTTTAAACTGAAAAGAAAGTTCTGGAACATTCGGTAACCTCAAACCATCATTCTTTTATGTAAACAGAATTCTTGTCCAGTTACGAGGCTATTTTAAACAGACGATAAATTTATTTTAAAAAAAAAATATTATTTAACCAATTTATAATTGACTCCGAATTTTAAATATCTTAGGCAGACGATTTTTATACATGATTAATTTTAAGATAAAAAGAAAAGAAATGAATTTATTAATATGCACATTATCGTTGACGGCGGAAAAATAAATAAATAGATAAAATAAAATAATGATATTTTTTGAAAGGTATGGTTTTGGAATAAATTTAATAAGAATTTCTTAAAAAGGGTTGATAAAAACATAGAAGAAATCAGTTTTATTTGGAATATTAAGAAATAAAGTTTTAATTAAGAATATTTTTAATTTAGAGCCATCTTTTTAAATTTACGCATACTGGAATAATGTTTTTTAAGGCAAATTAAGAATTTATATCGTCTGCACACAGATTAACAGATTAGATCTAGAAATAAGATTTTAATTTAATAATTTGAAGTAAGTACGGAATATTATTATAAGAAAATTAAGATAGTATAAAGGTTAGTTTTGGCGAAAAAAAAATTTAAATTTGTAATATTATCCCCCCTCCCCAAGACTTTGTATGAAATTGATAGTTAAATAAAACTACAAGTTCAGACAACAGAAATATAATAATTTAGAAAAGTTAAATTTTGGAATAAAACTGTCAAACTCAGGAAGCCAAGAGATGGAAAAAAAGAAAATTAACGCAATATAAAAAATATTAGCGATTAAAATAAAATAGTTAAGAGAAAATAATTCTGAATTAAATTTAGGTAGGAGCATTTCCCTGAAAGAAATACAATAATGTTACAACATCACTTACCATTTGTAAGTGCATAGGAGATAATACATATAATAACAGTAAATAAGTTATGAATATTAATAAGCAAGAGATAAAAATATAATAAAAACAATAAAAGTTCGTTCTCATGGAAGTTTAAATAACTACAATGACTTAATGCATAGTTTATTTTAAATAAGTCCTTTAAATGAAAAAAGTCTTTCAAGAATATATAAAAGAGTCTTTTTCAATGTCCAGTGAATACAGTCTCTTTAATTAAATATCTCCAAATCTAGTTTAAGCTGTGTTTTTAATGTTATGTTGGATCCAACATCTTTCAGTAATATATCAATTTTTCAATAATAAATAGCATCACTCTCAATATCAATAATAAATAATATAGAAAAATTTAAATAATAACAATAACAACAATAATAAGTAATAGTATAATAAGACTCCATATCCTAATATTTTTCAATAAGAGTATAATTAATACTAAACTTCATTATAGAAATCATAATAATAATAATAATAGTAAAACAAGAGTATAATCAAAAGAAAATATCACTATTTGTTTATTATTGATAGGGAAAATATTGGTTGAGGATAAAAATAATTACATAGCAACTAAATAATTTTCTTATCTTCTAATAGCATAAGAAAGTATTTTTTGCTAGCCGAAAGCATAAATAAAAAAAAAATCATAATAATTCCAAAATCCAAATAAAATTAAATCTAACTATTTAGAAAATGGACTCTCAACCAGTATTTCCTTACAATAATTCCTCTCTGATACTCTTTTACAAAATTTTCAAATTTGGTTATAAGTTTTCAATGCCAAATGTAGAATAATGTTTTATCCACACATGGTTTATAAACTTTAATAATAAAATACAATAGGAATGAAAGTTGTCATTCTTAATTGAGAAATGGAAATAAAAATAGTGTGCTTTTTTGAAAAACTTTTAATATCTAGTTTTCACAATCACTGAAAATCACATATTATGTTATAGGTTTGAGTAGAGTCATTAGATTTTATAACTATTATCATATAATATCTGCTGAATAAATAGAGTAATACTAATGTCAAATAAATGAGTAAATATAGTTAGACTTAAACACCCTTAAAATTAATTTATCAACATCAATTTGAAAGCTTTTACAATCAAAGTGTTCACCTTATGCCTGCATAAGGAGCCCAATTTAATCCCAAAAACTCCCAAAAACAAGTAATATTCTTGTAGCGCTCCAAGAACATACCCGCTGATGTTGAAAATTATGGTTTTTTTATGGTAAATGGTTTTAATGGTTTAATGGTTTAATGGTATTTGGTAAATGGTTATGGTAAAAGTTTTTTTATGGTATTTTTTTTATGGTTGTTTATGGTAAATTTAATCTATTGTCTTGACTTTAGTTTGATCTAGTGATTGTATCTGAGGTTTTGTTTGTTTTTTGGATTGCTCATGAAACAGTTTAAAATCTTCGGGTGAAAAATAGGGTCTTAATTTAGAAACATGCACAATAACGGAATTCTGTCCTGTCTCATAATTAAATTTATCTATTTCATAAGTTACATCAGAAAGTTTATTTATAATTTTATATGGTCCAGAGAAAGTAGGTTCTAATTTTCGAGTGTTAGGGTATTTAAATTCTTCATAAATTACAGAGTCTTGTATTTTTAATGGGCATTCAACAAAATTTCGATCATAGAGTCTTTTACTTTTAAGGTGAAATTCATGAGTTCGCGCTTTCGCAATTTTGAGGGCTTTGTCTACTGATGGGTAATAGTTTTGTTTTAAAGGAGATTCATAAGGCAATTGACCATAAAATAAATAGGCAGGTGGAAATTTGGTGATAGAATGGGGCGTATTGTTGTATTCTTCGATGACTTGGTTTAATAATCTAGTCCAAGGTATTTTAGAAGAAGTGGAATTAACTTTACATTTAAGCCTGGTAACTATAGTCTGATTAACTCGCTCTACTTTTCCATTGGTCTGAGGATGATGTGCAGATGTAAAACGCTGTTGAACATGATGATTTCTAAGGAATTTCTTAAACCTTGGAGATCTGAAAGATTTATGCCTGTCACTAAGTATTTTTTGAGGTGCTTTGATATTGAAAATTTGTTTTAAACAGTTAGTGTATGTTTCAGTGGTACCATTTTTGGAGGGAAAAGCCCAAACAAATCTAGTTGCATGATCTATTATTATGTGTAAGAATTTTTTTGTTGAGTTGTAATAGTTAAATCCACCAACACTATCAATAGAAAGACATTCAAAAGGTTGATCTGTTGCTGGCATAGCTTGTAATAAGCCGAATCTTTTCTGTTTTGGTTTTTTATTTTTCTGACAGGTATCGCAATGTTTAACAAATTCGGTAATGTCTATTGTCATATTAGGCCAATAATAGTTGGGAGATATTAAATTAAGCATTTTTTGAATTCCTAAATGTCCAAAATTATCATGAGCAATATGGAGTAATTTTCTTCTTAATGACATTGGTACAACAATTTTTTTGAATCCCTTTTTCTGAACTATAATAATTCCATTCTCTTTTTTATATTTTTTGTCACAAACATTGTCTTTGTCTTGCATCTCTATAATTTCTTTCCTATCTAGCAATAAACTAATATGTTGATTAAAATGACAAACAGGATTTCGTGACAACATGTCTGCTTCGACATTTGTTGAACCCTTTTCATATTTTATCTCATAATCAAACATACTAAGTTTGAGTGACCATCTAAAAAGCCTACCTCTTAAGTTTTTAACACTCTTTAACCATACTAGAGATGCGTGGTCCGTATGAATTGTAAACTTGACACCATGAAAGTAATGATAGAATTTGTCAAGAGTATCTATAATAGCTAAACATTCTAATTCAGTTATGAAATAATTTTGTTCATAACTCTTCAAAATTCTAGAATGATAAGCAATAGGATGTAAGAAATTATCTTTATCAGGTTGTTTTAGAACGGCACCTACTGCTATCTGAGAGGCATCTACAAACATATGTAAAGGTAATTTAGGATCATAAATTTTGAGGATGGGTTTAGCAATTAAAGAATTTTTTAATTTTTCAAAAGACTCCTGGCACTCTGAGTTCCATTCCCATATTGTGTCTTTTTTAAGTAATCGATTTAGAGGATATCTAATTTCAGCATATTTATTTATGAATTTATGGTAAACATTAATGGAACCTAGAAATCGTTGTAACTCTTTCACATTGGAAGGAGGTTTTAAATTTTTGATGGTTTCAATATTGGCATTTGCTGGTGTTATTGTTCCATTAGTAATTTCATAACCTAAGAAATTGATTTTATTTTGGCCTAATTTACATTTAGAAAGTTTAAGTTTAATGTTTTCTTGTTTGCAAATGTTAAAAATTTGAGCTAAATGGTTTAAATGTTCTTCTAAAGAGGAAGAGAAAATTATAATATCATCAAAATAGTGGCACGCAAAGTCGATTTTATATTTATTAAGGATTCTTCGAATGGTTCTGTTGAATATGGGAGGGCCCGTTTTTATGCCAAAAGGGAGCACGAGCCACTCAAAAAGTCCAAAATTGGTTGCAAATGCTAATTTTTCTGTATCGGATGGATGTATTGGTATGTGCCAGTAGCCAGAGGCTAAATCCAAAGTTGAAAAATACTGAGCACTACTCAATTTATCTAAAATTCCATCGATACGGGGCAAGGGTTCTGCATCATTTTTAATTATTGCGTTTAATTTTCTATAGTCTATACATAATCGCGTTTTTTTACCTTCCTCTCTTTTCATAACTAGTGTAACAGGGGCAGAATAGGGGCTATTACTTTCCTTTATCAGTCCGGCTGCTAACAATGATTGAATTTGGTTTTTTATTTCTATTTCTTCTAGAGGAGATGTTCGGTAGGGCCTCAAAGATATAGGTAGGTCTGAGTTTAGTATAACGCGTTGTGGTTCAATATTAATCCTACCCACATCATATTTATGCTTTGCAAAAATATCACTATAAATATGAACTAATTCCCTTAAATTTACATCTTGAATTAAATTTATTTCCCCAGTTAAATCTGAATCCGAATTATCGCGAAAATTTTGAAGAGTCATGGAACCTCTATAATCAGGATGCACATTAATTGCGTGATCATATTCAACACAGTCTTCATTTTTCATAATATTTCCACAAGTAGATTGTAACTCTATATCATGATTATTTACATTCAGTGTTTCATTATCATAATTATCTATTGCTACAGTATTACCAGTATTTAATTTCATATCTTTTTTATATTCAGAGGTTACAAATTCATTAGATTGATCCCTGTTTTGTTGTACTTGGTCCATATTTACTGTATTGAAATGAAGGGATCTCTCATTATGTATGGATATACTGTTAGTTATAATTTTCCTTCCCTGCCTTACAATACAATTTTTACAATCTATGGTTAATTTAAATTTAGAACATTCTTTTAAACCCAAAATAGCGTAATCCAAATTTGTATTGCATACTAAAAAGTTAACATATTTTTTAATTTTACCCACTTTTAGAAGAACACTACATTTTTTATTTATATGTAAGAATCCTTTTGCCTGACCAATGGTAACTGAGGGTATAGTCTCAATTTTAGCATTAAGTTTTTTAACAAATTTAAGTGGCAATATTGCAATAGTTGAGCCAGTATCTACAACACATGGTAAATTATAATTATTTGTATATCCATACACAAATAATAGTCAAATATTATGAGAATTATTTTGTGAGCTACTTGGAAGAGTATCAGAGGAGTGCAACTCACTCCTAAAAATACATTCTCTTTCCCAATGAAAAGCATTACTGACACCCCTATTTGTGCATATCCTACAAGGTCTTGAAGGGTATGAATTTTGAATATAATTATTTTGACAAACTCTAGGTCTTTGAAACTGAGATTGCCTTTGGGGAATCCAATTCCTAGGTGTATTATTGGGCCTAACTGGCTGAATCCAGGGCCTAGTTGGTTGAAAAGGTTGAAAATTTTGTCTAGCTGATGGTTGATTTATTACTTGGTTTGAAACTAGTGGGGTGGAAACTTCCACGAATTGTTTGACAACCCGGTACCATTCTGTGGTACTACTAGGAGGATTTATAATAATACTGTTTTTGAATTCTGGTTTTAAACCATCAGTTAAACCTTGTAATAGTATATTTTCACTAAGATGTAATTTCCTACCAATTTCCACTTTCTTACGAAAATAAGTTTCTAAATTGTCTAAATTATCTAATTTCAGGTTTGAAAAATCAGAAAAACTCGGGATGTCTAATTGAATGAATCTTTCTATCAAAATTTTCTTAATTTGTTCATAATCCGTACAATTTAAACAGTCATTGATATAAATTTTTTGCGCTTCCCCTTTCAGATATTGCGCAATAGAATTAAATTTCCATTCTAGATTTTTCTTTTCCTTTTCACATGTTGTATCAAAATAAGTTAACCACGACAAAATGTTCATTCCAGAACTCGGGTCAAACGGTACGAACTTAGGATCTTCCATAATTTTTTGATTCTTACTCATTAGAATAAATGAAGCACTTCTATTTTCTTTATTAAATCCCGATCGTAAAATCATTCGCAATAAATTTCAAAGTTAATAATTTCTATCAATTACATATTTTTTCAAAATTACTATATCAGATCCATAACATACAATAAATAATAGAATAATAAATAAATTAGTAATTTAATAAATTAACTTCAAATTACTCTCATCAATAAAATAATAAATAAATAAATAAATAAATAATAAATACTTTCCATCAATCATAAATAGAATAGAAATAATACTCAAAACATTTAATAAAATAAACTTACAGTTCCCGAAAAATCTTCAATAAAATCCATTCTTTATTAAATTCCTCATCAAATACCTTTCGCATACTCACCACTTTGAAGTTATTAATTTTCAAAAATTTGTCATTATGACCATGATTATCTTGAGTCATCAGTTACACATAAACAGCAAAAAGGTGGAATATCAGGCCTCAGGAATTCACGAGATATTTAGAAGAAATCTTTCAAACCACTCGGACAGAAAGCTGTTTAACATTAAAATCTCCTCTGTTACATTCACTCGAGGAATCAAAAGATAATGGCAATTCTTGCTTAATAACACTTTCAACCATGGCGGGAAAAATTTTCGGCGATTCATATTTTTGTCATCACTTCGTTTCAGTAGATTCATTAGATTCATTTACATAGCATTTTACTTCTTCAGTAGATTCATTTCAAAATCCGAAACAGGCACTAGCACAGGCATTACCTATCCTGTGCGACTTTTCGATTAGTTGTGACGATTTCAGGAGAACTCGAATTATTTCCACTGGTTAAACAGAAACACGCAGTCATGGCAAGCGAGGGAAAAAACAAAAATAATAAATAAATGTAGAAGATCCAATAATTAGTCATGGGCTGCTGTAAATTCATTTATTAAATTCGTGATAATGAGGAAGGAAAAGCTCCTTGTTGCAAAAATTCCATCATTATTTCAGCGAGCTGTCCTCATCGAAGAAGCAACCCAAGAAATCTTCAGAATCTTCCTTTCATCTCGAGACTTCCCCCTTTTAAACTGAAAAGAAAGTTCTGGAACATTCGGTAACCTCAAACCATCATTCTTTTATGTAAACAGAATTCTTGTCCAGTTACGAGGCTATTTTAAACAGACGATAAATTTATTTAAAAAAAAATATTATTTAACCAATTTATAATTGACTCCGAATTTTAAATATCTTAGGCAGACGATTTTTATACATGATTAATTTTAAGAGAAAAAGAAAAGAAATGAATTTATTAATATGCACATTATCGTTGACGGCGGAAAAATAAATAAATAGATAAAATAAAATAATGATATTTTTTGAAAGGTATGGTTTTGGAATAAATTTAATAAGAATTTCTTAAAAAGGGTTGATAAAAACATAGAAGAAATCAGTTTTATTTGGAATATTAAGAAATAAAGTTTTAATTAAGAATATTTTTAATTTAGAGCCATCTTTTTAAATTTACGCATACTGGAATAATGTTTTTTAAGGCAAATTAAGAATTTATATCGTCTGCACACAGATTAACAGATTAGATCTAGAAATAAGATTTTAATTTAATAATTTGAAGTAAGTACGGAATATTATTATAAGAAAATTAAGATAGTATAAAGGTTAGTTTTGGCGAAAAAATTTTAAATTTGTAATATATATATATATATATATATATATTAATTTTTTAATCGTAAACAATGATTAAATTACATTTTCCACGAAATCCTAAATCCAGCAGTTCTCCTTTATGACTCCTGTTTATTATTAAAGTATTCCTTCAATTTCCAATTTTAATATGGAAGGTTCTTCTTTTCTCAGAAGCTGAGTCATTAGGGGGGAAATAGAATACCGTATATTTTCGACGGATTACAGAAGAGCATTTGCTGAATTATTTATGTTGCTAAAAAAATTCCTCGGATTTTTTTTTTAGATATTCAACTAACTGTAGAGAAAAATTTATGAGTTTTCGAGCCGCACATATTAGTCGAAGAAATGTTTTATGGATGTTATGTGCGACCTCAGAAACTGCAGTTTACATGCTATGATTTTATCCGAAGAAGATAATCTTAGTGAGTGAAAGGTTACAGGCTATTTCACACATACTATTAACACTAACTCGCAAATGATATTCCAATGAGAGCGATTATTTTAAATAAATTTGTATTTTAATATTTTTGGCTGTTCTCAACTGTTTTTGCTCAACAAGCATAAACAATTTTGACACATTTACAAATTTATTTTTTTAAGGATGTTCTAAAATCCAAAAGAGCAACTTTATCATATAAGTTTTAATGTACTTTTGTTCGGAAATTGCTGTATAGGCACGTAGTCGGCATTGTTGTATCGAAACTACATGATCGAAAGTCGTTTTCCAAATTTCGATACGCGCAAGAGATCTTTTAGAAAATACTGTCAAAGTGGGAGCTTTAAACAACATTTCCGGGTGAAAGGTGAAAACCTGTTGTCATGTGATCATAATCTCTCATAACTCGATAAGTAATATTTATCAAATTCCATATTTATCAAAATATGGAAAACGTCTTTTGATTCAAAATCACTTTAATAGTTAAGAGTGTTTATTAAATCCATAAGGTTAACTTTTCATATATTTTTCTTTGGAAATGCATGACTAGCAGGTGTTATTTTTTAGAAAGTATCAAATCGTACTCATTTTTCATTTTTCTTTTTCTTTGTTTTGAAAAAATCATGGATCTTTCAGAAAATAGAGTCAAAGTGCGCGTTTTGAAGCGAATTTCTCGACGGAAGCAGAAAGACCAATGAATGATGGAAGATAACCTCCGGTTACGTGATCAATAACGGTTAACTTAGTGATTCATTGATCAAAAAATGAAAAAATTCAGTTAGATTCCAAATGGCTTGCATGGGCAGGCTTATAATTTTCTATCTTTCCGGTCAAAAAATGAATTTGTCGACGCTTCAAAACGTTTTGCACTTGTTAAGCAGAGCAGTTGAGAACAGCCTTAACCCTGCGAAATTTTATGCCTTTAATTTTAAAAATGAATCAATAAATGGGGTAAAAAAATTCACTCTTGTTTAGCAGTGTACTTGAAAATATTATTTAAGGGTGTATTCGAAAAAACACTTTTTCACCTTCAACAGCTCGAAATTTTCCGATATATTTTCAGACACATGGCCCGCCACACACCTGTGAGACATTGAGCAAAAAAACATGAGACATGCGACAATTTCACCCTGATAACAAAGAAAAAACCGGTTTGACTGCGTCATGTTGCACGATTTTTGACGCATGTCTCCCTAGTGTGTGTGGCGAGCCTTCAAACTTGCTGAGGGGGGTTTTGAAGAGACGTACAGGGTGCCGTGTGATGTCATTTTGCGCTCAATTCATTAGAATTTGATTTATAAACAATTACCTTCTCAGTAGGACCCTTTTTTTCGTTCACAGATCGCCCGCTTGGGGAAAATCCGTTCAAAATGTCGTTTTTGATTGCTTTTTTTGCAATATTTTCTTCATTTATCAAAGAATCGACCATCACGGCACCTTGTGTACTTTTTAAATAAGAGAATTTGCCAGTTTGGTGCATTTGAGAGCAAAAATGAATTAAAAAAAAAAAAAAAAAAAAATCGGAAAATAAGCAGTTTGAATCGAAATACACCCTTAGTTGCCAATCCCTTCGATAGTCATACGTGCAAGTGCCATGCTTTTAAATTTAACAATTACACTGCAAACGCATGAAACATTATTGCAACTCTAACTGAACATAAAAATCAACATTTCTAACTAAAATCCTTTTTCGACTGTGTTGTACGAAATAAAAAGATTGTGCAAAAAGTGTTGCTAAAAATTACAAGAGGGGAAAATGTGTTTTCAAAACATTCCTTCTTAAAATTGTGTAATTTTAAAGACACTACGTAGAAAATATTTTGAAAGTGTTTTACATGTGTCATTTTATAGTGTTCTAAAGTGTGAGGCATTTACAATGAGTTGTTAATTTGGGGACAACTGTTTTTTATTGTGCAGCACAACATTATTTTAAGAAACTATTTTCATCAATACTATTTACAACACTGTTTTTTAAAGCACATTTCTAGATAGCAATACTTTTGCAATATATTAAGAACACATTTCTGGAGATTAACACTTTTGCAATATATTAAGAACACAATCACAACACAAAAGACGCTTGACATCATATTAATGTGTTGTGAATTTGGGGACAAAAAGTGTTCCGAACCGAACTGTGTTTAGTTTTGGGTTTGAGAATTCGCAGTGTATTTAATAAATAGGTCAGAAGGTTTGGATTGTTGAAGAAACAAAAATAGCTTTTTTGAGAGCCGCAATGTTTTTCTGATTTCAGAAAGACAAGACAGCAGCCATTTCGACACAGAAAGGAAATCTCCGAGTCATGTTCATTATTCACAAACTCTATTAATCACTGGATGGGGTTATAAATCAACGAGGGCCAGCAAACAATAAGGCACCTCTATCTAATCTCACGAAGCCACTTTCTCCGAACAATATCGGCTATTTCGAGACAGAATCTATCCTTATCTCTCTCTAAGCCCGAGAACGTTATCGGGCATGCTAATTTTAATGCGTGTGATGTTTCTCATGTTTTCTGGGCTTGCGTAATTATCGAAGCGATTTGGAGTCGAAACAAATTTAATATATATATATACAAATTATTAATGGAGTTATAAACATTTTTGTTCACGTGACGACAATTTTTTTCTCCTTTCTCTGGCTATTTTCTCGCATCGATCGGAATTTGAAGATATTTAAAGCTGTTCTCAACTACTCTGCTCAACAAGCGGAAAATGTTTCAACGCAATTCAAATTAATTTTTTTAAAAGAAAGATATAAAATTGGGAGGCCTGACTATAGAGGCGATTTGGAATCGAACTCTGTTTTCCATTTTGTGATAATTAAATTGTCTATCGAGTTATAAGCGATTTCGTTCACGTGATCATGCGTTTTTCTACTTTTGTGAAAATAGCTTTTCTGCTTTCGTCCAGAAATGCGTTTCAAAATGCCAACTCTAACGACTTGTTTTAAAAATCTATTGCATTAGTAAAAATATCAGAAAAATGAGTGCGATTTGATAGTTTCTGAACAACAACACCTATTAGTTTCATGCGTGTTTGAATAAAAATTAAACCTTACGTCACAAAGTTGTCATTTTGGATCTAAGAACACCCTTAAGGCTGTTCTCACATTCAAAAGGGCAACTTTGTGACATAAGTTTTAATCCATTTTCCTCGGAAACACATGAAACTGGTATGTGTTGCTGCCATTCAAAAACTAATGTGATCGAAAGACGTTTCCTTTTTTTTGGTGTGTATTTGGTGTATTTTTGTGACGGCCGATTATCTGCGCTAAGGATATAGGCCCAGGGGGAGGGATGCCCTTCGTGGGGGTCTTTCTAAGGGAACCTAACCCGTATTTACGCAAGGCTCGAAGAAAACCACGAAAACTCCGAACGGTTAGGCCGAAGACCGTGATTGGGTTCGAACCCAGCATTTGCCGTCTACCAGTTAAGAGGTCAAACCCTCTCGGCCACTGGTGGGGCCCTTTTTTTTGGTAAACGGAAAAGATTTTTTCAAAAAATACTATCAAATTGAACTGTTCAAGCCATTTATTTTCCTGTTTTTTTTTTTTTTTTTTTTTTTTTTTTTTTTTTTTTTTTTCCAAACACACTAGATTTTTTAGAAAATAGTATTAAATTGGGCATTTTGAACGGACTATTCTGCGCGAGAGAAGAAAAACCAGTCAAACTGGGGTGGAAAAGGGGTCGTCCATAAATGATGTCACGCTTGGAGGGGAGGAGGGGAATTTATGAAATTGTAGCAAGGGAGTAGAAGGGGGTAAGAAGAAATGTGACATCACATATTTTGGTCGAAATAAAAAGCATAAAAAATCAGCAATTTAGTTTTGAAGATATTTTGAAACTAAATCATTTTGTAAATATATATAGGACAGTTGCACCATAAATTTTAACTAATAATAACACATTGCTCAGTGGTGCACAAAACATAGTTTCATAAATACCAGATTTTTGATCTATTGGAATTTTGAATTGGAAAAATCTGGTATTTATGAAATCCCCATCACTTTATCTAATAATCTTAAAAAAAGTCTACATCGGCATGACAACGCGGAAACTTTTAACTAGAATTAAAGAACATCGTAGAGATATAGAACAATATAAACAGAATACTGCCCTTGCTCGCTTCTATTTGGCGAACAAGGGTTGCCATATTAATTTTGAGGAAGCCAAAATCATAGTTCCATGCAATAACCCAGTTCAAGGTAAAATAATAGAATCCATCGAAATCATAGCACGTGAAAATAAACCATGTAATGATAATTTATCCTACAATATACCAAAAATATGGCATAACATCATAAAACCTTAAAATCTTTATTTCCTTGCAATATTTTAATTTTTACTCACGTGTAATTGGCAACATTTTTAAATTTTAATTCATTTAATTTTTAATTTAGTAGAAATATCTCTCGAACAAGATGCAAACGTAGTCCTTCCATTTCATATTTTCCTGAAGACGCCCGCAGAAGACGGCGCGAAACGTTGAAAATTTTATTTTATTTTAATATGTACTAATGTATATTAAAATTCCTGTTTTGTGCACCACTGAGCAATGTGTTATTATTAGTTAAATCATTTTGTGTTTATAATGTAAAGATTTAAAGCCAAATATATTAAATTCCATTTAAAATTTCAAAATACTACTATTTTTACCTGGTCTTACGTACTAATATTTTAATATCATTGTATATGAATCATATTTTTGTTGTAAACTTTAATCTTATTTGTATAATTTGATATAATTATGAAGTACGGGAATCATTTTCATTGCTATACTTACAGATTTCATTAAAACATATAATTAAAGTTTAAAAATAAAATTTGAAATATGATCTATAACGTAGTATGCTTTGTTTCTGAACTGCCAGGATATCTATTTTTATGTAATGTAGCATGACATGTGACAAAGGGAGAGAGGGAGTATGGTGAATTTGTGACACTATTTTGTGACAACAGGGGGGGTGGGGGGGCGTCAAGAATACTGAAAAAAAGCGTGACATCATTTATGGACGGCCCCAAAGGCGTTATCACTTGAGCAAAAAAGCTTATAACTAAATAAGTATTTTATTGGTCAAAAAATGGAAAAGTGGAATAGATTCGAAATCGCTTCCATAGTCAGGCATTCCAATTTTATGTCTTTCCGTTAAAAAATTAATTTGTAAATATTTCAAAACGTTTTATACTTGTCGAGAAGAGCAGTTGAGCATAGCCTTAATCCCTCAATATCTATAAATCAAAACAACGGTTCCTGAACAATAAAGCTCCTGTAATCTCACGCGACACTTTCGCCGAACAATATCGGCTATTTCCAGACAAGAACCGATGTTTATCTCTTTGAGCCCGTTACAACCTTATCGGACATTCTAATTTTAATGTGTGCGTTAAACACACACAATAAAGCAAGACGTCAACTTACTAACCCACAACTGTCACGTTAATCGGACATGAATTCTATCGCCACGAAAACACGAGTCAGCTTGCGCATTTAGAAGCGGTTTCATTGTTTTAAATCGCTCCTATTACGACGTGTTGTACGAAACATGTCGGCGGCGAGAATAGCCGAAGGCGATTTTATACTCAGTATCCAAAGTAACTACTGTCTGACACTTGCAGGAAATCGTTTTTAATCTCAGACGCATTCAATTAGCTGGTGTCCTTTTCGGAGAGTGAAATCGCATATTGTTTCACGATATTGGAAAAGCTCAGATTATAAAAGGTGGCAAGTGACACAATCAACACTTTGTGAAAATTAGCTGTAAAGTTCCAAATCTTTATTTGCTTTTATTGTCAAATGCCTCCTTTATGAACTACATTTTCTGTGAGTCAATTTAAATGTCCATCTATGAAAATATCTCTCCAATTAATTTAAATCTCAATCTATTTAAATTTCTTATAAATCAATTTAAATTTCAATCTATTTAAATCTCTAATCGATCAATTTAAACCTGAATCTGTTTAAATATATTATCAATCAATTTAAATATATTATCAATCAATTTAAACCTGAATTTATTTAAATATCTTATCAACCAATTTAAATATGAACCTGTTATCAATCAATTTAAATTTCAATCCATTTAAATCACTTATCAATCAATTTAAATCTCTTATCAGCCAATTTAAATCCCAATTCATTTAAATATCTTATCAACCAATTTAAATCTCTATCAATCAATTTAAATCTCCTCAATTAAAATCTCAATCCATTCAAATCTCTTATTAATAAATTTAAATATCAATCCGTTTAAATTTCCTATTAATCAATTAAAATTTCAATCCATTTAAATCTCTTATCAATCAATTTAAACCGCAATCCACTTAAAACTCTTATCAATCAATTTGAATCTCAATCCATTTAAACCTCTTATCAGCCTATTTAAATCTCATTTAAATCTCTTATCAACCAATTTAAATCTCTCTCAGTCAATTTAAATATCAATCCGTTTAAATCTCCTCAATTAAAATCTCAATCCATTCAAATCTCTTATCAATCAATTTAAATATCAATCCGTTTAAATCTCCTCAATTAAAATCTCAATCCATTCAAATCTCTTATCAATCAATTTAAATATCAATCCGTTTAAATCCCCTATTAATCAATTAAAATCTCAATCCGTTTAAATCCCCTATTAATCAATTAAAATTTCAATCCATTTAAATCTCTTATCAATCCATTTAAACTTTTTATCAATCAATTTAAATCTCTTATCAACCGATTTAAATCTCTATCAGTCAATTTAAATATTAGTCTGTTTAAATCTCTATCAGTCAATTTAAATATTAGTCTGTTTAAATCTCTTATCAATCAATTAAAATCTCTTATTAATCCGAATCTCTGGTTTTGTTAAATAGTAATTTAACAATGATGGAGGACCCTTGATTATCTTCAATCATATACATGATTAATTCCAATTTAATGCACTACATTTATCATCTGAGCTCTTCATTTGATAAATTGTAAAAAATATGCCAAATTTGGCTTTTTGAACGAACTTTCAGGACTGGACAACCACACATCATCATGAGCCAAGCAACAGCCTGTAACTCCACACTTATCAAAAAATAAAAAATAAAGCTGTTCAATTCCAAATTCTTTCAACTGTCTAACATGTCAGTTTTAGCGTTAAAAATGGGAAGTAAGACGTTTCGGTCCCGCCATTTTGGTCCTGCCATTTCGGTCCCGAGACATTTCGGTCCTGAGACACTTCGGTCCCTAGCCATTTCGGTCCCTAGCTATTTCGGTCCCAAGCCGTTTCGGTCCCAAGACATTTCGGTCCCAAGAAATTACGGTCCTTTCTCCTGCAAACTGAAATTTTGTGAAATAAGACATAATTTTACAGGGAACATTGCAGATTTTTTAAACTAAAGGCCATAAAATTTTAGTATAATGCGATTACAAATGCCCGAAAATCGCACACACATATAACTCTTATCCAAAATATTATAATTCACACAATTTATGTATGGTAAGCCTAATGATAATTGGTAATCCTAATCCTCAGAACAGTTAGTAATTTTAATATAAAAATCAAATTAATATTTTATTAAATATATTTATTAATTAAGAACACTAATCATTTACATAATGAATTTTACATTAAAATAAATTCAATACATTATCCATTTTATATTCAATATATCATTATATTTCCTAATATTTCTAAGCTGAAATTTATTTTTTGCTTGTTTATTTATTGTATATTTAAAATTACAGAAATTTAAAACAATTAATACAGTTAAAAATAAAAATAAAATAAGAACTATTTTTTTTTTCTGGGAAAGTAGGAGCAAAAAGGTAATACAAATAAATAAATAAATAAAAGCTTAGTTTTGTCACTTAAAAAGACAAAATAAAATTATTTAAAATATTATTAGATTATATTTTAATATATTTTATTAAATTATATATTATATTTTATATATAATATTTATATTATTATATTTTAAAATATTATTATATTAATTTTATGTAAATAAAAAAAAAATCATCCTATTAGAAGGTTAGAATTAGTTTCAATAAAATTAACTCACAAAAGTTGTCTTCATGGCGTTAAAAGACTGATAAAAAATGCAATTAATAAATACTATTATTATTAAAAAAAAAGTGGCGGAGGCAAATTTCTAAAGACACATTTTTTTCATAGCATGCCCAGTTACAAAATCCCTATTGGTTTCGCAATGTTAATAATGGAAAGTAACTTATGAAAACAAATTTATAAGATGCAACTTTGTATTATAAAAATAATAATAAAAATTAAAAAAAATTCTTCAATAAATATACCTTTTTTCTGAATTATCAAAGGAGAGGGTGTATATGGATAATTTGAGGGAATATGTATATATTATAACTTATAGCTGTCTAATTGAATTATTAAAGACATTTATTATTAAACTAATTGGAAGAAAAAAAAATTAAGCTCAGTTATTTTAGTATTTAATTAACGCTAATTTAAAGATTAAAAAAAAATGTATGTAAACTAGAGGTCTGCACGGGCCGGTATTTCCAGGCCCGGCCCGTAGGAAAGTTATTTCGGCCCGGCCCGTTGTAAAACTCAAAAGTTCGGCCCGGGCCCGGCCCGGCCCGTTACAATTTCTACTATTTCTAAAAAATTCAGATTTTTATCATATAACTAAGATTCCTTTAAAGAATACTGCATGGAATGATTTTACATTATATTTTACAGTAAATACACATAACAACATTAATGATTACTTAGATTCTTAGGCTTTCAACATTCGAATAAAGATTCATTAAACAATTAACATGGCTTAAAATAAAAGAAAAAAGAAAGAAAGCTAAAAACATCGTTAATTTTGAAGCTGTTTAATAAAAGAAGATTTATAAATATATTTCTATATCATTTTATTGTAGATTTCAAATCCAAATTCATTCTTAAATTCAAAGAAGCTCCTTTCTGATACATTTCTAAATTCATTTTTTTTTCTCAGAAACGCATAAGATTAACAGATATCTTTATTCAGAAACTATATAATCGAATGGCGTTATCCATTTTTTGATACAAGCAATTTAAGAATACTGCAAACAAATAAAATACTGTCATAATTAGCGTTTTGAACAGAATTTCCGGAAGCAATAGCAAGGGAAGGGAGTAAAACCTGCAATCATTTGTGAAACTATTATATCTCAACAAGGTTATACAAGTATTTTATTTACCAAAAATGAAAAACGCTATTCGATTCCAAATCCTTTCAATAGTTAGGCTTATCACTTTTATACTTTTACAATTTAAAATTAATCAGAAAATGTGTCAAACTTTCGGATTATTGAGAAATTAATTTAAAAATCATCAAGAAGTATATATCCGAAGACTAAGCTAACACAAGTTCTTTATCACTGTTAATAATTTTACAAATCATGTTTTATGCCAATAATTAAGTCTAGTACCGGTCCGGCCGGTCTATATGTAGAAAAATAATGCAAGCGTGATCTCGAACCGGCATGAGTCAGCTAAAAAAAATATTAAAACGGGTTACACATAATGTAATTCTCCGATGCCGATACACTGTGCATTTTTATATCGATGCTGTCAAACTAGTATGACCACATTTATACTTATTCTCGTTAAAACCATTTTCGTTGAAAATAGCTCATATTTTATCGTTTCTCCTTAAACCTTCAGAAAATTTTTTTTATCGGCCCGGCCCGTCCCGTCTGGCCCGTTCAATATTTTTTTAATTATTCCCGTTTATGTTGTTTGTGGGTCCGGCCCGGCCCGTTGAAAAAACTTCTAAATCTGCCGGCCCGGCCCGTTAGAAAATTCGAAACGATTCCGCTGGCCCGGCCCAGCCCGGGTACGGGCCACGGGCCAAGCCCGGGCCCGTGCAGATCTCTAATGTAAACAGCCAAAAAATATTTATGGCAGTTTATATAAAATACTTTTTAGTTTATAATAGTTTATAGAAGTTTGTATAAAATAGTGATATTAATAATTAATAATAAATTTTTAAACATTTATTCTAATTAATAATAATACTACTAAAAGCAAAAGACAATATCCCCTAAACTTGACATAAAAAACATAATCCCCTAAACCTTAAACTATCCCCTAAACCTATCAAATTGTTTAATCAAACAAAATTTTCAGCTTGTTGTGATTTCATTATCACGAGTTATAAAAGTTTAAATTTATTGGAATTCAACTTTAGATAAACACCTTTACTTTAACTATATTATATTCAACTTTTTATAAAACTAGGGGGGAGAGAGAGAATTAAAAAAAATTAAAAAAGGCCCAAATAATGTTGAACGTATACCATTTGGCAGGCCCACAACAATTAGAATCCGACTTATAAGATAGCGAGCAAAGAAATAACAAGGGCCGAAATGGCAAGAGACCAAAGTTGCTGGTAACCGAAATGGCCACGGACCGAATTGTCTCGGGACCGAAATGTCTCGGCACCGAAATGGCCAGGGATCGAAACGGCGGGACCGAAATGTCGTGTACCCTTAAAAATGAGTTCATATATGTATCAGCAGTACCAGATTAACCTCTAAAGATACGGGACGCACAAGTATTATTTCGGGGCCTCTCTAATTCGAAAAGAATCTCCTAAATTCAACATACCCAGAAACTGCCCAATGATAGAATATTATTCACACTGCTATGGATATTAAATTATTGGAATTTCTCGATCTTTATTAATTGGACAATAATATTAACTGATAAATTGAGGATTCTAATTTATTGGACAAACTGAGGAATTGTGATCACGTGGTTGAAGCTGGACTATTACATGAAAAATGAATTTATAATGAAAGGTGTTTTTATTAAACACTTTTAAAATATATAATATATAAAGGAGTTAATAATTTGAAGAAAAAAAAAATCTGATAGAGTTTTAGAATGGAATTAATATAGTATAAAATTTGGGGTTCCCTGTTTTTTCAATTTTGGGCCCCTTCAAAATTTACCAAGGGAAGCTAGTACTTCTCGTGCTTATTTGGTAATTCAGGACCTGTGTATCAAAAAGTCTCACGCTGTTGAGCCGGAAAAACATACAGGGCGTTTCAAAATTAATGTTAGAAATAAAAAGACAGTTAGAGGGACCCTCAATAAGCAGATTTCATAAAGAATATTGGTGCGAAAATGCAGTATTGAGGCAGTAGAAGGTGTTGAGTTCGTCGAGGCGGATGAAAGGGCTTCGCTCATTTGAATCCTTAAGCTGCTATGATTCACCAACATTTCGAGAGACTTTTGAGCCAACACTTGATTTCCTCCAACTTTTCGCGAAATATCCGCACAACACACAATGTGATAGCAAACAGCAATGTGCCCCAACTTTTTTCCGCAGTTCCAAAAAAGTTTCTCCTAGCCGAGACTTTTCATCCAACATCGAACATTTCAACGAATCAGAGGTAAGCAATTGATACGAATAGGCGATAAATAGTAACGGCTGGTATCAGTAGTACTGGTATTCCTGCTTTTCCACCAACTTTTCCCAAGACAATTGTAACCTTTTTCTCTCTTTGAACGGGAAAAAGTTGGGGTTAAAATAAAATGAAAAGTTTGTCAAGCGTAAAGTTGGTGAATCTGATAACTGCTTAATGGTGTTCTTAAATCTAAAAGGACAACTTTGTGACACATGCTTTAATTTATTTTTGTTCGGAAATGCATGAAACTAGTAGGTGTTGTTATTCAGAAACTGCATAATCGCACTCAGTTTTTTGTTTTTTTCATAAACGCAATAGATTTTTCATAACAAGCCTTCAAAGTTGACGTTTTTGAACACATTTCCCGACGAAAGCAGAAAAACCGGTCGAAAAGGAGGAGAAAAAGGGTGATTGCGTCATCGAAATAGCTTATAACTCGATAAGTAATTTAATTATCATAAAATGGAAAAAAAGGTTCAATTCGAAATCGCTTTCATAGTCAGGTATTAAAATTTTATAACTTTCTGTTAAAAAATGAATTTGTAAATGTGTCAAAACGTTTTTCGCTTGTTGAGCGAATCATTTAAGAACACCCTTAAAAATAAATCGGAAAATAAGCAGTTTGAATCGAAATACACCCTTAATTCTCCGCATGTATTTCGAGCAATATGCATTGCTACATCAATGTGAAATTTTCCGACAAGAAAATTTATGTATGAAGCTGCACAAGGGCTCATACCCAGTAGTTCTCGAGCTTTTTGAAAGACTATCTTCTACTGTGTGTAGTATTGCTACTTCCACTGCAGGAATTCTTTGATATATATCAGTGCCCATGTCACGCCTCGTAGCATAAAATAAACTACTGGCACAGCTCCCACAGAACTCCCTCTCAAATGTTCGGGGATCCAGCATTCCTACCTGGGAATCGTTTAATGTACATTTTAAATAAAAAGGAGTGACTATTCACTCTTTCGCAGACTAAAAATATGTCCAACCTCTTTAGAGTGATTCATTCTGAGCAAAAATGGAGTTGCTGACTCTCTGAAAGAGTGAATACTCACTCCTGCGAAGTAACTATTCAGTCTAAACAGGAGTGAGTAATTACTATTTCGAAAGAGTGACTATTCACACTTGCTAAAGGGTTGCGTTTTTTCACCCCTGGTAGGAGTGAATTGTCACTCATACATAGAAGTGAATGTTCATTTTTTATGCAGATAATTCTTTTTTTACTTACCTGTCATACGTAGTATAGGGTTAAATCTTGCAATCGGTTTGAAAATCGAAAAAAAATTTGATGGATTTGCACGTTTTAGACACTGGAGATTTCGAAAACATGTTTTAAGGAAAAAAAAAAAAAATGCGATCCGTCTATCTGTCTTGTGTCTGCAAACGCTCTATTTCCCGAATAAATTGAGATAGAGACTTGAAATTTGATGTGTACTTACTACACAGTAAAAAAAAAATTCAAGAGGTTACTAAAAATTTTTTAGTAAATTTGTATTCCACAGAATTTTTTAGTAACCATTACAAACTTTTTTTTTTTTTTTTTTTTTTTTTGCAAGTGAAACAAACATTTCTTTTGTAAACTGAACAAAAGAATTTTTTGTATAACTAACTTAAAACTTTTTAGTATGAGCCACCAATCAAATTTTAGGAATAACTCCAAAAATATTTTTAATAACTATTACGTGTGCCCGAAGAGCAGGAGCTTCCTTCAAGCTGCATCCAGTGGGTAAGAAGACGGACAAACATTTTCGGCAAAGCCGCAATAGATGACAGTACCAAACATTGCTACAAGCTCCGACACAGGGGTGATTCTGGATGAAATTTTTTTTTCGGAAATACGCATCGCATTTTCGGAAATCGGCAGCGGAGTGTCTTTTTACGCGATTTTTTCTTGAAAACGGCGTTTTATTCCCGCGATCTTTTGACGAAATCGGCGTTTTTTCCGTGATCTTTTGATGAAATCGGCGTATTTTTTCAAATATTCTTTTGACAAAATATTTTTAAGCGATCTTTTATCGAAAACTGCGTTTTTTCCCGCGATCTTTAGACGAAATCGGCGTTTTCCCGCGGTCTTCAGAAGAAATCAGCGTTTTATCTGCGATATTTGGTGAAATTGCCGTTTTTTTCGCGATCCGCACAGGAAATTCGCGTTTTTTATCGATCTTTTGACAAAGTTCGTTTACAAAAACATTGACGAAATCGTCGTTTTTCCACGAAATATTGACGAAATGTATGCTATTTCAGCGGTCCTTTCACAAATTTGCATTTCTCCCCGATTGTTTTTTCCGCGCGCAAAACCGTACAAGTTGGCAACTATGCGGAACTGATAACCCAATTTCAAATTTTCGGAAGAGGATGTCTTAAATTTTCGGAAATTTCGGAAGAGAATCACCCCTGCTCCGACAGGATTTTCAAAATCCCTTTATTTAAGGAGTACTTACACTGCATACATTCGGTGCTTATCTGGCGGTGTCCAGCATAGAACCCGGGACCTTTCAGCCTGGAGTTCGGTGCTATGACCACTAGGCTATCATGGCCACACCAAGTGAGTTTTAGTGAAGCTATTAAAAATATAAAACTATTGACTCTATTCGTTGCTAGCTTTTTTCTAAGTAATTCTTACAGATTTTCTTGTAACCGAGTAAGATTACTAAAGAATTTTTAGTAATTTCAAGGATTATTAATTTTTTTTTTAGTAAATCGACCCCTTTTTTTTTATAGCGTATGTAGAAATGGGAAGAAGCTTATTTAATATTAGTAATCTCGATTATTCTGAATGATTACTTTCGGATTCTCGAAAATATTCGTTCTGATAAAAGGTATATAAGAATTTTATTTATTTTAAGGAGTAAATGTGAAAGACAATAAAAAATATATAAATTTTGCATAAAGAATGCAATCGATCGGATAATTAGTTGCCGATATTTTCGTAACATTGTTTTCCACATCTTCAATTTTTTATGACCCTGTATTTCATTCAAATTTCAATTCAAATGTATATTTTAATTGGAAATGACTCTTAATCCGACGCAGTAATCTGTTAGTTAATAGGATTATTATTTTTGGAGTTATAAGGATATTTCTTTTACTACTTGATTATTCCGTCGACCAAAAAATTATCGCTAGATTATTAGATTAAATGGCAATAATAGCTTATCGTAAATGTATTCACTTGACATTAAACACGTTACACATTTTTAATTCGACATTTAATTCGTATTTTTATTAATCTTTTATTGCATTTTCGTTATTTAAAATAAAAATTATGCCAAATCTGTATAATTTACGATTAGTTTGTCAATTTTTATAATTTTTTGAAATGGATCGACGAGATAATCAAGTAGTACCTGCAATTTCTTAATAGAGCATTACTATGTATGTCGATATAGCGAGCCCATAGCAACAGGCTCGCTCCAGATGCATTTGGCCGACTCGACATCCGCCCCATAGCAAAGTACAACACGTGTACGACCTTTTTACAGCCACGTGTGAAATAATTGTTGCATAGTCAGCACTCTTCCCACGAAAGGGCCTCAGCAACAAGAACAGAAGTGTCAGAATGATGCCGGATCCCGCCTGATGAAGACGTACTCAGCGGAGCTCTGATCGAAAAGACAGAAGATGGCCCTTAAACTTAATCCTTTAATTATTTTTTCCCTTGTAAATATTGTGCATTAATCAAGATCATTAAACTTATGTAATATTACCCCTGGACTCCTTAATCTACATGTATTAAAAATATTTAAATATACGTTTAGATTTTATTTTTGAGATGCAATGTATTTTGTTAGTAGTTTACACGTGTTTTATTTTCATACATTATATTATACATATCCATGACGGGTAAGTATTACGGTGGCCCCAACAACTAGTTTTTTGTTGCTAATATGGGCATTTAAAAAAAAAATCGCATCTTATAGAGAATACATTGAAAATGAATACAAGTGTGGTAACGATTAGGATAAAATACTTTATTGACAGTATTTATTTAATTCATAGTTTGTAATATTAATTGAACTTTTAAAGAAACACTCAAAGTTAAATATGAATTAAATTAGATAAGTGACAAAAAATCTAAAGTATTTTATTACAATCTTATCGCTTGTGTTTGTTTTCATTGTATGCCCTATAAAAATTCGATAGTTTTAAAATGCCCATAAGGGCAAGTATAATTAACCAAAATCTTAATCAGTTAATATTATTTTTTTTTCCTTTTAGAACCCATTAAATTGTATTTAGTATTTTAATAATTCCCATGATGTACGTTAATTATGTTTTTTTTTTCCATGTGTAATTTAAATAATTAAATATTTAGATGCATTCAATTTGTATTTGTATTATATAAGTAAATATGAACTTAACTGTTTCTGATATTATTTAATTTTCAAAATTTTAAGTTATAAATAAAATAAGCAAGAAAATCATTTCATATAAATTAAAATAATTAATATATAATTAATAATAAACTTTATAACTATACCGTTAAACAACAACATAAACTGCAATATAGGAATAAAATATGTATCTATTTTAAATAAATTTATGTTATTTGTATGCATCTGAAAGTAATTTCAGTACATTTATTATTTTTTTTTTTCGTTTTTTTTCGAATTTTAATTAAGTTGACCAGAAAAATTTTAAAAGTGTATATTGCAAGGCTTTCACTCTCATCAGCGGAGCGAGATATTTCACTGTCGACAACATAGTGGCATATCTCATGCTCAGGAATGGAGTGAAAATTTTCACTCCTTCCTAGCGAGTGGAAACTTTCACTCTTTAAGGAGTGTTATTTTTATAAAATTCACACCAAAAAGAGTGAAAAGAGCCTATCACTCTTTCATAGAGTGAGCTTTTCACACCTCCCACTTTTAAATAATCCACTTCGATCTTGCTTATTTCAACAAACATTTTTATAAGAATAACTATCAATCACAGCTCCAAAGATGATATTTTAAAGATTATTTTTTAGTCCTGTTTTATCAAAAGGAATTTTGTGCAGGTGCTTGTTTTATTAAATGGATTTTTGTGGTCACACAAATTTTAAACCTGGATCAATCCCAAGAAAATGTGTAAATCAAATAAAATATCTGTAATGGAAATAAAAACAGATAAACTAATGCACAAATAAAAACAGCTCAAATTCTATAATAATAACTTTTATTGTTCAGTCGTCATTTGGCAAACAAAAATAATATACACAAAATTACAAAAAATACACACACACACACAAACTGAGCAATCAAATTAATGAAATGAAAAAGAATCATGATACAAATTTTCGCATTTGTTCTTTCACAAAATAAATCTACTAAATGCATGTAATCAAAGGAACTAGGGGTGAAATTCTGATCAATAAAATTCATCTCATTTGCAGGAAAATAACAAGTGAAGAAAAAAGTTTAAAATAACAATAATAATACAATTCTTTCCGTGTTAAAAAACACTATAATAATGTACAATCACAGAAAATTCAGTATTGGAACGAAAATATAGATTAAAAATAAGATGTTTTATTTTATTTTAATAAGAACGAGAATGCCTACTTTTGGACTACGGGCGAACAATCAGTAAACAGAAAAAAAATGCTCTTTAATTCGAATTCGTATAACTTGAAATATTTGATAAACCTAACTTCGGATCAATGTTGATTTCAGGTGGTTGCCCGGGGATGGGGATACTCCCCCACCCCCAGAGCAATGAAATGAATAGTACTGGAAAAGTGATTTTGTGTTTTCAATGGTTAAAAAGTGCAATTTTCTTTCTGGAATTCTTAACTTTTTTTTCCACCAAAGTTATAATAGTAAAAGTTAAAGTAAAAGATTCCACTGCAAATCTTGATTTGGTGATATCACCTTGAAGAGGGTTAAAAAAAAGTGTAAACAGATTTATTTATTTTTATTTTTTCATTGAGGATGCTTCCACTTTCGAAACCAGTTTCGAAAGTGAAAATGTCGCAAAAAAAAAAAAAAAAAAATCAGATGTAGATTGATTTTTCCTATTCAATACAAAATAATACAAAATATATTTAAAAAAAAATAAATAAATAAAAAAACTGAAATGCAAACTAGGATATCTTAAAAATTCTTTCCCATAGGATTAACTTTAGTGAACGGCTGTTTTCACATAACTGCAGTAGCCTCTTAGCCTCAACGATGCGCTAATGAAAATAATTGTCAGAAAAGCAAACTTTTTTCTTTCTGTAACGAGTAATAAATTAAAGCTCGATGCGCTCCGCTGTATGACATATTCAAATACAGCATCTTTCCTTTGTTCGTAAATTTGCCCGACTCATACCGGAAAAAAAAAAAAAATAAATAAATAAAAGAATAAATAAATAGGCATTCTCTCTTCAAAGAGTGATTTGCGCAAATGGGCTGTTGAATGAATATGACAGCAAAATGGCGAAGCAATTCAGCGGTTCAAGTTGTCATTGTCGAACAATAGAAGTAACAGAACAATTTGGATTACTAAAAGTACTGCATCGTTACAAATATAATTTAAACCGTTAATTATTAATATCGTTTATACAGTAAATAGATTTTAATTGAAAAAAAAAATAATAATTTAGTAGTCAGAAACGGAAAATAACGGTTTTTGAAGTGCTTCATAGAATAAAATGCCTTGATATTGAAAGAAAAAATCAAGTCTCTGTCTTACCAAAATGCATAATTTTTGCCCATTACAGATTATACCATCAAAATTATCATTCTGCACTTCAAGATTCTTGAGGATAAAATACAAATGTAAATTTGATAAAATCGAAATAGATATTTATTTTTTTATTTTATTTTATTATTTATTGGTAAAAGGTAGTATTAATTCTTAGCGATCCCTAAACTCTAAGCTAAACTAGAATTCAAATTTTCCAGACCAGACCCGTACCGAAAATCAATGAAATCAGATCCGGCCACTTACAATTAATTCCCGACAAGAAAAAAAAGGTAATCTCTATAAATAAAAGGAATTCTGAGGATAATTAATTGGATAATTAATTAATTAATTGAGGCACAGATAGGCTCTCATCCTCTATTCCTTTTATTTATAGAGATTTTACACAGCTTAGGTAAACGCAGAAGAAATATAAAACAGATAATGTATTTATCACAAAAAATCGTCTGCTAAGAAAATCTTTTTTCATTTTGAACTCTATAAATAAAAGGAATAAAGCAGAAGAAATATAAAACAGATAATGTATTTATCACAAAAAATCGTCTGCTAAGAAAATCTTTTTTCATTTTGAACTTCTATAAATAAAAGGACAGATAGGCTCTCAAACAGTGAATCGTCGAATATAATTGAAGAACAAATGGAAGAACAAATGGAAGAACAAATGGAAGAACAAATGGAAGAACAGATGGAAGAACAGAAAGAAGAACAGATGGAAGAACAAATGGAAGACCTCTTCATTAACAATAAAAAAAGATATGCAAACGAAACCCCAGAACACCGAGAAGAAAGACTGGCGAAGAAAAGAGAGCAGAATAGAAAAAGAAGAGAAAATGAGACTGAAGAAAAGAGAACAGAAAGATTAAGTAAGCAAAGATTAATAAATCGAAAGATTCTCAGCGATGAGACTGAAGAAAAGAGAAGAGAAAGATTAAGTAAGCAAAGATTAATAAATCGAAAGATTCTCAGCGAAGAATCAGAAGAAAAGCGTCGAGAGCGATTGTCCAGAAATGATGAGTATAAGAAAAGAAAATTATATGAAGAGAACGAAGAACAGAGACTTCACAGATTGAATGAAAAGAAATGTTATGATTACAACAGAAAATACATCGTCGTTGGATCTTGTTACAACAGAGCCTTCTTGCTATTTTTTGATGAACCCGGGCAACGCCGGGCAGAACAGCTAGTAATAATAATGCCAATATTTTTACAAAAATGTCTTACAATTAAAATTCCTTTTAAAATCTCGCAAAAAGCTACTTCAATCAAGTGAAAAGACCCGCTCGCTAATGCGATTCCTGTGAAAGAAATTTATAAAGATATCCCGGATGTATTTCAATACTTTTAAATAACTATTTTTTTTTTTTTTTGGGGGGGGGGGGGAGGATTGGATAGAAGAAATTGATCTGTACGAAAGCTGTTTTTAGCTCTTTTTTTCGATTTTGTTTACAGATATTTTTTACAGACCGGTTTCGAAAGTGAAAGCATCCTCATAAAAAAATCTGTAGTCAAAATCGAAAAGGTAGAACGCGACCTTTGTACAGATCGATCTCAGCTATACTATGCAGAAAAAAACAACAACAAATAAGTAAATAACAATATTTAAATGCAACTGGGAACTGGGATATCTTCATAAATTTCTTCCACAGGGCATTAATGAGCGTGTCTTTTCGCGTAACAGAAATAGCCCCTTAATTCCAGCGTCATTCATATTATGCGTTTGGAAGATATCTTAGCTACAAAAACGATAATTTTGAAGTTATATGATCGAAATATAAAAGTAGATTTAAAAGATTTAAAATATACTATGTAATTTATGAATTACCAAAATAATTGCTTAAAGCTTCTTATTAAAACCATGGTCAATACCAGTATTATTTTAAAAATAGAATTACCAGCATAAGATAATAGAAGTTCGACTTAGGGGCGGCCGAGACTCATGAACGAAAACTGGATCGAGCTAATGCAGATGCAGACCTTTATGACCCATGACACGCCTTTTAATTTGCAGATAAAAAGGGTGGTTTTTATCATTCAAAAGCCCAATTACGCAACTAGTTGTTTATACAGTAAACACCCATGAAATTTCCAAATGTTAAAACAACAACGTTAAATCATGATAAACAGATAAATAAATGCTTACTGCAAATTGAGAGGACTAAGTTCATCAGTTTTTTACTAACAGTTTCAATAATGATTCAATTACTCCAGCCAAACTCAAACCTTTTTTTCTGGCGGACCGCAAATAGATGTTTGGAACGTCCGGCGGGCCGCAACACACTTATAAAATAGTAAAAAAGAGTGATTAAAATTATAACATAACACAAGTCGTATATCAAAGCAATATACAAAGTTACCAGAGGAAATGGTAACAAAATAAAATTTAATACCATTACTTTTAATCAATAAATTATATCATAAATTTCTATTCAAAATTATGTAAGAATATGCCGCCAAGTTCAATAGTGTGTAAAACCTTTTGGTGACAATTTTTTTCTGGGACAAACGTTTAATTTTGGAAAGCAGCATTAGCTACATAAATAAGCATGAAAACGAAAAGCAATAATGTAACAATGCATAACTTGGGATGGGGGGAGGAGATTTTTCAATAATTAGTGAAGAATTTTGATATTTTTAATGATTAGTACGCGGGGCGGGCCACATGCGGTCCGCGGGTCGTAGGTTGAGTATGGCTGAATTACTCACTTCAGTAAAGCGTCTATTGCTTACAATACAATTATATAATCGTAAATAAATTTGATAGAGACAGACTTATTTTAGAAAAATCAATAATCCGGACGGTATAGTTCGAATTAGTTTGGAATAGCGGTGCTTAACTGAATCTGCAGCATTTAATTTCATTGAAACAACCTACAAACATTTAATATCAGGTAAGAAACTTACAGACTA
Source organism: Maratus speculifer (assembly GCA_964019185.1). Classification (NCBI taxonomy): domain Eukaryota; kingdom Metazoa; phylum Arthropoda; class Arachnida; order Araneae; family Salticidae; genus Maratus; species Maratus speculifer. The sequence continues at coordinate 279,748,862 of OZ025300.1, read as the reverse complement.
GAATACAGAAATCATGATTAAAAAAAAATAAATATTTCACAAAAATGTTACAAATAGATTTAAAATAAAAAAGAAGAGAAAAACTGACCTCATTTATACTTATTTAGTGGAATCTGTTTACAGAGACAATATGGTTTGTGTATAGCTCAACATAAGCAATCAGCAATGGTACAGTGCTTGGGGATTCCAGATTTGTAAAATTACTTTAAAAAATCCTTAAATATTCACAGAGTCAGATTTCAGAGAAAATTTAGATTAGCTTGATATTTGTAATAAGAAATGTTTTTTATTTGTTTGATTTTTACTTTAATATTAAAACTTTCAGTTCTGAAAGTAAAAAGAAACAAATGTTGTAATAACGTGTTTTATATTCTATTTTAAAATTGCAATATTTTTAATTTGTTTATTTTTGACTTATATACTAAAACTTAAAAAAAATGGTTTATTAATATGTTTAGAAAAAAATGTTGTAAAAAGATGTTTTATATTTTATTTTAAAATTGCAACATTTTTAATTTGTCTGTTTTTGACTTAAATAGTGAAATTTTTAATTCTACATTAAAAAAAAAAAATCTTTTTTTTTTATGAATTTGTTTTATATCTATAATCTATATATATTTGTAACACATTCTACTAAAAGTTTCATTAATAAGGCTAAAGATCAACTTTTTACAACCAAAAAAAAAAAAAAAAAAATCATAGCTGTATCGTTAAGGTTGTTTTCAAATCTTTGACTGATTGGTTGATTGATTTTTTGTCCACAATAGCACCACTCCATAAATAATGAGAAGCATAATTATTTTTAAAAATGAAATAAATTTGAAAGTGAGAGAGAAAAGTAACTTCATTAAATTTGTACACTTCATAAATAGAAATTACAGTTGTTTTAATATGTTTTTGTAATAAGAGAATAGATAAAATAATAAATAGACATTTCTTTTATTTTGAATCAGTATATCTGGAACTTTTATGTAAATGTGGATAAAAACAATGGTAGAATATGGCGAGGTTAGATTTGACAACAACCTTCAAAACGTCAAGTCAGAATGGTTAAGTGGTTATTTAGCGTAAAAAATAATGGAAGGAATCCCCAAGTTTTTGCACTACGGGTGAACACCAGTTCAACATACTAAAATTTTCAATGAAAAATACTGAATCAACATATACAATAGCTACCAAAATTATTCAGTATTTCACAGAGTTAATTATTTTGCTCGTATAGATTCCACTAAATCTGCACGTTTAAAATTATTTTTTTACACATAAGGTTTGCATTCAAACATTTTATTTCAAGCAATGACTTTTCATAGTATTATTTTTTAATTCAATAGGGTTGAATAATGAATAAAACTCGGACATTAACAGAGGAATTTATACATATCCGAATATAATTCGATATATATTTGAAAACTTGTACTACTAAAATAATTGCTGTGTGAACCATTTAGATGCCTGGGTATTCAGAAGGGGCAATGAATAATAATAATAATAATAATATCTAAAGGCTTGTTAACTTTCTCTCACTATATATTATATATATATAATAATAATAATAATAAAAAAACCTGACATTTATCAACAACAAATAAATTCTAAAATTAATTATTCTAATTCTTAAAGATCGTCAATTATAAAGCTTTTTATAGGGAGAGAGGGTATGTAGTTATAAATAAATAAATAAGGTTTCAATTAAATCAAAAATAAAAATGTATCTAAATTTTAAGCGGAAATTTGGTCTAAAAGAGATAATAATTAAAGAAAATTTATATATCTGAATTATTTTCAATCGTACAACTTCATAGTTTAAGTTATAATAATAATAATGAACAAATACTTTTTAGAGCAGTTTTCTTTTTTTAGTCTGATAAGGTAAAATTTTCCATAAAATGTCGGTTATTTTCTAACAAAATTATTTCATAACTCAAGATAATAAAAATAATGTAACAAAAGAGATACACATTTGGTTGTATAAGTAAAGGCAGAAAGGCGATCAGTTACCCATAGCCAGTGGCAAACTAAAAATTTTAGTCTCCACTTTTTATAATTCATTTCAGATAACGGTATTTGAGAAGAATATGAAAGAAAATAATAACATACATTGCAGTTGGTGAAACTTTGTCGAATTACATTTTTAATTTATTTAAGCAGTTGATGGAATACGATATTATAAACATTTTATATATTTATTGAACATTTTGTTTTTTAAAAAATGAGCAATTTTATAAATCAATTTCAGTGCTTCTTTAAATATATGCATTAATATGTAATACTATCATTCAAAAATGCAAGATGTACAACTTGTTAAGCCAAAAAATATTTTAAATACACAGTATGACCATATATATTTTCAAAATTTATTTATTGTTATTATTATTATTATTATTATTTTTTTAATATGATGCGGATGGAAGGTGCATCTATAAAAATATAATACACTTCAATAAATGTTTTTCATAATGTATATGATATATAACATATTTTTTACCATTTAAGTTTAATCAAGATTTGTACCAGAATTTATGTACAAAATATTACTTTTATAGCTTTGAAGAAAAAAATCCCTTTAAATTGCATTTCTTTATAAGTTTATTCAAAAATCCTGGCATGAATCGAACACAAAACGATAAGAAAGATTCGTACGCTTAGTAAAATATCTCCTATTATTGACCCCTTACTGTAGAAAGAATTTAAAAGGACAGTTAAATAGCCATGTGGCAACTGATGCTTTCCACCTTTAGTTACAGGGGCGTTCAAGTGTTAAATAAGCAAATTCCGGGAAAAGTGTAAAAGACGTTTAATTTTGCAGAGAGGGAGAATGAAATTTTACGTACAAATAAAATAATATCATATGTTGGAATCAATGAAAAAAAAATGCTTGAAACAATTATGCATTTTTTTTTTTTTTTTTTTTTTTTTTTTTTTTTTTTTATAACAGTTTAAATTACAGTTTTTCTAAATTTAGCTGTTTAAAGATGTTTTTAATTCATAACACTTTAAAGTTTGAAGTCTTGCAAATCATTAATAATTTGATTTTTGTTTCAATTTAGTATATAAATATATTTTTAAAATATATCATTATGTCTTAGTCTTATGAAAATGAGGTAGGATTTTTTTTATTTATTTATAATACAGCGGCAATCTGAAATTGCTTATTAAAATAGCTTGAACGCTCCTTATAAGTATTTCAAATCATATAATAGACTAAAATTTGATCGAATGCAATTAGACATGTAAAATTGATGCCATCCAAGAACATTCTTAGTTTATTAAATATTTTGCATTCATCCTTAAATATTAAAATAAATTTTACACACAGCTCTTTGTAAAAAGTTAAAAAAAAAAAAATTACTTAGAAGAAAGAAAGAAAAAAAAAAAATTCAAACAATAACATTTCCTAAAATAAAAATTTTAAAAAACTCTACCTTCCTTTTTTCTTAGCTAGTTTCGCTAACCTTCTGCGCTTGATTATCATTTCGTAAAGTGCTTCTAATCCTTCATCGAGTCCTTCCCCGTTTATAGCACAAGCGGGTTGCACGTGCCATAGTAAGTTCGGTCCTAGTTCGTGCAGCCCTAGTATTTTTTCCACCTCTTGCGGTTCTTTCACGTTGGGCAGATCCTGTTTATTGGCAAGGACTAGAATGGGAACTCCTGTATTTTCTGGACATCGGACAGTTTTCATGAGTTCCATACGAGCTTCGTCCATTCGCTCGTGGTCAACACTGTCCAAAACGAATACGATACCGTCCGTACATCGCGTGTACGACCTCCAGAGTGGCCGTACTTTATCTTGACCACCCACGTCCCAGACGACGAAACTCGTACCTTTGGCTTTACCCGTCCTGCCTTTGATTCTTTCACAGTTAAATCCTATAGTAGGGACGGTATTCATGTACTGGTCGAATTTGAGACGGTACAGGGCAGTGGTTTTGCCCGCGGAATCCAATCCAATCATGACGACATGGAGAGGTTGGTTGGGCGGTAAACTATCAAGAATGGATCCTCCTTTCACCATACCAGCACCCATAATATAATCCAAGAGAACATTCAATGGGCAGCGCAGACGATATTTTCATATGTAAAAGAAAACATGTTTTTTTATCACAACGAACGAATCAATAAATGCAAAACAACGATGAGTAACGCAGACGATATTTCCAAATGTGAGTCGAAACATTTATATTTCACAACGGCCGATTCAGTAAATGCATTTCTTTAATAAGTAAACACAGAAGAATGAAACAAAATCAGATGCAAATTTCGAGATTATCACAGCTGAGCTTCCATTACGTCTGCCACGACCGTCAAGTAAATTGACGGAAGGGAGATAGATAAGGCACCACTTCACTCAATAATAGCCTCCCGATATCAGCGGGACAGATGGAGGCTTTTTCAACACAATATCGCACAAAATGCGCGATAACAGATCATTTTACAAAGTGGGTAAACACAGCTTTAATCAGTTCGCAAACAACTGGTAATAGCACAGCACATTCCCAGAATTTTTTTATATGATCAATCACCACTCACTGATTTATCCATTTAAAAACAAAATAAATGACACACTGTAAAAATTTATTCGACGCAGACGATATTTTCTGATAACAAACGAAGCATTTTTAAAATCCACAACGAAGAATTCAATAAATGCAAATCTTTCAAAGAGAGGATATACTTCAAACTTTGGGAAAAAACCAATTCATAAAAAATGCAGCTGTATCACACTTGTATCGCTTCAAAGTGCACGATTAGACGCACCACCTGTGTTCAGTAGTACCACCACCTACTGCCGAAGACCTGTTTGATATCTCTGCCCCCGGCACAGTTCAGGTGAATATATTTTCTCGGGGGAACATAACCTCTGTTTTTGTAGAATAATCGATGAAAACCAACAAGAAACAATCGTTAAAAGATCCTCCTTTGATTTCTTTCCCGCACTTAGTAGCAAAAGCAAGCTATATAAAATTCAGTTTTTGAAAAGAAAAAAAAGTTTAAACGCTCCCGTACAGTTGATTCGCGTATCCTTCTTTCGTCTGGCTTGCTAGTTGAACGATGTTTTTGTTTGACAATAACCCAAGTAGCGAGCTCTGCTCGCGGCGTGCTAGCCCAGGTTACTGTATTGTACGATTTGGCGAGAATTTTACTGGCGTTAAGGAAGCTTCGCCAAGCGTGTAGGCGGGCAACGCACTTGTGGGACCCGTTTAGTCTCTTTTAGATGTTACACAATCTTGTTTTGTTTCATTGTCAGTCTTTTAATAGGGAAAAAATGGATTTTAATATTTTCTTTTTTATTAAAAAGTAGTGGACTTTTAAAAAATTTTTAGGCGTTGTAAGAAAAAAATCTTTCTCCTCTCAATAACTCGAAATTTTTTTACACATTTTCAGATTTTTTTTTTTTTTTTTTTTTTTTTTAAATACGTTATCTACCGACGGTACTTATAAGTGCCATTATGGAAAATGTAATAAAAAACGTCTTTAAGGGTGTATTCGAAAAAACGCTTTTCCACCTTCATCAGCTCGAAATTTTCCGATACATTTTCAGACTCATTTTTAAAACTAGAAACATGAAACTTGCTGGGGTAATTTCCGAAGTGATGTACAAGTTGCCGTGTGAAGTAATTTTTCGCTGAATTAATTAAAATTTGATTTATAAGCCACTATTTTCTCAGGATGCCTTTTTTTTCGTTCGCAGACCTCCCGCTTCGGAAAATTTGGTCCAAAACGCCGTTTTTGACAGCATTTTTTTTTGCAACATTTTCTACATTTATCAAAAAATCGACAGACACGGCACCTTGTGTAGTTTCTAAATAAGAGAGTTTGAAAGTTTGGTGCAATTGAGAGAAAAAATGAATCTAAAAATAAATCGGAAAAAGGGCAGTTTGGAACGAAATACACCCTTAATCAGCCTATTAATAAAAGTTATTTTTCTTACCACACAATATACTTTACTCGATTTAATTTAGATAGAATAGAAAAACACTCGAAGTTAAATATTTTAGAAAAAGAGGTAATTTTCTTAATCATTTTTATATCTTTTTTTTCTTTGAAAAAAAGTTATATGAAATATTTTCGACGATAAAAGATTTCTATTTACAGAGATGATCATAATACATTTAAATACATTGCTTTTATAAGAATTGTAATAGTTCCATAAGAGTATTTTTGGTTAATTAATTTGATTACTTTTGTAACTATTTTACAACAAAATTATAAATAACGATATATTTAATCAGTTTTAATGAAAAAAAAACACTTCTAAATTTCACATTATTATTACTTAAAAAATTCCAATATATCTTCAGATATTAAGGGTGTATTTCGATTCGAACTGCTTATTTTCCGATTTATTTTTGAATTCATTTTTGCTCTCAAATACACCAAACTTTCAAAATCTCTTATTTAGAAAGTACACAAGGTGCCATGATTGTCGATTCTTTGATAAATGCAGAAAATATAGCAAAAAAAAGCAATCAAAAACGGCATTTCGAACCGATTTTTCCCAAGCGGGAGTTCTGGGAACGAAAAAAAGGGTCATGCTGATAAGGTAATTGTTTATAACTCAAATTCTAATGAATGGAGCGTAAAAAGAGATCACACGGCACCTCATACGTCCCTTCAAGAATCCCCTCAGCAAGTTTCATGTTTCTACTTTTAAAAATGTGCCTGAAATTGTATCGGAAAATTTCGAGCTGTTGAAGATGGAAAAGCGTTTTTTCGAATACACCCTTAAAGAAGACGTATGAAGCCATTTCTTGATAAAATATATTCGGTAGATAAAGGATTAAAATAAAACTTATTGACTTAATTCTTTTGAAGTGATATATAAGCGATCTGTGTTTTTACTTTTCCTTCAATTAATTGGAAATTTATATATAAACAATTATTTTCTAAGTGCGACCGTTTTTTTTTCCTTTCCAGCACTATCGCTTTGTAAATTTCGGTTCAAAGTGCCCACTTTGACAGCCTGTTTTAAAAGATATATTCGACCCATATGGCATATTATATAGTTTCCGATGAGCCTGCAACTGAATGCGCATGAGAACAAAAAGGAATTTAAAAATGAATCAGAAAATAAGCAGTTTTGGATATGAGTACACTAGGCCAGTAGTTAAGGGAGCGCTATGGGCGGCTCAGCCCCCCCTAAAATATTTTGAGCCACCCATGGGAAAGACTCCAAGGTCACTCAATGAATTTCTGTTCCTAAAATTCAAACGAAATTCTGTTCAAAAATCTAATCTAGTTTTAAGACCCTTTCAGAGTTACTAAATTGTATCTAAAATAGGTGTTTTAACACTCCCTCATCCTAAATGTACATAGGAAGCTAATATGGTGTTTAATTTTGCACCAGTTATACACTAAAAATTTTCATGATCCTATACTTTTCTAAGCATAAAATGAAGTTATTACAACGGTTTAATAAGAAACATAGTACCTACAATGTGAATATGCATTAATTTATCTTTTTGCGTCAGAGAAAGAGAGAAAAACTATGCCCCCCCCCCTACATTCTCTTGCCCCCCCCCCCCCCCCCCTGTGGTTCACTTCTAGCTACGGCTCTGGAGTACACCCTTGATAAAATAATTTGAAATTTAAGAATTGCAAATAAAAATGAAACAATATCATATCAAATTGAGATTTAAAGCTAAGGGAAATGCTATTTTTTTTGACTGAAAAATAAAATAATGGGCGTGTTTAAAAATACTGGAATTAACAATTAGATTTTTTGCATTTAAAAAAAATCATCCAAAATAATAATAGGTGAGTCAAAATTCCGTGTTTTAAATCCAAAGGGCAAAACAACATACTAAAATGTTAAAATAATTAAATTAAGTAATAAACAAAAAAAAAATAATAATAATGTGTTAATAGAGTAAAAAATTGTGTGAATAGAGTTAAAAATTGTGTAAATAGAGTAAAAAATTGTGTAAATAATTAAGTAAAGTAATAAAACAAAAACAATAAAAACTTTTGTATTCTAAAGTCATCCAAAATAATAAAAAGTGAGTCAAAATTCTGTGTTTTATATCTAAAGAGCAAAACAATGTACTAAAATGTTAAAATAATGAAGTAAAGTAATAAAACAAAATGATAAAATTTTTTATAATTTTAAAAACGATTAAAAGGTAGAAAAGTAAAGGTCAAATAAATAACAAATAATGTGTTAATAAATATGCATAATAAAGATGAGATACATTTTTCCTCTACTATTCAATGAAACTTGACGCATAAAGGTGCCCTACCAGGGATATGTTTAAGAAAATTTTAAGTCTTTTAAAGGACCCTTGACAAAATAATTTATCTTATAACATGACCCTTCACAAAATGTTTTTATCCACAAACAGGACCCTTCACAAAACATTTTATCTCAAAACAGGACCCTTCACAAAATTATTTGTCTCTTAAGGGTGTTCTCAACTGATCCGCTCAACAAGCGAAAAACGTTTTGACACATTTACAAATTCATTTTTTAGCAGAAAGATATAAAATTTTAACGCCTGACTATGGGAGCGATTTCGAATTGAACTTATTTTTCCATTTTATGATCATTAAATTACTTATCGAGTTATAAGCTATTTCGATGACGTAATCACCCTTTTTTCTCCTCTTTTTCGACCGTTTTTTCTGCTTTCGTCGGGAAATAGGCTCAAAAGTGTCAACTTTGAAGGCTTGTTACGAAAAATCTATTGTGTGTTTTAAAAAATAGAAGATTGAGTGCAATTAGACAGTTTCTGAATAACAACACCTGCTAGTTTCATGCATTTCCGAACAAAAATAAATTAACGTATGTGTCACAAAGTCGCCCTTTTTGATTTAAGAACACCCTTAAGGGTGTATTCGAAAAAACGCTTTTCCACCTTCAGCAGCTCGAAGTTTTCCGATACAATTTCAGACACATTTTTAAAAATAGAAACATGAAATTTGCTGAGGGGATTTTTGAAGGGATGTATAAGGTGCCGTGTGATGTCTTTTTACGCTCAATTCATTAGAATTTGATTTATAAGCAATTAACTTCTCAGGAAGACCCTTTTTTTCGTTCCAAAATCTCCGACTTCGGAAAAATCCGTTCAAATTGCCGTTTTTGATTGCTTTTTTTGCACTATTTTGTGCACTTATCAAAGAATCGACCTTCACGGCACCTTGTGCACTTTCTAAATAAGAGAATCTGCGAGTTTCATGTGTTTGAGAGCAAAAGTGAATTAAAAAATAAATCGGAAAACAAGCAGTTTGAATCGTAATACACCCTTAAATAGACCTTTCACAGTATTTTTTCACCTCCAAATTGTACTTTTCATAAATTTAATCATATAATAATGAAATCTGGCTTCTAAATAAGCAGTTGAACTCAACAAAGAGCATATTACTTAGCTTGCTATGTATGAAAAATAGAGCCTGAAGATATCGGTAATTTAAAATTCACAAAATTCTGACTAGAATTTCCACAAAAATAAGGAAAAAATTCACAAAAACAGGACCCTATGAGAAAAGTCTTGACAGACCCTTACCTACTATTTCACATAAAAACCATAAAATAAGGAAGTTTTATTTATATATTTATCTTCACGAACAATGAGGATTTCATAAGAATATTGTTAAAATAACAATTTGTTTCATTCTACATTATTTTTAAACATTTAATTTGCATTGATAAATACAATTTTTTAATCATTTTTAAGTTTTTTATTGACATTTCATTAATCTTTGATTTTTATTTAAAACATTCAAATTCCCATAAGAATGTTTCAAAAGCTGTATTTAACTTTAATTTGTAATATTTTATGTATAGAATATTATTAATTCTTGAAACTAGTCGTTGGAGTCCATCACCGTAATACTTACCCATCATACATTTATGCATAATATAAAATATGAAAATAAAACATGTGTAACTTATTTATAAAATGCATTGCAATTCCAAAATAAAATTTTAACGCATATTTAAATAGTTTTAATATACATAGTAATGATTTATGAATGAATTGCTGATCAGCCAATTTCGACAAATTATATAAAACGCCAAAATACTCAAGTAAATACCGGATTGCGTAAAAGAAACATCCTTATAGCTCCAATAATAATAATAATATTAACTAGCAATTTACTGCGTCGGATGAAGCATCTCATTTCCAATTAAAATATATCTTTGAATTCAAATTTGAATGAAATACAGGGTCGTGAAAAACAGGATTACACGTATCTCAGCAACTAATAATCCGATCGACTTCGTTCTTTATGCAAAATTTGTGTTATTTTATTGCCTTTTATATCCACTCCTTAAAATAAAAAATTTCGAAAATTTTTATATACGTTTCATCAGAGTGAATTTTTCGAGAGTCCGAAAAAAATAGTTCCGGATAATTGAGGTTACTGATATTAAATAGGCTTCGTCCCATTCTTACATACTAAGTACACACAAAATTTCAAGTCTCTATCTCAATTTGTTCGGGAGATAGAGCGGTTATAGACAGACAGACACACAGACGGACGGACGGCAATTTTTTTTTTTTTTCTAAAAATATGTTTTTCGGAATCTTCAGTATCTGAAACGTGTAAATCCGTCAAAATTTTTTTTCGATTTTCAAAACGATTGCAAGACTTACCCTATACTACGTATGATGGGTAAGTAAAATCTAGAGATTAAATTTACATTAGAAAAATATATTAATATTTCGTTTTTAATTTTTCTTCTTCTTCTTCTTCTTCTTATTATTATTATTACTATTATTATTATTATTATTATTATTATTATTATTATTATTATTATTGTTGCTGTTGTTGTTAATGAATTGAACTTAAAATACTCAAAATTTTACAATATAAAAATATTTGAAAATCATAACAAATTTTAATCTTTAATGCTGTACAAGTTTATAATAATATTTGAGTAATTTTTAAATTTTTATTATTTGGTGTTGTTTATGTAAAATATTGAAATTTTTATAAAATTATATGAATAAAAATAGTCAATGCTACCTTTTTTTTTTTTTTGGTAATACTTTTTGTTCTCTTTTGTAACTAAAACATTCTAAATTTCTGAGAAATTTTCTCTATTTTACTTTAAATTATATATTTTAATTTACAGTAATTCGAACGACCTAATAGTTAATATTAAATTTTATTATTAGCATTAAATTTTATTTTTAAGCATTAATTTTTATTTTAAACATTTTCAGATTTTCAAAGGTATTGTAATAAAGATACGTAATTTTTTATTTAAAATAATCTTATAAATTTAATTTTTAGAAAAACAGAATGCATTATTGTTTGAAATTTATTTATATAGTAGAATTCACAACCATAATTCATTAACATATAATTTTAAGTGTTTATCTCTATTTTTACTTACCCATCATACGTAATTTAGTGTAAGTATTGCAATCGTTTTGAAAACCGAAAAAAAAAAAAAAAATTGACGAATTTACATGTTACAGATATTGGAGATTCCAAAAAACATATTTTTAGAAAAAAAAAAAAAATACCGTCCGTCCGTCTGTGTGTCAGTCTGTCTGTAAACACTCTATCTCCCAAACAAATTGAGATAGAGACTTAAAATTTTGTATGTACTTGGTATGTAAAAATTGGACGAAGCCTATTGAATAAGCAACCTCGATTATCCAGAATTATGTTTTTCGGACTCTCGAAAAATTCGTTCTAATGAAAGGTATATAAAAATTTCGAAATTTTTTATTTTAAGGAATGGACGTAAAAGGCAATAAAATAACACAATTTTTGCATAAAGAATGAAGTCAATCGGATTGTTAGTTGCCGAGATATTTTTAATTCTGTTTTTCACATTCTTTGGTTTTTGCGACCCTGTATTTCATTCAAATTTCAATTCAAAGATATATTTTAATTGGGAATGAAACTCTTAATCTGACGCAATAAACTTTTAGTTAATATGATTATTATTTTTGGAGTTATAAGGATGTTTCTTTTACGCAATTCGGCACTACTTGAGTAGTTTGGCGTTTTATATAATTTGTTGAAGTTGGTTCATCAGCAATTCATTAATAGAGCATTACAATGTATATTAAAAATATTTAAAGATACGTTTAAATTTTGTTTTGGAATTGAAATGCATTTTATAAATGGTTTACTCATGTTTTATTTTCATATATTATATTATTCATATCCATGATGGGTAAGTATTATGGTGGCCCCCAACGACTAGTTTTATTTTTTGGTAATTTTACAAGGTTCATACGTTTTCATCAATTTATTCAGGGAGTTTTATTTTTTGTAGCATCAACGTTTTCGTAATTTATGGGTCATTATATCATATCTGAAGATAGATCTCCCCCCCCTCCCCCATTAAATAAGTCAAATGTTTCTTTTCAAAAATTCTGGTAAAGGATGTTTGAAAAAACCTTGAAATGTACGAATTCTGTTATAAGAATATTGATACTATTATTTAATTTTCAATTCATACTTATACTATTTTATACATTAGTATGTATCAATTCGAATTAAATTTAATAAAATTTAATTTTAAATGTTCATTTTCAAATCATTATTTATTGTTGTTAATTTCTACTTAGTTTTTTGTAAATTTTGATACGTAAAATATTATTTAATTTAATTATGTAAAGTTTTATACAAAATTTAATTTTACTTTATGTTATTTATTAATTTTAAATTATTTTAATAAAATTTAATTTTTATTTATATTATCAATTAATTTTGAATTATTTTATTAAAATGTAATAACTTTTATTCAAAATGTTTAGTATTTCATAAGAATTTTGTTATGATTCAATTTTAATCTAAAATATTTGAAATAGATAATTTAAATTAGTATGAGTCGATTAATATTCAGATTTAAATTCTTCTTTATAATTTCTAATAATATTCTTTAATCTTTGTTTAAAATATCAAAAATTTAAAGACCATTTCGAAATACACATTTAATTTTGAATGTTTAGCTTTGTGATTAAATATAATCTTTAGCCTATCATTAGAATTTAGTTTTACAATTTTGTTAATAATCTTAATTAATTTAATTTTTTTTTACAGTACTACCAATATTTATTTTTTCTCCACAATATTTAGAATTTTGAAATTTTATTTAAATTTATAGTATAATATGTTTAACAAAAAGGAATAATAGTACATTAATGTTCAATTTTAAATTTTATTTTATTTTTTATTGAATGGTAATTTCTTGCATAAAATACTAAAAAAATAATAATAATAATATTTGTAAAAGCACATTTAGTTTTAATGTACAGTATTTTATTTTTTAAATTATATTAATCAATTTTAATTGATGTTTTTGTTTTAAGACTTATCATTATTTTTTTAATCGACTTTTTTTTAAATATTTTTCTTTCAATTACTAAAATTTTTGTATGTTTATTTTTAGTTTAGAATTTATAATATTTTATACATTAATTGATACAAGAATTTGTTTGCATTTAATTTAAAAGTTCTTCTTCTTCTTATAATTATTATTATTATTAATTTGTAATTTTTGCTTAGTTATTGTATTTGTTTATTTTAATTAATTTTATTTTTTATTAAATTATTTGAAAATATGTATAACATGTTTCTATTTATCTGTTTATTTACATTTAATTGATATTAATGGCATTTTATGTACGCTTCTTTTAAATTTTTATGATTAACATTCTATTGTCGATATTTTTAATTTAAATTAGTCAAAATATCATACAAATTTTTGTTAGTTTTATATTCAGTTTCAATCTAAATGTTCTATATATTTAATCACAACAATAAGTAGGAATTAATGGTGTATTCGAAAAAAATATTTTTTCGCCCTTATCAGCTCGAAATTTTCTGACATTTTCAGACTCATTCTTAAAAGTAACAAGTTAGAAATTGCACGTGAAGCGTAGCAAATAAGGTGCGTTCGTACGATAAAGAAGTTTTAAAAATATCACTCGCATATATCAATTTCATAAAATTGTAAAGAATTACAGTTAAAATGCGCACCAAACAATGTTCTCCCTATACCATTATGCAATGGAATACTTTTGTGTGGCCTTGTAAATCAATAACAAATATTCTTTGCACCACAGATTATGCAAAATGTATATTATAATATGTACTTTATAGATTATCAATTTTATTACGTTCGAATGAGTGTAACACCATTAAAATGCATTTGAAACATTTTCCCCATTAACCATAATGTAACGGAACACTTTTGATTGTCCCTGTAGTTGAACTATGCATCCGATTTTGATAAAATTTGAAATAACTTGACAAAATTATGTAATAATTATGTATTTGAAACTTCAAACGATTAAAATGCAGTTGAAACTTTTTTCCCCATTGACCGTAATGTAACGGAATCTTTTTGACTGTCCCTGTAATTGATCTATGCATCCGATTTTCATAAAATTTGAAATGACTCCACAAAATTATGTAATAATAATGTACTTCAAAATTTCAAACGATTCAGTTGGGTAGTTTTTGCGTTGTTATATGCGGACAGACAGACAGACGGACAGACGGACGGACTGAACGACACAATAGGTGCTACGTATTTACATAATTACGAACGCACCTAAAAACAAGACTTAGAAACTTGCTGGTGTGATTTTTGAAGAGGCCGCGTGATTTAATTTTTCGATCAACTCATTAGAATTTGATTTATAAACATTTATTTTCTCATCATGACCCCTTATTTTTTAGTTCCCAGATCTCCCCCATCGAAAAATTCAATTCAAAACGCCTACTTTGATAGCATTTTTTGCAGTATTTTCTGCATTTATCAAAAAAAAAAAAAAAAAAAAAAAGAGAGAGAGAGAGAGAGAGAAGCGTGGTACATTATTTAAATTCTAAATAAGAGAATTGGCCAGTCTGATGCGTTTGAAAGCAAAAATGAATTTAAAAATTAATCAGAAAATAAGCAGTTCGGACTGGAATAGACACTTAACATCTAGTTTAATATTTTGCTAAAAAAATTTCTATTACTCTTTAATTTTTACTTAAAATTTTATTTTATTTTTTAATGATATAAAAGTTTTATTTAATTCTGTTTTATAATACAGAAACTATATTTAATCGAATTGGGGCATACTCCAATTTTTGGTAATGGCAGAAAATCTTCCAGTAAATGCTGTCAAAGAAGATTTTAAACCTAATTTTGAACATAACGTCACGGAAAAGCTGAAGTTTCGGTTATAATTTATTTATTAAAAATTGGAAAGTGCTATTCGATTATTAATCGTAATAATAGTCTGCTTGGTAATTTTATGCTTTTACATTTTATGAATTTGAGAGCTTCTTGAAAATGTTAAATATTTATATTGATATAATACTTCTATATTTAATTCTGATATATAATATTTAACATATTTATTTATGTTATTTAGGATTATAATTATTTAATTTTAAATTCTTAGGTTTTTTATGTTTAATATTTTCCGTCAATATAGATGTTATTATTAGCTAGCTTTCAATTTAACCATTTGTATTTGAAAAATAGAGAATTATTTCAAATTTAGATTAGAAAACTCATTTATGGAAAAAAGTTCCCTCTGAATGAGATAGAGCGCCAAGAATGGCAATTCGGCAACAACCTACCTGTCCCTCCGCTAAAATGGAGAAGTCCAAATCTACTCCACTTCTAGAGTTTCGGCGGTTCCCCCTCAAAACTCTACTATATAAAAAAGCTAAAGAAAGAAAGAAAAAAGAAGAAAAAAAAACTCCCCTCGTCTTCAGTTTTCTTTATTTTCAACCTTTTTTTTTTCTTCAGTATTACTTAAAACAAAGTAACTTTCAGAGATAAAAACTTAGATTGCCAAGTGAGAATTTTTTTCCTTCTAATATTACAAGTAACGTACAACCCCATTTTGTCTGCGGCCGGCGGCGTATAAAAGAACGGAGTTTTTTCTACTGAATTGCTGATTTTAAAATTGCTAATTATAGTTGCTAATGTTTCTTTCCCAGATTATGCAGATATTTTTATTTCGTCTGCCGATTCATTTTCTTACACCCAAAATAATATATAGGGCTAAAAAATAAAATTAATAAATACAAAATTTTTTTTAAAATCTGAACGTTTTGAAAACTGACATTTTCAGCAACTTGAAGAGTCAAGTATTTTTTAATTTATTTTATATTGTATTTTATATTTTGTCCTACGTTCCTAAACTTTTTTAAAGCTGTTACTTTAAAAGTATCAAGGTCATCGGTATACATTACGATTCTTATGTGTTGAATTAAAATTTTGAATTTTTTTTTGTGATGGTTAATTACATTATTTGTAACAAAATCACACGATAAATCTTTTCATATTTTTTTTAATTTTAAATTTATTTAAAAAAATAGGATAATTTAAAATAGTTATAATTTGAAATATTATTTTCATTTAAGTAAACAGAAATGTATAACAATTAAGTATGATTCAAAAAATTTTAAAAATATTAATTTAAATAAAAGTTTAAAATATTTAAAGTAAAAATTTGAAAAAAAATAACATTACAAAAACAATATTTAAAAAAAATATATTTTTAAACGTAAATATTTTTTTTTTTTTTTCGCATTTGCTGAATCAAAATTAAAGTAAAACAATCAAAAAAAGACAAAGTCCAAGTTTCAACCATTTACCTTTAACGGTTATTTACTAATAACAATTTAAATTGGAGAAACGGTGAAAAAGACACATCGTGAAGATAAACGCATTATTGCAAACAGGTGTTTCTGTGACATCCATTGCTTGACAGGTAGATTTTGAAAACTAACCAAAACGAAAAAATTAATATGTTCTGTTCAATTTAATTTTTTTTTTTTTTTTTTTTTTTTTTTTTTTTTTTTGCTCAAAAAAGAAAAAATAAAAGAAAATTATTGAACTTGGAAACTGCATTGTAGTACCTAATAATTTCATAATATTCTCTAAAAAGAATTCTAGTACCTAATAGACTAAAATTTTGATTCTGATGTGAGCAGGAAAACACAATTGTAAACCTACAAGTCAATCGATAAAATTGAGGTTTCAGGTGTTTTCCACCATAGCAGACCGATTGTGTTTTAATATACGAATTGAGTTTTAACTCATTCTGGAATTTTAGGGCTGCCGTCTCCCAGTCTGTAAAAATCAATTATCAAATCTTAAAAAAAAAAAAAAAAAAAAAAAAAAAAAAAAAAGACACAACTCAACTTTTGCAGGCCAGTGTTATTTATCTGTTAGTGTGTTGCCTCTTTGCGTGGGACTCTCGTTCCCAGGGTTTCCATAGAACTTTTTTTTGTACAGAGTCTCCGAAATTCATTTCCCAGCGGAATCGTATCGTTGCACGATCACTCAACTCTGTCACAATTAAACGTCAGAAGGGATGTCACACAAAAAAGAAAGAAAGAAACTTTGTATTTGTACGTGCTCCTTTTCTGATGTTCAATCCCGGAAGTGTGTTTTGCTCAGAAAAGCGTGGACAGTGTTTGGTTTTCTCATCACGCATTGCAGCGTGCGGCCGCCCCGGCCTCTTATTTTTAGAAAAATGTGCCGCTCACGCAATAAAAGGCTGTGACTTTTTTTAATATTTGTTTTGTTTTGTTTTAGATTTCTAAAGGCTATCGAGAAAAAAAAATAGATGTTTGTGATTTTAATGACAGTTCCAAATGTTTTGAAATCAATCTTGCCGGGCCGGAAAACAGGAAATGATCCCACACATAGATCTATGTAACATAGATCTTACAAGACCTATATGCCCACATATACAGTACAGGGTTCGTTGATTTAAATAAGCTTGATTTTAATCAACTGATTAAAAAAAATATATTGATTTAAATCAGATTTTTTAATTATTTTTAAATAAATTTAAGATGTAAACAAACATAATGCTGTACTTTAATATATAATTCAGTTTTGTATAATACAGATAATCAAACTGGTTTTAGAAAAAGATAAAGCTTAATCTTTGTCAGAAAGTAAAATACAATGTAAAGTTTTTGGGGAAAAAATGCTGTCAAATTTTATTTGAATCAAATTATAAAACAATCTTACAACAATAAGGAAATCCAAGCAGGACTATATTAAATGTTAGAATATTTACTCATTGGTATTTAGAAAAATTTCTGCAAGTTGAGGCAAAATAAAATTTTATGGTTTGGTGATGCCTGTTATATTAAAGTTTGAGCAAAATCTGAACCATTCAATGAATTTTTGTTTGAATTTAATATAGTGGATATCAGCCCTTTAGAATGGTGGAAGGTATTTATTACAGTTATCAAAAAAGCTGATACTTAAAATCTTACAGAATTACTGCAATAGCTTCATCTGTTTCAGTAGAACAAATGTTTTTGGCCGGGTACATTTGGAATTTAGAAATCAGCTGTTAAAGTTGCTAAACTCATTTTTCTGAACCAGCACTTAAATAAAACAAGAATTTACAACTGAGTTTGCTTTCAAAATTGTTTAAAATTTTTATGTGCTGCAGGTGTTTTTATTTTAACTAAAATACTGAAGGCTACATTAATTTTTGGCATTTGATTTGTAGTTTCCCATGCAGTTTGTGTAATAAAGATTTTTTCGTAACCTAAAATTTTATAGGATCCTTTATGTAAATTGTGTAACATTATTAATATACCGGGTGTCCAGTAAATGACTGACCCATTTTGAATGTAAATAACAAAAAAACTGTTTGAGATAAAAATGCGCGGCTTGCTGTATTGTTATTAGAATATAAATAAATTTTAAAATATGCACTTTGTTAATGTAATATAATAATATTTAAAATAATATCTCAGTCTCAAGACTGAGGAGGGGAAATATAATACAGATGGTTCAATCACAAATATTATTTTAAATCACTTTCCAATCAACGTACCCTATTTCTGAAGCTGATTCGAGAGTCGATTCAACATATAGATTCAGATTCGACAACATATAGATTCAGATTCAGCCGAAAATCTCATATTTATGAAAATTAGAGTCATGTCTGTATTCAGACAGCCTGTTACCGCCAGCGCGACATTTTTTTCCGAAATTTGAACTATATTAACAAAGTACATGTTTAAAATTTTATTGGTTTTCTAATAACAATACCGCAAACCGCGCATTATTATCTCAAACCGTTTATTTGTTATTTAAGTTCAAAATGGGTCAGTTATTTACTGGACACCCGGTATATTGGTAATACTTATAACATGCATGTGTGAGTATGTATAATTTATATTTTACAAATTAAACGAAAAGTAATGTAAAACAATAATATTGTGTGAGGTTTTAAAAAAAATTTAAAAAGTCGATTATTTTGATTTTTATTTTAAAAAAAATAATAATAATAAAAAAATCACGAACCCTGATAGAGGACCATTTTATAACTTCTGAACCCGCTTGTATATAGAAAACAAGCTTGTATTCTGACAGATGTTCAACCTTAATTGTTGTTAGCTGTCTCACAGACTGTTACTTTTTTTTCCATTTGTCATTTCCATTTTTTTTTCCATTTTTTCATTTGTTTAACTTCTAGTTTTTAGTAAAATTTGCCACTCACGCAAGAAAAAAAACAGTGCTTTTTTTCCACTTTCCAACAAAATTGAAAAATGCTTATGCATTCGATTTGTCTGGCCGTTTGTCCGTCTGTCCACGCTCTAAATCCCGTAAATAGGCTCAAATTTTCGCATTCCAAACTGGTTCTGAAAATGATAGCGTCCTCGTAAAAAATATTCAGTACTTCAGATACCGTATAAGTTTCTGAAATCTTTTGTGTCTCCCTGGAAATATTATCTGTTTACTATTATACAGAAAGTAACTTGTAGTAAATCTTAGTAATGTGTCAACTCCATAAAATATGAAATAGTTTAAATAATTAAAACGCGCCCCAAACAGTGTTTCTCCGTATACCATTATGTAATGGAATACTTTTGCGTGACGCTGTAAATGAATAACAAATATTCTTTGCACTACAGATCGTACAGAATGTATATTTTAGTACACATTTCATATATGCATATCAATTTTATTATGTTCGAAAGAGTGTAACATCTTTAAAATGCACTTGAAAGTACTTTTTCCCACTGACTGTGTGTAATGTAACTGAATACTTTTGATTGTCCTTGTAATTAAACTATACTTCCGATTTTCATAAAATTTAGATGATCCGACAAAATTTTAAACAACTATATATTTTAAATTTTAAACGATTCAGTTGGGTAATTCTTGCTCTGTTACATGCGGACAGGCTGAATGACAATAACGACTATAGGTGCTACGTAATGTACTTAACTAGCTGCCCCGGCCGGCGTTGCCTGGGTCCTTGATAACCTTGATGCGTAAAAAACCCTAAAATATTGACTAAAAAGCAAAAAAAATCGATTCTGAAAGCACAAAACTTGAAAAATCGTTAAAAATTGCTTTGAAAATCGCATTAAAATTCGAAAATCGCAACAGAAAAAAATCCGTAAATTAGGCTAAAAGTTTGAAAATTTCTTCCTTTAATCAATGTAAAAAAAAAACCCGCAAAATGCGAAAATTGCATTAAAAAGTTTCTTGCAAATTCAAAAATCGCTGCACAAATTCTGAATAAGCTTTATTGGAAAGAGAATTAAATTTACTATGTTGGATTAAGAAAGAAACCGTATTCCTTTCACTAATGTGGAAAAATCGCCTCGAAACATAAAAAGAAAGCTAAAAATCGACTAAAAAATTAAATTTAAAAAATCTAATCAAAAAATTGAAAATCGGGCTTCAGGGTGCAAAACTTAATGTATAGAGGTATCTTCCCCCCATTTTTTGTAACTCTAAAAAATTTGGTGCAGTGGTCTCTTCAGAACAGCGCTGACACATTCACAAACTTCTCTCTTTATTGCAGTAAAACCCCGATCTACCGTTCCCACATCCATCGTTTTCCCGCATTGATCGTTTTATTGCTAGGGTCCCTGCACAACTTATACATAAGAATGTATTCGAAAAAACGCTTTTCCACCTTCAACAGCTCGAAATTTTCCGATACATTTCCAGACTCATTTTTAAAACTAGAAACATGAAACTAGCTGGGATGATTTTTGAAGTGATGTACAAGATGCCGTGTGAAGTAATTTTTCGCTGAATTAATTAGAATTTGATTTATAAGCAATTATTTTCTCAGGATGCCCTTTTTTTCGTTCGCAGACCTCCCACTTCGAAAAATTGGGTCCAAAACGCCGTTTTTGACAGCATTTTTTTGCAACATTTTCTATATTTATCAAAAAATCGACAGACACGGCACCTTGTGTAGTTTCTAAATAAAAGATTTTGAAAGTTTGGTGCATTTGAGAGAAAAAAATGAATCTAAAAATAAATCGGAAAAAAGCAGTTTGGATCGAAATACACCCTTAAGTAATGTTAACGAAACCTATAATCATCGTTCTTGAAAAATTCGTTTTCCCGCATTTATCGTTGTAAAATTTTTCTCTTCACCGAAATGAAATTGAAAGTCATGTGAATCTATATGACATACAAAATGGAATTGTTTTTTTTTAACTCAAAATAACTCATTTGTGCTGTTTTTGTTGATGATAGTGACAATAATACAGATGAAGAGTGGTTGTATATAGCAGAGGATGCGGTCATGTTCCCTTTGATCAAGATGTTACGACATGTGGTATCCTAAACATTGGAGAAATGTATGATATTGCTAAAAATGAAAATAATGGCGTAGAAGCAGATGATAATGTTCATGCTGATAAAGCTGAGCCCCTATTGCTAAGTCTCTCTGCCAAGCAACGACGTTTGAAATTGTATGAACTTTAGTATATGCATATAAATTTACAGAAAATATAAAAAAATGTTGCATACTTTGAAAATTTATATTTTTGTGGAAAAATCAAACAAAACTTTTGATTTTAAAAATAAATATCAATTTTTTATAACTTCGTTTTATTTCTTTTACAGTTTAGTAAGCAACAAATTAGTGTAGTATACTGTATGCATTGCATGCATTACTAATGCATAAGCATTGTGTTTTTCGTGCTTTAAAGTTAATCCGTATTCATCGTTTTCCCGCATTTATCGTTATTTTTCCCTTGAAAAAGGATGGATCGATGTTCTACTGTATTATAGATTACGAACGCACATAAACAGTAAAAACAGTATTCTTTTTTACAAATTTGCGAAATTGCAGATTAATGTAATTCTTCGAGTGTGTGTAATCTACACTTAAGGATCATAGTAGCCTTTGTGATTGGATCTGTATTTATTTAAGCGTTCGTATAGCTTTAAACATCTACAAAATTAATCACCTTCACATTTTCAAATTATAATTTAAAAACATTACACTAAAAATGTATCATGTTTAGCTGGGCATTGTTTTATGATGAATTATATCTCAGGAAGGAAATCTAAATCTATTTCATGAGTAAGCATTCCAAGAAATCCATATCACAGTGACTTATGATTATAAATTTAAAACTTTTGCATCTCTCATAATAAAAAAGTAATAATTCTTGTTCCTGGAAACACTTCATTCTGGTTCAGTAAAATCTATATATTTAAAAGACCTGGCTATTTTTTTTAGTCATCAGCCCTGAATTTTCTAATCAACCGATTTTGATAATTTTTTTTTTTTTAAATGAAAGCTTTTTATTTGCAGTTGTGCCCATAGCTATTTTTTAATTTATTTCTATTTTTATATTTTATTACTTTCTTCTATGTTCAATAGAAGAAAGTATTGTAATCGAAATTTTTTCGACTTCCGGTTTTCGACAGACACGATTTAGGGGTCAGAGATTCCAAAAAACATGTTTTTACAAAATGTCTCTCTTTCCGTGTGTCTCTGTGTGTGTATGTCTGTGTGTATGTCGCCATTCTACCATTAAAAAGTGTATGAAGCCATGCATAGAATTGAACCAAATTTTTTGTGAATGTTTTTGGCTGTGGCAAGCAGGTCTTCCTTCAGTTTTGAAATATTCCGCCGGAAGGGGGCGCTGCAATCGCGATTTTTGTGCCGTTTTCAATATTGTACCGACCAAAAGTATATGAAGTTACTAGTGAAAAATGCTCCAAGGAGCAGTGCAAAAGCAGAATATGATTTTAATTGAGCAATAAAAAGTAATGGACAAGTGCTTCTGTTAATTACTGAGCATGAGGAAGGATAAGGGATCCCTTCTTGGCTACAACTCACTTCAATGCCAACTTTGAAAAAAATCATATTTGCGTTTTTTCCATATAAAAGAAATTTGCGGTTCTTTAGTAGAATTTTCCACCGTGCTTTAGATGTTAACCAGGGGTGTAGTCATAAAAATAACATAAGATATATGCTCTAAGCAGAGGGATATTCTAGAATGTGTATACTATAAGCTTTCTTGAAAAACAGAGGGTATATGGTGTTCTATTAAAAAGTCCAGAAGGTGTGCGGCGTATAGCCTGTACTACATCTCTGATGTTAACTGCACTGTTCACTCTGCACTATACTACAAATCAATTTTCTGTGCAATTATACACTTAGGGTATGCTTGGTGGCAGTGCATGAATGTGATACCTGCAAGAACTAGGTATCTGGCATTATGTCGCCTTCCTTTACATTTATGTCTAATTAAGCTGCATCTTTAATGGTTACGTCTTTACACTATACATTTTTATAGTATCTGCGACTGATTTGTTTTCACGAAAAAAGCGCAAATATGATTTTTTCAAAGTTGGCATTGAAGTGAGTTGTAGCCAAGAAGGGATCCCTTATCCTTCCTCATGATCAGTAATTAACAGAAGCACTTGTCCATTACTTTTTAATGCTCAATTAAAATCATATTCTGCTTTTGCACTGCTCCTTGGAGCATTTTTCACTAGTCCTTCTATTTTTCCATATTCCATAGGGATACTGCACAACTTGTTTTGTATTTTATATATAGAAAACAAAATCTTATTTGTATTGAAATTAAAAAATGCTACATACTCTAATACTCTGGTGTTACAAATTAAAAAAAAAATTTAAACAGGTTTTTTTATACCAAAATTCTACGGTGGTTTAAAAAAAAAAAAAAAAATAAATAAATAAAAAAATCAGTTTTTTACTAAAGTGAATAAAATAAAAAAAACCTTTACATATGTATGGTAAAACTTGGAAAATTCATTTAATACACAAATTTAAAGTCAACAGACAAGGTCTTCATACTTCTTTTAGTATTTTACTAACATTTTACCAAATATCTTAAGAAATCAACAAATTATTTTAATAAAAATTCTCATTTGTAAGTGACGTTACTAACCTAACTTTAAAAAAATAACTTGTCAAAGCAGGTTTTGATTATTCCAACTTAGTAATAATCATAAGTTTCATATGATAATCAACCTGTTTGGTTATTTCCCAGTATGGTTTTATAAAAAAAGTGTCACATGCAAATAACATAACTTAACTGACTTGAAAAAATAACTTGTCAAAGCAGGTTTTCAATGTTTCAGCTTAGTAATATTCATAAGTTTTATATGATATTCAACCTATTTGGTTATGTCTCAGCATATCTTTATAAAATTTATCTAAAAAACCTTTAATATCAATGTTTAAAAATATGTGAATAATTCAGTTAGTCTTTTAAAGATGATTATTTTCCCTTCTATTATTTAAAAAACATTTTTAAATAAAATTATTACTGATGCCAGTTTATCCCAGTGTTATGAAATGTGCAAGCGAAACTTTTCACTCTAATTTTCACATTTTATTATTTCAAATTATTGTTTTCAAGTTGTACTAAAATTTGGAAAAAAATATTTAATTTTCATGCATAATTAAATTGAAATACTTTAATAATAAAGACACATTTAACATTGTATACTCACCTAATCCAACACTTTCACAAATACACGTCCTACTCACTCCAAGGTTTAGGAAGAAATGAGAGATTCAAAGTCCTTATCAGAAAATGTTATCAGATAATTTTATCTTAAGATAGGTGACGTCATAGAACATATGTCATCAACTGGTCACGTGATGTATATCATATGACCGGTGCTTTGTTAATTAATTAATCTTATTAATTAATTATTAAGTATTAAAGTAATTATCAATTAATTCATTAATTAAATTAATTAATCTTATTAATTAATCTTATTAAAATAATTATTATTTCTAATAACAAAGAATTAATTATTATTTCATGACAAGTCTTGCACCTTAAAAATTTTGCTTATGTGTCGATAAAACTTTTTTGGTTACTAGGGCAAACAAATACCTGGTTGTTAGGGTTGATAAATAGTTGGATGGTTGGTTGTTGAAAACTTATCAATGAGATGAAATTGAGGGGGAGGGGATGTAATAATTTAACAGTTAAAACTGAAAATCTAACTGACATACTAGTTATTTGCGGAAACAGTTGAATGGTTGGTTGGTTGGTTGATTAAAACTTATCAATGAGATGTAATTGAAGAGGGAATCTAATAACTTAACAGTTAAAACAGAAAACTTTAATCACATATAAATCATTATGGCTATTAAAATTTGTCGATTACTAACTATTAGTGAATCATTTTTAAATAATTTGTAAAGTTTTGTAAAATTATTTTAACAATTTGTTTAAACCTTTAACACGAACTTGTATTTTTGATATATTTAACTTTTTTTAAACTTTTTTAATGATACTAAAATTATTAATAAGTAATCACACTATGACTGATAAACTAAAATATAATACATTTCATAAGAAGTGAATATGTCTATTTAACTGATGAGGTGACTCATAAAATCTCAAAGTAATCCAAAACATATGTGATTTTTTTCTTTTCTTCGTGATTTTTAACTGATAAGTCACAATATTTTTTTTTTTTTTTTTTTTTTTTTTTTTTTTTTTTTTTTGCATGTGTGAAGTAATCATTTTCGATGATCTTTCTTACTTTTTAGTTACTAAATTACGGGCTTTAATGGCCCAATGGTTAGTGTCGCGTGTTAAAAATGGGAAGTATGATCCGATGTTTGTGGTTTCGAAACCTGCAAGAAAAATTATCAAGAAAATGTTGTTATGTTAATGCATCTTACCTGCAAATAACGCTTATCATCGAAAGGGCATAAGCTAATCTTATTCTGTGTTAACGTGTGCAGACGTTGTGCATCATAATTTTTCAAACTGTCGAAAAACTTCGGTTATAATATTGTGTTAATGAAAATTCAAATTATATACATCATAAACAGCTTCTCTATACTCTTCAGTGATGTGATCGTGATCATGTGTGCGTTTCGAATATAAAGAATGCTTTCAAATATGACACAACTTTGTTTCTTGAAATGCCAATTGTTGCACGGGTATAAACTTTAAAGACTCTATATTTAATAACTTCTGTCCTAATATATCCTTCTCTCACACCATTTAAGTTAAAAACCGTTCAACACAAACTTTTCATCAATATACTAAGTAATGATTGTTCAGAATAACCACCTATTTGATAAACACTAGTATATATAAAACATTGAAAATGAGAAGTTTGAATTGTATTGTGATTCATTTAATGAAATCGTGTGGTATACATTACATATTTCTCGATAAAGTTTTGAAGAGAAAGCTTAATATTCAACTGTGATAGTCTTTCATTGAAAAAAAAATTTAAGAAGAAATGCTTAAAAATCATTACATTTGGTTACTAAGTACATTGTAAGATGTGAGTGTAAAGAGTGCATGTCCATTATTTGATATATAATACTCAATTATCTTTGTTGATTTGGAAACGCTTATAATCTTTTTGAAAACTTTAGTTTAATATTTTTACTAACATACATGGGAATGTTCAAGGGAAGAATTTTTATGAATGATTAAGTATTTCTTTTTATTATTGTGTGATTCATATATTTATATATTTATTCATCTCTTAATTACAAGTTTGTTGTTGTTGTTTAATATTTTTAAATGGTGTTTTAATTTTTTACATAGTATAAATTTTATTTTCTTCAATATTTTTAATAAAATTATACCTATTACAATTAAATGTTAGTATATTATATAAATAACTTTAAAAATGTGAAAGTTAAATCGCTTTGCGTTTGAATATATTTCTGTCAAGTAGTAAAGTTAACTTGTTTAAAATGAGTAAACTGCATCGAGTCATATTCTTAAGAGTTAGTTTTTAAATTTGATATTTCAGAATAAAATATGTTTTTCTTAAAATATTCATGCTAAAAAGCAATAAAATTTTTTTTAATGTTTTTAACTAATTAAAAAAAATTAAATATCTATTATTTCTAAAACATCACAAGAAATTGTATCACGTGATGTGATAATAAATATATGAAAACTAGCATAGGATGCTTTAGTTGAAATTTGTATGAATTAAACTAACAGAATTAATACAACACATACGTATAGGTGTTAAATGTTAGTATAAAACTGATAATCATAAACGATATAAATTATATGTACATGATTAATTAATGGGAGCAATGTTTAGTGTGGTTTTTAAAAAATGAGAAGTTTGATAATTAATTAAGATAATTCCAAGTCAGTGCTTATCTTATCAGCAGATAATGAGGGTCACGTGATCTCTAACGTCACTTATCACATGGTTCGGTAGATAAGCAGGCATGTTATCAGTCAGTCCTTGCGAGACCAACATACAAGGAGGTTGAATTTTCCTAGCCAGGTAAGATTTTCTTATGAATAAGTTTTTAATATTTAGAAGAACTGATTAAGAAAATAAATTAATACGTTAAAAACCTTTTAATGACCTTATGACTCATCAAATCATGTCTAAAGTTGTTAAGGATTAATTATAAAAAATAATTTCTGTTTTAAATTATTAAAGAACAGCTTTATGTCAAAAGTTTAAATTTATTTTCGTAAAGCAGGTATTCAAAAACTACCTAATCATACTCCGTTTTGTCAAATAGGGTTTTTTGAACCGCATTTCTCAACCAAAGTAGTTCAACAAAGAGAGAAAAAGTATGATAGAAAAAAAAGGGGGGTGTTCCAATACATGCACTTGCTAAAATTTGATGTTATATGAAATGTTACTATATATATATACCTTAGAATATATTTATGAAAACCTTTCGTTAAAAATGTTTACTGATTCTTGTTTCTGAGTGTACACTTAGTTATTCATGATAAGTCATCTAAGAAATATTCCCCAAATAAATTATCCCCAAGTATGAGTACATTTTAAAATGAACTCTTCGTTTATATTTTTAAACACTTAATTTTATAATAGTTTTAATTATGTGATCGTTTAAATAAAAGGTTAGTTTAAATCTTCAAATAGTTAAATCCTAAATGAATGTGACACATTCATTATTTTACTAATAAAGTAAATGAATATATAAATATTTAAGTTTTATTTAAAGTTAATCTGTGAGAAAAGAAAAAAAACCTCCAATTTGATATTAATTTAAAATCTGAATTAATAAAATCATTATTGCGACCCAATTGGCATCTTCATTAGTTAATCAAAGTTAAAATATAACGTCGATTGAATTGAAGACTCTGGGGTAAAACCTTATCTAAGATAAGAATGAATCATGCTTTTACTCATTCGCATGCGATAAGTAGGTAAATCCGTATTGCATGAACACAGGTGTTTTGAATACTATACAATGAAAATTAATATGTACTAAACTAATAAAATAAGTTTGTTACCTAAAACGAAATGCTTAATTTAAATATTTTTATAATATTAAATAACAATCAAATAGTAAAGTTTCGTTCTCTAAAGCACATTTATTTTTTCATAATATTCACGAAAATTGTTCAGTTTGTTATTCTAGTTTAAAAATACTGCTAGTTAATTCTATGTATATATATATATATATATGTGTGTGTTATGAATGTATTTATTTTTTAGTGCCATTTTTTAAACTGTCTTCTAACCTTTACTTAAAATAGAGTCACACTCATAATAAGCTTCAATTGCCCTCATTAATAAATTTCTCATAAAATTTTTAATTCCTATTTTTATCTATCGAAAAAGGAACCCAATTAAATTGAATTGTCTTTTTTCCTTTAATTAATCATTTCTTAAATTAAATATGACTAAATTTTCCACTCGAAAACAATCTAAGTCGCTTCATAAGACACCCCTTAAAAATAAAGTACCACCATTAAAATTTATTCATTATCCAAAAATAACATTCTCAAACCAGGATCATCAAAAAATAATCTAACTAAATAAATAAATTAATAAAATTAAATTAAAAATTGCTCGAAGATAATCAAGGACTGTGAACAGTTAGGTCGACGAGCGTAAATAAATGTTAGTACGTAAAATTCAATTTTGAAACATATTTTTCATTCAAATTTTAAAGTTATTTTTTAACTATTCTAAAATATCAAGTGTATAACATAGTTCACTAAAAATAATACTCGAAATAATTCTAAAGTTCCTTCATTAAATTAATATTTAAAATTATTATTCCCAAATTCCCATTACAAGCATGTGTTATTTCATACATACATATATACAACACATGCACATACGTACAACACATACATACAACACACGCACATGCATACAACACACATACATGCATACAACACACAAACATACATTCACACACATACATGCATACAACACACACACATATATACACATACATACAACACACACAAAATAATAATAATAATCATTTCAATTAAATTTTCACCAAGGTTCGAAGGAAACCACATATTCCAAACCGTTAGGGCGACGAGTGCGATTCAATGCTAGCACATAAAATCCCATTTTGAAACATATTTTTTCATTCAAATTTTAAAGTTATTTTTTAACTATTCTAAAATATCAAGTGTATAACACAGTTGACTAAAAATAGTACTCGAAATAATTTTAAAGTTCCTTCATTAAATAAATATTCAAAATTATTATTTCCATTACCAGCATGTGTTATTTATGATAATGGTGGATAAAAGTGGTGGAAGTCATTCTAAGAAATTCTAAGCCAATATTCACACATGATTCGAAGAAAATTATAAACTCCATACGGTTAGGTCGACGAGCGCGCGTTAATCTCATTGCAAAAAAGTTAAAGTCCCCCTATTAAACATTTATATCCTCAAAATATCCTTCGTGAATAATTAGTCTTAAATAATAATTTCCTCCAAAATACCCGCTTAACTCATCATGTAAAAGCACAGTGAAAAAAAAAAAAAAAAAAAAATCAATCTCCCCAAATTCCCACTTAAAATCGAAAAAATAAACTCTTAAATTACACCAAACTGAAAATTTTTAAGTCGCCACATTAAAATTAAAAACCACTCATAAAATAGTATAGGAAAAAACATTCTGTGTACCCAAATACCCGCTTAACTCCTCATCTAAAACACGGTGAAAAAAAAAATAAAGTCGCTTCATTCCTTATTTTTAATTAATTTTTATTTACCTTTTAAAATGAACAACATCAAAATTTAATCGAAAAATATACCCCACGTACTGGAACACGCCGAAATAATTAAAGTGTCTTCATTAATTTTCACTCATTATTTTTAATTATTATTTGAAATTAATTTTAATGATTCATTTGTTAAATTGGATTAACTTTTATACTTGACTCAAAATAAATTTAAACTGTTGAAAATTTTAAAGTTTAAATTATTAAAATTTCTTAATGAATCGCCACTCGAAAAATAATCCCTCATACTATAGTATGTTGAAAAAATTTCACTCATAATTTTTAATTACCTTTTTAAATGAACAACAGCAAAATTCAATCGAAAAACATACCCCATGTACTGTAACACGCCGAAAATTTTAAAGTCTTCGCATTAAAATTAAAAAACATCCCCATACTATAGTATGGTTTAAAAATTCTAACTCCCTGAAATTCCCGCTTAAAATTAAAAAAAATATCCTTTTAACCCCTTCTCTTATAAGACAACTTTGAGGAATGAGGAGGAAGATTGAGGAGGAGGAGGATTGAGGAGGAGGTGTGAGGAGGAGGCTTGAGGAGGAGGGCTCCTCCTCCTCAATCCTCCTCCTCAAGCCTCCTCCTCAATCCTCCTCCACAATCCTCCTCCTCAATCCTCCTCCTCCTCAACACTCCTCCTCCTCACATCGTCTTGTAAGAGAAGGGGTTAAAAGGATTTTTTTTAATTTTAAGCGGGAATTTCAGGGAGTTAGAATTTTTAAACCATACTATAGTATGGGGGTGTTTTTTAATGCGGGGACTTTAATTATTTCGGCGTGTTACAGTGCGTGGGGTATGTTTTTCGATTGAGTTATGCTGTTGTTCATTTAAAAAGGTAATTAAAAATAAGGAATAAAGAGACTTTTTTTTTTTTTTTTCACCGTGTTTTAGATGAGGAGTTAAGCGGGTATTTGGGTACACAGAATGTTTTTTTCTATACTATTGTATGAGTGGTTTTTAATTTTAATGTGTCAACTTAAAAATTTTCAGTTTAGTGAAATTTAAGAGTTTATTTTTTCGATTTTAAATGGGAATTTGGGGAGATTTTTTTTTTTTTTTTTTTCCCACTGTGCTCTTACATGATGAGTTAAGCGGGTATTTTGGAGGAAATTATTATTTTAGACTAATCATTCACGAAGGATATTTTGCGGATATAAATGTTTGATAGGAGGACGTTAACTTTTTTGCAATGAGATTGACGTGCGCTCGTCGACCTAACCGTACGGAGTTTGTAATTTTCTTCGAATCATGTTTGCATATTGGCTTAGAATATCTTAGAAAGACCTGAATAACCTTTATCTCTACCCACCGTCATAAATAACACATGCTGCTTATGGGAATTTGAGAATAATAACTTTAAACATTATTTTAATGAAGGAACTTTAAAATTATTTAGAGTACTATTTTTAGTTAACTATGTTATACACTTGATATTTTAGAATAATTAAAAAATAACTTTAAAATTTGAATGAGAAAATATGTTTTTAAATGGAAATTTACGTGCTAGCATTGAATCGCGCTCGTCGCCCTAACGGTTCGAAATGTGTGGTTTTCTTCGAACCTTGGTGAAAATTTAATTTAAATGATTATTATTATTATTTTGTGTGTGTTGTATGTATGTGTGTGAATGTATGTGTATGTATGTATGTATTGTATGTATGTGTGTGTTGTATATATGTGTGTGTATGTATGTATGTTTGTATTGTATGTATGTGTGTGTTGTATGTATGTGTGTGTTGTATGTATGTGTATGTTGCACGTATGTGTTGTATGTATGTGCATGTGTTGTATATATGTATGCATGAAATAACACATGCTTGTAATGGGAATTTGGGAATAATTTTAAATATTAATTTAATGAAGGAACTTTAGAATTATTTCGAGTACTATTTTTAGTGAACTATGTTATACACCTGATATTTTAGAATAGTTAAAAAATAACTTTAAAATTTGAATGAAAAATATGTTTCAAAATTGAATTTTACGTACTAACATTTATTTACGCTTGTCGACCTAACTGTTCAGAGTCCTTGATTATCTTCGAGCAATGGAAAATTTAATTTTATTAATTTATTTATTTAGTTAGATTATTTTTTGATGATCCTGGTTTGAGGATGTTATTTTTGGATAATGAATAAATTTTAATGGTGGTACTTTATTTTTAAGGGGTGTCTTATGAAGCGACTTAGATTGTTTTCGAGTGGAAAATTTAGTCACATTTAATTTAAGAAATGATTAATTAAAGGAAAAAAGACAATTAAATTTAATTGGGTTCCTTTTTCGATAGATAAAAATAGGAATTAAAAATTTTATGAGAAATTTATTAATGAGGGCAATTGAAGCTTATTATGAGTGTGACTCTATTTTAAGTAAAGGTTAGAAGAAAGTTTTAAAAATGGCACTAAAAAATAAATACATTCATAACACATATATATATACATAGAATTAACTAGCAGTATTTTTAAACTAGAATAACAAACTGAACAATTTTCGTGAATATTATGAAAAAATAAATGCGCTTTAGAGAACGAAACTTTACTATTTGATTGTTATTTAATATTATAAAAATATTTAAATCTAAGCATTTCGTTTTAGGTAACAAACTTATTTTATTAGTTTAGTACATATTAATTTTCATCGTATAGTATTCAAATCACCTGTGTTCATGCAATACGGATTTACCTACTTATCGCATGCGAATGAGTAAAAGCATGATTCATTCTTATCTTAGATAAGGTTTTACCCCAGAGTCTTCAATTCAATCGACATTATATTTTAACTATGATTAACTAATGAAGATGCCAATTGCGTCGCAATAATGATTTTATTAATTCAGATTTTAAATTAATATCAAATTGGAGGTTTTTTTTCTTTTCTCACAGATTAACTTTAAATAAAACTTAAATATTTATATATTCATTTACTTTATTAGTAAAATAATGAATGTATCACATTCATTTAGGATTTAACTATTTGAAGATTTAAATAGACTAACCTTTTATTTAAACGATCACATAATTAAAACTATTATAAAATTAAGTGTTTAAAAATATAACCGAAGGGTTCATTTTAAAATGTACTCATACTTGGGGATAATTTACTTGGGGAATATTTCTTAGATGACTTATCACGAATAACTAAGTGTACACTCAGAAACAACAACCAGTAAACATTTTTAACGAAAGGTTTTCATAAATATATACTAAGGTATACATATATACAGTAACATTTCATATAACATTAAATTTTAGCAAGTGCATGTATTGGAACACCCCCCCCCCCTATTTTTTTTCTCTATCATACTTTTTCTCTCTTTGTTGAACTACTTTGGTTGAGAAATGCGGTTCAAAAAACCAAATTTGACCAAACGGAGTATGATTAGGCAGTTTTTGAATACCTGCTTTACGAAAATAAATTTAAACTTTTGACATAAAGCTGTTCTTTAATAATTTAAAACAGAAATTATTTTTTATAATTAATCCTTAACAACTTTAGACATGATTTGATGAGTCATAGGGTCATTAAAAGGTGTTTTTAACGTATTAATTAATTTTCTTAATCAGTTCTTCAAAATATTAAAAACTTATTCATAAGAAAATCTTACCTGGTTAGGAAAATTCAACCTCCTTCTATGTCGGTCTTGCAAGGACTGACTGATAACATGCCTGCTTATCTACTGAACCATGTGATAAGTGACGTTAGAGATCACGTGACCCTCATTATCTGCTGATAAGATAAGGACTGACTTGGAATTATCTTAATTAATTACCAAACTTCTCATTTTTTTAAACACCACACTAATCATTGTCCCCATTACTTAATCACGTAAATATAATTTATATAGTTTATAATTATCAGTTTTATACTAACATTTGAGAACTATTCGTATGTGTTGTATTAATTCTGTTAGTTTAATTCATACAAATTTTAACTAAAGCATCCTGTGCTAGTTTTCATACATTTATTATCACATCACGTGATAGAATTTCTTGCGATGTTTTAGAAATAATAGATATTTAATTTTTTTAATTAGTTAAAACATGAAAAAAAATTTAATTGCTTTTTAACATGAATCTTTTAAGAAAAACATATTTTATTCTGAAACATTGAATTTAAAAACTAACTCTTAAGAATATGACTTGATGCAATTTACTCATTTTAAACAAGTTAACTTTACTACTTGACGGAAATATATTCAAACGCAAAACGATTTAACTTTCGCATTTTAAAGTTATTTATATATTATACTAACATTTAATTATAATAGGTATAATTTTATTAAAAATACTGAATAAAATTAAATTTATACTATGTAAAAAATTAAAACACCATTTAAAAATATTAAACAACAACAACAAACTTATAATTAAGAGATGAATAAATATAAATATATGAATCACGCAATAATAAAAAGAAATACTTAATCATTCATAAAAATTCTTCCCTTGAACATTCGCATGTATGTTAGTAAAAATATAACACTAAAGTTTTCAAAAAGATTATAAGCGTTTCCAAATCAACAAAGATAATTGAGTATTATATATCAAATAATGGACATGCACTCTTTACACTCACATCTTACAATGTAATTAGTAACCAAATTTAATGATTTTTAAGCATGTCTTCTTAAATTTTTTTTTTCCAATGAAAGACTATCACAATTGAATATTAAGCTTTCTCTTCATAACTTTATCGAGAAATATGTAATGTATACCACACGATTTCATTGACTGAATCACAATACAATTAAAACTTCTCATTTTCAATGTTTTTTATACTAGTGTTTATCAAATAGCTGTTTATTCTGAACAATCATCACTTAGTATATTGATGAAAAATTTGTGTTGAACGGTTTTTAACTCAAATGGTGTGAGAGAAGGATATATTAGGACAGAAGCTATTAAATATAGAGTCTTTAAAGTTTATACCCGTGCAAGAATTGGCATTTCAAGAAACGAAGTTGTGTCATATTTGAAAGCATTCTTTTTATTCGAAACGCACACATGATCACGATCACATCACTGAAGAGTATAAAGAAGCTGTTTATGTTGTATATAATTTGAATTTTCATTAACACAATATTATAACCGAAGTTTTTCGAGAGTTTGAAAAATTATGATGCACAACGTCTGCACACGTTAACACCGAATAAGATTAGCTTATGCCCTTTCGATGATAAGCGTTATTTGCAGATAAGATGTATTAACAAAACAACATTTTCTTGGTAATTTTACTCGCAGGTTTCGAAACCACAAACATCTGATCATGCTTCTCATTTTTAACACGCGACGCTAACCATTGGGCCATTAAGGCCCATAATTTAGTAACTAAAAAGTAAGAAAGATCATCGAAAGTGGTTACTTCACACATGCAAAAATAATTTTTTTTGTGACTGAACATATAAAAATCACGAAGAAAAGAAAAAAAAATCACATATGTTTTGGATTACTTTAAGATTTTATGAGTCACCTTATCAGTTAAATAGACATATTCACTTCTTATGAATCACTACTTATGCTTAAATTTTCAAACACTTGCTTATATGAAATGTATTATATTTTAGTTTATCAGTGATAGTGTAATTATTTGTTAATAATTTTAGTGTCATTCAAAAAATTTAAAAAAGTTAAATATATCAAAAACACAAGTTCGTGTTAAAGGTTTGAACAAATTATTAAAATAATTTTACAAAACTTTACAATTTATTTAAAAATGATTCACTAATATTTAGTAATCGACAAATTTTAATAGCCATAATCATTTATGTGACTTAGATTTTCTGTTTTAACTGTTAAGTTATTAGATTCCCCCTTCATTTACATCTTATTGATAAGTTTTAATCAACCAACCACCCAACTTTTTTTTCGTAATCAACTATTAATTTTCCATAACAACCAGCTATTTGTTTATCCTAATAACCAAAAAGCTTTTATCGACATATGAACAAAATTTTTAAGATGCAAGACTCTTCATTTTCATTAAAAAAAAAAAAAAAAAAAAAAAAAAAAAAAGTCGCTTCATTCCTTATTTTTAATTAATTTTTAATTACCTTTTAAAATGAACAACAGCAAAATTCAATCGAAAAAAAATTACCACATTAAAATAACCTATCATACTACAGCACGCCGATATAATTAAAGTGTCTTCATTATTTTTCACTCATTATTTGAAATTAATTTTAATGATTCATTTGTAAAATTGGATTAACTTTTACACTTGACTCAAAATAAATTTAAACTGTTGAAAATTTTAAAGTTTAAATTATTAAAATTTCTTAATAAATCATCACTCGAAAAATAATCCCTCATACTAGAGTATGTTGAAAAAATTTCACTCATAATTTTTAATTACCTTTTTAAATGAGCAACAGCAAAATTCAATCGAAAAACATACCCCACGTACTGTAACACGCCGAAAATTTTTAAAGTCCCCGCATTAAAAAACACCCCCATACTATAGTATGGTTAAAAAAAATTCTAACTCCCTGAAATTCCTGCTTAAAATTAAAAAAAAATCCTTTTAACCCCTTCTCTTACAAGACGATGTCAGGAGGAGGATTGAGGAGGAGGAGGAATGAGGAGGAGGGTTGTGGAGGAGGGTTGTGGAGGAGGAGTGAGGAGGAGGCTTGAGGAGGAGGTGTGAGGAGGAGCCCTCCTCCCTCCTCAGCTCCTCAGCTCCTCCTCCCGGGGCCGGACTCTCATTTTTCCCCTACTAATAATAAATCCTTTCAAAGAATAGATTTTTCATTCAAATATCCATTATTTTTGCCAAAAACAGGAACTTTTCTTATGCAAGAGTAAAGTTTGATATAAAAACCATGCTTCTTTGTTTTCTTAATCCGTATTTATTACGGACTTATTAAAAACGTACTCCACCGCTTTTATAGGAAACGATTGCTTTACTGTGTTATGGAGCATTCTCATTGGCCATAAAGAGACATTCTATAAAAGCTGTGGAGTGACTCTGCAACAAATGGGTCAAATTTTTAATAGTGCACTGTTAAAAATCTGCTGCATTTTGCTGCAACGCCCTCCACCACTTGTATATAATATCTCTATTCCAACCAATGAGAAAGCGCCATTTCACGGCCAAGTAACCGTTTTCTATACAAGCAGGGGAGTGCGTTGCAGCAAAATGCAGCAGATTTTTAACAGTGTGCATATCCTTGGCGCTATAGTTTACAGGAGTGGTACATTGTTCAAAATTTGAAACTTTTGCTGCATCGCCACTCCATCGCTTTGATAGAATATCTCTATTTTGATCGATGAGAATCCTCGATAATGCATTTAAGTAATCGTTTTCTACTTATCTACTATATCGTTTCCGTATATTTATTTTTTCAATCAGCACCAAGGTGCGCACTTTATTAGAAGACGCGCTCTATTAGAGGGCGCATTCTATTAAAATAAATACGGTATATACTTATAGTAAATACACTTTGTTAAAGTACAGGGCCCCAATATTTGACAGGTATGCCAGGCATTTTTGCCATTGATGCCATTGTGCTAAAAACAAAATATAAATAAATGAAAAAAATGGATAAAATATAAATTTGGTATGGTGCAAAAAATTGCCTAATTTAAAATTAAAAATCAAATTTAACAGCCACCAGGGCTAGACACCGTGCATAATTATTCAGTAAATGATTCATTAAAAAATGACAAAAATCAACATGTCAAAAATTTCAAAAAAATTCATAATTCGTTAAAAAATTAAGTTAAAAATAAAAGAAAAAAAAGCATTCTGTATTTTTTTATGCTTAATCGAATGGTGTAACTGGTTTTTCTCTCCGATGATCACAAGTACCTTAGATTGATGACTGCCATTCTTTTATTTCATCTTGTAAAAAAACTGTTTAACGTAAAGCTATGAATTTTTGCAGGATTAATTAGCATCGCAAAATCTTTAAAATAAACTTTACCGCAACATTCTATCTGCAATAGAACGTTAGATATACCCATTTATGACCAAGTTTGGAAAATACGCAATTTCAGAAAAACCGCCCAGCGAAATAACGTTTTCTCGATGACTACCCCGGGATAAAAAGTTTGTCTTTTGTTTAAAAAAAAAAATTAAGTTTTTATCTTTAGTAGTTTTCGAGAAAAGTGCTGTGACACAAAATTTTTGTCCGATTTTCAGAATACTCTACAGTACACCTACAGTATGCCATAAAAAAAAAAAAATAATTTTTGTGCTATGTTGTGCTTCTTGGTCAGACGAACATAAAAAAAAAAATCATCAAAATTGGATAAGTATTTAGT
This sequence comes from Maratus speculifer, assembly GCA_964019185.1. Taxonomy (NCBI): domain Eukaryota; kingdom Metazoa; phylum Arthropoda; class Arachnida; order Araneae; family Salticidae; genus Maratus; species Maratus speculifer. The sequence continues at coordinate 279,710,356 of OZ025300.1, read as the reverse complement.
TAGTTATTGCAAAAAGAAAAATTGAAAAATCCGTGTGCACCATCGCTCAATCATATTATTGTAGCGCGCTGCCGCGCGCACAATGATGCATCGAATTTAACCAAATTTTTTGTGTAAGTGTATGACTATGGCTAGTAATGTTTTAAGAGAATCCTTTTGAGATTGAGCAGCTGAATGCCATCATTTCTACTTATTGCGTGCGTTCATAATTATGTAACTTCGTAACACCTATGACGTCGTTCAATCCGCCCATCAATCTGTCCGTATATAACAACGCTAAAACTACTCAAGCGAATCGTTTAAAATTTAAAATATATAATTTTTGCATAATTTTGTCGAGTCAGTTCAAATTTTATGAAAATCGGAGGTATAGTTCAATTACAGGGACAATGAAAAGTATTCCGTTATATTACGACTAATGGGAAAAATAGTTTTAAGTGCATTTTAATGGTGTTACCACTCTTTCGAACATAATAAAATTGATACGCATTTATAAAGTATGTGCTAAAATATACATTCTGTGCAATCTGTGATGCAAAGAATATTTATTATTAATTTACAGGGACATACAAAAGTATTCCATTACATAATGGTGTAAAGGGAAACATTGTTTGGGGCACGTTTTAATAATGTTAAGCTAATTCACATTTTATGAAATTGATATGTGTTGCTGGGGTTTATTTACAAGTTACTTTCTGTATAATAGAAAGCAGACAGCATTTACAGGGGCACACATAAGATTTCGAATACTTGCAATTTATCCTAAGTACACTGTAAAAAAAAAGGGTCGATCTACTAAAAAAATTTTAGTGATCCTTGTAATTACTAAAAAATTTTTAGTAATCTTACTCGGTTACAAGGAATCTGTAAGAATTACTAGAAAAAAGCTAGCAACGAATAGAGTTAGTAGTTTTACATTTTTAATAGCTATTACTAAAACTCACTTTGTGTGGCCGTGATAGCCTAGTGGTCATAGCACCGAACTCCAGGTTCGGTGCTAGGACCACTGGGTTCGATGCTGGCCGCCACTAAATATGCACCGAATGTATGCAATGTAAGTACTTGTTAAATAAAAGGATTATGAAAATCTTGTCGTAGCAGTTACCATGGGTAATGATCTCTGAACTTTCCCTCCCCTTTAGAAACATGTCAAAATAGTGCAGGTAGCAATGTTTGGTGCTGCCATCTATTGCTGCTTTGCCGAAAATCTTCCGCTTCAGATGCCTGTCTTTTTACTCAATGGATACAGCTCGAAGGAGGCTCTTGCCCTTCGGGCACACGTAATGGTTATTAAAAATAATTTTGGAGCTATTACTAAAATTTGCTTGGTGGCTCATACTAAAAATTTTTAAGTTAGTTATACAAAAAATTCTTTTGTTCAGTTTACAAAAGAAATGTTTGTTTCACTTGCAAAAAAAAGTTTGTAATGGTTACTAAAAAATTCTGTGGAATACAAATTTACTAAGAAAATTTTAGTAACCTCTTGAATTTTTTTTACAGTGTATCGTTACATTAAAATTTTTCTATAATATGAACGCACCTCATTTGCTACATTTGACGCGTTATGTCCGTCTTGTTATTATATTCCTGGAAATCCTCTGATTAGCCAATGAACCACCTCCTGCATTCATCACGGGATACAATAGTCGGAGAAAGTAAATAAATAGGTAACATTCGATAATCAAAGCTGCATTCGCGTCTTATAGGATAAGGAAGTAATTATGTATATGTATATTCGGATATTTGACATCTAAAAAAGAATATCTGAAATTTTCAACCATACAGAAACGAAAATGAGTTTATAAATGTATCACAAAATTCGTGCAGATAAAATAGAAAGAAATGCGAACACTGTTTTCAACTGCTCTGCTCAACAAACGCAAAATTCTTTGACACACTTACAATTTTATTTTTTTAAACGAAAAGAATAAAAATTGGAAGGCCTGAAATCGATTCAGAATTTAACTGTGTTTTCCAATTTTCTGTAACTGAATTGCCTATTGAGGTATAAGCAATTTTGTTAAGGAGACAAAGACATTTTTCACCTTTTTTTTGCGTGATTATTCTTCCTTTGTGCGATAATTTGATACAAAACACCCACTTTAACACTATTTTCTAAAAAATCTATTGCGTTTGAAAAAAAAAAAAAAAAAAAAAAAAGAGAGAGAGAAAAAGAAGTTTGATTAGATAGTTTCTGAATAACACCTACACTGTAAAAAAAAAATCTGTAAAGGTACTAAACATTTTCTAGGAAACTGGGATTCCAAGAACTTTTCAGGTAACGATAACAGGAAAAATCCATGTAACCTATTCTAAAACTTGAGTTTTTGTTGTTACCGTTACAGGAAAAGTTCTTGGAATCCCAGTTTCCTAGATAAAGTGTAGTACCTTTACAGTTTTTTTTTATTTTTACAGTGTACTACATTCATGCATTTTCGAACAAAAATTAATTAAAACTTATATCATAAAATTGCCCTGTTGGATTTCAGAACAACCTTAAGAGGCCTACATCAGTCAAATGAAAACACCTATTCGCTAATGCTAATCCTATGGAAGAAATTTATAAAGATATCTCGGTTTCATTTTAATATTTTTAAATGATTTGTTTTGCACATGATAGCTGTGATCGATCTGAATGCAGGCCGTTTTTCACTTTTTCGATTTTGGTTGCAGATACGTTTCGCTTTCCAAACCGGTTCCGAAAATGAAAGCGTTCTCAAAAAAATGTCTGTAAATAAAATCCAAAAGTAAAAAGCGGCTTGTATTCAGATCTCAGGTATCTAATGCAAAACAAATCATTTAAAAATATTAAAATTCAAACGATATATCTTTATGAATTTCTTCCATAAGATTTTTCTATCTTTTCGTTTGAATGAAGTAGCCTCTTAATCCGAAATTTTCTCTCCACTAGAAATGAAAATGAGTTTGTAAATGTGTCAAAACATTCGTATGGATAAAATCGAATGAAATATTTAAATTAGATTAGATTAGAACACATTTAAATTAGATCTCTGCTGTTTCTCTATTACTAATACAAATCGGTATGCAGAGCGATATTCAAACATTAAACAACAATGGAAGAAACCATTTGATTTTTAAACTTGATATAATACGTAACCCAATCACCCACTTATTAAAACAAAACCAATTCTATTTCGATCGGTTCTTGTTTAATTCGGTAATGTATGGTATGCATGTCGTTAATATTCATAGGAAAAATTCGTACTTTCTATATATTGTTCCTTGTATATTTGCTTACTATTCAGCGCTTGCATCGATTTTTTTCTTGACCTGAATTTATTTGTCTCACCTAAAACAAACAACTTTTCGAGTTTCCGGTTGCATATAATAGTATTCGGTCATACAGAAATTGTTCCTATAAATGTTGTTACCATGTTAGGAATTCGACTCAGAAATAGGTCTTTGAACTTCAGTAGACACGGTTTAAAAAGTTATAATATAGAACTACTGGTTATTTAAAGCGATTGTAAATTGCAATTCAGGAAAGGTTTCCTCCCCTACTGTAATTTTAGTTATAGTCGAACCTCGTTATCCCGACACTCTCAGAAACCAGAAAAAAGTGTCGTCATAAGTAAAGCTTGGCGGTAACCGGAGTTGGAGAAAAATATGCTTATGAAAAGTTGTATTTTTAATTAATTTAAGACAATTTTAAATTCAGAACTATTCTTGCTTTTTCAAGAAATAAAACATTATTATTAAACAAAATAAACATAAAAACAAAATTGAAAAAAGTAAAAATTATATCTCTGATGGCTTTTTTTTTTTTTAATTGTTACATGAAATATTAGTAATTAAGGTTTGTATATTCATGTATCTGCTTCCGACAATTATTTTTCTGTGTTATACAATTAATTTTGAACAATATTCGTTGTTCCAGAAATAGACGTTAGATAATTTCTTATCGTTTCGATGCAATGCATGCAATGCTTCGGTTGTAGTTGGGGGGCTTGTTTCGTTTTAGCTCCATATCACTTTCGATCCCCGAAACTGAAGGAATTTCTGTCGTTTTTCTTTTACAATTTCAGAATTATTGCAAATGGTGATATCGTTATAAAAATTTATGTTCATCATTGTTATATCTAATTCACGATCTACTCTTTAACAATATTGGGAAATGGATGTCTTCTTCATTGCCTTCCATACACTCGGGATTTGATGGATTTGGATGAAACCAGCATGTTTGAAACAGTTTTGAAACAGTCTTAGACTTTCTTGTCACTTTGCTGTATACAGTTTAAAACATTGTGAATGAAGTGTGGAATTGAAATGTTTAAGGATGAATCAAAAAGGGCAACTTTGTGACACATGCATTAATTTATTTTTGTTCGGAAATGCATGAAAATAGCAGGTGTTGTTATTCAGAAACTCTCTAATTGCAATCATTCTTTTACTTTCTAAAAAACATAATAGATATTTCATAACAAGCCTTCAAAGTTGAAACTTTTGAGCACCTTTCCCGACGAGAGCAGAAAACCCGGTCGAAAAGGAGGAGAAAAAGGGGTGATTACGTCATTGTAATAGCTTAGAACTCGATAAGTAATTTATTTATCATAATGGAAAAATAGGTTCGATTCGAAATCGCTTCCATAGTCAGGCATTTCAATTTTATGTATTTCTGTTAAAAAATGAATTTGTAAATGTATCAAAACGTTTTTCGCTTGTTGAGCGGATTAGTTAAGAACACCCTTAAAATAAAGTTTCTTCTTGTCAATGGGTATTTTAGACACTTTTGTGAAAAGTTTGGCAAAGACATTTCTTACCGCTTAATTTCCGTACTTGTAAGATGGATTATGAAAAATGGATAATTTTCATAAATCGTCGGGGATATCGGGAGTTGAAAATTATTCAACGATTTTAAACTAACTAGCACTCTTCAGCATTTCAGAGTTTATTTAGATTAAAATCGTATATAGAAAATTGGCACTTTCAAAAACTGATGTAATAAGCGGAGTGAAGTGAAAATCGGATGTCGGGATAGCGAGGTTTGATTGTAATCGGTAAATGAACAAATGAAAGCTGATTAATTAGCAAATTAATTTTTGCATAGTTGCGCCAACTTATTTGAGACGGAATTTTTTATCGCTCGCCTACTCAGTTTTCATTGATTTATTTCGTTATTTATTTATTTAATCGCTGAAATAAAATTAGGTTTTATTGAAGTTCTCAAAATAATTTTATTTGAAAATTCGGAAGGACAACAAACACTCTTTTAGGAGCTCTGAAGACCCCTTCCGCAGATGTAAAAATAAATTTCTTTCAAAAGCAAATTTTGCCAACACTTTATTGTCTTGATGAATTGAAAATGATTTAAAAAACATTTAGGTTTTTTTTTTTTTTTTTTTTTTTTTTTTTTAATTGATGATCGCTAGCAACTTTTATTTTAGTTATAAAAAATATTACTGTATTTATGAAAAAAAAAACGTAAGAATACGAGGTGGTACCCGTCGAAATTCGACGAAAGAAAATGTTTAGGAACTGTTTCATTGATTTATACTAAACCTGCAAAATTAGTTACAGTAAAAAATGCATCTTATATTAATCAGTCTAACTCTCAAACAAATATTATAAAAATACGTCTTATATTGATCAGTTTTACTATCAAACAAATATTATTTTAAGTTAAGATTAACAAAATACTATAAAACTCAGTAGTCCAAATTTTAAAATTAAACTTTAATCGCATATGTAATCTGTAAAATATAATAAAGGTCAGTTATTATTTTGAAGATATCAATTGAGGCTCTTAATTTTTTTATAAATGCGAATGAAAAAAAAATTTATTCTAAATTGGCACGATCATAGAATTTCATGCGAAATTAAAACCCGTCATCATTTTAATCTCCTAAAATTTACAAACGCACTTCTCATATTATCCGTATTCACCACGTTTAAAAAAATTATATTTTGATTTCATTATTTTAAAATCCCTTTGACTCAAAGCTTGAATTCATTTAATTAATGAATAAAAACGAAATAAAACTGAAATCAAACCGAAACCACTGAATTTTATAACAGACGACATTCTTGACAAAATATAATGCAATTTAATTTCTTTTTTTTTTTTTTTTTTCCTTTTCCTTTTTCTTTTTCTTTTTTTTTTTTTTTTTTCGGTTTTAAGAGAAAATAGTGTGATTCTGTTGCCACAAATTCCAAAATTGGTACTAAAAACTATAAAAAATTAATATGTCAAAAACAAATTGAGATACAGCTTTCAAACAAATAGCATTTAAAAGTAAACTTTTTCTCTATACGATGGTGTAAAAATTTAAAAATTGCGATGTTTAGAAGTGTAAAATTTCTAGCAGCAAAAACTGTAAAATCGAAATTGCATGGGAAAGTGTTACCATTCCCAAAATGACGTATGCGTTACGCACAGATACGTTTGACCTTTATAATATAGATAATTTTAAAAAATATATTTATTAAATTATAATGATTTTATATTTCACTTGGAAATATGATAATTTCACTTCTATTTATAATCTTTAGTCGTTTGCCCCTCTCTCCACGCAAGACGCCAGTGTTGAATTTAGAAGGTGGCCCGGGAGGGACATTTGTGTTTTCAATGGTCAAAAAATGTACTTCCCCCCCCCCCCCCGGAACTGTATGTCCACCGTGACCCGAGCATAGCCATGTTCGGCCCGTCTGTTGTTGTCATTTGTCATTTTTTGTCATTCTAACATTTGGAACAAAGGTGACAATGTCTATGTTTTATTATAATATTCTTCAGTTTTCTGAAAGTTATATGACTGTCAATCCAAGCTGAATTAGTTTAGAATACCGAGTATGTTTGACTAAACATGTGATTTGCGACGCCATGTTCTATGGTAATTTTCTAACCCTTTTGATATCTACTCTCGCCCCTTTGAATGTGTGTCTGTCAAATTCGGCAGTCAGAAAAAATCACAAATATATATATATTTTTTTTTTTTCTGGGGGGATTGCACTTTTTTTTAACATTGAAATCAATGAATCTCAAATTTTGGGGACAGGGGCGGCATTTCATTTCTCCTGGGGGGATGCGCCCCTCCCGGACCACCCTCTGAAATTAACACAGTAAAGAAAGGAATTGAATACTTGTGCCAAATGCTTATTAAATAATTCAGCATCGATCGATAAACAGCGGCACGTGAGACAAATTAACAGGTACCTATATATCTTTTTTTATTATACAATTACGTGCGTCAATCGGGAGTTTCTTCTTTTTATTTCTACCTCTTCGTCCCATAAAAAGTGTTAACCTTGACATTGGCCCGCTCGAATCTGATACCGGTTTCGGTAAAAGCGATTGAGAAACGAACCAGGTAAGGTAGGTTCAGTTTGTTATTCGATGTAGGTAAAGTTGGAAAGAATGTCCGATCAAAAACAGGTATAATAACTCTTTCAAATGGCGGGTTTTTAACGGTCAGATGGCGGGAATTTTTTTTTTTTTTTTTTTTTTTTTTTAATAGCTGTTATTAAATAAAAAAGGGCAATTTTATGACGCAAGTTTTAATTTGTTTTTGTTCGGAAATGCATGAAACTAAACAGGAGTTATTAAGAAACTATCGAATCGTACTCAACTCAGTTCTCCCCCCTCCCTTTTTTTTTTACAAACGCAATCGATTTTTCAGAAAATAGTGTCAAAGTGGGCATATTGAACTGATTTTACGTGCGAGAGAAGAAAGACCAGTCAAAACTGGGGTGAAAATTGCCTTGTCACTTGATCAAAAAAGCTTTTAACCAATAAGAAATTTATTGATTGAAAAATAACAAAAACTGAGTTAGATTCCAGATCACTAAGATGGGTTTTGCATTTTTATATCTTTTCGTTAAAAAAAGGTAAATGTGTCAAAATGTTTTCCGCTTGTTGAGAAGAGGATTGAGATCAGCCTTAAATAACAGAGTTCCAAACCGTAAATTAATCATAAACAAGAATGAAAAAAAGCATGCATCAAACATGAATTATGAAAAGGGTGTTCTTAACTGCTCCGCTCAACAAGCGAGAAACGTTTTGACACATTTACAAATTCATTTTTTAACAGAAAGGCCTGACTAGGGAAGCAATTTCGAATCGAACTTATTTTTCCATTTATTGATAATTAAATTACCTATCCAGTTCTAAGCTATTTCGATAAAGTGATCACCCGTTTTTCTCCTGCTTTCGATCGGTTTTTCTGCTTTCGTCGGGAAATGTGCTCAAAAGTGTCAAATTTGAAGGCTTGTTATAAAAAATCTATTGTGTTTTTTAAAAAACAGATAATTGAGTGCAATTAGACAGTTTCTGAATAATAACACCTGCTGTTTTCATGCATTTCCGAACAAAAATAAATTAAAGCATGTGTCACAAAGTGGCCCTTTTTGATTTAAAAACACCCTTAACACTAAAACTTTCCTTTCCACTGAAACCTTTTATGAAACCTTCATGTTCTCAACTGCTCTGCTCATCAAGCGCAAAATGTTTTGGCGCATTTAATAATTCATTTTTAACGGAAAGATATAACAAGTTGGAAATTGCAAGTTAAACGTAGCAAATGAGGTGAGTTTTTAATATGATGAAGTTTTTAAAATATTCAGATCTTGCTGTTATAGTAGGCAGTACTTCAGATACAGTATAGTGGCCGAAATCTTTTAAGTATCCCTGTATATACCATCTGCTTTCTATTATACAGGAAGCAAGTTATAGTAAACCTCAGCTACGTATATCAATTTCATAAAATATGAAATACAGGGAGAGCAAAAAGTCCGTAAAAACTTTAAAAATTCATAAAAAACGAAAAAATAACCGAAATGAAAACGGTTTGCAGGGTTAGCATCCATAGGTCACGGGGATTTTTTTTAAGACAGAAATAAAAAATAATTCAAAAAACAGCCGACAGATGGCACTGGTACTTGCGATTTCCGCGGAAATATGCAAATGAACCGGTTATAAGAGCTTGCGCTCCTAATCCACAACTAGTTCACCGTTGTGAGTCGTGAACTTGATCAAGGATGCTCACTGCGAAGGACAAAGCTTTGTTGGTGAAGTTATTTTACATGAACAAGGAATCAGCGACTATTGCTTTGCGTAAATTCCGATTTCAAAAGGATTTGAGGACGGGAAAGGGGGCTTTAACAGCGGCAGGCCTCATAAAGCTTGTTCGGCGGTTTGAGGAAACATTCTGTTCTTTATTTGGGTATCTTTTCTTTGATTTGGGTACATCAGCGCCACCTATTGGCTGTTTTTGAATTTTTTTTTTTCATGTCTTAAAAAAATCCCCGTGACCTATAGATACTAACCCTGCAAACCGTTTTTCATTTCGGTTATTTTTTCGGTTTTTATGAATTTTTAAAGTTTTTACGGACTTTTTGCTCACCCTGTAGTTTAATATAATTAAAACGCACCCTAAACTATGCCCTTCTATATACCACTATACAAATGAATCCTTTTGTGTGACCCTGTAAATTAATAACAAGTTTCTTTGCATCACATATTGTAGAATATAATATATTTAGATTTTAGTGTACGCTTCATACTTACATATCAAGTTTATTGTGTTAGAAAGAGTGCAACTTTATTAAAATGGACTTTAAACTATTTTTTTAACCTTGACCGTCATGTAACGGAATATCTTTGATTGTACCTGTAATTGATCTATACATCTGATGTTCATAAAATTTGAAATAAATCGACAAAATTAGATAACAATTATATTTTTAAATTTCAAACGAATCGGTTAAGTAGTTTTTGTGCTATTATATGCGACTAGACGGACGGATGGATTGAATGACGACTGTAGACACTACCCAACAAACACATAACTTGTGGGCCATTAAAGGTGTCGTTAACGTTGGCCCAAAGTGTTTGGTGACGGCCCGCCATCCTTTGCCGTAACGGCTCCGTCAAAAAACTATCACGCCGGCCAGAACGCGGCCACAAGATGAGGCCCACAAATGTGCCATAAACTTTTTATCAAAATATCAGACAGCCTCAAACTTGCCACAGTTATTCTTTTAAAGGCCATTAACAATCAGAGCTAGCCAGAAGTGTGCCCTAGCCATGCCATTTGTGTTTTGTAAGAATTAAGTTTAGCCAAAAGCTGCCCACAAAAGAGCCCTTTATGATTTATTCTATCCAAAAGCCTGCCACTACCATGCCATAACAATTATTTAAGCATAAATTCAAAATCTGTTTAATAAAAAATATTTATTAAAGAACTGCTTGAATGATTAAATGTTTTTGCATGAAAAATAAATATATTAAGAATAATTTAGGTACAATAAAATATATGTATATATAAATTAACTTTTCTTGAATTTTTCGAAAATTTTCCAAAATACAATACTTCGCATATTAAATTTAATAATTTGTTTATTTTCAATTTTAACTAGCCAAAAGCATGCCAGTTTCGTGCCATAAAGATTACTTAAGTATAAATTCAAAATTTGATCTATAAAAAATATTTCTTAGGAGATTGTTTAAATGATAAGTGTTTTTTCGTGAAAACAATATATTAATAATTATTTAGGTAATTTTTTCAAAAGCATTATATGTATATATATATATACATATACTTTTTTGAAAATTTTTCAACCTTATTATTTGGCAAAGTGAATTTATTATTATTATTTTTTTTTTTCAATTATTCTATTTTAAAAATTCATGTGTAATGCCATTTCTAAATTGCATTTCATATAGCTTTTAAAAGTATTAATTAAAAAAAATTAAACTAATTAAAAATTTCACTATGCCAAGTAGTAGGTTTTGAAAATTTTTGAAAGTTTTAAAATAATAAATTCACAATTCTTTTGAAAATTGTACCTGAATAATAATTAACACATTGTTTTTCATGTAAAACAGTTATCATTTAAAAAATCTTCCAGAAAATATTTTTATAGATCAAACTTTGAATCTATATTCAAATAATTTTAAAATTATATAAATTGTTAAACATTTTAAAAGTTTTAATTGAAAAGAATAAATTATTTATTTAATTCACCATACCAAGAATTGTGTTTAAAAATAATTCAAGATAAATAAATTTATGTATGTATATTTAAAATATACACTGAATGATTATTAATTTTTTTTTTTTTTCCAAGGAAAACAGTTTTTTATTTAAACAATTTTGTAACAAGATTTTTTCATAGAACAAATTTTGAATTTACCCTTAAACAATTTATATAACCTTAATATGATCTGTTATGTGTGCTACATTTAAATTTCATGTATTTGTAAATATATACAGGGTGTCCCAAAAAGTCGTTTACAAACTTAACATGCTGGTCTGTCATATCATGATGAAAATATTAAATAGGAAATTAAGGGTCCCAAACGTCTTCCAAAGGAGATATGCGCCATTAAAGTTTAGGGTCCAAAAATTCAAATGATTGTAAAAAACAGAAAAATAGGTCGATTCGTTTGCGGTTTTTACTAAAACTATTCTTTATGTCAGTATTTTCCTGAAAATAAATTATTAAGATAAATTTCAAAAAATGTCGATAGAGGGCGCTTTAGACATTGGAGTAACGATAAACTAGTTTTTACCATTATTTTTTGCATCTCATTGAATTTTTTTAGAAGCTTAGACATAAACTTAAATTTTGAGCTCAAAATCTAAATCGTTGGATATTGTTAAAAAGCGCAAACAGAATTGCGGGGGGAGGTTCAAATTTCAAATGATCATAAAAAAAGGAAAAATTGGTCAATTGATTGCGATTTTCACTAAAATTATTCTTTATGTCAGTATTATATTGAAAATAATTTATAAAGATAAAATTTAAAAAGTGCCGATAGAGGGCGCTTTAGACTTTGGAGTAACGTACAACTATTTTTTTCCGTTATATTTTGCATCTCATAAATTTTTTTTAGAAGCTTAGACATAAACTTAAATTTTGAGATGAAAATCTGAATCGTTGGAAGTGGTTAAGTAGCGCAAACTGAACTGTGTTGATCAGTTGAAATGTTACCTCCCCCACCCCTCGAACGCAGTTCAATTTTTGGCCGCTTAATTACTCAAAACGATGCAGATTTTGAGCACAAAATTTAAGTTTGAACTTTTACAAGCATTTTATTCCATACAAAAAATAACGGTTAAAAATAGTTGTTGGTTACTATAAAGTTTAAGGCGCCCTCTGACGGAATTTTTTGACAGATATCTGTAAAATTTGTTTTCAAGAAAATATTGATATAAAGAATAGTTTTAGCGAAAACCGACCAATTTTTCCGTTTTTTATAATCATTTGAAATTTGAACCTCTCCACCATCATTGAACACAGTTCCGTTTGCGCTACTTAACCACTCCCAACGATTCAGATTTTTATCTCAAAATTTAAGTTTATGTCTAAGCTTCTAAAAAAAATTATGAGATGCAAGAAATAACGGAAAAAATAGTTGTACGTTACTCCAAAGTCTAAAGCGCCCTCTATCGGCATTTTTAGAATTTTATCTTTATAAATTATTTTCAAGATAATACTGACATAAAGAATAATTTTAGTGAAAATCGCAAATCAATTGACCAATTTTTCCGTTTATTATAATCATTTGAAATCTGAACCTCCCCCCGCAATTCAGTTTGCGCTACTTAACCACTTCCAACGATTTAGATTTTGAGCTCAAAATTTAAGTTTATGTTTAAGCTTCTAAAAAAATTTAATGGGATGCAAAAAATACCGGAAAAAAAATAGTTGTACGTTATTCCAAAGTCTAAAGCGCCCTCTATCGGCATTTTTTAAATTTTATCTTTATAAATTATTTTCAATATAATACTGACATAAAGAATAATTTTAGTGAAAATCGCAATCAATTGACCAATTTTTCTGTTTTTTATAATCATTTGAATTTTTGGACCCTAAACTTTAATGGCGCATATCTCCTTTGGAAGACGTTTGGGACCCTTAGTTTCCTATTTAATATTGTTCATCATCATATGACAGACCAGCATGTTAAGTTTGTAAACGACCTTTTGGGACACCCTGTGTATATATTTATCATTTTATGTGACTTTTCATTTATTAGTAAGCCTGTTACCAGTATATGCATATTTATTAAAACTTTATTAAATTATAATCTGAGAAACAATTATTATATTTGCATCATTTAAATATTTTTAAATTTCACATTTAGATTTTTCTTTCACAGCTTAAGAAGAAATTTTACTCACACGAAAAACACACTTGTTAATGCTAATCATAAGGTGTATGTGTGTGTGGGGGGGGGGGATGTAAATATCTCGTTCGAATTTTAATATTTGTTCTTGCATTGGATAGCTGAGGTAGACCTCTGCAATTTTTTTTCTACAGTTTTCTTTTTTAGATTGCTTTGTTTTTGAAAATTATAATATTTTAGTTAAATAAAAAACAAATAAATGAAAAACTGAACAATACTAAATGAGCTCTTTGCAGAGATTGACGTCAGCAATATAATGCAATATACATGTATATATACTGTAATTTTCGGTGTATAATTCCCTAATCAAACAATCTTTTTTACCCCAGAAATATTTTAAGTAAATTATAATTTATCCAATAACAGTAAATATTTGGCTTCATGTACTGAATAAAATTTCTGTGTCAAAACAGAATTGTTTGATCCGCTCCGCGTATTACATGCCGGAAACGGTACATGATGCATATATATATACGAAAGAGATATTTAAATTTTTTGCTTCCATAGGATAAACCTTAGGAAGCAGGTGCATTCGCTAGAGTAAAGTAGCAACAATAGTCGAACATTACTTTAATTACCTCACAAACATACTTTATTCTTTGCAGTAATTTTAAATGCCATCATTATTTTAACGATTTTGCATAATTTTACTGAATTAATTTTTTTTTTTTTTTTTTTTTTTTTTTTTTTTTTTTTTTTTTTTTACTTTTTAATTAATAAAATTTTCTATACTAGTCGAAATTTTACGGGCATTAAATTTTGCGAATAATATTTTTTTACAATAAAAATGAATTGAAATTACCTAGCTTTCACAATATTTTTAATGGCATAATCGGAAAATAACATTAAAAAAAAGATCAAATTTCAAACTTTGAGGAAAAAAATAAAAATATACTGTTGAAGTTTCGTAATTTACACAAAATGTTAATATGACAAAAGCAATTTATTTTAAATATTATGTAATATTATCCAAGCGCGGCTCTAAAATATCATTCATTATTCGAAAAGGTACAATAACAACAATAAGAATAAATTTTATACAAATTAAGATCATCAAGTTTTAGTGGTATTTTTAAACACATGCTCTATACTGCGAATTTAAACTAACGTGTGAAAAGAAAGCATATTTTACCTGTTAAAATAAACATAAATTTTACGCATATTAAACTATTCAAGGAGTCGCAATATGTTTATCGCATACGTGTACATCGTCGTAAAATGAAAATAATTACTTCGAAAAAAGATGCGACAATAAGAATAACCTTTAATTAAATTAAAATTATCACATTTTTGCGATTGCTTTGCGCCAAATATATCACAAGTAAATATTCTGCGTTTAATAAAAATGTCTCATAGATTTATTTTGCATTACTTTACAACGAATTTATGTTAAAAACAATGATGCAAAAGAAAATTCAGAATATAATTTAATAAAATTTTAATGAATAAACACATACTAGATAAGACTTACCATTTATAATCTGGATAATATTCTTTCGAGAATTTCTGCATCGTTAAATGTCAACAACATACTCATACTATAGTGCAGAGAAAAATGATAAGGGCATGTCCAGTTTCTCTATAGCAATGCCAACCCCGCAAAATTCCGAGAATCTCCTCACCCCATCCGTACCCTCCGATATCTTTGCCTCAGGCAATAGTGACCTTGAGCGCAAGCAGTAATCTAACCTTTTGCTTCCAGTATTCACCAAATGCTTTTTAGCAGTTGTAATGGGAGAAAGAGAAATGTTTTTAGAGGGATATTTTTTTTACGAGTTGTTATTTATCAAAATCTTAAATTAAATAGTTAAAAGAAAACTTTTGTCTTCAATCATGTCTTTTCAAACTTATTTATTTATTTATTTATTTATTTTTTTTTTTTTTTGTTAAAAGATTTTTTCCCCTCTGTTTTTGAAAGATAAAAAAAGCTTTTATAAAATTTCATCATCTGCTGAGAAATGGGGGGGGGGATGGGTACGAAAATGTCTTTTAACAATCACAGTTTAATAAAACAAATATTTTGTTTAAGTTCACAATTATCTTCTTAAGAAATTATTTTTTTAACAAAATAAATATAACAATACAAATACAGTATACTCTCTAAGACGGACTCTGTATAAGATGGAAATTAGTTTAACTCTGAAAGTTTATCAACTTTTTGTGAATCTATAGACAGAGTAAAATTTCTCTAAAATGAAATATTGTCAACTATGGATAATTTTCTCTGTCCCAATAGATTCCATCTTAGACAGAGTTTACTGTAAATATTAATTATATCTTATAAAATATTGATAATAAATATTTAAATATATAATCTATATTTACACAAATAACTTTATATAATGTTTTGTTTTCACAAAAGATTTCGTTCAGCTATAAGGCGACTGCCAAATTTTTCTGTTCAACAACGCTAAATATTTATGCAATTTCTGACTCATTTTTAAAGGAAAAGGCATTAAACTGGCTAGCCTGATAACTAAAGCGATTTGAAATTGAATAAGTTTTCCTTTTTCTTATAAATAAAAAAAAACATTGGGATGTAAGCGGTTGTGGTCACGTAACAACCGTTTTCCTTCTGTCTCGCAGTAGTCAGTCATATTTAGAACACAGATTCAAAACACACAATTTAACAGTATTTGCTGATTTTTTATTTATTTATTTAATTTTACATTTGTAACGTTATACCCACGTTGGGTGTCATTTGTAACGGTTGGTTGGTCGTGGTGGGGATTAAATGCAGACATACTCGGTAATTAAGATAAAACAACACAGTTTATTAAAATGATAATGGCTCAAGGGAAGTGGAGCAAGTCTAAATTTTTTACAACTGAGAACACTCTTAAAAGACTAAACGCATACTCACAGGCTCCGGACTAGCTCAATCGTGGCACCTTCTAATACTTCTCACTATCTCTTGGCTAAGCTGCTAGATAAAACTTAATTAGACAGCCCGTGGCTGTGTGTAATTCTTTATTCACTTTCAAATAATCAAAATGTAATTACTATGAAACTTCTTACCACGGCCAACTCTCAAGTCGAATACCGAAACTCCTTTACAACTCACTGGAGGCTTGCTGCTACTTTCAATCTGCTAGCACTTCGCTGACTAATAGCGCCAGAACACTCGGCTGGCTATTCCCAGTGATTCACTACGCTATCTAATGTCAGAGATCCTCACTCGCTGGCTAATGCCAGAGATACTCACTCGCTGGTAATGCCAGAGATACTCACACGCTGGCTAACGCCAGAGATACTCTCCACACACTCAAACTCCAAGCTTTTATATGCTGCAAACTGAGATACTTCACATTAACATATTACTAATAACCGCGAGCTAACTGCAGAATCCGAAAGAGACACACATACTCTAGAAAGTTAAAGTAAAAGAGAGGATAGATGTCGCTTTTACGCTTACACATGTTAAATTATTGACGTCACGATCTCAGAAATACTAGAGTGCCTTTATGACAAAGGTCACTCCCTCACAACCCCCCTCGGATTCCACAGAGAAAAAGGGCTGGGCCAAATGCATGCCCAGAATTTTTTCTTGTTATAAATTTCAAACCGTAAAAAAAACACAGTGATGGGTGAAATTTAGCGCCGAAACATAACTTTTAAAATATTAACTTTAACCCACCACACCCAAAAAACCTCAGTTTGCCTCAAATATTCACATATTCAATCCAATCATTCTTCTATCCTAAAAAATAGCCTCCGTAAAACTTCCAAAACTCGTAAAACTTTCAAAACTAATTACTTCTTCTTTCAAAACAACCCACTCCACTGGGAGTGCTAAAATTCCTCAAAACACTACACTTTCGAAATTTTCCTCAATACTGCAATACACCGTAACTTCACAAAAAATTTCTCCATAAAACTTTCCCAACATTAGAATTTGCACCAAATCCAAAAAACCCAACGCGCAAAAATTTTCCTCACCAAAATTTCGCACTCATCTAGAATTAAATTTACTTCATACTAAAATAACTCTGCTACTACGTAATACCTACATACCCATTAGCCAATGAACTAACTCCCAAAACTTCTTCAGACATAGCTCCACTTTCACAATAATTGGGGCACATACGTACAGCGTCACATAGCTGTGCTTATGCAAGAATCAAAAATATCAAATTTACAAAATGACGTCATCAAGTAACTCTTCATCTGTATTAACTAAAAGAAAAATAGCAGAATCAATACATAACACAGGTATACTTCCCTGCAAGAAAATTACATTAACATTCAATTTTAATACAATACAATTTCAAATTCAAATGCAACTTAAAACTTCGCAACTTGCGGAAACCATTCCCAACTAAAGTACAAACGTAACACATAAAACACGAACGATAAGGAGAAAGTTAATTCATTAAATGTTAGTATAAGAGATAGAAACGCGTGTCAAGGACTTCTTGACCGCAAAACACGTGCCCGTCCGAACCGCGGCGCGTGTACAAAATAACCCAAATTACTATCTGTACTTTCTGAAAATTTAAACATACATTAACATACATTTTATAACACATGAACAGTATAACAATATAATAAAATTTTAACAACTAACATAACAATTTAACAATAGATCCAGAATTTTTAAAAGCAGTTAAGACCAAAATCTCAAACATACATAAAACTAACAATTTTGCAAACAAATTTTGAACACAATTAAGCACTAATCGTGAGTCCGTCAAAAAATTCCAAAAATGGCCAAAAATACAAAACAGTCTCTCTGCTTTCTATTCTTTCACATTGCTACCGCATATATGCACTCTAATAGAAATTTAATAAAGAACATTATCACCCAATCATAGAGATGATTCGCTGCTAGCCGGCTTCATACTACAAGATGGCTTTCTCCTCTTGTCCCAGAAACCTTGTACGAAGGATCTTTCGTCATCAGAACTGTACGGTGACGCCACAGTTGACTGTCGTGCCTGCAGCCTGGTTCTGAATGGATGCCGTGGGATACTTGTAGGTTCCGCTCGACGACTCTGCTCTGGCCGGTTCGCTGGGGTCATTCCATGGCGAGATTCACACTGCTGATGCCGGTAATCTGAATGTTGTTTCCTCTTTCTAGACGCACCCGAAGTTACTGAAGATCCTAGGCCACGTTTCTTTCCGGATCTATGCTGTTTCTTATTGGGTAAAAATTCGGAATTTAAAGTTCTTTTAAGAGTTTGACGAGTGTCCATACGAAATTTCTTTCGAGGATTAATCACTGAAGATGGTGAACTATTAGATAATTTATGTTTCTGAGGTTGCTGTCTAATAAGTGGAGGAACGGGACAGTTTATGATCTTTTGTCTTTTATGGTACACAGAGTCTGATGTATTTGACACTGCTCTCTTATTTTTATTATCATACTTTGCTCTCGGATTGATAGGCTTTCTACTTTCAATAACAGTTTTTTGGAGCTGTTTGACCAAATTTTCTTCTTGAATATTGATGGAAAGAATTAGATGAAGAAGTGCTGGACTCGGGACACTCATTGGATCGGGAATTTCGCGAAACACCACTCGACACATGAGAACCTTCACTACCATTTTTTCTAAACTTATAAACTCTAACCTGATCCAGATTAACCGACATTCTTTCACCATTGACATTAACAATCAAATTATTATTTCGAACTTCCAAAACTTCAAACGGATTTACCAAGTTTGAACCAAACTTAGCTACTCTCTTTTGACGACTTGAACTTAACCAATGCTTTTCTACCAACACAAAATCCCCAACTTTCACTTCTAACTCCCTCCTACGCATATTATAATACTGAGCTTGCTTTTCTTGCGCTTTTCCCATCTGAACCTGAGCCTCTTTAACCAACCTCTCAATATCCTGGCACATGTACTGACTTTCCGCATCTGACACCATAACTAGTCTTTGGAATGGAGTAATGACTTTTCTACCCAAAAACAATTCAGCCGGCGCATAGGCGTAGGAACCGGGGGAGCTGGGGGAGCTCCGGCTCCCCCTGGGATTTTTCAGACGGGCTCAGCTCCCGCCTCTAGAGAAATTGAAAAATAAAGTTTACTTTTTCTAGAAAATTCACGGGGAAAGGACAAGTGTCTCCAAACAAAAGATAGTTTTAATAAGATAAGAACAGAGAAGCTATCCTTCCGCTCCAGCACAATAAGAAAATTTTAATTTTTAGCGAAGCACTTGACCTTAATAATGCATAAAAAACGATTGAATCAAAAAGGATCGAATCCATATTCAGGAATACAACTTCAACCACGCCAGAAGATCTCAAACAAAAAATTAGAATACATGCTGAGGATTTTGATTTGACTAATCTTTCTGCAAAGTTGACACTTCTACCAACACTAGTCCCGAACGGAACTGAAAGAAATACGTTGTCGATCACAATTAAAATGATGTCATCACAGGAATTAGTAGACAAATTGTTTTGTAAAGTTTACCTTTTGGCAGAATTTATTTTGTTATTCCGATATCATTAATGACAGCTGAGAGCTTTCAATGACTTTCTTCAATCAGAAACACCGCCGAACAACAATGTATCAATATAGACTCAACCACTTGATGCTATTGCATATTTATAAAGAAGAAGCCTTTAAAATTGATTTGAAAGAGATTATAAAGAATTGTAAACAAAAAACAGCAGAAATAAAACTTTAACTTTTGATAAATGGGAGTGGGAGAAGCCTGAAATTTGAATATTTTATTCGGTATCGTCCATAAATTAAGTGTCATCAAGTATATCGAATATAAATTATTTAAACTGGATTAAAAAGCCGGTGATCTTTTGATATGCTTCTATTTTACACTCTTTTTTGTGAAAAGTGCAACATAAGAAACCCTCCGAAATGAATGAAATGATCCTCGCCACTAGCTTTTAACAGTATGCTCCGCAAGGGCGTGCGAAGACAAAACTGTGTTCAGGGCAAAATTTCAATTTGGAGCTGTTTTCCCCCAAATTTTTCTTCTGACTGGCCAAAAAATGGCGTTGATACTATAAATTTGGGACCTTTTTAAAATTCCACGCCCGGGGTGACCGCCCCATTCGCCCCCCTACTTTCGCACGGCGCTGATGCTCCAGCTCCCCCTGTTTTTTCAAAATTCCTACGCCACTGAGCCGGCGTTTTCCCCGTTGACTCGTGAACTGCTGTACGAAGTGCGTACGCAAAATGCTGAAGAAACTGGTCCCAATTTGCATGATGAGAACCAACATAAGAAGAAATCATTTGAATTAATGTACGATTTACACGTTCAGCCATATTAGACTGAGGACGATACGGAACAGTAAAAGAATGATCGATCTCCAGCTTTTCACACAGGGCCTTAAATATATCAGAAATAAAACAAGGGCCATGATCGCTAACTACCCTAATTGGTGCACCATATTTAGAAATATAATTATCGAAAAATGCATCGGCAACTGCAGGTGCAGAAGCCTTCCTGAGGGGGACTAACTCTACCCATTTACTAAAATAATAAACTATAACTAGTACAAATCTATATCTTTTAGGTTTAGACAATGGATAAGGACCGATTAAATCTACACCTACACATTCATTAGGAAAATTTACTTTAATAGGTATTAATTTGCCAGGTGGACTTACATTTTTATAATTATAACGTTGGCATGTGCTACAGCTGGAGACATAAGCGCGCACTGCTTCCCGCATTTTAGGGAAGTAGCAGGATTCACAAATTCGAGCATAAGTTTTCCTGATTCCTAAGTTACCTGCTAATGGATTATCATGAAATTCTTTCAAGATGGCCTTACGAAGACTAGCCGGAATAAAAACTCTTAATTCACCACGTGAATTTACAATTTTAGAATAAAAAAGAAGACCATCGATAAGCTTAAAAGATTGGGACCATTTCTCAAACATAGGCACATCTGCGCTCGGGACATCATCAGGATTTTCCAGGTAACGATATAAACTACCAAACTCTTCATCTTGTTTCTGTTCCCTTATCAACTGCTCTCGTGACCTTAACACCAACGAAGACAATGCGCAACACTTAACTTCCTCCGTGACCTCTAAACCACCATGCGGGTTTCGAGACAAAGCGTCCGCTACCGCATTTTCCTTGCCAGCCCTATGTTCTATAATCACATTATACTCTGATAACTTCAAACACCATCTGACCATACGAGAAGACAAACCCTTTCCATTAGTTAACTTTGTCAAAGCTGAATGATCCGTAATGACTTTAACCGGTATATTAGTGAAAAAACAACGAAATTTATTCAAAGCCCAAATTACTGCAAGACACTCCCTTTCCGTAATCGAATAATTCCTTTCCGCTGCATTTAAAATTCTCGACGCAAACGCTATAGGTCGACCTTTCTGTGCTAACATAGCTCCAACCCCCACTGCACTCGCATCGCAATACACTTCAAACTGAGACGAATAATCGGGGTGAGCCAAAACAGGAGGGGAAACTACTGCCTCTTTTAATAATTCAAACGATCTCTGAGCCGCTGATGACCATACAAACTTCACCCTTTTCCTTTTTAAATTATACAACGGTTCACATAGCTCTGAAAAACGTGGAATGAACTTGGCGAACCAAGCCACCATCCCTAAAAATGTCGCCACTTCCTTACTATTTTGGGGGGGACTCATTGACGTAATTGCCTCAATTTTCTCATTATCTATATTAATACCATCACGCGTAATTATAACTCCTAAATACTTTATCTCTTTTCTCAAAAATTTACATTTTTCCAACTTAACTGTTAACCCAGCATCTCTTAACAACGTAAACACTTCCCTCAATAATCTTAAATGCTCTTCAAAAGTAGCTGCCATTATAATTATATCGGTAGGTAGACCAAGACACCCTTACCAAGCAAAGGTTTAAGGATATTATTCATGGCCTTCTGGAACGTTGCCGGCGCTCCCGATAAACCAAAACTCATTCTCTTAAAAGCAAAACAACCGTCCCGAGTAATAAACGCAGTCTTAGGTATGTCCTCCGGCTTCATTGCAATCTGAAAATAACCTGACGTAAGATCTGACGTTGACATATAATTCGTACTCGTTATATTAGCCAAAATGTCGTCAATTACTGCAATAGGATACTACGGGTATTGCGTTATCGCATTTAACTTTCTATAACCTACTGCAAACCTATATGCCTCTGGATTATCTAAACTTTTCCCATTATTTTTACGACATAACACTACTGGAGATGCAAAAGGAGACTCAATTGGCATTATAATATCGTCCGCTAGCATTTTTTGAATATGATAATCAATTATAACTTGTTTAACTTTATCATAACGATATGGTTTACTAGCAACAGGTGCTTTTAAACCAGTATCAATCTCGTGCCACACTGTAAAAAATTTTCAGAAACATTTCTGAAAATAACGAAGACCTGTGCTGCACGATACTAACGGAAAGGTTTCTGATTCGAACAGGAAAGTGTTTCGGTTAAAACACGGAACCTTTCTGATCCGTAATGAAAAGTTTCTGAATGTATCCGAAACCTTCCTGAATATATCTGAAAGCTTTTTGTATACATCTGAAACCTTTCTGAATAATCTTAAACCTTTCATTATGGATCGGAAAACTTTCTGAATATATCGGAAATATTTCATTACAGGTCGGAAAAGTTTCTGAATATATCAGAAGCCTTTCTGAATATATCTGAAAACATAGTAAAGCTTCCATTAAGGATAGGAAAGTTTTCAGATTGTGTAGCCAATCTTTCATTGCGGAACGGAAAGGTTTCGGAATATATATGGAACATTTCATTTGGGATCGAGAATGTTCCTGAATATGTATAAAAGTTTTTATTATATATCAAAAAGATTTCCTGTTTTAGCTAAATGTTTTTTCGGTTGAAATCGACTGTCACTGTAGTGCAGATGTGCTCAAATATTTTTCGGCGATGTTTCCGTATATATTCGAAAACATCGCAGAAAAATATTTATACGCATTTTTAATATTCGGTTTTGCTTTGATAGTGGCACAACAGAAAATTTCACGTTCATCCTTAATTTGAAGTCAGCAATAAAAATATGCATTATTGGACTTATGAAAGACTGAAACAATTGAAAATAGCATACTAACTTTATAATAAAAAATACTGTAACTGCACTGTTAACATCAGATTTAGGGAATCAGAAGAAAAAGAAATATATATCTGAAAGAAATTTAGCTGTGGCCTGTATTTTAAAAAGAAAAAAGGTAGTAATATTATTAATAAAAAAAATAATAACTTCGAGAATTGATCCCCCCCCCCTTTTTTCGCAAAAACACACATGAACATTATTTTTTAGAGGTTTTTCTTTATATTTTTGTGTATGCAATATGAATGTATTTTATTATCGACATTGCTGCTAAGTCTTATGCACTGGAGGAAACAAACTACCCCCCAAAAATTTCTCTAGCAAAACTTATTAAAAATTTGCTGCAGTTCTGTTTTAAGAGGTTGTTTAATACAGCAAAGTACAGTAAGTCAACCCTTTAGCAGACAGGAAATTCTAATAATCTTAAGAAATTCTTATAATTAGGATTTTTTTTTTTTTTTTTTTTTTTTTTTTACAACTTAAGCACGAGGTACACATGATAAATCTAAACGGCATCTGTAACTTCTTCCCACAAACACTGTCTTCTGGGTTTGCAATGCAAATTCATTATTTAGAAAATTCCATTCAGAAAAGCTTAAAAGTAGAAGTAGATTGTGTAAAAAATCATAAGCTAACTGTACATAAAAATTAAATGAACGCAGAATCATAATCCAGTTAATTTCAATCCAATTTTTCAGGTGAGATAACACAAATTATGAGTCATTTAAATAACTTTTTGTGTGTGTGTGGGGGGGGGGGGGTGTCAGATTGAAAAATGATAAATGTAAATATTAAAAACATTCAGAAAAAATCTACTAGGTTATGATATCTGTAATGATTGGAGATCTTTTTTCACTGCAAAAACTTTTTCCCTCATCTTCAAATAATTATTAGCAATATGAAATGCTTTTCAAACGCATGTTGTTAGCCACCAATCTTTGATGCATTAATAGTACAATATGGAACTCACAATTTTTTATAGTAAGGAAATGCTGATATTTTTCTGTTTCTCAAAAAATTTCCCTTAGCCCTAACTTTTACCTTCATGGTTTGATCAAGTCCATTAACGAATTTAAGGCTCTTTTTCCTGCAAATCAAGACATTTGCAAGCTAGTGTTTTCTCTATGAGGTTATTTCTTAATAACTCGTTTCTATTTTTCTTTCTTTTTCTGTATTGGATAGCTGAGGTTCTTTACATTGGTGCTTTTTTTTTATTTTGGTTGCAGATATCTTTTAGAATGACACTTATTTTCAGAACCGGTTTTGAAAGCAAAAGCAACTTTGAGGGACCTCAGCTATCCAATGCCAAAATAATAATAATAAATAAATAAAATACTTAAAAATCTCTAAATGCAAAACAGTTATTAGAAAATAATCTCTTTCTAAGAGGAGCATTAGTTGAGAGCGTCTCTGCTTGCAGGAACAGAAACCTTAAAGCTTCTTAATTTTTTGTGTTAATTTCAAAATGATCCATACAAAATTATCGCAGTTATCGTGCAGACAAGAAAATGAAGTATATATATTTACATAAAGCATTGCAATATACAGGATTTCTTACATAACTCACCTAAAAACCGTTCCTTCAAAAGCTTGTCAGATTACATAACTCTGTAATACACTTCTTTATGAATATTATGACATACATTTTTGTTATGAATGCATGATAAATATTTTTGTTCTTTAGTATCTATTGAAAAAAAGGAACATTCTATTACTATTGTTCTATTTGTGCATTATCTATGCAAATATTGAAATTTAATAAACATATATGCTTACTTTCAATTTTTCTTTGAGTTGCATGCATCATTTCTTTTTCCCTTTTAAAACTTTAAACATTAAAAAAATTGTACAATAGTTTTTGAGTCAACATTGTTACCTAACCTAGATGACTACATATTGTCTTTTATGACCAGAGTTTCCACTTCAAGTCTCCCCAAAATATTCAGGACCATTTTGCTGTATTTAGTCACTATTTTACATCATAGATTCCACCCCCCTCCCAATATTTTGATTCAATTTCTTTCTTGAACAAAATGATGGAAAAAATATAGTACTGGAAAATAAAAACAAAAATCCAGGGCTTATCGAGATATTCCAGAATTCTTGCAAACCCTATTTAGTCTTTCCTTATTTGTGTTTGGTATATGTATTGCATGTCAATTCAGACATGTATAAAATTGATATCCTTCATAAGATGGCTCCTTGATTAGGGTTTTGATTTTGGTCACAATTATTTTTTATAAAGTTATTTTCACTTTCAGAACCCGTCAGAAAGTGAAAGTAACTTTATAAAACAATACTTGAGACCAAAAATTGTGAAAGTAAGCAAGGAGTGTTCTTGCGAAGGACATCAACTATACAATGCAAAGAAAATTATTTAAAAATGTCAAAATGAGAAAGATTTATTAGAAAAATGCCACCCTACAGGAATAGCATTAGCTCACAAGTGTCTATGCAGGCAGGGACATGACCCTTAAGACTGATTATTTTAGATTATTTTGCATATCAGTGCATGAAGACTTTCACAAAATATAGCTAATGGGATTCAGAGGTCATATAAAACATTAATATATTTAACTATTTCAGAAAGGCATTTTTTTTTATATAAACAGTACCTAAAATAATTATTTTACTTATTTTATTTATTTATTTTAACAAGGTATTTATGACAAATTGTTAAGAATTATACTTATTGAACATTGAATAAAAAATAATTTTTTAACTCAATAATTTGTCCAATTTTGAACTCAGTTATCCCATTATGATGTTTATGAATATAAATTATAAAAGTGATAACACTAAACATATTTAACATTCTACTTCTCTTATTGAAATAACTATTGTCAGCATTACCGATATAATTTTTAACAGCAAAAATACTTTGACACACTAAGCAAATATTTCGAAATATACACATAATTTTTTTAATTACAATACTTATTATATTAATAAAAAGATGATATCTTATATAACCAGCACATAAAAAACGCAAATTTGTAGAGAAGTGCAGATAATGAAACGACCATGCTATATTATGTCAGTAATTGTTCTTAGTAAAATATGTAATTAAAAATGCTTTAGTTTTCATGGTTTAAATGGCAATATTTGTAACATCAGTAATTCATGTAAGTTTATGCATATGACTAAGTATTAATGTTAATATTATTAAATACATACCAGTTTTATGCATGTAAAAAACCTCTGCTTTCTTTTAAATAGACTGTACACAAAGAAACACATTGTTTCTAGCTCAAAGATAACATATTATTAAAAAAAACAGCTATGAGCTATTGATCTCAAATTAGACTCAAATTTAAAAGTATATAAAAGCTAGATACTTATGAATCATCAACAACAACAAAAAAAATTATTCAAAATGATTTATTGAACTAATATTTTATTCAAAAATTAAAAATATCAGTCAGAAAGATTTTAATAAGACTTAAAACTTCGACAAAATATTACAAAAAGTAATTAATTTAGTTGGAAATGTTTCGGGGATTAATTTCAGAATGCAACTTTCATAAAACAAATATGTGGTTGTTGCTCGTTTAGGGTATTCAATATTACACACAAAATACATTCCTACTGCTACAGATACTGTCTCCAAAAATCCATTACATTCGATAATAATACTATTTTCTGAAACCATATTTACTCCAATATAGTTAAAAATGTTCACGATAACAAGAAAAGACTGAAATGTTTCACTGTTGATGTTGACTTGTGATGGAATGCACTCCAAAGACAAATTTCTTTGCCTCTTTGGTGCCAGCAATAACTTGTCGATGTAAACCTTTCTTCTTGGAGTAGGCACTAAATCTTTATTTTTCTTGACATCCTCTCTCACCTTATCATATACCTTGATGTTCCAACTTTCATGACCTTTCCCAATGTAAGATTTTAGGGAAGGATATTCATATATTAGTAAACTATGATGTCCGGCTGTTTCATATTGGGGAATAATGTATATTCCTTAATTTCGTTTGAAAGATGTCTGAACAATTGACTTTTTGTCAACCACAGCAACTCATCAATCATTGTGATCAATCTGTTGAAAAATTCTCTTTTGGAATTAGAAATGTGGCAGGCCAAGGAAGTAGTTTTATGCCTGGAAAGAAAATGTATTTAGTATAATCATTTCTGAAACAGAGATACATTTTATTTTCTGCTGAGACTGATAAACTAAATTATTAAAATAAATGTACATGTATCAATATAAAAATAAAAACCCTAAATGAGTTAAAAGTGGGATACAGCCAGGGTTGGAAAAAAACCAGGTTTTTTTGAAAAAAAAAAACCAAAAAAACCGATTTTTTTGGTTTAAACCGGGTTTTTTTTAGAACATCCTTTTTTGGTACATATACATGCATATTTATTAATAAA
The DNA here is from genome assembly GCA_964019185.1 of Maratus speculifer. Lineage (NCBI taxonomy): Eukaryota > Metazoa > Arthropoda > Arachnida > Araneae > Salticidae > Maratus > Maratus speculifer. The sequence continues at coordinate 279,682,766 of OZ025300.1, read as the reverse complement.
AATAGACATTGTTGGATTATATGCAGTATAAATTCATTTTAAAATAATTTAAATTAAATAATTAGAGTGAATTATGTAGAAAATTGAAAAAAAAATCATATTTTAATTTTAACAGTTATTAGTAAACAGTCTTATGTCCAAACAATAAACTACTCAACACAGTGAAACTTTGAAAAACTTTATAAACAACCTTTTGATTACTTATAATAAACATCTGATGTAGTTTGATAAATGTAAATATTATTTTCCATAATAGAAAAAAAAAAGAGATACTTCTTGGGGGTTTTGTTTTTTGAGAGACAATTTGAAATCAACCTTTATAGTCATTAGATTTAGCAGATAACAACAGGGTTGTTATGATTTTGCCCAGCCCAAAAAACCCAGGGGGGTTTTTTGTGAAAAAACCCCAGGAAAAAACCCGAGTGGGTTTTTTCAAAATTTCAACTTTAAATTACATATATAATGTATTTATATTACATATATAATATATTGTAATATATTTCTTAATATCAGTACACCACTCAAAGTTTATAACCATCACCCCCCACCCCAAAGAAAAGAAATGTCTTATTTATACCATCACAATTTTTAAAAGAAATAATTGTTAGTTAATCTCTGTAGCACGTGTAAGTAACAAACAAATTTTTTCCCATTAAAAAAAAATACTTTGATGTGTAATCCGTTCTACATTATACAATAGAAACTCATAACAAAATACCATATATGCTTAGAATCCTAATTTAATTATGTAGACATGTAGAATTACTTGGCTTATTCTATTATTTAGTAATAATAAAAAATACTTTATAAATTATTACTAATAATCAATTTATCACAATTTTGATTACTGTCATTGATATATGTCATATAATTGTAATAATCAATTAGCTACTTTAAATTTAGTAATAAGAAATTTTTTTTTTCAAGCATTCTCAACCACCTCCAATAAACCCCCAAAACCTGAGAAAACCCGAAAAACCCTGATAAAACCCCAAAACCCCTGAAAAAACACAGTGGATTGGTTTTTTTCCTGAAAAACCCCAGTATTTAACAACCCTGGATAACAAAGGGGGAAAAATTAGTTTGTTATTGTTAAAATACTATAACTAGCACCCAATTTTTGAATACTCTCTTATACAACTTCATATTTTGATTTTTAAAGATTATCTCCCCAAGAAAAAAAAAAAAATTCTTTTATAATTTTATCAAAATGTTAAAGATCATCAAGTTTTGTAGCTCCATATTCAAAAGCTTGTGCATGTTATGATAGATTGCTTTAAATAATCTGTATTTTTTTAATGAAAATATTTTATACTAAATATTGAATATTTTAATAACAATTTTAATTTTTCTTAAGAAAGGTGTTATAGTAAAAATAAAATACATTGACATGTTTCGGAACCGTCATAAGTTCCATAGTCATAATATAAATAAAACAAAATTTCAAAATATTTCTCGGACAATACAAATGACACGCGACAATGAGATATAAATAACAAAAGACACGCGCTCTATTGCAAAAAATTAAAATAAAATATAGACCATGATCTAAACTTAACTAAAAATAAAATTTCAAACAATTTCACGGTCAATACAAATGACACGCGACAAAGAGATATAAAAACACCAAAAAACACGCTATTTTATTTTTTATTAAAACACGGTATTTTATTTTTACTATAACACCTTTCTTAAGAAAAATTAAAATTGTTATTAAAATGTTTATATAAAAGGTGAATATTTTAAAATCTGATGATTAATAAATCAATTGGATTTAATTAACTTTTTATCATAAATATTGAATATTTTTAATCTATTTTATCTTTGATCAATTCACATGTTCTAAGATTTTTTCTTTACAGCAATGGAATATGTTCACCAATGCACAGTGATTTTCATCCTATACATAAAAAAAAAAACCTAGGCCCACTATATCTAATACTTATTGCTGAAAAAAAGTGTTAAAAGAGAAAATATTTACAGTTGACAAAAAAAGTATTAGAACAGTGTGAATTTTGTAGTTTTTTAAGTAATAAAACGATTTAATTGATATAAAAGATATATATTAAGCAAAGTTTTTACAAAAATATCTTATTTTTGTAACAAATATATATTAAAACTTAACAGAAATTAAAAAAAAAAATAAATAAATAAAATTTGCATTGCAAAATAAGTATTAGAACATCAGATTTGAATGTTGAATCATATAAAAAATAAGATAATTGAAGACTGAAGTATGGAGTCCTTTTGCTGCAATTACCGCTTCTAATCGTCTTGGCATAGATTCTACTAAATCATTGGTAATTTTTGAAGACCATGCATTTTGCAATGCTTGTTTCAAACTTGTTTTGCTTGTTATTGAGTTTTTTCTTATTTTCTGATGCCATAGGTGTTCAATAGGATTCAAGTCTGGTGATTGTGGCGGAGTTTCTAATCTTCGAGGAACATTATATAAAAGCCACTCTTTGGTTTTATTGGCAGTATGCTTGGGATCTTGATCTTGTTGGAAGAAAAATGTCTTCTCTAACCCTAGTTTTCTTGCACTGTCCTTCAAATTATGCCGTAACACATTAACGTACGACAAAGCTGTCATTTTCCCATCAATAAACTGGATATTTCCAACTCCATTGTAAGCCATGCAGCCCCAGACCATGACATTCCCCCCTCCATGCTTTACCGTCTTCAGTAAATTTTGAGATTCTAAAGCAGCACCTTTTTTTCTCCAAACAGTGAGTACGTGTCTTGGTTTAAAAATTTCGAATTTACTTTCGTCGGAGAAAATTACATTTTTCCAGAAATCTAAAGTTGTGCTTTTATATTTTTTGGCAAACTCTAGACGTTTTTTTCTGTTGATTTCTGAAATAAATGGTTTCTTTCTTGGCCTTCTTCCTTTTATACCAGCACTATGCAAAACATTTCTTACAGTCTGTGGTGATACAATCTTTCCTGATATTGTTTCAATATTTGTGGCCAACATCCTTGCACTTCCAGTTGGATTTTTTAGAGCATCTTTAACCACTTGTCGTCTTTCTCTCACAGTTAGCTTGCTTGGTCTCCCTGATCTTTCTCTGTTATCCACAACACCAGTCTCTTTTTTCTTTTTAAGAATATTATGAATTGCACACAATGACACATTTAACATACTTGAAATTTCTCGGAAGGTTTTTCCACTATGATGCAAGTAAACAATTTGTTCTCTTTTTGCAAGTGGAATCTCTTTTGTTTTGGGTGCCATGACGAAAAACTTGCACGTAAATTATTTTGAATTGACTGTCAGCAAATGAAGTAAATATCCTTGAAATGACCTTGACACGTGCGAGAATAACTTTGAAAATTTAACACGGTTAAATTACAATTTGCCTGTTGGTTTTTACTTTGTTCTAATACTTTTTTTGCGGTGCGAATCTTGTTTTTTTTATTTATAAAAATAATATATTTAGTTTAAATAATTTTTGATTCCTTATTGAATACTCTGTAAAAAATACTATTATATATAAATTGATTTTACCATTTATTTCATTTTATTACCTAGAAAACAACAAAATTCACATTGTTCTAATACTTTTTTTGTCAACTGTATATACAATTTGTCAGTCTTAAATTATAAAGAAAAATGAGAAAATATTAGATTTTTTCGAAAAAAACCAATTGGTTTAAACCGTGGTTTAAACCATGCCAACCCTGGATACAGCATTACCTCATGGGAGCTTTAAGATATTACATTTAGGTTTTAAATTGTTAAATATATCAAATTCTGTGTGATACTCTGCTATTAATATAAATGAAAAAGAAATTTCATATTCTATTTACATAATTATATAAACAGTACAAACATTATTTTGGATGTAAAAAGAGATAAAATTTACCCACTGGTGTTTTTTATTAACTTTTTTCATAAATTCAAAAGATGGATTTTTTTTTATATTAAAATTTAAGTGATCCTGTGGTGGGACTTTAAAAAGGATTAGCTTTAAAATTACATTACAACTTTTCTCTTTTGTCTTCTGAAAAATATTTAAACATTCAAACAAATTTTTTTTTTACTTTCCATATACACATTCAAATATATCACACTTTCACTGAGCTTATAGCGTGTATTAAATGCATTTATTTTATTAAGCTAATTTTATTTTAATAAATATCTTTTGCTTCATTCTATCCAAAAACACAAGCAATTTTTGCATAAATATTTTTTTCTTTTGTACTACTTGATTATTTTTTCAACCAAAATCTATCGCCTATGATAAAATACCAAAAATGGATAATTGTAAATGTCACTTGACACTTAACAAGAACGTTACATCATCAGTGATTTTTAATTTATACTTTTATCAATATTATACTAATTTGCTCGCTTTTTCATTATTTAAAATAAAAATTATGCCAATTTGTATAATTTAGTGATTAGTTTGGATATTTGCATAATTTGGTGAAATTAGTCAATGGCATAATCAAGTAGTAATTTTTTTTTTTTTTTTTTTTTTTTTTTTGCATTACATTTCACATAATTTGGATACAATGAAGCAAAGTAGCCTTTTACAAATTTTAATGGATTAATTTATAAACTAAATTATATAAAATACAAGTTTTCCTCAAAACAAAAAACTATATTCAATAGAAGAAAATAAATACCAGAAGACGGAGCATAAAATTAAGACTAACTCAGAAACATATTAGGGCATTCCATGGAAAAAGGACAAAATGTCCTGCATGCGAAAACTTAATTTAAAAACATCTATTGACTTATAAGTTGTTAAAACAAACTATACCTCAAAGTAAAATATTTTGCAACAAACCTTCAGCTGATTAAAAATGTTTTGTGGGAATTAAAAAGATTTTTTTTGTATGTGAAGGAGTGCAATTTCATCTTTTATAAAAATTTATGATATTTTCCCTGTACTGATAGGTAAATTTTGAGACCTTTCTTGAGACTGATTGGAGAAAATCATGGGTAAACTTAAATCTTCTACAATAATTTTAATCCTCAACCGTTTGGTGGATTTTGCAGCTTTTCTGCAAGCAACTGTCAAAAGAGCAGAGCTTTTTCTGCGATTGACCAACTACCCATTGATAAATCCCCCCCCCCCCCCCCAAAGGACCAGTTGACAAAACCTTAGTAGTGAGACAAACTTTGTGGCTTTTTCCTGCGACTGGCAAAATTTGTTGATATTTTTTCTGCTTTTGAGCAATGAATTTCACAGTTTTTATAGTCAATCCAATGGCAAATTTGGCTATATTTACCTGCAGCTGATTGCAAATTGTGATATTTTCTTTCTATGTATCAACTATCAAAAACTGCGCAGCATTTTTTGCCTGCGATCAACCAATGTATTATTTCATGGAGTTTTATTTACTTTTTTTAGTTTTTCTTTGACATAGCAAAAATTTTGATAGCTTGGTTAAATAGAATTTGAATTATTAGGACTGTCGGCCATTAAATGGACCGAGCAGAGTGTTGCAGCATATTTGTGGAAGACTTAAAATATTACAACAGTTCTCATAACAAATACTTTTATTAATGACTAGGATGATGACCAGCGTTGCCATGGGGGCCCAGCCTGAAAAAACCCGCCCGGGCCCACTTGAAAAAACCCATTATGGGTTTTTCAAAAATTTTCATGATTTTACAATTGTATCAATATTTAATCTAAGTTAGGGATGCACAACCTGTGGCCCGCGGGCCAAAAGTGGCTCACGATGTGTTAACGAGTGGCCCGCGAACTTCGTCAATTTACAACTAGAAAAAAATGCAATTTTTGTGCAAAAGTCAAAGAAAAAAATTGTAAACTTCGTCAATTTACCGCAGGAAAAAATAAAATTTTATCGGTCGCTTAAGAATCGAAAATTTCGTAGAACGTGCATGGAAAAATCGCGAATTTCATTGATCAAGTTCAGAATATTCTCACATTTCGTTCATCAGGTTTAAAAAAATCGTGAATTTTGCCTATGAGGCTCGAAAAAAATACCAAATTTTGCCGATCGGATATGGAAAAATAGCACGTTTTGTCAATCAGAAAGACATCAAGAAAAAATCGTCAATCGTCAAAATCAAAGCAAGAAAAAAATCGTCATATTTGTTGACGATGCACAAAAAATAGTAAAAACGCATCAGTTGCGGAAAAAGCGCATGTTTTTTCGCTTTATGTGTGAAAAAAAAAAAAAACTCGAATTTTGTTGATCAGGCACGAAAGAAATTGCGAATTTTGTCGATTAAGTAAGAAAAAATTGCAAAGTTCGTTGATAAGGCACGGGAAAATTGCAAATTTTGTGATGATGCGCGGAAAAGTTGAAAATTTTATTGATTGGCTGCGAAACAATCATGAAATTTAAGTTTATCGAGAAAAAAAAATGCCGAATTTCATCTTGCCGCGTAAAAAAATTTCGTCAAAATTAGTTAAAAATTTTGAATTTCGTTGCTATGGCGCGGAAAAACCGCAAATTTCTTTAGTTAAAAGTGGAAAAGCGCACATTTCGTCAGTCGGACACGGAAAAAATCGAGAGTTTTATTGGTCGGCATTGGTCGGACACGAGAATATCGCGAATTTCGTCGATCTCATGCGGAAAAATTGTAAATTTCGTTGATCAGGCTCAAATAAAATTGCGAATTTCGTCTATATGGTGCAGGAAAATAAGGAGTTTTGTCTATCAGGTTAAGAAAAATCGCGAATTTCATCAATCGGCTTTATAAAAATTGCGAATTTGGTCCAGAAGGTTCGTAAAAATTGCGAAATTCGTCGTTCTGGTATGGAGGAATCGTGAATTTTATCAGTCATGCGAAAAAAATCCAAATTTCGTCGATCAGCTTCGTAAAAATCGCGAATTTTGGCGATCGGCTTCAAATTTTGCTGTTCAAGCGAATGTTCAATGTTCGAAGTTGTTCAATGAATTTTCTCTATTGGCTTCGAAAAAAATCGCAAATGTTGTCGATCAGGCTCAAAAAATCGAGAATTTCATCTATCAGCTTTGTAAAAATCGTGAATTTTATCGATCGGCTTTGAAAAATCGCGAATTTGCCGATCGGCTTTGAAAAATCGTGAATTTTGCCGATCGGCTTCGTTATAATTGCTAATTTTGTTGATCAGGCGCAGAAAATTTTTTGGATTTTCTCGGTCGGCTTAGTAAAAGTCGAAAATTTCGTCAATCAGCCGTGGAAAAAATCACGAATTTTATCGTTAATGAGAGGAAAAAGCGCAAATTTCGGCGTTCGGTTAAGTAAAAATCGCTAATTTTGTTGATCACGCGCGAAAAAATTGTGAATTTTCTCGATCGGTTTCGTAAAAATCGCGAATTTTCTCAATTTTGTAAGAATCGCAAATTTTGTTGATCATGCACGGAAAGATAAAATTTTTTCGATCAGTTTTGTAAAAATTGCGAAATTTGTCGGTCACTTCTTAAAAAGCCTAAATTTGGTCGCTCAGGCATGGAAAGTTGCAAATTTTGTTGATCGGGAGTTGAAAAATTGGGAATATCAGTGATGAGGCACTGAAAGATCTTGATGAAGGGCTCCTTCCCTCTCCTTCATTCATAAATTTTGCATTTTTTTTTCGGCATTTAGCCACTTATCATTGTTTTTTCGCACTTTTAATAAAACAAAATTTACTGTCCCAAATAAAGTCAAGGAATATTATTACATCTTGAGAATAAACCTTGGTATATCTCTTATATATATAGACGTAAAAACTGCTGATTTATTCTCACCAACTGAATTGGATATTTTGACTGGTTAAGCGAATCTAAAGGGGTATCCCCCCCCCACTTCCCTCTGAAAACATTTTTTATCTGGTTATAGGTCAGAGATCACCTTCAAATTTGAATTCTCTCTATGTTATTGATGTGGCCCTCGACCACTCAGACATTTTTGTAAGTGGCCCTTCTCTTGAAAAGGTTGTGCACCCCTAATCTAAGTTATCAATGCAAAAATAAATGCGAATTTAAATATATTTCAAAAGAACCAGATTTAAAAGGAATTTCTAAGCATTAATAAAATGCCCCCCCCCCCCCCTCAAAAAAGCTGTAAAGAAGGAAAAGAAAAAGTTTTCAATTGATCTCTTATTTGCAATTAATGAAAGAAACTATATAAATTTAGCATATTTAACTTAAAGCAGGGTTGTTATGATTTTGCCCAACTCAAAAATTCAACTGTTTTTTTTTTCAAAATTTCAACTTTAAATTATGTAAGGTTTAGGTTAATTTTTTTAAATATCATTATTAATATTTTAATACTGATATGAGGATATATTTCTTAATAACAATACACCACTCATATAGTTTCTTTCTTCATCACAAGGGGGAGGGGGGGATGCTCAATTCTCCCAATGATTAAAAAGAAATATGTCACTCTTACTTAAATAAGGAAAATATGTATTCCTTGCAAGTATAATGCGTTTAAACATATTGTTCACTCGCAAGAATAGTGACACATCTCAACAAAAGTAAATTTTAAATGAGAGGCAAAAGACAATTTGCATAATTATACTGTATAGCAGTTAGTTCTGCATGCAGAAATGGAAACATGCATAAAAACACAAAATCTTCAAGAAGGAGGATGCAGAACGAGGTATCGAGAGTTGAATACCTCCTTACACAATCCACCTCACTTCTGTGGTCAGAAGTCACAAATGGATATATCATTAAAAAAGTAAATTTCCATATAACTTTACTTATGAAACTGTTTGTGTAGCAAGACACACATATGATGGAATAAAATGATTAGCGGAATAAAACACAGCATGAACTTTTGCAAGATTTATCACTTTTCTTGTAGTTGATCGATATAATGTTTTAACATATTTTAAATTGACTACATATTACAGGGAAGGTGGCAGTTTGTTGACATGTATCAAACTATAGTAAAAATCGTAAATAAGCCTTAAATGAATCGAATTATTAATAATCCAAAACATGCAAAAACAGTAAAATTTAAAAATCCATCATAGTTTTTTAAGAATCTGATTGTAGTTTATCTCATAAAATACTACAGTACACTCCCTCTAATCCGCACAGGTTGGGACCAAGGGTTTTGCGGATTATAGAATTTCGCAGATTATAGGTCATTTCTTTGTTCACATTCTAATATTTGGAATTTATCAACAAATGTTAAATATGCAGCAAATAAATAACACAGAAACGAAAGAAAATACTTTTTCATGCATAAAAAGCTATAGTCAATAGGAACACATTTAAATGATATAATATAAAATTAATTGAAAACATTTTTTTTATTTTTAAATCTATCAAACATCACAGTGATAGTTGTTTGCTTTATCATTTTTTATTTATGCTATGCAGTTTAATCTTAATGCCCTTAAGAGTCAGAATTTCTTGATTAGTAACTAAGTTTGTTTATTCTAAAAAAATAAGATATTTATCCTCAAGAGCTATCTATCTTTTACATAGTCAGCAAATGTGCTCAGAAGATAGCAGTCTTAATAGTTATTTATAAGATACATAACACATACATAAAACATTTTCTTTTAATAAATGCAGAAATGCATTAAAAATTTCTAAATTCATCAGTACAGTCCAACCTTTATTATAGTCAAACTGTGCATCTTGGTTAAAAAAAAAGGAGAATTTAACTGTTTGTTTACATCTAAAATATAAAGCGGATTATAGGGTTGTAGATTAGAGGGAGTGGACTGTATTATGATCAATCACAGTAAAGAATTACACCTATACTAGTACTGGAATTTTGCATTTCTGAATCGCAATACAATTGATTGTAAAATACAGTAGACTCCGTCAAAGCCACACAGCTTAGGACCAGAGGTTGTGCGGATTTTAGAATTTTGCAAATTTCTGGTCATTGCTTTGTTTACATTTTTTAAAACAGCAATTTAAATGTAATTAATAATGCAGTCAAAACTATAATGAATGCTTACAATATAATAAAAAATAAAATAACTAATATACTAAAATAATAAAAAATTACATAATTTTCAAAATGATTAAAGTATTAAAAGCAGTTCAAGTTAATAATTATTAAGGTATGATTACATTTCCATTATGCAGATGAAATGTACTTTTCCGAAATTAATCATTGTGCCTTCATAAAGGCACATTACTAATTCATATCAAAATAATAAAATATGGAAGTTTTATTGTCAGACTTAATAACCAAAAAAAACTTGACTAGTACATAAATATATTTGGTAAGATTGTAATTACCAGTGATATCAGCAATATCTTAAATTTTTCAGAAATAAATTTATTTTTCCTTGATGAAAAAATAGGAATTCAGTAATAACAAAAATTACAAATTGAAATATGTTTGGAATCGATATAAGACTAAAACAGTCAAATTTTGTAATTATATCTGAACTAAATATTTCATAGTTTACATTCGTAAATTATGTGGGGATTTTAGGGAGTCTACTGTAATAGAATATTTAAAAATATGCATAAAATCAGGAGAAATATGTCGAAAATCAGGAGTATAGAAAAACATGTGAAAATTAAGAGTTTTCTGTTGAAATCTGGAGACTTGACTCGTCTGAAATATCTATTTTAATTAAAATATAACAAAAATAAAGCTTTAAGGATTACCTTTTTTAAATGCTCAGGTACTTCATGCCTCATTTTATGGACAAAAAAACTGGGACTTCAATTTTATTTTCTGCTACATTCAACCATGATATCTAGAAAAAAAAAAAAATATTTTTTTTTATTTATTTATTGTAAGCATGATTTGGCCTTCTTTAACATGGTGTGTCAAGTGCATGAACTGAATGTGAAAATGGCGATTTTCTGATAGGACAGAAACATTTTATGTTCTGGCAGCCTTTGAAAATGAAAAATCATTGCACACACACTTAAAATTAATCTGGAGGACTTTTTTTGCATATGTGTGTGTGAATGTTTGTTTCGCGACTATTTTTGACATTCGTAAAAGGGAAAGGTTTCAGTCTTTCAATTCAATAAATTTTTTCCTCTGAAAATAATTATACAACTTAAGAGATTGTTCTAGTTTTGTAGCATTTTCTTACTGATTTTTCATTGAAATTTGCATTTTATTTTTGTGATCTTCTGGCGAAATTCACATAATCTTTTCGTTATACTCTGACAAAATTCACATATTCTTTCTGAGATATTTTAAAGAAATTCACATTCAAGACTTGAATTTCAGGGCTGGATGGCGGGATTCGAGCCTGAAATTTTGAAATCCCACCCAAAAGAATATCGTATGCGGGAGGCTCCCACTACAAAAAAATCACAAATTTTCTGATGTTTTCGTGAATGAATGACATATTTTGCGAGTTTTTTACAGCGACAAATTGATTGAATTCACGATATTTTTCGCAATGGATCGTCAAATTTCGCATTTTTTTCTGCAATCGATTGACAAATTTCGTGCAATTTTCTGTCGCGAGAACGGAGTAATTCCGTTTCAAATTTTCCAAAAAGTTAACACATTCGATTCCAAAAGTTATGAATAATCATTTATCAGCTCGGAAATTCGGATAGTTATCTCTGAATTTCCATACTAATAACCGATTTTTAATAGCTTTTGAACGGAGGATTAAATGTATATTTTCACAATCAATTTCATCAATCATTTGCAGAAAATTTTGTTAGATTATCTGGATAGAAACGCCAATTTTCTCAAAGAATCGCGAAATAAAAACTCGCTTTTTCTTAAATGATCGCTATAAAACATAAATTTCTTTAAAAAATCGAGAAATAAACACTAATTTTGTGACATGGTTGCGGAATAAACGCGAATTTCGTAAAATCATTGTGGAGTAAACGCGAATTTCATAAAATGATTGCGGAATAAACACGAATTTTGTAAAATGACTGGGGAATAATTGCGAATTTCACGAAAGGATCGCCATATAAACAGCGACCTGGGAAGGGGAGGGAGAGTCGCCCTGGGTGCAGAAAAGTAGGGATGCTGATTTTCTACTACCAACAAAACTACCAAAAAAAAAACGCTAAATTCTTTAAAGGATTGCGGGAAAATGCCAAATTTGTCAAAGGGATCTTCAAACTTAATTCTAAGCAAAAACTTCCTTGAAATTCGCAAAAAAATTTCTGAAAAGTTACAGCAGATTGTGTGAGAAATGGAGGGGGGAGGGAAATTACTTTTGGTTCTGTGTTTTTTCTGCGACCTTTTGACGAAATTTGTGGATTTTTCGCGATCTTTGAACGAAACTATCGGACTTAGTTTTTTTTTTTTTAATGAAATTTGCAAATTTTTCAAGGTTTTTTGAGGGAATTTGTGGATTTTTCACGGTCCTTTGATGAAATTTGCCGAATTTTCGTGATTCTTTGACAAAAATTGCAGAATTTTTTAGATCGTTTGACGAAAGTTGTGATTTTTTTTGCGATTTCTGTTTTTTTTGCAGGTATTTTGATGATATTTTCGTTTCAACTGTGATCTCCATCCGAAATTTGCTTTTTTCCCCCCGAATCTTTGATGAAATTTCTGTTCTTTCACTATTGTTTGACGAAATTCACATTTTTTTCACGATTTTCTGACGAAATTTGAGTTTTTTCACGATTATCTACAGAAATTCGTGTTTTTTGCGCAAAACTCTAACGATATTTACGATTTTTCTGCGAATGATTTACGACATTGATTTTTTTTGGAGGCGATTTAACGAAATTTGCAATATGTTTTTTGTCTAAATTTCCGGATTGAGGACGATTTTTTTTTTCGGAACTGAAAAATCTTTGATTTTTGAAAAATACATAGCAGAATCGCCTTTGGATCGTTTAGTTAGTATGCTAAACCCAGGGCAAACATATTTTGGTGCCCCCCCCCCCCCCTTTCCTCAGTAAAGCATATTTACAAATATAATTTTACTAATTTTCTAATATCTTACTTCATTTAAAATTATTAATAATAAAATATGTAATACTGAACTACGTATTCTCTTTTGTAAAATATTGATTCATTAATCTTGTAAGTGGAATCGGAAATAATCTAAAAAGATCCCGGTTTATACAGGATCTTTATGCCATATCCTTAAATTCTTCTATATTTTGGCATAACCCAGACAGGACGTGTTTAACAATACCGTGTTAAACATAAACGTGAGAAATATCAAAATACAACAGGTTCATATGGTCTCCCTTCGCCTGGCGCCTAGGGCATGTGCCCCCATTAGTTTTGGTCTGTTAACTTGTTATCCAACACTGGTTCAAACAGCACCCCCTCCCCCTGATTCAACAATAGCTCTAAATATATATATATATATATATATATATATATCATTATTGATAATACTTGCTAATCTTAATTGGCAATCGGCAGAGCTCCCAGCTTTCTTGTTAAATTTTTCTTTTTGTTTTTTAATTTAAATAGATAAAAATATAAAATAAGTATCATTTATGTATTATATCATTAAAATACATACAAATCTATGTATTATATCATCAAAATACATACAAATGTGTATATTTACATTTATATTAAAACTGCATTATTATTATAAAGATATTTGTATCTAAATTTTGTTACGTTTAATATGAAAGGCATTAATGTCGTGTCTGCAACTCATAAACTTGAATGACTAATTCTACATTTAAAAAAACTATAAAAAATAAAATATTGTTAATATTAATTAATTTATATATACATTCAATTCTTATCAAAAATATTTTTTTAAATAAAATTGACATTTTCTAAAAAGTATAAAAACTTTCAAAATAGAAACTGCGTACATCATGTCTGCAACGTCTATAATTTGTGATTTGTTTCGAATTTAAATTCTTTTCTCAGTAACATATAAATGTATTTTGAAGAACTTATCTTTTATAGTAACAATTCAAATTATTCATTCAGCTCAGTATCTTATAAACAAATAATTCAATGAACTTTGTAAATGTCATGTACGCAATACTGTGGAATCACCCATAAATAAACTAGAAATGTATATATTTTAATGTATTTACAAGTAAGAAATTTATCCTTTTTCTTAGTAAATGTTAACGTATTATCATCATTTTTTTATAAATAGGTATTCCTTCTATTACCTTTCAAACTGAATTTCATGGACATCAGTGAAATATGCAATACTAAATTAATCACCTGAATTAAACTGGTAAACAAGTTAAAAATAAATATTAATAGAATTAATTATAACTTTAAACTCAAAAGTAAATAATAATATAACACAAACTTACTTTGTTTATGCAAGAAAAATGCTTTAGAACATCGAAGTGGTGATGGTGATTAGGCGGGAACATATCACTTCCGATTCTCGCGGTTGCAGAAACAGTCGACTAGAGAAATAGTTGGACTGCGCATGCGTTAGCTAGGATTTCGTTCACTTCGGAAAGTAAACCGAAAATTTCCTGATTCTATCGGAAAGTGAAAACAGCTCTGACATATCAGATAATATCGGGAAGGTTACTGTTAATTTGAATAACGTTCCGAAAATTTTTTACAGTGCACGCAACATGCGTTAAACCTGTTTTATCCGAAAAAAACCTCTCCAAACTCATTCAAAAACTTATTAAATTCCTTCTTCTCGATTTCACTTAACCCCGACTCCTCCAAATCAACTGACACTGAAACAGGCTCTTTCTTACTCACATTCTCATCATTATTCACGATTAACGACTTTTTAAAGAAATCCAGACTAATTCCTCTATCCTTCATATAATCCACACCAACTATACAATGCACTGTTAATCCATCCAACACACAAAATTCCCAACATGTCTTAACCGAACGAATTTCAACTTCCAATTCTACTGAATCTTTATTATCACAAGCTACTCCCTGTGCCGACTGAACCACCAGACTTAACCTCTTCAACTTCTTATACGAAAAATATTTCCGATAACAATCAAAAGAAATGAACGACTTATCTGCCCCTGTATCAAAGACACTCTTAACGACAATACCATCTAACACAATTAACATTTCAGGTAACTCAACCGGATTAATAGTAACTTTATTTAAACTCACTGAAGACTTTTCCGACCTCTGAACACATCTGTTTTGCATTGACCTATTTTCAAAATTCTCATCTGAAGTTAATCTCCTTACTTGCGAAGAAACATTCCTGTCCCGTACTCCCCTTCTCCGATCATAACTACTATTCTGTCTATTTCCATACATATGCCTATCACCACTTCTAAAACTATTAGCACCACCACAATTCCTATTACCATTACTAGTATTCGACATATTACGACCAAACCTATCATTTCTATTACGCAAATTATTATCCGGAAATCGCTGTCCCCCTCTCGAATTCATAACCCCCTCATTTCTCAAATTACTATCCGTGACAGGTCTCTGACGAGGGCTACGCGAATCCCGTTGATCCGAGCTATGCCGAGTCTCATACTTCGATAATATCTGGTGCATTTCTGAAAAATTCTTCGGTGCCCTAACTTCAATAAAGTCCTGTATATTCGGATTAAAAAGAGGAAAAACAATGTCCAACAATTCCTCAAATGTGATATCTAAATCCAATTTATTTTTTTGTTCAAGCTTACGTAGATAAAATTTTAACGCTGACTCATAAATATTCTGCTTATTGCAATAGAATTCTTTTCTCAAAATACTTTTATCTTTAACGGGAGGAAATGCTTTCTTTAACTCAATCACAGTCTGTTCAAATCTTTTACCTTCATCATTAATCAGAAATTTTCCTATATTCTCTAACCACAAAAGTGCTTCGCCCTTCAATGAGCATTTAAACACTACGTATCTATTTTTCTCAGGTATATTATTGAACAAAATATAATCATCTAGTTTGACCAAAAATTCACTAATGTCACCCTCACCGGTGAAATACACACGTGGCACAATCTCACAATGTCCGACATTTCGTTGGGCGCCATTTGTAACATTATACCCACGTTGGGTGTCATTTGTAACGGTTGGTTGGTCGTGGTGGGGGTTAAATGCAGACATACTCGGTAATTAAGATAAAACAACACAGTTTATTAAAATGATAATGGCTCAAGGGAAGTGGAGCAAGTCTAAATTTTTTACAACTGAGAACACTCTTAAAAGACTAAACGCATACTCACAGGCTCCGGACTAGCTCAATCGTGGCACCTTCTAATACTTCTCACTATCTCTTGGCTAAGCTGCTAGATAAAACTTAATTAGACAGCCCGTGGCTGTGTGTAATTCTTTATTCACTTTCAAATAATCAAAATGTAATTACTATGAAACTTCTTACCACGGCCAACTCTCAAGTCGAATACCAAAACTCCTTTACAACTCACTGGAGGCTCGCTGCTACTTTCAATCTGCTAGCACTTCGCTGACTAATAGCGCCAGAACACTCTGCTGGCTATTCCCAGTGATTCACTTCGCTATCTAATGTCAGAGATCCTCACTCGCTGGCTAATGCCAGAGATACTCACACGCTGGCTAACGCCAGATATACTCTCCACACACTCAAACTCCAAGCTTTTATATGCTGCAAACTGAGATACTTCACATTAACATATTACTAATAACCGCGAGCTAACTGCAGAATCCGAAAGAGACACACATACTCTAGAAAGTTAAAGTAAAAGAGAGGATAGATGTCGTTTTTACGCTTACACATGTTAAATTATTGACGTCACGATCTCAGAAATACTAGAGTGCCTTTATGACAAAAGTCACTCCCTCACACATTTACTAAAAAATATAAACCACCTTTCGATTGCATAGTTTCTGAGTAACAGCTCCTGCAATTTCATTCGTTTCCGAACAAATATGAATTTAAATAGATGTTTTTATTAGATGCTTCTTCAAATTAGAATTCGTTCAACGTTTAAAGGTTTACTTTTTTTTCTTTAAAAGAAAATTTTTCGTTATTCTATTCAATATGACATATTTTGCTTTTGTATATTAAGGAAAATACTTTCAAGTGAATTTCATTCCAGCGTGTTTATAAAAACATACATATATACATTTTAATACGTAATTTACAGAGAAGATAATTTCAATACTTTCACCAAAACAAACATTTTGAATAAGGAAAATTATGATCTTTCCTTAAAAAGAGAGAGAGAGAGTAATTAATTGAATTTTTAAGCCAATTTTAGACATACTGCAATCGCCAATTTTAGAAATATTTGCGCATTTTTGGCTAAAAATGATATTGCGTGTGTAATGCGAAAGTTTAAAATTACTGAGAGTGGTGAAAGATAGACTGCTTTAAGTACAATCTAAATGTGTTTTTTTTTTTTTATTTATTTATTATAAATCATTTTAAATATTTATTCAATTTCTTTCTTTCTTTCTTTCTTTGTGAGTAATGAATGTAATAAGGCGCCGCTGAAAAAAAAAATACTTGGAAGATTATATACATTTTTAAAACCATTTCTGCTTTTTTTTCAATTTTTTCAAACTAAATAAAAATATGCCATCTATTTCACTGTTTTAAATATATATCTCGCATAATTTTTATATGCTTATTTAAACTCAAATTTAAAATAATTAAACTTACGCTGAAAGAAATGGAGACAAAAAACATTTCCTCTCTTTAAATAAAAATGCTGGTTAAACGACATTAGCCCTCTGCTTTCTACAAAATGGTGGGCCGTTACATGCTAGCCAGAAACCGACCCTTAAAAGTTGGCCGGCAAAGTAAACGCAACAGGTCTTTCATCGCCGATCCGTTAGCGGCTTCACGATCGCTGCCGCAATTAGCGGCGCGTCATTTATGGCACAATACTGTTTATTCACAAATGGCCGTAACTCTTTCTGGCCGCAACGAAACCAGCTTATGGCCATAAGTCGAGTGTTTGTGGGGTACGTATTTATATAATTTCGGACGTTCCTAAAAATAGAAAATCTGACAATGGAAGCGATTTAGAATCGACCTGAATTTTTCATTTTTTGATCAATAAATTATCTAATGAGTTATGAGCGATTTCGATCACATGACAAAGGCATTTTTCTCCCTTAGTTGACTGGTTTTTCTGCTTTAACGCGGAAATTCGTTTTAAAACGCCCACTTTGATACTATTTTCTGAAAAATCTATGGCGTTTACAATAAAAACGGGAAAATGAGTTTGATTCGATAGTTTTGGAACAATAAAACCTGTTAGTTTCACCCATTTCAGAACAAAAATAAATTAAAACTTATGTCATAAAGTTACCCTCTTTGATCTAAGAACTCTCTTAAGAAAGGCTGTTCTCAAGTGCTCTGCTCAATAAGTGCAAAACGTTTTGACACATTTACAAATTCATTTTTTTACAAAAAGATACAAAATTGGAAGGCCTGACGGAAGCGATTTGGAATTGAGCTGTGTTTTTTTTTATTATTTATGGATCAATAAGTTACCTATATCGAGTTAAAAAGAGATTTTCAGTCCGTGACACTTTCTTCACCCTTCATTGAGTGGTTATTCTTCATTCGCTCGGAAATTCAATTCAAAGAGTCCACTTCAACACTATTTTCTAAAAAAAAAAAAAAAAAAAAGACAGAAAGAAAAGAAAAGAAAACAGGAAAATGTGTTTGATTTGATAGTTTCTGAATAATAACACCTGCTAGTTTCATGCATTTCTGAACAAAAATAAATAAAAACTTATGTCACAAAGTTGCCCTTTTGGATTTGAGTACACTCTTGAGCAAACTGGTACTTTTAAGTCGCCTTAGTATAAAAAAAAGCCGTATTTTCGGGTGTATAGCCCGCACCCTGTGTATAACCCGCACCCCTAAATCGAGCAGTGCAGTAAAAAAAGTCCGTGTATAACCCGCGGAGATGCATCGGTGTATAGTCCGCGGGTTATATACCATTTACGAACGTATATTTCGACCAGGGTTCGAAATTAGAAGCCATTAGTCATAATTTTTAACACAAATTTACCAAATTTTTTCGTGATGCATAATATCAGTAATTGGGCTAAAAAAGATTATCATTACCGTAATTTTCGGAAGAAACGCCGCGGCGTTTACGTGTTTTAAGATAAAATTTCAAGCGATGCGGCGTTTACGCGCATTTTTTTTTTTTTTCAAAAAAGCGTGATATTTAAAAAAGAAATTTCCGAAAATTAAAAAAAAAAAAGTTGTGATAAATTCAAAATTTCGGACATAAAATGTATACGTATCTTAGGTCATTGGTTCCCAAAAGGATCGAATCCTCGGAATCGATCCGAAATGCACCAACTCCGAAAAGGAACGATTCCTCGGACTCTATCTGAAATGAAACGACTCCGGAAAAGTTCGATTCCTAGAACTCGTTCTGAAATAAAACGACTCTGTAAAGGAACGATTCCTCGGAACCCTTTCGAAAAAGACTGACTGCTCTGAATCGTTCCGAAATGACATAAATCACGCACTTTTTTTTATTCTTTGCAACAGGGTAAGGTACAAACTCCGAAAAGGAACGATTCCTTGGACTCTATCTGAAATGAAACGACTCCGGAAAAGTTCGATTCCTTGAACTCCTTCCGAAATGAAACGATTCTGTAAAGGAACGATTCCTCGGAATCGTTTCGAAAAAGAACGACTGCTCTGAATCGTTCCGATCACGATCCGATTCACGCACTTTTTTTTTGTTCTTTGCAACAGTGTCGGTAGATTATTTTTTTGAAAAATAAACTAAAAATGATCTTAAATTCACAATTGTCGAGATTGGAAGGGTTCCGGATTTTGGATTTTGTACTCTACAAACACAATGGTTATTATACATCTATCAGTGCAATACTTGGCGATAGTTGCGACAGTTCTTCCAAACCCAGAAATAACTGTATTTAAGCAGTAAAAAAAAGCCTTTGCAAACATGGGAGAACTCTCTAAATTTCAAGGCATAGCGAAAAAAATTTACAAATTTCGATGTTTTTTTAAAAATTTTTTAAGCTTTAAAAATTGTAGAAAAAATGTCACGATTTCCAATTTTTAAAAAAAATCTTTTTATAACCTGCACCGTGTATAAGCCGCAGCGGCTTTTTGGGAGGTTTTTTTCTTGTACAAGCCGCGGACTATACATCCGAAAATACGGTAAATAAAATCTAAAGATTTTTAGTTATATTTCTTAATATTTCAATAAATTACCATTAAAGGTTCAGGGATGTAGGGATGGGTATACGGAGGTATACGTCGTATATCTTCTGGATTTTTAAAAGGAACACCGTATACCCTTTGTTTCCCAAGAAAGCTATAGTTATAGTATACACACTCTAGGATACATCCCCCCCCCTTTAGTTTACGACTACACCACTGTAGGTCTCATACAATTCCTAAGAATTATTTGATAATTAAAATAAATTTCTAATATTTTAATCTTTTTTTTTTCTTTTTGAAGGATTTGAGATGGGAGTGAAAATTACTACGGAAAAAATAATAATAATAATTCAGGAAGGAGGTGGGGGGGGGGGGGGGGTTCAAATTTCAACTTCTGAACACAGTTCAGTTTGCAGACTTTGAGCTCAAAATTTAAGTTTAACTCAAAGCTTTTGAATGCATTTAATGAGATACAAAAAATAACGGTAAAAAATAGTTGTTCGTTACACCAAAGTCTAAAGCGCCCTCTATCGTCATTTTTTAAAACTTTATCTGTAAAATTTATTTTCAAGAAAATGCTGACATAAAGAAAAGTTAGCGAAAACCGCAAACGAAATGACTATTTTTTTCCGTTATTTATAATCATTTGAAATTTTGGGCCCTAAACTTTAATGGCACCTATCGTCTTCGGAAGACGTTTGGGATCTTTAATTTCCTATTTAATATTGTTTGTCTTGATGTGTATTATCACCCCTTAAAGTTTGTACCAATAATTTAGAAACACCCTGTAATGTGATCAAGGCCGTAGCTAGATGTGAATAATAGGGGGGGGGGGGATCATACTTTTTCTCTCTTTCTCTGTTACACAGAAAGATAAATTAGTGCATATTCACACTGTAGTTACCTGCACTGAATTCGTCCCTACCTCCCATTTCGAATCGTGACGCAATATCCGCAATATTCCCTTTCTTTCTCTTGTATCAATCGATGGGCTGTTTTTATCGTGAGAAAGTGGGAGACCTCCTACCGCCAACGCACTACTGGAATTAAAAGAGAGGGTTCCCAAAATAAAACGTTTCGCCTGGGCCAGACGGAACCACGCCCCAGCAGCGCCCTACTTTCGGAAAAGGGAAGGAAAAAAAAAACGAAAGTGAACTAACTGTTCTAGTTCGCCTCACTCCCCGTAATAGAAACATACTCATCACTTATTATGTATACAACATAAAAGAACCAAGCAATACAAGATGAGAACAATCGGGAAATTTCCATTTACGAAACGATTACTTCCCGTTGCTATAGTAATAATAATATCATAATAATAATGATTGTGTGATAAAAGGAGAAAAGAAATTAGAAGACGAAGTTTCAGAAAATTGTTTTTGCCACATTGGTACACTTATTGCCGTAAAAGGGGTTTTACAGTTTATGTACGCCATCATATGTAGGATGATTCTAAATTAATGGTACAAATTTTAAGGGGTGATAGTACACATCTAGACAAACAATGTTAAATATAGAAAACTAAGGGTCCCAAACGTCTTCCAAAGGAAATAGGCTTCATTAAAGTTTAGGGTCCAAAATTTCAAATGATTATAAATTGGAAAAATTAGTCGATTCGTTGGCGGTTTTCGCTAAAATTTTTCTTTATGTCAGCGTTTTCGTGAAAATAAATTTTAAAGATAAAGTTTCAAAAAATGACGACAGAGGACGCTTTACACTTTGGAGTTAAAACTATTTTTTACCGTTATTTTTGTATCTCATTAAATGCATTCAAAAACTTTGAGCTCAAAATCTGAATCGTTGGCAGTGGTTAAGTGGCGCAAAGTGGACTGTGTTCAGGAGTTGAAATTTGAAATAACTCCCCCCTTCCTCCCTCCTGAGCACAGTTCAGTTTGCACTACTTAACCACTCTCAACGATTCAGATTTTGAGCTTAAAATTTAAGTCAAAGCTTTTGAATGCATTTAATGATACACGAAAAATAACGGTAAAAAATAGTTGTTCATTATACCAAAGTCTAAAGCGCCCTCTATCGTCATTTTTTAAACTTTAACTTTAAAATTTATTTTCAAGAAAATACTGACATAAATAAAAGCTTTAGCGAAAACAGCAAATGAATCGAGAAATTTTTCCGTTTTTTATAATCATTTGAAATTTTGGACTCAAAAAATTTAATGGAAATTATCTCCTATAGAAGACGTTTGGGACCCTTATTTTCCTATTTAATATCGTTTGTCTTGATGTGTGCTATCACCCCTTGAAGTTTGTACTATTAATTTAGAATCACCTTGTATTTGAAGGAAATGATAAAGAGTGAAATAATGGCGGGGCAGTGCAGTGGATTCGAGGGCGGGATATAAAACTGAATTAAACCTTGTGAGAACAGAACCCTGTCTTTACAAATAAAATTAATTTCATTGCCCTGAAGCCTGCATGCAATAGAATTATCAACTACTAAAAAAAAGCCTGTTTAAAGCGGGTTTTTTCTGCTCCTCTTAAAACGACCTTTTAGAAATAATTGTCTGGTAATATCTGCTTATAATAAAATGCGACTGGAAAAGAGTGTAGGAACAGTTCTGGGACAAACCATTCTGATCGGGAATTATCGACCGTAGCTAAACGCCACGTTAGGCTTAATTGAAAACAGATGCTAAAATGATGCTTTTAAAATTTCTTCCACTTGAAATAATGTTTGTTCAGAATATTTTCATGTGAAACATGTATATGATACCCAATTATAATACTTAAAGATAACAGCGGAAGTGTAAACTGAGTTTTTTAACTAAACTAAACTAAAGTTTTTTATCATCTAAGAGTACGATTGTAATTTATCGTTTCAAGGCGCCGGCCGTCTTACTCTCATCTCACACAACTTTTGTGCTGTCATCTATGAACTGTTTTAGAAGCATTTCTTCCAGAGGATAGATCATGGGGGGGGGGAAGACCTGAAAACTTGTTTTTAAATTATTGTGCTACTCAGTGGTTGCGGATTTAAATTTAAATTTAGTTTTATTAATTTTTTTAAAATGGTAGCATTTATAAGCTTAATTTTTTTAATTTTGTTCTCTATTATAAATTAAATAAGCTTTTTTTCTCTTCAAGTTGTAATGAATATATAAGATGTTATCATGACAACATTATTATAAATGAAAATTATTTTTTCACATGCTCCTAAAATCAAAATTTTATCTTCTTTGATGTAATTGATATATTTAGTGCATGATATTATACAGTCCTTACATTTAAATAACATTTGATAAAAAATATAAATTTTGCTTATAATGCACGCAAATTTCGAATGGATATATCTCAGATTTTAAAAACTGGAACATTTAATTTAAAATTTTCAAAAGAAATAATAATAATTTTTTTTCAAAATTTACGGATTGAATTTTTAAAGTTGCATAGCTGAAGTTTTTAAAAATTGATTTAGATTTAAATCAATACCTCCTGCGTCTGCTATTTTCTAAAAGAAAACTACGGTAAAAAAAAAGTTGTTTTGTTTATATTAACTGCGTATAAATGGCGCCAAATCCAAATTAAAAAACAAAGCACAAAGCTTCGTAATCGATAACTAAAAGCATCAAACTAGCAATCTTTTATATACCCAAGACTAAAACCGCTGCCAAATCATACTTTTAATAAATTATAATGCACTTTAAAATTTAAAAAACTTCAATATATTATTTAAAAGTTTTGTGAAATCTTCAGAAATTGAGTTTTATTTTGCTAATTATTATTATTATTATTGTTGTTGCTGTTGTTGTTGTTGTTGTAATAAATACTGCTCTTTGTTTTGAAATTAAAATTTGTTCAAAAATTTAATATTAAGTAATAAAAGAAAATCTTATTATTTCTATTTTACTAGAAATGTATTGCTATTTTTAATATGTGCTTTTCTACAAAACAAACTCTTCAACAATAAAAGCTTCATTCTGTTTGTTTGTATGAAGTATTATGAAAATGAAATGCAGGTGTAAATTCCGTCATTTTTGACGGGGTTATATACTAGAGAATACTGATGACCGAAAGAGGTGCATTGATCTGTTTTAAGACTTCCGACACTCTGCAGCTTTTAGGAAAATTCGTGGGTGGTATACTGGTAAGGGTTGAATTCCTCAGTGTTATAAGCATTTTGATCACGTGAGAAAGACATTTTTCTCCCTTAGTTAAGTGGTTGTTTCTCTTTCGCGCAGAAATTTGGTTCAAAACACCTATTTTTATAATATTTTCTGAAGAATCTATTGCGTTAAAAAAAAGGAAAAATGAGTGCGAATGGAAAGTTTTTGAACAACAAAATCTGTTACGTTTATGCACTTCCGAAAATAAATAAATTAAAATTTATGTCATAAAGTTGCCCTTTTTCATCTAATATGTCATTTTTTACATTGTAGTTGCGCGGGACAAGTTTTAGAATCCTTCAAAACTGGGACAATCTGAAAAAGCTACTCTGTCAAAATCCGATTCTGTATGAGAAAGCAATGTGGTATCTATTGCTGTAACCGATTCTACATCCATCTCAACTTGTATTGTTATATATAAACTTCCATTAGCGAGAACGAAATCGGCGATTTATGTGGTCAACCCCTGTTAACCTCTGCAAGTGGAACGACTGCCAGAAATATGCCAGACGATGATTTATAGCTTACCTAGTCGTGATTAAGATTGAAGAAATAGATTATGATATAAAAGAAAAAGTAAAATAAATGGATTTTATTTTAGCATAGAGGCCTATACATATTTTACGAGAAAGCTATTGTAATTCTTCTAGAACATCCTCGTATACACGAATTGCAGTCGACCCTTTTTTTAATCTCAAAACAAGAAAGAAAAATCATATACCGTCGATAGACTTTATAAAACACTTTCTAATTTTATCAGAATAGTGTTGAGAATTTTTTATCTTTCGATACTGCGAAAGAAGACAAGGCTGTTTGTTAACAGCTGCTCTGCTTAATAAGCGAAAAATGTTTTGACACATTTAAAAATTCATTTTTTAACGGAAAGATATGAAATTAGTAGGCCTGACTATGGAAGCGATTATAGGATCTAATCGTATTTTTCATTTTCTGATCCATAAATTACCTATTAAGTTAGAAGTGATTATGACCAAGTGACATATTTTACGCAAAAGCTATTATAATTCTTCTAGAACATCCTCGTATTACATGAATTGCAATGAACCTTTTTTTTTTTTTTTTTTTTTTTTTTAATCGCAAAACAAGAAAGAAAAGTCATGTGTCATTGATAGATTTTAAAATACTTTCTAATATTATCACACTGTAAAAAAAAATTCAAAAGGTTACGAAAAATTTTTTAGTAAATTTGTATTCCACAGAATTTTTTAGTAACCATTACAAACTTTTCCTTTTTTTTGCAAGTGAAACAAACATTTTTTTTTTTTTTTTTTTTTTGTAAACTGAACAAAAGAATTTTTTGTATAGCTAACTTAAAACTTTTTAGTATGAACCACCAAGCAAATTTTAGTAATAGCTCCAAAATTATTTTTAGTAACCATTACGTGTGCCCGAAGGGCAGGAGTTTCTTCCGAACTGCATCCAGTGGGTAAAAAGACAGACTACTGAAGCTGAAGATTTTCGGCGAAGCCGCAAGAGATGGCAGCACCAAACATTGCTACCTGCTTTATTCTGACATGTTTCTAAAGGGGAGTGAAAGTCCAGAGATCATTACCCATGGTAACTGCTACAACAGGATTTTCATAATCCCTTTATTTAAAGAGTACTTACATTGCATACATTCGGTGCATATTTGGCGGCATCCAGCATCGAACCCGGGTACTTTTAGCCTGGAGTTCGGTGCTATGACCACTAGGCTATCACGTCCACACCAAGTGAGTTTTAGTAATAGCTTTTAAAAATATAAAACTACTAACTCTATTCGTTGCTAGCTTTTTTCTAGTAATTCTTACAGATTCCTTGTAACCGAGTAAGATTACTAAAATTTTTTTAGTAATTACAAAGATCACTAAAATTTTTTTAGTAGATCGACCCTTTTTTTTACAGTGCAGGATAGTGTTGCGAAATTTCTGTCTTTTCATACATTATTACACATCATTACAAACAAGAGAAGACTGTTTATTCTCAACTGCTCTGCTCAATAAGCGTAACATTTTTTGACGCATTTACAAGTTCATTTTTTAACGGAAATATATAAAATTTGTATGATGCCTGAGTATTATGGAAGCAATTTCGAATCCAATTGTGTTTTCCATTTTTTTGATCAATAAATTACCTATTGAGTTAGAAGCAATTCTGATCACGTAACAACACGTTTCTCATTCCAATTTGACTAATTTTGCTTCTCTCGCGCGAAAAGTCACTTCAAAACGTCCACTTTGACACTATTCCCTAAAAAATCTCTTGCGTTTGCAAAAAAGGGGAAAAACAGTTTGGTTAGATTTGTTTCTGAACGACAGTACCTGCTAGTTTCGCGCATTTCCGAACAAAAATAAATTAAAACTTCTGTCATAAATTTGCGCTTTTTAATTTGTAAACATCCTTAACCTCTTCAAACCTCAGAGTTTATCTTTTTTTTTTTTTTTTTTTTTTTTTTTTTTTTAATTTCAGCTATAAATTTATGTTAACAAACTGATAAATAAAAAAGCTTGAACAGCGAAAAAAATTAAAGTTTATTTTGTGCATAAATTTGTATGATTAGTTGGGGACTCAAAAAATAATTTTTGATGTTTTTTTTTTTAATTTTTTTTAATTTTTCTGCATTTGTAAATAATTGAAAAACATAAAATAAATATGTATTTAAAATATTTTTATTACTAATAGGCTCTATAAATGGTATCTTAACGCACAGTAAAATTATTTACGCTTACATTTTTTTTTTTTAATTCCGTACTTTTCTGCTGCAAGCCATTTTTAGGTACGTTCGTAATTACGTAAATACGTAGCACCTGTAGTTGTCGTTCAGTCCGTCATCTGCCTGCATATAACAATACAAAAACTGGAAAACCGAATCGTTTGAAATTTAAAATATATTATTATTGCATAATTTTGGCGAGTCATTTTAAATTTTATGAAAATCGGATGCATAGTTTGATTACAGGGACAATCAAATATATTCCGTTACATTACGGTCAATGTGAGTAAAAGCTTCAAGTGCATTTTAATGATGTTACACTCTTCCGAACATAGTAAATTGATATGCATCTATGAGGTATACTGTAATGTACATTTTGTACAATCTGTGATGCAAAGAATATTTGTTATTCATTTACAGGACCAAACAAAAGTATTTCATTATATAATAGTTATAGAAGGAACATTACTTGGGGCGCGTTTTTATTGTACTAAAGTATTTAAAATTTTACGAAATTGATATATGTTACTGAGGATTACTACTACAAGTTATTTCTTGTGTGATAGAAAGCATATAGTATTTACAGGAACACACGAATGATTTTGGCTTTTATACTATATCCTGTATATTATTATACGAAAATCTGAATATTTTTTAGATTTCGTTATAGTACGAGCGCACATCATTTGCTGCGCTTCACGTGCAATTTTCGACTTGTTATATAATCCACAACACGCTGAAAAAGCGCTATAAAAAACGAATTGCTAGTTTGTTTAGTTGAGCTATATCTGTTAGATTTTATTTATACCAATTTCTCAATTTTAAATATTATTTATACCTATGTTTGAAAAAGAATTGTAAAGATGCGTATTCAATAGGATGCTTTAGGTCCTGAAGAGGTTATTAAAAAGAAAACCTAAAAACCCTTGCTCAACAAGCGCAAAACGTGAAACACTTAGAAATTCTTTTTTTTTTTTTTTTTTTTTTTTTTTAACTTAAAGCTTTAAAATTGGAAAGATTTAAGAACACCTTTAAAGGTGTATTTCGATTCAAACTGCTTATTTCCCGATTTATTTCTGAATTCATTTTTGCTCTCATATGCATCTAACTGGCAAATTACCTTATTTAGAAAGTACACAAGGTGCCGTAACTGTCGATTCTTTGATAAAGGCAGAAAACATTGCAAAAAAAGCAATCAAAAACGGCATTTTGAACCGAATTTTCCGAAGCGCGAGACTTATGAACGAAAAAAAGGGTCATACTGAGAAATAAATGTTTATAAATTAAATTCTAATGAATTGAGCGTAAAAAGACATAACACGGCACCTTATACGTCTCTTCAAAAATCCCCTCAGCAAGTTTCATGATTCTACTTTTTAAAATGTGTCTGAAATTGAATCGGAAAATTTCGAGCTGTTGAAGATGGAAATGCGTTTTTTCGAATACACCCTTAAGGCTGTTCTCAACTGCTCCACACAACAAGTGCAAAACGTTTTGGCACATTTACAAAATCATTTGTTAACGGAAAACTATAAAATTGGCAGGCCTGATAATGAAGCGATTTGGAATCGATATCAGTTTTCTATTTTTTTAATAAATAAATTTACCTTTGTGTTATAAGCTATTTTGATCTCATGGCAAACACGTTTTCCAAAATGTACCTTGAGTAGTTATTCTTCTTTCGCGCGAAAATTCGGTTTAAAATGCCCAATTTGACACTATTTTACGAAAAATGTATTATGTTTCTAAGGGAAAAGAAAAAAGGTCGAATAGTTTTTGAGGAACAGCACCTGCTAGTATTTCCGAACAAAAATAAATGACAAATATTTATTTATTACGACAAATATTTATTTTTACAACGTATACTTTGACTTATGACAGAAAGTTAACCCCTTCTGGATTAAACTATTAAACATTTTTTTAAAAATAAGTTTCCTAAAAGGCTGGATGCAAGCTTTTTGAGAATTTTTATTCATCCAAACTAAAAGAAAAATTCTCATTCGCGACCTTACTCTAAAAACGCTTCTTTAATTCATACAAGAAGATTAAAACAATTTTATAAAGGCGAAACAGATTTAAGCACGTACACAACAGTTTGCCTTTTGTTTTGCAAATACTACATCCTAATATGAATGGATTTGCACGGAGAAAAAAAGGGGGGGACTAAACCTTGGCACATGACATTAAATATTGGGGTCGGCCAGGTCGAGACACAGCTTTTATGCCGGTGTGCGGATTCTTTCAGCGGACGATAAACACCGCAATTGACAACATTCTCTGTGAAAAAAAAAAGGGTGAATTCAATAAAGCCCAGCCGAAATAAAAGCGGTGGTAGAATTTTTAAGGTATGTTGACCTATTTGTTTAGAGTAAGTTGAGGTCATAGCCTCATTCAATCGCATAGTCCCTCAAATTTAGTATGAGTGCATCTTTTTAAAGCTTTAAGTTGTTGTAATATCTGCAAGTAATATCTAAATACACCCTTAACTGGCACTTTCTTTTCCGTTCAATAAATTGAAAGTAACGGATTCTCACCACAATTTTTTAAGTAAAATATTCGTAACATTTAGTTTAAGCATTTCCGCCTTTAAATAATATAAAACTATTAAAAAAAAAATTGTGGTGTCGAAAATCTTTAAGGGTGTATTTCGATTCAAACTGCTTATTTTCCGATTTATTTTTGAATAAACTTTTGCTCTCAAACGTATAAAACTGGGAAATTGTCTTATTTAGAAAGTACACAATGATGCCGTGATTGTCGATTCTTTGATAAATGCAGAAAATATTGCAAAAAAAGCAATCAAAAACGGCATTTTGAACAGATTTTTTCGAAGCGAGCGAATTGTGAACGAAAAAAGGGGCATACTGAGAAGATAATTGCTTATAAATCAAATTTTAATGAATTGAGCATAAAAAGACATCACACGGCACCTTATACGTCTCTTCAAAAATTCTCTCAGCAAGTTTCATGTTTCTACTTTAAAAAATGTGTCTGAAATTGTATCAGAAAATTTCGAGTCGTTGAAGGTGGAAAAGCGTTTTTTCGAATACACCCTTAAATGATGAATTAAGCAAATTCGTCTTGTCCGAACGGCGTACGGGCAAATCAGTTAACCCTTTCCGGCACACTGTGTCCGGTCTGGGATATCTAATTTTAATTTCAAACTTGCAACCAGCACCAGTAATATTTTAGTAAAATTTTGCTTTTACAATAAAAACTTAAATTCAAAATATCTAAAAAAGCCGTTTGTGAATTCCGGTGTCAGTCGATAATTTCTGATCTGAGAAAGAGATTCTGCCCGATTTTATGATATTTTAATAAACAATTTATATTATTTGAGAAAAGTGTTACAAAATATATTAAAAGCAAATAATATTGCCATCTTTCGATTCCAATTCTGATAAGAACCATTATCATAATAAAAATAAAAATGCCAATCGTCTCACGGTCAATACAAATGACATTCGACGTAAACAAAACCACGCGCTCTGTTGTGAACAATTAAAAATAGTTATTATAATATTAGTTAATATTAATGGTTTTAACTATTACAATATTATTTATTATAATGGTTTTAACTATCATAAGTTATTATAATGGTTGTGTATTTTGTATTAATTATTTTTACAGCTTTGCTTAGTTGAGCAGGGGGGGAGGGGTCTCCATAGCAGGGCCGAAAATAGCCTTTTTTGCACCCGGGGCAAACATGGATTTTGCCTCTCCCTCCCCCCTCCCTCCACCGAAAAGTTTATTTATAAAGAGAATTTTACTATTTTCCATTACCCGTCTTATTTTAAAATTTAAAATGTGTAATACTGAACTACATAATCTGCTTTGACAAATATTGATTCGTTAAAATCTTGAGAACCGAATCGAAAAGAATTCTGCTTTATACAGGATCGTTAATGCAATTATCCTTAGGTTCTTCTATGTTCTGGCATATCCCACGCTGGACGATTTTAACAATATCGTTCTAAACATAAACATGAAAAAAATTGAAAAACAAAATCTTCATTTGGCGCCGTTTTGTTCTGGCGCTTGGGGCGCATGCCCCTCTGCCCCCCCCCCCCCAGTTTCTGCCCTATTCCATAGGTTAAGAGTATATTCGAAAAAAATATTTTTCTACTCTCAACAGCTCGAAATTTTCTGATACATTTTCAGACTGGATTTTAAAAGTAAAAACATGAAACTTGCTGAAAATATGTATAAGATGCCGTGTAAACTATAAGCTATAAGTAGTCGTGTGAGTTCATTTTTCTCTCAATTCATTAGAATTTGATTTATAAACATTTTCTCAGTATGACCCTTTTTTTCGTTCTCAGATCTTCCGCTTCGAAAAATTTGTATCAAAACACTAACTTTGATGGTATTTTTTTGCAATATTTTCTACATTTATCAAAAAATCGATAAGCACGGCACATTGTGTAGTTTCTAAATAAAAGAATTTGCCAGTTTGATGCATTTGAGAGCAAAGTTGAATTTAAAAATAAATCAGAAAACTAGTCGTTGGGGGCCACCGTAATACTTACCCATCATGGATATGCATAATATAATATATGAAAATAATACATTTGAAAACTATTTATAAAATAGATTGCAATTCCAAAACAAAATTTAAACGTGTATTTATATTTTTATTGTGCATAGTAATGCCGTATTAATGAGTTGCTGATGAATCTCTTTCGATAAATTATACAACACGCCTAACTACTCAAGTAATACTAAATTGCGAAAAAGAAACATCCTTACAACTCCAAAAATAATATTCTTATTAACTAACAGTTTATTGCGTCGGATTAAGCGTCTCATTTCCAATTAAACTATATCTTTGAATTGAAATTTGAATGAAATACAGTGTCATGAAAAATCGAAAAATGTGGAAAACACGATTACAGATATCTCGGCAACTCATAATTCGATCAACTTCGTTCTTTATGCAAAATTTTTGTTATTTTATTGCCTTTTAAGATCACTCCTTAAAATAAAAAAATTCGAAAATTTTTATATACCTTTCACCAGAACGAATTTTTCGAGATTCTGAAAAAAATAGTTCCGGATAATCGAGGTTATTGATATTAAATAGGCTTCGTCCCATTCTTACTTATTAAGTACATACGAAATTTCAAGTCTCTATGTTAATTCGTTCGGGAGGTAGAGCGTTTACAGATAGACAGACAGACAGACGGACGGCAAATTTTTTTTTCTAAAAATATGTTTTTCGAAATCTCCAGTGTCGAAAACGTGTAAATCCGTCAAAAATTTTTTCGATTTTCAAAACGATTGCAAGACTTACCCTGTACTACGTATGATGGGTAAGTAAATAAGCAATTTGGTTTGGAATAACATTTTAAAAAAATGAGTAATGTGTGGAAATGTATGTAAAATGTACGGGAAAGTTTCGCTTAGTCGAGCAGGGGGGCAGGGTCTCCATAACAGGACCGAAGGCAACCTTTTTTGCACACGAGGCAAACATGAATTCCCCCCTCCCCCCTTACTTTTGGCCCTGGCCTTTCGCGATGATCAAGAGGTAAACCTGAATTTATGAACCATTCCCTTTTCTCTCCATTCTCAAAATGTTCCCTCAGTCAGCAAAAAAAAAAAAAAAAAAAATCTAACAAGCAGAAAAAAGGGGTCGGGAAAGCCCAGGCCTATTTATTGGATTCTCCCAGGTACTACTTGTCCGGTCATCTTGATTCCGACCCCAATCTGCGAAATGCATGTCAAGGTAACGCACAGCAGCCGTGTTGCCGTTCCGCTCTTTACAGTATTTGTTCGGGTTGTCATGGGGACGAGAAAATATTTATCTTCGGGTTGCCGAGAGAGCCTCATTGTTTTTTTTTGTTTTGGACAAGACCGAGTGACTAGGTGTGAGTCATTTTTCATGAATGAATGAAACACGCTTTTCACTTTAGTGAAAATGAATTGTGAATTTGAATTGATTGTGGTAGTAAAAGTTTTGTTTAAGAACGATTTATGATTGTACTCATCATTCAAGAACGAAAACGAAGCCCTTCGGGACATGCTGCTTTTACACTAATGTTATTCGGATGACACCTTTTTTTTTTTTTTTTTTTTTTTTTTTTTAAGTTACTTACACTTAAATAATCACGAAAATGCTCTAATTAAAAAGAAAGAAAATATTATTATTTTTTTTAAAGTAATGCCTGAAAGAAATTATGTATGCTCTATTTTGAGGTGCATATATGCCTCCATAGTCTTTCGAAGTCGGGACATAAAAATGCAGTAGACTTTATGAGAGCAGAACCTATTTAAAACGGAACCTTGTATTTAAAGGGGTATTCCAATCAAAACTGCTTATTTTCTGATTCATTTTTTAATTCATTTTTGTTGTGAAACGCATTCAAATGGCTGATTCTTTTATTATTAGAAGCATACTTGTCTATTTTTTGATAAAGGCGAAATATATTTCAAAATGGGCGCTTTGAACCAAATTTCCCGAAGCGCGAGAGCTCGGGGCAAAAGTAATGGTCATCCTGAAAAAATAATCATTTATAAATCAGGTCTAACGAATTGAGCAAAAAATGAAATCACACGGCCTCTTATACATTTCTTCAAAAATCGCGTCAGCTAGTTTCATGTTTTTACTTTTAGAAAAAGAGTCTGAAAATGTATCAAAAAATTCCGAGCTGATGAGGGTGAAAAAATATTTTTTTGAGCACAAAGGCCTCACACTCTTTTATTGGAAAAGATGCATTTTTCACTCCACAAGCCTGAAGTTAGCCTTTTTTGCACTTGGGGCAAAAGCATAGATGTCCCCCTCCCCTTCTTCGCAAAGTAAATTTACAAAGAAAATTTTACTAAATTAACTATTTTAAAATTTAAAATATTTACTAAAAAAAATACGCAATACTAAATTACAGAGTTAAGAAATATTAAAACCTTAAGGGTGTTCTTAAATCAAAAAGGGCAACTTTGTGACACATGCTTTAATTTATTTTTGTTCGGAAATGCATGAAAATAGCAGGGGATGTTATTCAGAAATTGTCTAATACCACTCAATTTTTTTGTTTTTTTAAAAATACAATAGATCTTTCATAACAAGCCTTCGAAGATGACGTTTTTGAGCATATTTCCCGACGAATGCTGAAGAACCGGACGGAAAGCAGGAGAAAAACGGGTGATCGCGTGATCGAAATAGCTTTTCGATAAATGCAGAAAATATTGCAAAAAAATGCTGTCAAAGCTAGCGTTTTGAACCGAACATTCCAAAACGGGAGATCTGGGAACGAAAAAAAAAATGGTCATACTGAGAAAATAATTGTTTATAAATGAAATTCTAATGAATTGAGCTAAAAATGAAACTCTGCGGCATCATCTTATGCATCTCTTCAAAAACCACCTCAGTAAGTTTCATGTTTTTGCTTTTAATAAAGAGTCTGAAAATGTACCTGAAAATTCCGAGTTGTTGAGGATGAAAAATTACTTTTTTGAATACACCCTTAAGGGTGACCTTAACTGATCCGCTCAACAAGCGAAAAACGTTTTGACACATTTACAAATTCATTTTTTAACAGAAAGTTATAAAATTTTAATGGCTGACTATGAAAGCGATTTCGAATTGAACTTACTTTTCCATTTTATGATCATTAAATTACTTATCGAGTTATAAGCTATTTCGATGACGCAATCACCCGTTTTTCTCCTCCTTTTCGACCGGTTTTTCTGCATTCGTCGGGAAATATTCTCAAAAGTGTCAACTTTAAAGGCTTGTTATGAAAAATCTATTGTGTTTTTTAAAAAACAAAAGAATGAGTGCAATTAGACAGTTTCTGAATAAAAACACCCGCTAGTTTCGTGCATTTCCGAACAAAAATAAATTAATGCACATGTGTCACAAAGTTGCACTTTTTGATTTAAGAACACCCTTAAAAAGTGCATACAACTGGCAACATACCAGAACCTATGTATATGGCAACATACATAATGCAAAGTCTGCATACCATACATAACATGATGCAAACCATGAAAACATAATGCAAACCACAAGTGGCATTCATTTTTAAGTGCGTTCGTAATTATGTAAATACGTAGCACCTATTGTTGTCGCTCAGTCCGTCCGTCTGTTTATCTGTCTGTCTGTCCGTCTGTCCGTCCGCATATAACAACGCTAAAACTACCCAACCGAATCGTTTGAAATTTAAAATACATAATTATTACATAATTTTGTCGAGTCATTTCAAATTTTATGAAAATCGGATGCATTGATCAATTGCAGGGACAATCAAAAGTATTCCGTTACATTACGGTAAATGGGGGAAAAAGTTTCAAATGCATTTTAATGGTGTTACACTCATTTGAATATAACAGAATTGACATGAATCTATGAAATATGTACTAAAAATACATTTTGTATAATCTGTGATGCAAAGAATATTTATTATTAAATTACAGGGCCACACAAATGTATTCCACTAAATAATGTTATACGGGGAAACATTGTTTGGGGGGTGTTTTAATTATATTAAACTACATCACATTTTATGAATAAGATATACGTTAATGAAGTATAATAAAAATTACTCCCTGCATATTTACAGGAACACAAAGATTTCGACCACTATACTGTATGAGAAGTACGCTCTACTATATCAGCAAGATCTGAATATTTTAAAACTTCGTTATCAACGAACGCACTTCATTTGCTACGCTTTACGTGCAATTTCCAACTTGTTGGTTTATGCACCACTTCACTTCCGGCAGACATGGATCATTAGATTCCCCTATGACTACTCTTCCATAAAATAAAGGATTTTTTCTTCTGCTCGATGACTTAGGGTTTTATGCGGTCGGCTTCTTGGACTAAAATAGACACTTTTTCCTGATATAGGATTCTTCCAAAAACAGTATTGTAGTCGTAAAAACCTCAGAAGGTATACGCTATAGGTAGAGGGTATACGCTATAGGTAGAGGGTATACGCTAAAGTCACGACAATTGATGGATACAGTATACGCTAATGCTTAATTTGAAAAACAGAGGTTATATTGAGCTTTTCGAAAAAATCCAGAGGGTATAGAGCGTATACCTCAGTGTACCCTCCACTACACTCCGGTCCAAAAAATGTTTCATTTCAAAACAAGGAGATCGACTTTCACGATCATCCCTCACAGAGCTCTACCAGAATATTATCTGGAATTCGAGACGATGATCTCTGCTTCATGATCATTATCACCATCGTGGGT
The DNA here is from genome assembly GCA_964019185.1 of Maratus speculifer. Taxonomy (NCBI): domain Eukaryota; kingdom Metazoa; phylum Arthropoda; class Arachnida; order Araneae; family Salticidae; genus Maratus; species Maratus speculifer. Next base: position 279,646,819 of record OZ025300.1, on the reverse strand, counting down.
GGTTAAAAGGGATGTACTTCAACCCCATCTGTCCTCGAAAACCTCTAGGATTCGGATCCGTTTTCACACGGGGTCTAGCGGGTGGCCCATACTTTGGTGTCAAAGTTCGACATCTTGAACAGCTATCTGTTTTCGAGTTTTATCTTTTTTTCCCTGTGTAAATTGATAAAACAGAGGTGGTCTCATCAGAATACAAGTTAACTCTTGAAAACTCCAGTTCATTAGATTTTCATTGCGGCTCTGTGTTTATGGTTTTACGGTCTGTGCCACATTGGAGTTGCAATCGAAATTGTGAGCAATGTGTGGGTGTGTGGAAGAGGGGAGGGGGATAATCACCCGCATTTATCTTCCCTCCGAAATACAGTAAAACCTCTATAACGGACACTCCCGAATAGCGGACACCTCTATTTAACGGACAGTTTTCCAATCCCCACTCCCAAAACCTAATTTTTTGTATGCTTAACCTCTGAATAACGGACATTCCGAATAGCGGACACTTTATCCGGTGATAAATGGTGAAAAAATATTTTTTAAAGAGGGGGAAAAAGGAAAAAATAGCAAAAAGGCTTCTCAAATTATCAGACAGTCTGTCACAAATTTTGTGATCACAAATGAATATAGATAAAGAGCTGGGGAAGATTTCTCTCCCCCCCCCCCTTACGTTCAGTGCTAAATTTAAGGGATCTCTCAGAGCATTGAGATGTCATCCAAGAATAGTTTGAGATTTTATGCTTTTAGAGGTCAAAAAGTGCAATCCCCGCCCGGAACTCTACAATGTCCAATAACGTCATACAGAAAAAGAAATTATATGTAATCGCAAGCAAAAGTAAACTTTTGGAACCGATTTTTTTTTTTTTTTTTTTTTTTTTGCAAGAATATAATAAACAGTGGATAATAGTGGGCACAATTTTATTTCAATTTTATTGCTTAAAAAATAGTTTTAATTTCTGATTAATTATAGAATAGAGGTTTTAGGACATATAAAAGCAAATTAATGAAATATTAAGCATTTCATAGTGATTTTTGTATCTCTGAGGTTTTCCCAATAGCGGACACCTCCGAATAGCGGACAATTTCTGCGTTCCCGAGTTGTCCGTTATTTGGAGGTTTTACTGTATCTGTCGTTACTTCGTCATTAAGGGTGTTTTTAAATCAAAAAGGGCCACTTTGTGACACATGCTTTAATTTATTTTTATTCGGAAATGCATGAAAATAGCAGGTGTTGATATTCAGAAACTGTATAATTGCACTCATTCTTCTGTTTTTTCTAAAACACAACAGATTTTTTATAACAAGCCTTCAAAGTTGACACTTTTGAGCACATTTCCCGACGAAAGCAGAAAAACCGGTCGAAAAGCAGGAGAAAAACGGGTGATCGTGTCATCGAAATAGCTTATAACTGGATAAGTAATTTAATGATCATAAAATGGAAAAATAGGTTCAATTCGAAATCGCTTCCATAGTCAGGCATTAAAATTTTATATCTTTCTGTTAAAATATGAATTAGTAAATGTGTCAAAACGTTTTGCGCCTGTTGAGCACAGCAGTTAAGAACACCCTTAACTCTTGAAAACTCCAGTTCATTAGATTTTTATTTCGGTTCTGTGTTTATGGTTTTTGTGCCACATTGGGGTTGCAACCAAAATTGTGAGCAATGTGCGGGTGTGTGTGTGGAAGAGGGGAGGGAGATAATCACCCGCATTTAACTCCCCTCCGAAATATCTGTCGTTACTTCGTCATTAATGAGTATGATAAAAATATGCCTATCAATCAAGACGGTCAAGAATCAAAAACTAGTCGTTAGGGACCACCGTAATGCTTACCCATCCTAGATATGCATACTGTAAAATATGAAACTAAAATCAAGTAATACCGAATTGCGCATAAGAAGCATCATTATAACTCCAAAAATGATAATCATATTAACTGTCAATTTACTGCGTTGGATTTCTAATTACAATGCATTTTTAAATTGAAATTTGAAGGAATTACTATTACAGGGTCATAAAAAAGAGTGTGGAAAATAGGATTACAAATACCTCGGTAACTCATAATCAGATCGACTTCATTCTTTATGCAAAATTTATGTTTTTTTAATGTCTTTTCATCGTCTTTTACAGTCCCTCCTTAAAAAAAAAAAAAAAAAAAAAAAAAAAAAAAAAAAAAAAAAATCAAAAAATTTCATACACTTTTCATCAGAACGAATATTTCGAGATTCTGAAATAAATAGATCCGGATAATCTAGGTAACTTATATTGAATAGGCTTCGGATCAGTTTTCATATAGGTTTAGCGGGTGGCCCATGCTTTGGTGTCAAAGTTCGACATCTTGAGAAGCTATCCGTTCTCGAGTTTTATCTCTTGTTTTTTCTGTGGGTGGTCATGTGTCCAGTGATAAAGCAGAGGTGAACTCATCAAAATATAAGTTAACTTTTCAAAACTCCAGTTCATTAAGTTCTCGTTAATCGCCCTAGCCCCATTGGGTTGTTACTGAGGCAATGTGTATGTGTGTGTGTGTGTGTGACGTTGTCAATTTGAGATCAATCTGCACATAGATGTTTTTTTCCGATTCTGTTCACAAACTTAAATAAATAAATAAATAAATAAATAAATAAATAAAAAATAGAATATTGTAATTTTCTTAACCGACTATAAAAATGAAAGTAATATAATTAAAAACAACGCAAAGAAAATCGAAAAAATGAAAAGCGGCCTTTGTTAGATCGATCCCACAGCTAATGCAAAAAAATATCATTTAAAACTATTGAAATGCAAGAGATCTTAAAAAATTTGTTCCGTGGCATTAAGGGTGTGTTAAAAAAAACGCTTTTCCAGCACCTTCAACGGCTCGAAATTTTCTGATACAATTCCAGACACATTTTTAAAAGTAGAAACATGAAACTTGCTGAGGGGATTTTTGAAGCGACATATGAGGTGCCGTGTGATGTCTTTTTACACTCCATTCATTAGAATTTGATTTATAAACAATTATCTTTTCAGCAGGACCCTTTTTTTAAGTTCCCAGATCTCCCGCTTCGGAAAAATCGGTTCAAAATGCCGTTTTTGATTGGTTTTTTTTTCAATATTTTATGCATTTATCAAAGGACAGACAATCACGGCACCTTGTGTTCTTTCTAAATAAGGCAATTTGCCAGTTTGATGCATATGAGAGCAAAAATGAATTTAAAAATAAATCGGAAAATCAGCAGTTTGAAGGGTTTGCGTTGCGTGAGTGAAATAGTCCATAAATGAGCATTATTCATTGTCCCCGTCCTGAATTTTTTATGTGTATGTGTCACAAATTCGCCAACCCTATCTCAGGTTCCGTTTCACCTGTTTATCTACCTTGAAGGAGACAAAAATTTAGGCGTCAGGTGAAAATGCCTGTGTTATTGATCCATGTAAAGCCCTATAACGTACCACTCTACTATAGTAGCTGTGACTCAACAGTTTCGAGGGTCCGGTTTCATTTCCATTAGCCAACTTCCCCCCTCCCCCAAATCATGTCGGGCGTCGGTGATACTGTGTCGTGCGGAATTTTGCGTAACACGCAGAGAACTTAATACTGCTTCCATGAGGCTTTTTTTTTTGGAAAAATCGGCTGTTAAGGGTGTATTTCGATTCAAACTGCTTATTTTCCGATTTATTTTTGAATTCGTTTTTGCTCTTAAATACACCAAACTTTCAAAATCTCTTATTTGGAAAATACACAAGGTGCCGTGATGGTCGATTCTTTGATAAATGCAGAAAATGTTGCAAAAAAAGCAATCAAAAACGGCATTTCGAACCGATTTTTCCCAAGCGGGAGATCTCGGAACGAAAAAAAGGGTCATAGCGATAAGGTAATTGTTTATAATTCAAATTCTAATGAATAGAGCGTAAAAAGACATCACACGGCACCTCATACGTCCCTTCAAGAACCCCCTCAGCAAGTTTCATGTTTCTACTTTTAAAAATATGTCTGAAATTGTATCGGAAAATTTCGAGCTGTTGAAGGTGGAAAAGCGTTTTTTCGAATACACCCTTAAAAATCCCAAATGCAGAAGCGGATAAACTACTTTTGGACCCCCCCCCCTCCATAGCCTTAGCTAAAGGGGTGCTAGGGGAGGCTCAGCCCCTCCCCCCCTCCCCCGCCCGAAAACCTTTTGAGCCTTCCCTGGAAAAGATTCCAAAGTCATTAAATGAACTTCTGTTCTGAAAATTCAAATGAAATTCTGTACAAAAATCTAATTGAGTTTTGAGGATTTTTCACGGTTTTGCAAAATTATTAAATTATACCTAAAATAAGTGTTTCAACACTCGCTCGTCCCATTTGCAAATAAGAAGCTAACGCGATGTTTAATATTGCTCTAGTTATACACTCGAATTTTTCATCATCCTATTTTTTTTTCTTAGAGTACAATGAAGTTATTACTACAGTTTAATAAGAAACATAATACAGTAAAACCTCTAAATAACGGACACCTCGGGAACGTAGAAATTGTCCGCTATTCGGAGGTGTCCGCTATTGGGAAAATCTCAGAGATTCAAAAATCGCTAAGAAATGCTTAATATTTCATTAATTTACTTTTATATGTCCTAAAATCTCTATTATATAATTAATCAGAAATTAAAAATATTTTTTAATTAATAAAATTGAAATAAATTTGTGCACACTTTTATCCACTGTTTATTATATTCTCGTGAAATAATCGGTTACAAAAGTTTACTTTTGCTTGCGATTACATGTAATTTGTTTTTCTATGTGACGTTATTGGACATTGTTAGAGTTCCGGGCGGGAAGGGAAGGATTGCACTTTTTGACCTTTAAAAGCATAAAATCTCAAAATAGTCTTGGGTGACATTTCAATGCTCTGGGAGATATTCTTCCCGGGCAACATCCTGAATTTAGCACTGAATGTGGGGGGCGGGGGGGGGGGATTTTCCCCAGCTCTTTATCTGTGATCACAAAATTTGTGGTACGTTGCCCTGATAATTTCAGAGGCCTTTTTGCTTTTTTTTTCTCTTTAATACATACTTTTTCACCCTTTATCGCCGAATAAAGTGTCCACTTTTCGGAGTGTCCGTTATTCAGAGGTCAGACATACAAAAATTTAGGTTTTAGGACTCGGGATCGGAAAACTGTCCGTTAAATAGAGGTGTCCGCTATTCGGGGGTGTCTGTTAAGGAGGTTTTACTGTACCTACAGCGAATATTCGCTATTTTATCTTTCTGCGTCATAAAAATAGAGAGAAAAGAAATGCCCCCCCCCCTACATTTTCTTGAGTCCTCCCCCATTATTCACTTCTAACTGTGGTCCTGCACCCTCTCATCCCCCCTCCATTTCAGTGTTTTCTGCCTCTGAAAACAAAAATAAGTACTTTTAGAGCAGGTAAATATTGAAATTTCATTAAATTCAAAGCGTCATAACTCGGTAAATTTTTGTCGGAAAAAAATGACAATTAAAAATTTTTTAATAATATTTTTGAAAAAAATCACATTTTAGTACATATATATGCTCCGTATATTAAAAATAAAATAAAATAAAATAAAATAAAATAAAATTAAGTCTTTTTGAAGCTATTTCACTCATTCGTAAACGCTTGCTTTCTGATGTTAATTCTGTGGCATGTTTTTATTTTAAATATTGCGTTTGCATTTTTACTTACTCATCATCGTAGTATAGGGTAAGTCTTTCACTTGTTTGGAAAATCGAATTTTTTTTTACTTACCCATCATACGCAGTATACGGTAAATCTTGCAATCGTTTTAAAAATAGAAAAAAAAAAAAAAAAAAAAAAAAAAAAAAAAAAAAAAAAATTGACGAATTTACACGTTTCAGATACTGGAGATTCCAAACAACATATTTTTAGAAAATAAAAAATTGCCGTCTGTCTGTAAACGCTCTATCACCCGAACAAATTAAGATAGAGACTTAAAATTTTGTATGTACTTAGTATGTAAGAATGGAACGAAGTCCATTTAATATCAGTAACCTCGATTATCCGGAAAAAATGAGACGCTTAATTCAACACAGTAAACTGTTAGTTAATAGGATTTTTATTTTTGGAGCTATAAGGATGTTTCTTTTACGCAGTTCGGTACTTACTTGAGTAGTTTGTCGTTTTATGTAATTTATCGAAATGGGTTCACCAACAATTCATTAATCTAGCATCACTATGTGTATTACATATATTTAAATTCAAGTTAAAATTTTGTTTTAGAATTGCAATGCATTTCATAAATAGTTTACAGATGTTTTATTTTAATATAGTATGCATATCCATGATGGGTAAGTATTACGGGGCCTCCAACGACTAGTCATGTTTTTAAATGTCCACCCCCCCCCCTTACGGGATAGCTGAGATTCATTGATATCTATAAAGGCCTTTTATCTTACTTTTCCGATTCTGTTTGCAGATTTATTTGTTAGGATACTTTCACTTTTGGAATCAGGTTTCGAATGTAAAAACATATTCAAAAAAGAAAAAATAAAATAAAATGAAATAAATAAATAAAACGAAGTAAAATAAAATAAGTAAAAATAAAATAAATAAAAAATAGAAACAACGGCCTTTGTAGAGATTGACCCCAGCTGTTAAATGGAAAAAAAAAAAAAAAACATGGGAATGCTAACAAGATATTTAAAACAAATATCTCCCATAGGATTAACATTAGAGAGCAAGCATTTTTGCGTGAGTGAAATAGATACAGACAAAATTCCGCCTAGACTGTCAGTGGCTTCAATATCGTCTTCTTTTTAAAATGCCATATATTTCTCTTGTAAATGTCTCCAAACTGTATGTAAAGATTTGTTTGTGTCTATGATGGTCAATTATACTAGGGATATAGACCCTGAAGAGTTCTTGTAATCGGTTGTCATCGAATCTTTCGAATAATAATATTTGTGTTCGTCTCATAAAATCATCCAGTTTTTTAAACACACAGTTTATTCTTCACAAAACATATAAACATACACTGTACTTCACACAAAACATATATTAAATAATAGTTTTCTCGGCATTTTCGCCGGATCAAAAAAACTTCCATCCAAGCGGGAATCAAAACATTCTAAACTATTTTTTCCCTCGGGTCGGGATGACGTCACGACAAAATCCCCATAGGGATCATTTCTTTCCCCAAGGAATGAAGTTGAAGTCGTAACATCCTCCCGCCCCGATGAATACATTCATCAAATTTGGTAGTTAATCATTATGAAATATGTATAAAATATCACTAATCATTTACTAATACTTATGAATACAATACAATTACTATAAATCACAGTACATTACAGTTGAATTATATAGAATTAAGCAACAACAATACTAAATTAATACTAATAATGCTAACATAATGGCAAAATAAAATAAGGACAAAAATATATAAACAAAAACCGAACCAAACCAAGTTTTATAGGTTAGTCGAGTTCCATAGGGTAAACCATCTGGACCGCGCGTTTGAGAATTCCTGTGGCAGTCTTCAGAGTTAAGCTTCTTACTTTTCCATCGCGGCCCTGATGAACTTCTAAGACTTTCCCGATTTTCCACATTTGTCTTGGCAACTTGTCCTCACCTATTAAAACTATGTCATCTACATTAAAACATTTTACAGCATTTACAGGTTTAGAAAAATGTACACTTTTAAGTTGCAGGAGATATTCCGCCTTCCACCTATTCCAAAATTTATTTAACAAAGTTTCGCGATACAAATATCTTTTAAGGAGTAATTTTTTATTACTTTTCATATTTTTATCATCTTTGACAGCCATGGGGGGTAATGTAGTCAACCTCTTTCCTGTAAGGAAATTGGCCGGAGTGAGAGGGAATGGTTCATCCGGTTCATTATAAACATAAGTTAGGGGTCGCGAATTTATTATTGCCTCTATTTCAATAAGAACTGTTTCGAGTTCTTCCCGAGTAATTAGTGCCCGTCCCAATACCTTTCTTAAAGCACCCTTGGTGATTCGAACCATTCTCTCCCAATATCCACCCCACCATGCTGCACGTTCCACTATAAATTTCCAAATTATGCCTTTTTTACTAAAATAATTTTGTACAAGTTCAGAAGTTAAATTAGAGTACAATTTCTGAATTTCACGATCAGCATTTTTAAAAGATTTGGCATTATCAGAATAAACAGTATTACAAAGTCCTCTTCTTGATATAAATCGTCGAAAAGCTAATAAAAAGTATTCAGTACTTAAGTTGGACACAATTTCTAGATGGATGGCACGAGTCACAGCACAAGTAAATAAGGCAATGTACAGTTTATTCATATCTTTAGTTTATAACGGTCCAGCGAAGTCCGTACCAACGATCTCAAAAGCACTTTCAGCATAAAGTCTGTCCGCAGGCAATGGAGCTACAGTTTGATTACCTGGTTTTACCTTGTAGCGTCTACAGATGAAGCACTTATTGAGGCACGATTTAACTGTCTGTCTGCCCTTCAAAATCCAGAATTTTTCACGAAGTTGGGTAAGTGTATCTGATACACCAGCGTGGCACAAGTTCTGATGCTCCCTCATTATTAGTAGCTCAGTGAATTTTGAGTTTCCTGGAATTATTAAAGGATGTCGTTCTGAAAATTGGAAATTAGAATGTTGAAGACGTCCACCCAGAACTATAAGCTTATTAGGAGTCATACTGGGATTTAGACTATAAAGTCTTGAATCGTTGCTGATTGGTGAATTGTTCAACAGTTGCAAATATTCCCTTTCAAATTCAGTTTTTTGAATGAAGTGAATCCAATAATTTAGAGCATCGGCCAATTCTTCTGCAGATATGGGAGCTGTCCTTTTCTCAGATTTATACTTACAGTTTCTAATAAAACGAATAATATAAGCAGTGACCCTCAGCATTTTATTAAGGCTACTATACTTGTTAATATCCAACAAGGGATCTCTAGGTTCCTGCGAAATTTGAAGGAGAACTTTAACATCCTTCATTTCTCTTTTAAGTTCCATTATTTCATCATCAGATTTAACTCGTATTTCATCAGAAGGCAATTCGTCCATTTGCAACCAAGCTGGACCTGAAAGCCAGACTTCGTCCTTTACGAGAGTGAAGGAGTGCATACCGCGAGTTAGTTTGTCAGCCGGATTTTCCTTCCCACTGCAATAACGCCAATTGGAAGGGTTAGTTTTTTCTTTGATTTCAACTACTCTATTTCTCACAAACTGTTTTAAGTTTTCAGAAGCACCTCGTATCCAATGCAGACAAATTTGGGAGTCACACCACAAATATATATCGTTCTCCTTAATAATTGGAAAAATATTCCTCAGATAAGATGCTAGTCTGGCCGACATTAAAGCACCTAATAATTCAAGCCTGGGTAAAGTTATTGGTTTCAGGGGAGCAACACGTGATTTAGCTATCACTAATTTTGTCGAAATTTTGGTAGGATATTTTATTCTAAAATATGCAACTGCACCATAAGCCTTTGGGCTCGCATCAGAAAATAAGTGCAGTTCCAAGTTTTCAAATTTAGAGTCATCGAAATACTGTCGAGGAATAGTCATGGCTTGGGTTTTCATGACTTCTTCAAGCCACTCGTGGAATATAAGGTGATATTCGAGTTTGAGAGGTTCATCCCAGGGAATTCCAATTTCCCAAAGTTGTTGCATAAGCAACTTTATACGAATTGTAAAAGGGGCAAGAATGCCCAAAGGGTCGAATAGCATACCGCAGGCCTTTAGAACAGTTCTTTTAGTTGAAGGGTTGGCACTTATCGCTTTAAAATGCTCCGTGGCAACAGTTATGTTATCGTTCACATTATCCCAAACGATTCCTAACACTTTAATTGGGATTCCTAGTACTTCAGTTGCTTGTTTGCAGTCAATATTTTCATTTAACCACATATTTCGTAAAATGGGAGAATTAGTTACCCATTTTCTTAAATTCATAGAAGCTTGATTCATAATGTGAATAGCGTCTTTAGAAATAGAGAAAGCATCTTTAATTGTTTCGCAGCCACTTATAAAATCGTCCACATATAACTCATTCAGTAATTCAGTAACATCTTTGAACTTATTTTTAAATTTAGAAAGATGTAATCTGATAGTTGCAGCTAATATAAATGGGCTGCATTTTACTCCGAAGGGAGCTCGAGTGAACTGCAGGACTCTGATATCATTGCGACCCAAACCTAAATTTGTCCCCTGATCCCTTCCCCACAAAAATTGCAAAAATTTTCTATCTTGCTCAGCGATACCTATTTCCAAGAACGCTCGTTCAATATCCGCGCAAAATGCAATTGGGTTATATCTAAATTTCAATATAATCTTAAGCAAATCGGGATTCAAATTTGGGCCGCTCTCTAAACAATCATTTAGGGAAATTTCTCCCTTTGCTTTAGAAGAGGCATCGTAACACACCCTGAGTTTAGTAGTTTCTTTCGACTCGCTAACTACTCCGTGATGGGGCATGAAATATGATTGTCTGTTTTCATTCGGATAATAATCTATTTCCTCGATAATATTATCTTTTAACTGATTTTCGATAATATCTTTGTATCGCAAATATAAATTTTCATCTCGCTTAAATGTATTATTCAAACTAAATAAACGTTTCCTAGCAATTTCATAATTACTATTTAATTCCGAAAAATCATTTTTCCAGAGCAATCGCGTTTCATATCTTTTATCGTTATACGATGTATTCTGACTAAATTGTTCTAAAATATCTTCAGTTGTTCGTGAAACATCATTTTTTACATTAATTCCTATCGATTCCAATTCCCACAAGTCTTTAATTCTTTCATAATCCAGTTCACTACCCGCATGAGTTATTAAATGATTAATGTGAACTTCCTTGGCATTTGATTCTCTTCCCTTACCTTGTATAACATACCCGAAAATGCTATCTGTCGCTACCAATCTATTACTAAGTCTTAAATTTCTTTCACTTAAAATTTCCCATATTTGATCTGCGCCAATTAAACAATGTATTTCTGTTGTAGTGCCAAGATCAGCCAATTCAATTTCCTTCTCAAGGGCAAGATGTCTCACCCAATTCGAAGGTACTTCAACCTCTCCACACGTAATAGAATCTATGACAACTGCATTTATTTTCTTTCTTTGATCGGGATTAATTCTGCTTTTTAGAACCAATTCTACGATATCATACATCTGTTTTTCGGACTGTTTATTTCCAAACGGATAAATTACAAGTGATTCTCTGTTAATGACTTTTAAATTCAAGAAATCAGCAATTTCCTTTTTTACGAAAGTCCTCGTCGCCCCTCCGTCTATCAAACATCTAATTAATGTTCCATCATTTGACCTACTTTCTACCAACGCGGAAAACGTTTGCAAAAACACTGTATTTGAAATTTTGTTGTTTACTTTTTTCTCTTTACAAAATAAACTATTTTCTATTGCCAAATCATCACGTTTATCGTTTGAGGAAGGGGGGGTTGCAATTTGATCACAAATTAAAATGTTATGAGGTAATTTACAATTGCGACACACGTTATTTTTCTTCCAACATTTCTTCATTACGTGCCTACGTTGGAAGCAATTAAAACAACGGCCCTGTGTCATTAAAGCTTTTTTTCTTTCTGAAACATTTAAATAACAATTTTCATTCGAATGAGAATTATCGGAACAAAAAATACATTTATTCCCGGCAGTCGCCAGAAAGGCGGAGGTTGTAGACATTGGTTTCTTTTGCGGATTATTACCATATCTGGATTTGTTAAAATTAGTAGGATTGTAAGAATTATTACTCGCTTGTTTTTGTTTCAAATTTTCCGAACCGCTACTCTGTTGATTTGATAGTAAAAGTGATGTTTCACGACAATGAATTTCTTTCCTTAAAAATTCCATTAAATCACTTATATCAAACTGATCTTCTGAATTTCGTTGTCGATTATATTGAAGTGTTATTTCATCGGGAATTTTTTGTAATATTACGGGGCAAAGTAAATTACTGTATGTTCCGGCAGCTACGCCTAGCGATTGTAGAGATCTAACTTGAATTTCAATTGCATCATACATTTTTCTGAGAGCCTTAATATTACAAATTAACTTAACTGGTTCAATTAATAACAATTTATTCATATGTGAGCTAGTTATTAGGTCTAAGCGACCAAACCTGTTTTTAAGTAACTGAATCGACGAATCATAATTCTCGTTAGTTAAAGCAAATCCTGAAACTGCGGATAAAGCAGTTCCTTTTAAATAAGTTTTCATATACGCGAATTTCTCTATCTTACTTAAGGACTTATTATTATGTATCGCTACTTCAAATGAATTCCAGAAATCTAACCATTCACTACAATCTCCATTAAATACCGGTATGTTTAATCGGGGTAAATTAAGTGTTTGGTTTTCATGCGAAACAGGTAGTCTTTCATCATGTCGGCTACTTTCTGTTTGCGGTTTCTTTTCTAAAGATTTTAGACATCTATCTAGTTTTGTTTTAAAGGTTGTACCCATTTCCCGATATTTATCACTACCTGTGATTTTTTTTTTCAATTCTTTAATTTCAATTTCAGATTCAATCGAACTGTCTAACTCTTTCAATTCTTTAAGTTTTTCATCTAACTGATTTTTTAAATCGTGTAAGTCTTCAATTTTAGCTTCGACTAAATAAGTTTCATTAACTGGATTTTCTAATGTATTATCAATTTTCGTAGTTAATTTAGTAAACAATTCTCTTACCGCGGTTCTTTTTAGTTTAGTTCGTTCTATATCCATTTTCAAAATTATTTACAGAATTCAAATTAAATAATTAAAGGGACTTACCTCATTCAGGTCGCATTGACATCAGAGTCGTCGCTTGTAATCAATAATCTTAAATCCAATAAAAAGAATAATAAATCAAGTATTTTAAAGAGCGTGTTCTATCAACTTCGGCGTCACCATGAAGAGTTCTTGTAATCGGTTGTCATCGAATCTTTCGAATAATAATATTTGTGTTCGTCTCATAAAATCATCCAGTTTTTTAAACACACAGTTTATTCTTCACAAAACATATAAACATACACTGTACTTCACACAAAACATATATTAAATAATAGTTTTCTCGGCATTTTCGCCGGATCAAAAAAACTTCCATCCAAGCGGGAATCAAAACATTCTAAACTATTTTTTCCCTCGGGTCGGGATGACGTCACGACAAAATCCCCATAGGGATCATTTCTTTCCCCAAGGAATGAAGTTGAAGTCGTAACAGACCCTAAGGGGCGATGCCCTCTTTGGGGTTTTTCTAAGGAATTTCCGTAAGGAAATCAAAGGTTCGAAGAAAACCATGGAAAACTCCGGACAGTTAGGCCGAGGGCCGCGATTGGGTTCGAACCGAGCTCCTGCTGTCTATCAGTTTCAAAGGCAGAACCTCTCGGCTACTGGTGCTTCTATGTAAAGAATTTCTGTTTTCAGAAAGTGAAGCGATGTCGAATTAAAATATAGTGGCCTGTGGCAGCCTTGATACATATACTTTAAGGGTATACATATACCTTACATATACCTCCGCTCAACAAGCGCAAAACGTTTTGACACATTTACAAATTCATTTTTTTACAGAAAGATGTAAAATTGGAATGCCTGACTATGGAAGCGATTTTGAATCGAACTTAATATTCTATTTTATGATCATTAAAATATCTATCCAGTTCATCACGCAATCACCGTTTTTCTCCTGCTTTTCAATCGGTTTTTCTGCTTTCGTCGGGAAATGTGCTCAAAAACGTCAACTTTGAATTCTTGTTGTGAAAAATCTATTGTGTTAAAAAAAAAAAAAAAAGAGTGCCACTAGACAGTTTCTGAATAACACCTGCTCATTTCATGCATTTCCGAACAAAAATAAATCAAAATTTATGTCACAAAGTGGCCTTTTTTCATTTAAAAACACCCTTAATTACCAGAAATGAATTAATTCCAAAGTTTAAATGAGTATAAATGATGAATCAGATATGTTCCAGAAATGAATAAAGAAAAGAAGAATTATTGCACCCAATTTCTCTTTTACATGAAATACGATTCCGATATGAAAAGAAAAACCTGAAAGAAAATCTTAGCACCGGGCTAATTAGCTCCTATTCTAAGGCTGTTCTCAACTGCTCTGTTCAACAAGCGCAAAACGTTTTGACACATTTACAAATTCGTTTTTCGACGGAAAGAAATAAAATTGGGAGGCTTGATTATGTAAGCGATATCGAATCGAACTGAGTTTTCCATTTTATGATAGTTAAATTATTTGTCCAGTTCTAAGCTATTTCGATCACGCGATCACCCGTTTTTCCCCTGCTTTCCGATCGGTTTATCTGCTCTCGTCGGGAAATGCGTTCAAAAACGTCAACTTTGACGGCTTGTTATGTCTATTGCGTTTATGAAACAAGTTGGAAATTGCACGTGAAGCGTAGCAAATGAGGTGCGTTCGTTGATAACGAAGTTTTTAAATATTCAGATCTTGCTGATATAGTAGAGCGTACTTTGGATACAGTATAGTGGTCGAAATCTTTGTGTTCCTGTAAATATGCAGGGAGTAATTTTTATTATACTTCATTAACGTATATCTTATTCATAAAATGTGAAGTAGTTTAATATAATTAAAACACGCCCCAAACAATATTTCCCCGTATAACATTATTTAGTGGAATAAATTTGTGTGGCCCTGTAATTTAATAATAAATATTCTTTGCATCACAGATTGTACAGAATGTATATTTTAGTACATACTTCATAGATTCATGTCAATTCTATTATGTTCAAATGAGTGTAACACCATTAAAATGCATATGAAACTTTTTTCCCCATTGACCGTAATGTAACGGAATACTTTTGATTGTCCCTGTATTTGATCTATCCATCCGATTTTCATAAAATTTGAAATGACTCGACAAAATTATGTGATAATTACGTATTTTAAATTTCAAACGATTCGGTTGGGTAGTTTTTGCGTTGTTAAATGCGGACGGACAGACAGACGGACTGAGCGACAACAATAGGTGCTACGTATTTACATAATTACGAACGCACCTAAAAACAAAAAACTGAGTGCAATTAGAAAGTTTTTCAATAACAACACCTGCTCGTTTCATGCATTTCCGAACAAAAATTAAAGCATATGTCTCAAAGTTGCCCTTTTTGATTTAAGAACAGCCTTAACCTCAACTTTTTTCCGTTCAAAGAGAGAAAAAGGTTACAATTGTCTTGGAAAAAGTTGGAGGAAAACAGGAAATCCAGTGCTATTATTACCAGGCGTTAATATTTGTCGCCTATTCGTATCAATCGCTTATCGTTGTTTCGTTGAAATGTTCGATGTTGGTTGAAAAGTTTCTGCTAGCGGATTTTTTTGGAACTGCGGAAAAAAGTTGGGGGACATTGCCGCAGTGCTTTCGTCGGGTAAGCCATTCAAAAAAGTTGACTTTGAAGGCTTGTTATGAAAAATGTATTACGCTTATTAAAAAAAAAAAAAAAAAAACAGAAAATTGAGTGCAATTAGACAGTTTCTGAAAAACAACACCTGCTCCCTGCTCGTTTCATGCATTTCCGAACAAAAATTAAAGCATATGTCACAAAGTTGCCCTTTTTGATTTAAGAACAGCCTTAACCTCAACTTTTTTCCGTTCAAAGAGAGAAAAAGGTTACAATTGTCTTGGAAAAAGTTGGAGGAAAACAGGAAATCCAGTACTATTATTACCAGGCGTTAATATTTGTCGCCTATTCGTATCAATCGCTTATCGTTGTTTCGTTGAAATGTTCGATGTTGGTTGAAAAGTTTCTGCTAGCGGATTTTTTTGGAACTGCGGAAAAAAGTTGGGGGACATTGCCGCAGTGCTTTCGTCGGGTAAGCCATTCAAAAAAGTCGACTTTGAAGGCTTGTTATGAAAAATGTATTACGCTTATTAAAAAAAAAAGAAAAAAAAAAAACAGAAAATTGAGTGCAATTAGACAGTTTCTGAAAAACAACACCTGCTCCCTGCTCGTTTCATGCATTTCCGAACAAAAATTAAAGCATATGTCACAAAGTTGCCCTTTTTGATTTAAGAACAGCCTTAACCTCAACTTTTTTCCGTTCAAAGAGAGAAAAAGGTTACAATTGTCTTGGAAAAAGTTGGAGGAAAACAGGAAATCCAGTACTATTATTACCAGGCGTTAATATTTGTCGCCTATTCGTATCAATCGCTTATCGTTGTTTCGTTGAAATGTTCGATGTTGGTTGAAAAGTTTCTGCTAGCGGATTTTTTTGGAACTGCGGAAAAAAGTTGGGGGACATTGCCGCAGTGCTTTCGTCGGGTAAGCCATTCAAAAAAGTTAACTTTGAAGGCTTGTTATGAAAAATGTATTACGCTTATTAAAAAAAAAAAAAAAAAAAAAAAAAAAAAAAAAAAAAAAAAAACAGAAAATTGAGTGCAATTAGACAGTTTCTGAAAAACAACACCTGCTCCCTGCTCGTTTCATGCATTTCCGAACAAAAATTAAAGCATATGTCACAAAGTTGCCCTTTTTGATTTAAGAACAGCCTTAACCTCAACTTTTTTCCGTTCAAAGAGAGAAAAAGGTTACAATTGTCTTGGAAAAAGTTGGAGGAAAACAGGAAATCCAGTACTATTATTACCAGGCGTTAATATTTGTCGCCTATTCGTATCAATCGCTTATCGTTGTTTCGTTGAAATGTTCGATGTTGGTTGAAAAGTTTCTGCTAGCGGATTTTTTTGGAACTGCGGAAAAAAGTTGGGGGACATTGCTGCAGTGCTTTCGTCGGGTAAGCCATTGAAAAAAGTCGACTTTGAAGGCTTGTTATGAAAAATGTATTACGCTTATTAAAAAAAAAAAAAAAAAAAAAAAAAAAAAAAAAAAACAGAAAATTGAGTGCAATTAGACAGTTTTTGAAAAACAACACCTGCTCGTTTCATGCATTTCCGAACAAAAATTAAAGCATATGTCACAAAGTTGCCCTTTTTGATTTAAGAACAGCCTTAACCTCAACTTTTTTCCGTTCAAAGAGAGAAAAAGGTTACAATTGTCTTGGAAAAAGTTGGAGGAAAACAGGAAATCCAGTACTATTATTACCAGGCGTTAATATTTGTCGCCTATTCGTATCAATCGCTTATCGTTGTTTCGTTGAAATGTTCGATGTTGGTTGAAAAGTTTCTGCTAGCGGATTTTTTTGGAACTGCGGAAAAAAGTTGGGGGACATTGCCGCAGTGCTTTCGTCGGGTAAGCCATTCAAAAAAGTCGACTTTGAAGGCTTGTTATGAAAAATGTATTACGCTTATTAAAAAAAAAAAAAAAAAAACAGAAAATTGAGTGCAATTAGACAGTTTTTGAAAAACAACACCTGCTCGTTTCATGCATTTCCGAACAAGAATTAAAGCATATGTCACAAAGTTGCCCTTTTTGATTTAAGAACAGCCTTAACCTCAACTTTTTTCCGTTCAAAGAGAGAAAAAGGTTACAATTGTCTTGGAAAAAGTTGGAGGAAAACAGGAAATCCAGTACTATTATTACCAGGCGTTAATATTTGTCGCCTATTCGTATCAATCGCTTATCGTTGTTACGTTGAAATGTTCGATGTTGGTTAAAAAGTTTCTGCTAGCGGATTTTTTTGGAACTGCGGAAAAAAGTTGGGGGACATTGCCGCAGTGCTTTCGTCGGGTAAGCCATTCAAAAAAGTCGACTTTGAAGGCTTGTTATGAAAAATGTATTACGCTTATTAAAAAAAAAAAAAAAAAACAGAAAATTGAGTGCAATTAGACAGTTTTTGAAAAACAACACCTGCTCGTTTCATGCATTTCCGAACAAAAATTAAAGCATATGTCACAAAGTTGCCTTTTTTGATTTAAGAACAGCCTTAACCTCAACTTTTTTCCGTTCAAAGAGAGAAAAAGGTTACAATTGTCTTGGAAAAAGTTGGAGGAAAACAGGAAATCCAGTACTATTATTACCAGGCGTTAATATTTGTCGCCTATTCGTATCAATCGCTTATCGTTGTTTCGTTGAAATGTTCGATGTTGGTTGAAAAGTTTCTGCTAGCGGATTTTTTTGGAACTGCGGAAAAAAGTTGGGGGACATTGCTGCAGTGCTTTCGTCGGGTAAGCCATTGAAAAAAGTCGACTTTGAAGGCTTGTTATGAAAAATGTATTACGCTTATTAAAAAAAAAAAAAAAAAAAAACAAAAAAAAAAAAAACAGAAAATTGAGTGCAATTAGACAGTTTTTGAAAAACAACACCTGCTCGTTTCATGCATTTCCGAACAAGAATTAAAGCATATGTCACAAAGTTGCCCTTTTTGATTTAAGAACAGCCTTAACCTCAACTTTTTTCCGTTCAAAGAGAGAAAAAGGTTACAATTGTCTTGGAAAAAGTTGGAGGAAAACAGGAAATCCAGTACTATTATTACCAGGCGTTAATATTTGTCGCCTATTCGTATCAATCGCTTATCGTTGTTACGTTGAAATGTTCGATGTTGGTTAAAAAGTTTCTGCTAGCGGATTTTTTTGGAACTGCGGAAAAAAGTTGGGGGACATTGCCGCAGTGCTTTCGTCGGGTAAGCCATTCAAAAAAGTCGACTTTGAAGGCTTGTTATGAAAAATGTATTACGCTTATTAAAAAAAAAAAAAAAAAACAGAAAATTGAGTGCAATTAGACAGTTTTTGAAAAACAACACCTGCTCGTTTCATGCATTTCCGAACAAAAATTAAAGCATATGTCACAAAGTTGCCTTTTTTGATTTAAGAACAGCCTTAACCTCAACTTTTTTCCGTTCAAAGAGAGAAAAAGGTTACAATTGTCTTGGAAAAAGTTGGAGGAAAACAGGAAATCCAGTACTATTATTACCAGGCGTTAATATTTGTCGCCTATTCGTATCAATCGCTTATCGTTGTTTCGTTGAAATGTTCGATGTTGGTTGAAAAGTTTCTGCTAGCGGATTTTTTTGGAACTGCGGAAAAAAGTTGGGGGACATTGCTGCAGTGCTTTCGTCGGGTAAGCCATTGAAAAAAGTCGACTTTGAAGGCTTGTTATGAAAAATGTATTACGCTTATTAAAAAAAAAAAAAAAAAAAAACAAAAAAAAAAACAGAAAATTGAGTGCAATTAGACAGTTTTTGAAAAACAACACCTGCTCGTTTCATGCATTTCCGAACAAGAATTAAAGCATATGTCACAAAGTTGCCCTTTTTGATTTAAGAACAGCCTTAACCTCAACTTTTTTCCGTTCAAAGAGAGAAAAAGGTTACAATTGTCTTGGAAAAAGTTGGAGGAAAACAGGAAATCCAGTACTATTATTACCAGGCGTTAATATTTGTCGCCTATTCGTATCAATCGCTTATCGTTGTTTCGTTGAAATGTTCGATGTTGGTTGAAAAGTTTCTGCTAGCGGATTTTTTTGGAACTGCGGAAAAAAGTTGGGGGACATTGCCGCAGTGCTTTCGTCGGGTAAGCCATTCAAAAAAGTCGACTTTGAAGGCTTGTTATGAAAAATGTATTACGCTTATTAAAAAAAAAAAAAAAAAAACAGAAAATTGAGTGCAATTAGACAGTTTTTGAAAAACAACACCTGCTCGTTTCATGCATTTCCGAACAAAAATTAAAGCATATGTCACAAAGTTGCCCTTTTTGATTTAAGAACAGCCTTAACCTCAACTTTTTTCCGTTCAAAGAGAGAAAAAGGTTACAATTGTCTTGGAAAAAGTTGGAGGAAAACAGGAAAACCAGTACTATTATTACCAGGCGTTAATATTTGTCGCCTATTCGTATCAATCGCTTATCGTTGTTTCGTTGAAATGTTCGATGTTGGTTGAAAAGTTTCTGCTAGCGGATTTTTTTGGAACTGCGGAAAAAAGTTGGGGGACATTGCCGCAGTGCTTTCGTCGGGTAAGCCATTCAAAAAAGTCGACTTTGAAGGCTTGTTATGAAAAATGTATTACGCTTATTAAAAAAAAAAAAAAAAAAAAAAAAAAAAAAAAAAAAAAACAGAAAATTGAGTGCAATTAGACAGTTTCTGAAAAACAACACCTGCTCGTTTCATGCATTTCCGAACAAAAATTAAAGCATATGTCACAAAGTTGCCCTTTTTGATTTAAGAACAGCCTTAACCTCAACTTTTTTCCGTTCAAAGAGAGAAAAAGGTTACAATTGTCTTGGAAAAAGTTGGAGGAAAACAGGAAATCCAGTACTATTATTACCAGGCGTTAATATTTGTCGCCTATTCGTATCAATCGCTTATCGTTGTTTCGTTGAAATGTTCGATGTTGGTTAAAAAGTTTCTGCTAGCGGATTTTTTTGGAACTGCGGAAAAAAGTTGGGGGACATTGCCGCAATGCTTTCGTCGGGTAAGCCATTCAAAAAAGTCGACTTTGAAGGCTTGTTATGAAAAATGTATTACGCTTATTAAAAAAAAAAAAAAAAAAACAGAAAA
This sequence comes from Maratus speculifer, assembly GCA_964019185.1. Lineage (NCBI taxonomy): Eukaryota > Metazoa > Arthropoda > Arachnida > Araneae > Salticidae > Maratus > Maratus speculifer. Next base: position 279,626,476 of record OZ025300.1, on the reverse strand, counting down.
TTGAGTGCAGTTAGACAGTTTCTGAAAAACAACACCTGCTCCCTGCTCGTTTCATGCATTTCCGAACAAAAATTAAAGCATATGTCACAAAGTTGCCCTTTTTGATTTAAGAACAGCCTTAACCTCAACTTTTTTCCGTTCAAAGAGAGAAAAAGGTTACAATTGTCTTGGAAAAAGTTGGAGGAAAACAGGAAATCCAGTACTATTATTACCAGGCGTTAATATTTGTCGCCTATTTGTATCAATCGCTTATCATTGTTTCGTTGAAATGTTCGATGTTGGTTGAAAAGTTTCTGCTAGCGGATTTTTTTGGAACTGCGGAAAAAAGTTGGGGGACATTGCCGCAGTGCTTTCGTCGGGTAAGCCATTCAAAAAAGTTGACTTTGAAGGCTTGTTATGAAAAATGTATTACGCTTATTAAAAAAAAAAAAAAACAGAAAATTGAGTGCAATTAGACAGTTTCTGAAAAACAACACCTGCTCCCTGCTCGTTTCATGCATTTCCGAACAAAAATTAAAGCATATGTCACAAAGTTGCCCTTTTTGATTTAAGAACAGCCTTAACCTCAACTTTTTTCCGTTCAAAGAGAGAAAAAGGTTACAATTGTCTTGGAAAAAGTTGGAGGAAAACAGGAAATCCAGTACTATTATTACCAGGCGTTAATATTTGTCGCCTATTCGTATCAATCGCTTATCGTTGTTTCGTTGAAATGTTCGATGTTGGTTAAAAAGTTTCTGCTAGCGGATTTTTTTGGAACTGCGGAAAAAAGTTGGGGGACATTGCCGCAATGCTTTCGTCGGGTAAGCCATTCAAAAAAGTCGACTTTGAAGGCTTGTTATGAAAAATGTATTACGCTTATTAAAAAAAAAAAAAAAAAAAAAAAAAAAAAAAAAAAAAAACAGAAAATTGAGTGCAATTAGACAGTTTCTGAAAAACAACACCTGCTCCCTGCTCGTTTCATGCATTTCCGAACAAAAATTAAAGCATATGTCACAAAGTTGCCCTTTTTGATTTAAGAACAGCCTTAACCTCAACTTTTTTCCGTTCAAAGAGAGAAAAAGGTTACAATTGTCTTGGAAAAAGTTGGAGGAAAACAGGAAATCCAGTACTATTATTACCAGGCGTTAATATTTGTCGCCTATTCGTATCAATCGCTTATCGTTGTTTCGTTGAAATGTTCGATGTTGGTTGAAAAGTTTCCGCTAGCGGATTTTTTTGGAACTGCGGAAAAAAGTTGGGGGACATTGCCGCAGTGCTTTCGTCGGGTAAGCCATTCAAAAAAGTTGACTTTGAAGGCTTGTTATGAAAAATGTATTACGCTTATTAAAAAAAAAAAAAAAAAAAAAAAAAAAAAAAAAAAAAAAAAAAACAGAAAATTGAGTGCAATTAGACAGTTTCTGAAAAACAACACCTGCTCGTTTCATGCATTTCCGAACAAAAATTAAAGCATATGTCACAAAGTTGCCCTTTTTGATTTAAGAACAGCCTTAACCTCAACTTTTTTCCGTTCAAAGAGAGAAAAAGGTTACAATTGTCTTGGAAAAAGTTGGAGGAAAACAGGAAATCCAGTACTATTATTACCAGGCGTTAATATTTGTCGCCTATTCGTATCAATCGCTTATCGTTGTTTCGTTGAAATGTTCGATGTTGGTTAAAAAGTTTCTGCTAGCGGATTTTTTTGGAACTGCGGAAAAAAGTTGGGGGACATTGCCGCAATGCTTTCGTCGGGTAAGCCATTCAAAAAAGTCGACTTTGAAGGCTTGTTATGAAAAATGTATTACGCTTATTAAAAAAAAAAAAAAAAAAACAGAAAATTGAGTGCAGTTAGACAGTTTCTGAAAAACAACACCTGCTCCCTGCTCGTTTCATGCATTTCCGAACAAAAATTAAAGCATATGTCACAAAGTTGCCCTTTTTGATTTAAGAACAGCCTTAACCTCAACTTTTTTCCGTTCAAAGAGAGAAAAAGGTTACAATTGTCTTGGAAAAAGTTGGAGGAAAACAGGAAATCCAGTACTATTATTACCAGGCGTTAATATTTGTCGCCTATTTGTATCAATCGCTTATCATTGTTTCGTTGAAATGTTCGATGTTGGTTGAAAAGTTTCTGCTAGCGGATTTTTTTGGAACTGCGGAAAAAAGTTGGGGGACATTGCCGCAGTGCTTTCGTCGGGTAAGCCATTCAAAAAAGTTGACTTTGAAGGCTTGTTATGAAAAATGTATTACGCTTATTAAAAAAAAAAAAAAACAGAAAATTGAGTGCAATTAGACAGTTTCTGAAAAACAACACCTGCTCCCTGCTCGTTTCATGCATTTCCGAACAAAAATTAAAGCATATGTCACAAAGTTGCCCTTTTTGATTTAAGAACAGCCTTAACCTCAACTTTTTTCCGTTCAAAGAGAGAAAAAGGTTACAATTGTCTTGGAAAAAGTTGGAGGAAAACAGGAAATCCAGTACTATTATTACCAGGCGTTAATATTTGTCGCCTATTCGTATCAATCGCTTATCGTTGTTTCGTTGAAATGTTCGATGTTGGTTAAAAAGTTTCTGCTAGCGGATTTTTTTGGAACTGCGGAAAAAAGTTGGGGGACATTGCCGCAATGCTTTCGTCGGGTAAGCCATTCAAAAAAGTCGACTTTGAAGGCTTGTTATGAAAAATGTATTACGCTTATTAAAAAAAAAAAAAAAAAAAAAAAAAAAAAAAAAAAAAACAGAAAATTGAGTGCAATTAGACAGTTTCTGAAAAACAACACCTGCTCCCTGCTCGTTTCATGCATTTCCGAACAAAAATTAAAGCATATGTCACAAAGTTGCCCTTTTTGATTTAAGAACAGCCTTAACCTCAACTTTTTTCCGTTCAAAGAGAGAAAAAGGTTACAATTGTCTTGGAAAAAGTTGGAGGAAAACAGGAAATCCAGTACTATTATTACCAGGCGTTAATATTTGTCGCCTATTCGTATCAATCGCTTATCGTTGTTTCGTTGAAATGTTCGATGTTGGTTGAAAAGTTTCCGCTAGCGGATTTTTTTGGAACTGCGGAAAAAAGTTGGGGGACATTGCCGCAGTGCTTTCGTCGGGTAAGCCATTCAAAAAAGTTGACTTTGAAGGCTTGTTATGAAAAATGTATTACGCTTATTAAAAAAAAAAAAAAAAAAAAAAAAAAAAAAAAAAAAAAAAAAAAACAGAAAATTGAGTGCAATTAGACAGTTTCTGAAAAACAACACCTGCTCGTTTCATGCATTTCCGAACAAAAATTAAAGCATATGTCACAAAGTTGCCCTTTTTGATTTAAGAACAGCCTTAACCTCAACTTTTTTCCGTTCAAAGAGAGAAAAAGGTTACAATTGTCTTGGAAAAAGTTGGAGGAAAACAGGAAATCCAGTACTATTATTACCAGGCGTTAATATTTGTCGCCTATTCGTATCAATCGCTTATCGTTGTTTCGTTGAAATGTTCGATGTTGGTTGAAAAGTTTCTGCTAGCGGATTTTTTTGGAACTGCGGAAAAAAGTTGGGGGACATTGCCGCAGTGCTTTCGTCGGGTAAGCCATTCAAAAAAGTCGACTTTGAAGGCTTGTTATGAAAAATGTATTACGCTTATTAAAAAAAAAAAAAAAAAAAAAAAAAAAAAAAAAAGAAAAAAAACAGAAAATTGAGTGCAATTAGACAGTTTCTGAAAAACAACACCTGCTCGTTTCATGCATTTCCGAACAAAAATTAAAGCATATGTCACAAAGTTGCCCTTTTTGATTTAAGAACAGCCTTAACCTCAACTTTTTTCCGTTCAAAGAGAGAAAAAGGTTACAATTGTCTTGGAAAAAGTTGGAGGAAAACAGGAAATCCAGTACTATTATTACCAGGCGTTAATATTTGTCGCCTATTCGTATCAATCGCTTATCGTTGTTTCGTTGAAATGTTCGATGTTGGTTAAAAAGTTTCTGCTAGCGGATTTTTTTGGAACTGCGGAAAAAAGTTGGGGGACATTGCCGCAATGCTTTCGTCGGGTAAGCCATTCAAAAAAGTCGACTTTGAAGGCTTGTTATGAAAAATGTATTACGCTTATTAAAAAAAAAAAAAAAAAAAAAAAAAAAAAAAAAAAAAAAAAAACAGAAAATTGAGTGCAGTTAGACAGTTTCTGAAAAACAACACCTGCTCCCTGCTCGTTTCATGCATTTCCGAACAAAAATTAAAGCATATGTCACAAAGTTGCCCTTTTTGATTTAAGAACAGCCTTAACCTCAACTTTTTTCCTTTCAAAGAGAGAAAAAGGTTACAATTGTCTTGGAAAAAGTTGGAGGAAAACAGGAAATCCAGTACTATTATTACCAGGCGTTAATATTTGTCGCCTATTTGTATCAATCGCTTATCATTGTTTCGTTGAAATGTTCGATGTTGGTCGAAAAGTTTCTGCTAGCGGATTTTTTTGGAACTGCGGAAAAAAGTTGGGGGACATTGCCGCAGTGCTTTCGTCGGGTAAGCCATTCAAAAAAGTTGACTTTGAAGGCTTGTTATGAAAAATGTATTACGCTTATTAAAAAAAAAAAAAAAACAGAAAATTGAGTGCAATTAGACAGTTTCTGAAAAACAACACCTGCTCCCTGCTCGTTTCATGCATTTCCGAACAAAAATTAAAGCATATGTCACAAAGTTGCCCTTTTTGATTTAAGAACAGCCTTAACCTCAACTTTTTTCCGTTCAAAGAGAGAAAAAGGTTACAATTGTCTTGGAAAAAGTTGGAGGAAAACAGGAAATCCAGTACTATTATTACCAGGCGTTAATATTTGTCGCCTATTCGTATCAATCGCTTATCGTTGTTTCGTTGAAATGTTCGATGTTGGTTAAAAAGTTTCTGCTAGCGGATTTTTTTGGAACTGCGGAAAAAAGTTGGGGGACATTGCCGCAATGCTTTCGTCGGGTAAGCCATTCAAAAAAGTCGACTTTGAAGGCTTGTTATGAAAAATGTATTACGCTTATTAAAAAAAAAAAAAAAAAAAAAAAAAAAAAAAAAAAAAAAAAACAGAAAATTGAGTGCAATTAGACAGTTTCTGAAAAACAACACCTGCTCCCTGCTCGTTTCATGCATTTCCGAACAAAAATTAAAGCATATGTCACAAAGTTGCCCTTTTTGATTTAAGAACAGCCTTAACCTCAACTTTTTTCCGTTCAAAGAGAGAAAAAGGTTACAATTGTCTTGGAAAAAGTTGGAGGAAAACAGGAAATCCAGTACTATTATTACCAGGCGTTAATATTTGTCGCCTATTCGTATCAATCGCTTATCGTTGTTTCGTTGAAATGTTCGATGTTGGTTGAAAAGTTTCTGCTAGCGGATTTTTTTGGAACTGCGGAAAAAAGTTGGGGGACATTGCCGCAGTGCTTTCGTCGGGTAAGCCATTCAAAAAAGTTGACTTTGAAGGCTTGTTATGAAAAATGTATTACGCTTATTAAAAAAAAAAAAAAAAAAAAAAAACAGAAAATTGAGTGCAATTAGACAGTTTCTGAAAAACAACACCTGCTCCCTGCTCGTTTCATGCATTTCCGAACAAAAATTAAAGCATATGTCACAAAGTTGCCCTTTTTGATTTAAGAACAGCCTTAACCTCAACTTTTTTCCGTTCAAAGAGAGAAAAAGGTTACAATTGTCTTGGAAAAAGTTGGAGGAAAACAGGAAATCCAGTACTATTATTACCAGGCGTTAATATTTGTCGCCTATTCGTATCAATCGCTTATCGTTGTTTCGTTGAAATGTTCGATGTTGGTTGAAAAGTTTCTGCTAGCGGATTTTTTTGGAACTGCGGAAAAAAGTTGGGGGACATTGCCGCAGTGCTTTCGTCGGGTAAGCCATTCAAAAAAGTCGACTTTGAAGGCTTGTTATGAAAAATGTATTACGCTTATTAAAAAAAAAAAAAAAAAAAAAAAAAAAAAAACAGAAAATTGAGTGCAATTAGACAGTTTCTGAAAAACAACACCTGCTCGTTTCATGCATTTCCGAACAAAAATTAAAGCATATGTAACAAAGTTGCCCTTTTTGATTTAAGAACAGCCTTAACCTCAACTTTTTTCCGTTCAAAGAGAGAAAAAGGTTCCAATTGTCTTGGAAAAAGTTGGAGGAAAACAGGAAATCCAGTACTATTATTACCAGGCGTTAATATTTGTCGCCTATTCGTATCAATCGCTTATCGTTGTTTCGTTGAAATGTTCGATGTTGGTTGAAAAGTTTCTGCTAGCGGATTTTTTTAGAACTGCGGAAAAAAGTTGGGGGACATTGCCGCAGTGCTTTCGCCGGGTAAGCCATTCAAAAAAGTCGACTTTGAAGGCTTGTTATAAAAAATGTATTACGCTTATTAAAAAAAAAAAAAAAAAAAAAAAAAAAAAACAGAAAATTGAGTGCAATTAGACAGTTTCTGAAAAACAACACCTGCTCGTTTCATGCATTTCCGAACAAAAATTAAAGCATATGTCACAAAGTTGCCCTTTTTGATTTAAGAACAGCCTTAACCTCAACTTTTTTCCGTTCAAAGAGAGAAAAAGGTTACAATTGTCTTGGAAAAAGTTGGAGGAAAACAGGAAATCCAGTACTATTATTACCAGGCGTTAATATTTGTCGCCTATTCGTATCAATCGCTTATCGTTGTTTCGTTGAAATGTTCGATGTTGGTTGAAAAGTTTCTGCTAGCGGATTTTTTTGGAACTGCGGAAAAAAGTTGGGGGACATTGCCGCAGTGCTTTCGTCGGGTAAGCCATTCAAAAAAGTTGACTTTGAAGGCTTGTAATGAAAAATGTATTACGCTTATTAAAAAAAAAAAAAAAAAAAAAAAAAAAAAAAAAAAAAAAAAACAGAAAATTGAGTGCAATTAGACAGTTTTTGAAAAACAACACCTGCTCGTTTCATGCATTTCCGAACAAGAATTAAAGCATATGTCACAAAGTTGCCCTTTTTGATTTAAGAACAGCCTTAACCTCAACTTTTTTCCGTTCAAAGAGAGAAAAAGGTTACAATTGTCTTGGAAAAAGTTGGAGGAAAACAGGAAATCCAGTACTATTATTACCAGGCGTTAATATTTGTCGCCTATTCGTATCAATCGCTTATCGTTGTTTCGTTGAAATGTTCGATGTTGGTTAAAAAGTTTCTGCTAGCGGATTTTTTTGGAACTGCGGAAAAAAGTTGGGGGACATTGCCGCAGTGCTTTCGTCGGGTAAGCCATTCAAAAAAGTCGACTTTGAAGGCTTGTTATGAAAAATGTATTACGCTTATTAAAAAAAAAAAAAAAAAAACAGAAAATTGAGTGCAATTAGACAGTTTTTGAAAAACAACACCTGCTCGTTTCATGCATTTCCGAACAAAAATTAAAGCATATGTCACAAAGTTGCCTTTTTTGATTTAAGAACAGCCTTAACCTCAACTTTTTTCCGTTCAAAGAGAGAAAAAGGTTACAATTGTCTTGGAAAAAGTTGGAGGAAAACAGGAAATCCAGTACTATTATTACCAGGCGTTAATATTTGTCGCCTATTCGTATCAATCGCTTATCGTTGTTTCGTTGAAATGTTCGATGTTGGTTGAAAAGTTTCTGCTAGCGGATTTTTTTGGAACTGCGGAAAAAAGTTGGGGGACATTGCTGCAGTGCTTTCGTCGGGTAAGCCATTGAAAAAAGTCGACTTTGAAGGCTTGTTATGAAAAATGTATTACGCTTATTAAAAAAAAAACAAAAAAAAAAAAAAAAAAAAAAACAGAAAATTGAGTGCAATTAGACAGTTTTTGAAAAACAACACCTGCTCGTTTCATGCATTTCCGAACAAGAATTAAAGCATATGTCACAAAGTTGCCCTTTTTGATTTAAGAACAGCCTTAACCTCAACTTTTTTCCGTTCAAAGAGAGAAAAAGGTTACAATTGTCTTGGAAAAAGTTGGAGGAAAACAGGAAATCCAGTACTATTATTACCAGGCGTTAATATTTGTCGCCTATTCGTATCAATCGCTTATCGTTGTTTCGTTGAAATGTTCGATGTTGGTTGAAAAGTTTCTGCTAGCGGATTTTTTTGGAACTGCGGAAAAAAGTTGGGGGACATTGCCGCAGTGCTTTCGTCGGGTAAGCCATTCAAAAAAGTCGACTTTGAAGGCTTGTTATGAAAAATATATTACGCTTATTAAAAAAAAAAAAAAAAAACAGAAAATTGAGTGCAATTAGACAGTTTTTGAAAAACAACACCTGCTCGTTTCATGCATTTCCGAAAAAAATTAAAGCATATGTCACAAAGTTGCCCTTTTTGATTTAAGAACAGCCTTAACCTCAACTTTTTTCCGTTCAAAGAGAGAAAAAGGTTACAATTGTCTTGGAAAAAGTTGGAGGAAAACAGGAAAACCAGTACTATTATTACCAGGCGTTAATATTTGTCGCCTATTCGTATCAATCGCTTATCGTTGTTTCGTTGAAATGTTCGATGTTGGTTGAAAAGTTTCTGCTAGCGGATTTTTTTGGAACTGCGGAAAAAAGTTGGGGGACATTGCCGCAGTGCTTTCGTCGGGTAAGCCATTCAAAAAAGTCGACTTTGAAGGCTTGTTATGAAAAATGTATTACGCTTATTAAAAAAAAAAAAAAAAAAAAAAAAAAAAAAAAAAAACAGAAAATTGAGTGCAATTAGACAGTTTCTGAAAAACAACACCTGCTCGTTTCATGCATTTCCGAACAAAAATTAAAGCATATGTCACAAAGTTGCCCTTTTTGATTTAAGAACAGCCTTAACCTCAACTTTTTTCCGTTCAAAGAGAGAAAAAGGTTACAATTGTCTTGGAAAAAGTTGGAGGAAAACAGGAAATCCAGTACTATTATTACCAGGCGTTAATATTTGTCGCCTATTCGTATCAATCGCTTATCGTTGTTTCGTTGAAATGTTCGATGTTGGTTAAAAAGTTTCTGCTAGCGGATTTTTTTGGAACTGCGGAAAAAAGTTGGGGGACATTGCCGCAATGCTTTCGTCGGGTAAGCCATTCAAAAAAGTCGACTTTGAAGGCTTGTTATGAAAAATGTATTACGCTTATTAAAAAAAAAAAAAAAAAAAAAAAAAAAAAAAAAAAAAACAGAAAATTGAGTGCAGTTAGACAGTTTCTGAAAAACAACACCTGCTCCCTGCTCGTTTCATGCATTTCCGAACAAAAATTAAAGCATATGTCACAAAGTTGCCCTTTTTGATTTAAGAACAGCCTTAACCTCAACTTTTTTCCGTTCAAAGAGAGAAAAAGGTTACAATTGTCTTGGAAAAAGTTGGAGGAAAACAGGAAATCCAGTACTATTATTACCAGGCGTTAATATTTGTCGCCTATTTGTATCAATCGCTTATCATTGTTTCGTTGAAATGTTCGATGTTGGTTGAAAAGTTTCTGCTAGCGGATTTTTTTGGAACTGCGGAAAAAAGTTGGGGGACATTGCCGCAGTGCTTTCGTCGGGTAAGCCATTCAAAAAAGTTGACTTTGAAGGCTTGTTATGAAAAATGTATTACGCTTATTAAAAAAAAAAAAAAAAAAAAACAGAAAATTGAGTGCAATTAGACAGTTTCTGAAAAACAACACCTGCTCCCTGCTCGTTTCATGCATTTCCGAACAAAAATTAAAGCATATGTCACAAAGTTGCCCTTTTTGATTTAAGAACAGCCTTAACCTCAACTTTTTTCCGTTCAAAGAGAGAAAAAGGTTACAATTGTCTTGGAAAAAGTTGGAGGAAAACAGGAAATCCAGTACTATTATTACCAGGCGTTAATATTTGTCGCCTATTCGTATCAATCGCTTATCGTTGTTTCGTTGAAATGTTCGATGTTGGTTAAAAAGTTTCTGCTAGCGGATTTTTTTGGAACTGCGGAAAAAAGTTGGGGGACATTGCCGCAATGCTTTCGTCGGGTAAGCCATTCAAAAAAGTCGACTTTGAAGGCTTGTTATGAAAAATGTATTACGCTTATTAAAAAAAAAAAAAAAAAAAAAAAAAAAAAACAGAAAATTGAGTGCAATTAGACAGTTTCTGAAAAACAACACCTGCTCGTTTCATGCATTTCCGAACAAAAATTAAAGCATATGTCACAAAGTTGCCCTTTTTGATTTAAGAACAGCCTTAACCTCAACTTTTTTCCGTTCAAAGAGAGAAAAAGGTTACAATTGTCTTGGAAAAAGTTGGAGGAAAACAGGAAATCCAGTACTATTATTACCAGGCGTTAATATTTGTCGCCTATTCGTATCAATCGCTTATCATTGTTTCGTTGAAATGTTCGATGTTGGTTGAAAAGTTTCTGCTAGCGGATTTTTTTGGAACTGCGGAAAAAAGTTGGGGGACATTGCCGCAGTGCTTTCGTCGGGTAAGCCATTCAAAAAAGTTGACTTTGAAGGCTTGTTATGAAAAATGTATTACGCTTATTAAAAAAAAAAAAAAAAAAAAAAAAAAAAAAAAAAAAAACAGAAAATTGAGTGCAATTAGACAGTTTCTGAAAAACAACACCTGCTCGTTTCATGCATTTCCGAACAAAAATTAAAGCATATGTCACAAAGTTGCCCTTTTTGATTTAAGAACAGCCTTAACCTCAACTTTTTTCCGTTCAAAGAGAGAAAAAGGTTACAATTGTCTTGGAAAAGTTGGAGGAAAACAGGAAATCCAGTACTATTATTACCAGGCGTTAATATTTGTCGCCTATTCGTATCAATCGCTTATCATTGTTTCGTTGAAATGTTCGATGTTGGTTGAAAAGTTTCTGCTAGCGGATTTTTTTGGAACTGCGGAAAAAAGTTGGGGACATTGCCGCAGTGCTTTCGTCGGGTAAGCCATTCAAAAAAGTTGACTTTGAAGGCTTGTTATGAAAAATGTATTACGCTTATTAAAAAAAAAAAAAAAAAAAAAAAAAAAAAAAAAAAAAAACAGAAAATTGAGTGCAATTAGACAGTTTCTGAAAAACAACACCTGCTCCCTGCTCGTTTCATGCATTTCCGAACAAAAATTAAAGCATATGTCACAAAGTTGCCCTTTTTGATTTAAGAACAGCCTTAACCTCAACTTTTTTCCGTTCAAAGAGAGAAAAAGGTTACAATTGTCTTGGAAAAAGTTGGAGGAAAACAGGAAATCCAGTACTATTATTACCAGGCGTTAATATTTGTCGCCTATTCGTATCAATCGCTTATCGTTGTTTCGTTGAAATGTTCGATGTTGGTTGAAAAGTTTCTGCTAGCGGATTTTTTTGGAACTGCGGAAAAAAGTTGGGGGACATTGCCGCAGTGCTTTCGTCGGGTAAGCCATTCAAAAAAGTCGACTTTGAAGGCTTGTTATGAAAAATGTATTACGCTTATTAAAAAAAAAAAAAAAAAAAAAAAAAAAAAAAACAGAAAATTGAGTGCAATTAGACAGTTTCTGAAAAACAACACCTGCTCGTTTCATGCATTTCCGAACAAAAATTAAAGCATATGTAACAAAGTTGCCCTTTTTGATTTAAGAACAGCCTTAACCTCAACTTTTTTCCGTTCAAAGAGAGAAAAAGGTTCCAATTGTCTTGGAAAAAGTTGGAGGAAAACAGGAAATCCAGTACTATTATTACCAGGCGTTAATATTTGTCGCCTATTCGTATCAATCGCTTATCGTTGTTTCGTTGAAATGTTCGATGTTGGTTAAAAAGTTTCTGCTAGCGGATTTTTTTGGAACTGCGGAAAAAAGTTGGGGGACATTGCCGCAATGCTTTCGTCGGGTAAGCCATTCAAAAAAGTCGACTTTGAAGGCTTGTTATGAAAAATGTATTACGCTTATTAAAAAAAAAAAAAAAAAAAAAAAAAAAAAAAAAAAAAAAAACAGAAAATTGAGTGCAGTTAGACAGTTTCTGAAAAACAACACCTGCTCCCTGCTCGTTTCATGCATTTCCGAACAAAAATTAAAGCATATGTCACAAAGTTGCCCTTTTTGATTTAAGAACAGCCTTAACCTCAACTTTTTTCCGTTCAAAGAGAGAAAAAGGTTACAATTGTCTTGGAAAAAGTTGGAGGAAAACAGGAAATCCAGTACTATTATTACCAGGCGTTAATATTTGTCGCCTATTTGTATCAATCGCTTATCATTGTTTCGTTGAAATGTTCGATGTTGGTTGAAAAGTTTCTGCTAGCGGATTTTTTTGGAACTGCGGAAAAAAGTTGGGGGACATTGCCGCAGTGCTTTCGTCGGGTAAGCCATTCAAAAAAGTTGACTTTGAAGGCTTGTTATGAAAAATGTATTACGCTTATTAAAAAAAAAAAAAAAAAAAACAGAAAATTGAGTGCAATTAGACAGTTTCTGAAAAACAACACCTGCTCCCTGCTCGTTTCATGCATTTCCGAACAAAAATTAAAGCATATGTCACAAAGTTGCCCTTTTTGATTTAAGAACAGCCTTAACCTCAACTTTTTTCCGTTCAAAGAGAGAAAAAGGTTACAATTGTCTTGGAAAAAGTTGGAGGAAAACAGGAAATCCAGTACTATTATTACCAGGCGTTAATATTTGTCGCCTATTCGTATCAATCGCTTATCGTTGTTTCGTTGAAATGTTCGATGTTGGTTAAAAAGTTTCTGCTAGCGGATTTTTTTGGAACTGCGGAAAAAAGTTGGGGGACATTGCCGCAATGCTTTCGTCGGGTAAGCCATTCAAAAAAGTCGACTTTGAAGGCTTGTTATGAAAAATGTATTACGCTTATTAAAAAAAAAAAAAAAAAAAAAAAAAAAAAAACAGAAAATTGAGTGCAATTAGACAGTTTCTGAAAAACAACACCTGCTCGTTTCATGCATTTCCGAACAAAAATTAAAGCATATGTCACAAAGTTGCCCTTTTTGATTTAAGAACAGCCTTAACCTCAACTTTTTTCCGTTCAAAGAGAGAAAAAGGTTACAATTGTCTTGGAAAAAGTTGGAGGAAAACAGGAAATCCAGTACTATTATTACCAGGCGTTAATATTTGTCGCCTATTCGTATCAATCGCTTATCATTGTTTCGTTGAAATGTTCGATGTTGGTTGAAAAGTTTCTGCTAGCGGATTTTTTTGGAACTGCGGAAAAAAGTTGGGGGACATTGCCGCAGTGCTTTCGTCGGGTAAGCCATTCAAAAAAGTTGACTTTGAAGGCTTGTTATGAAAAATGTATTACGCTTATTAAAAAAAAAAAAAAAAAAAAAAAAAAAACAGAAAATTGAGTGCAATTAGACAGTTTCTGAAAAACAACACCTGCTCGTTTCATGCATTTCCGAACAAAAATTAAAGCATATGTCACAAAGTTGCCCTTTTTGATTTAAGAACAGCCTTAACCTCAACTTTTTTCCGTTCAAAGAGAGAAAAAGGTTACAATTGTCTTGGAAAAGTTGGAGGAAAACAGGAAATCCAGTACTATTATTACCAGGCGTTAATATTTGTCGCCTATTCGTATCAATCGCTTATCATTGTTTCGTTGAAATGTTCGATGTTGGTTGAAAAGTTTCTGCTAGCGGATTTTTTTGGAACTGCGGAAAAAAGTTGGGGACATTGCCGCAGTGCTTTCGTCGGGTAAGCCATTCAAAAAAGTTGACTTTGAAGGCTTGTTATGAAAAATGTATTACGCTTATTAAAAAAAAAAAAAAAAAAAAAAAAAAAACAGAAAATTGAGTGCAATTAGACAGTTTCTGAAAAACAACACCTGCTCCCTGCTCGTTTCATGCATTTCCGAACAAAAATTAAAGCATATGTCACAAAGTTGCCCTTTTTGATTTAAGAACAGCCTTAACCTCAACTTTTTTCCGTTCAAAGAGAGAAAAAGGTTACAATTGTCTTGGAAAAAGTTGGAGGAAAACAGGAAATCCAGTACTATTATTACCAGGCGTTAATATTTGTCGCCTATTCGTATCAATCGCTTATCGTTGTTTCGTTGAAATGTTCGATGTTGGTTGAAAAGTTTCTGCTAGCGGATTTTTTTGGAACTGCGGAAAAAAGTTGGGGGACATTGCCGCAGTGCTTTCGTCGGGTAAGCCATTCAAAAAAGTTGACTTTGAAGGCTTGTTATGAAAAATGTATTACGCTTATAAAAAAAAAAAAAAAAAAAAAAAAAAAACAGAAAATTGAGTGCAATTAGACAGTTTCTGAAAAACAACACCTGCTCGTTTCATGCATTTCCGAACAAAAATTAAAGCATATGTCACAAAGTTGCCCTTTTTGATTTAAGAACAGCCTTAACCTCAACTTTTTTCCGTTCAAAGAGAGAAAAAGGTTACAATTGTCTTGGAAAAAGTTGGAGGAAAACAGGAAATCCAGTACTATTATTACCAGGCGTTAATATTTGTCGCCTATTCGTATCAATCGCTTATCATTGTTTCGTTGAAATGTTCGATGTTGGTTGAAAAGTTTCTGCTAGCGGATTTTTTTGGAACTGCGGAAAAAAGTTGGGGGACATTGCCGCAGTGCTTTCGTCGGGTAAGCCATTCAAAAAAGTTGACTTTGAAGGCTTGTTATGAAAAATGTATTACGCTTATTAAAAAAAAAAAAACAGAAAATTGAGTGCAATTAGACAGTTTCTGAAAAACAACACCTGCTCCCTGCTCGTTTCATGCATTTCCGAACAAAAATTAAAGCATATGTCACAAAGTTGCCCTTTTTGATTTAAGAACAGCCTTAACCTCAACTTTTTTCCGTTCAAAGAGAGAAAAAGGTTACAATTGTCTTGGAAAAAGTTGGAGGAAAACAGGAAATCCAGTACTATTATTACCAGGCGTTAATATTTGTCGCCTATTCGTATCAATCGCTTATCGTTG